>FR989930.1:7694001-8939716 GCA_905404155.3 Plebejus argus
TTCGGTTGTAATAAGAAGCAATAATTTTTATGCCTTTCAAAGTTTTCAGTTACGAGGCTACATAATTTATTTTGAACTACATAGAGCTAGTACCAACGTGGATTAAGTACCTCTGAGTAACAAAGTTATTCAACGCCTTCTTACTGATCCTGTTGAAGTTACACAGGGTGATGGCAGGGAAGTCAATGTTCCTGATGGGGTAGGAGGTGGTCTCCATGGTGACGATGAACGGTTTCGCCAGGTTATCAAACCAGGTGTACCTCAGGAAATAGAATATTGAGAGGAACAGTAGGGTGAATATAACTAGCGCGGTTATCCTGAAAGTGTTTTGGCATATTAAGTAGTGTGAATATTTTTATTAATTTTGGGCCAGTTTCACCATTTACTGATAAGTGCCGGATAGGCTATCCACAACTTATCAGACAGATACAATATGGAGTATCTCTAGTATTTTATTATATTTCTTTAGATAATATGAACTGAGTAGGTACCTGGTACAGCTTTATAGTTAGGTTGAACTTGTTTCACCACTTCCTGATATAAGTGACGAATAGGCTATCCACCACTTAACTTGACAGATATAGTATGGAGAATCTGTCAAAAAAGTTGTGAATAGCCTATTCAACACTTTATCAGGAAGTGGTGAAACAGGCCCTTAGTGTTATAGTTAAAACCGTGACACTGCAGAATGGATCGTCATGTGTCAAAACGGATAAATTCTTCGCTTTAGGATTTTGACTATAACTATTACACTTACCTTTTAAACAGGCTAATCTTATTTTTGTATATAGTACTTATTCCCGCTATAGAGCATTCTGATAGATATTCTCTGATGGTCCTTGAGAAGACTTTCCTGAATACTGTCTCCGGACTCATGTTCCTTACATTGGGCTGTTCCCGTCTCCTTCGGTACTCTTGCCACCAGTACTTGTGAGGTGGCATGTCGCGTAGACTGCTTAGTTTAACTTTAGTCCAAAAAATACCCCACGATATTATAATACGTCTTATGGACCTTTTACAGATTTTAGCTACCTCGGATTTTCTGTGAAAAATTAAATTACTCTATTTTAACTTTACAATATAATAATTATTAGGTATGTAATACGCAATTTAATCAGTTAGGTTTTAAGAAGGTAATAAATAATAATATTATTATTAAAATGTTGCAGAATTTTTTCTACTCTTTTGTATTGAAAGAACCTCGTCACTACAATGCACGTTCATTTACAATGACTATTTAAAATAAATAATTTTATAAAATACTTAGTGGCAATTGTTTCATTAATAATGCAAATCGTTTACTGGCTTAATAATACCTATCTTCGTGTTAATAATAAGCTATTCATCAACATTTAAATAAATTATATTCAGCTTACATGAATAAAAATGCTATAATATTTTTTCTGCGACTTTGCTACGTTGCGCAAATTATGAAAAAAATCGCAAAAAAGTTACGCAGAAATTCCTTTACAGCGCTGAAGAGGTAACTGACAGACATACAAATACACTTTTGCATAATTATTATAAAATTAAGTCTGGATTATAATAATATTACTTGTTGTTGTATGTTTTTGGAGTTAAGCTGTAAGTATAATATTGCAAAATCAAACGACAAATGGCTTAATTATGGTATTAAAAAAATGCACACATTATAAATTGTTATGAAACTTATTTGGAAATTACCTAACGCATAGTAATGACAAAATGACAGTGCGCGCCGAATTGAATACGGTACCCTAAAAATAATGACACTGTTCATAGAGGATTCCGTGATTAATAATTATTTATTAATAATGCATACTTAATTATATTTTTATTTTAATTACATGCTAGTGTGGTGCAGGTAAAGTAGTGATGCTATATTGTGATGTCAAAAGTGATTTTATATTTAAGGCGACCCCAGAGGTATTAACCTTTTAGTCTAGGAGCTATATTATGACTAGCTAATAGCCGAGCTTTGTGAGGGCTCGCATGACGCATCGTCACACCTTGACTGACTGATGATAACACATCTACATAATATAAATAAAAATTACTAATGTTAAATCTCAAATCAATAGGCGTGATAGTTTTTCCGTAAAGTGTACCTATCACAAAATATTCAGGTTGTGGAGTATAGAAATTAGAAACTACAGGGTTCGCTTCGCTCGCCCTGATATGTACTCGCACTGTATTCAGTTAACTTAAGAAAAACTCTTATACACAGACTACTATAATAGAATCATCTATTATAGTAGTCTGTGTAACGTACTTGGTTTGACATACGATTTGACATAAGTCATCGCTTCGCTAGCGAATACTAATGTCAAATCGCATACATTTTGTAACGTTAGAGTTAGCGTTAGCGTTAGCGTTTCGCCACTTGTCTACAGGCACTGTTGCACTAGCGTATAGCGTTTCCGGGCTCTTGCTGGAATCTGTCTGTTTGCTATCTTCTGCATTGATTATTATGATAAAGATTCATGATGAATCATGATGAGATTGTACGTCATGACAATGTACTTAGTTATATTTCAATTATCGACATCAAATAAAGATAAAATAATAATCGGCCAAGTGCGAGTTGGATTTGCGCACGAAGGGTTCTGTACCATTATAGAGCAAAATTGGCAAAAAATTGTGTTTTTTTGTATGGGAGCCCACCTTAAATATTAAATTTTATTATTAATTAAAGTACACGTCATATAATTGAAGATTTTGTGATAATTTCAAGTGGCCACCTGTTGCCATTATTGATATCGAGCAAAAAATTCCGAAAAAATCACGTTTAATGTATGGCCAATGGCTATGGGAGCCTATTATTAAATACGAGCTATTGCCCCCGGCTTCGCTCGCGTTAAGAAGTATTATTATATACAAACTTTCATCCCCTATTTTGACCCCTTGGGGGTGGAATTGATCGAAATCCTTTCTTAGCGGATTCCTACGTCATAACATCTACCTGCATGCCAAATTTCAGCCTGATCCGTCCAGTGGTTTGGGCCGTGCGTTGATAGATCACCATGTCAGTCAGTCACCTTTGAGTTTTATATATTTAGATTAATTTTATTTTGTTTTCAGTATTTGTTGTTACAGCGCCAACAGAGATACACAATCCGTAAAATTTCAGATGTCTAGCTATAGCGATTCTTGAGATACAGCCTGGAGACAGACAGACGGACAGACATCGAAGTCTTAGTAATAGCGTCCCGTTTTTACCCTTTGGGTACGGAACCCTGAAACACACTTAGTCCAAATGACAATTACATACAAACATAGACACAGGAGACTGGTGAGGTTAATAAAAGGGTGTTAAAAATATTATACCTACGGAATCCTTCACGCGTCAGTCCGTCTCGCACTCGGCCAGACATTTTTCCTTGTTTTGATGCATTTTTTCAACCGTTTAGTGCATTACACGTCCAATTTGCACCTCGGTGATAAATAAATATGACAAGATTTTAAATTCGGTTTGCCATCTGTCGCCGTTCGGAAGGTTACTTGCGCGACCGCCTTTTTGTAAAAAACCGCTGTTTAAACGAGAATCCGTATCGAAGATACTTATAGATCGCTAAAGGTGCGACTCCTATGTCTTCTTGCACGCGATTATTTATAATTATACTGACCGCGACTGTACAAAAACGGACCCTCGCGCAGTAGAGCATCACGAGAGACTCCATTATATTAAAGTAAAGTTTGTCTGAAAATCTGTCCGTCTGTGACATTTTACTTCAATAAATATATTATTGTTATTTAAAATATGTGAAGTTACCAAAGGGACTGAGCTAAATTTTGCATAGCTTTTACTGTCAGGAAAGGACGTAGGATAGTTTTTAATCCCTTAATTCAGGGGTTCCCAATCTTTTTCAGCCTGCGGCGCCCTTACAAGTCTCAATGTTTTGTCACGGCGCGGCGCCCTACTTTACCAAAAAGATACATAATTAAACACTCCTTAATGATTATAGTTAGGTGAAGCAAGTAAATAATAATAAACT
Source organism: Plebejus argus (assembly GCA_905404155.3). NCBI lineage: Eukaryota > Metazoa > Arthropoda > Insecta > Lepidoptera > Lycaenidae > Plebejus > Plebejus argus. The sequence goes on from FR989930.1 coordinate 7,697,976, forward strand.
AATATTAAATCATCTGATGCTCTGTACTATTCATATTATAATTTTATTTCACAATATTTGTGGTTACGGAACATGATGGAGGATCGACTCACGGCGCGGCGGCGCGGCGCGGCGCCCCTCTTACCTTTCTACGGCGCACTGCAGTTTGGGAACCCCTGCCTTAATTAATCTAGCAACACCTAACTGATAGAACCATAAAGGGATATAAAAGCCGAAACTTCTATGTTTATTACATGACGTTTCATTGCATTTTAGCCCACATAGAGCTTTGTTTACATTTTAATTATAAAAATATTTACACAGTCAATTAATAGTTTATAATATAAGGTCTGCTTGTCTTCGTCTGGCAGTTTGGAAAAGTCAAATGTGAAATGACAGACAAATACAGCGAACTTTAAATAGTTAATCGTTGTACATCGTTGTATAATTTTTTATTAAGCCTAGGTAACAGTGAAATAGCGCGTGGACAAGTTTTTTGATCCTGTTTCATTCCTTACATTATCATCTAAAAATTTTGAAAAAATTACGACCTTTACTTGAGGATATAACATATTCGGCTTCGCATTAATTGACACAAACAGAAGAACTTCACTCGATAGAAAACAAAGCCAAAGTTACCTCTTTTTAAAATCTTTTTTCAATGCTGTGCTAAGAATACTGAACTAAGCGACCTATTTTTTATAGCTTTAATTAGATAAAATGATTATCTATCCGTATTCGCAAAAATGGAAATTGTAGCATTTATTTATTCATGCCAGTGACAAGATATCTAGAGAATTCGCGTACGCCGCGGCTTACCGAGCTCCGACAGTCGCGCGGTGGCGCTTATCAGGGCCCCCACTACCATATGTGCAATGTGTGCAATGCACACGGGCGCCATCCTCTAGGAGCGCCAAATCGTCATCTTTAGGGGCGCCAAAACCAAGGACCCAAAAAATTTGCCTAAAGGGGCGCCAAAATCCTTTTTTTGCGCACACAGGCGCCAGTAGCCCTTACGGGAGGGAGGTGACAGATCTAACCTAAATAATATCTTTATTAGCCGACTTCCAAAAAGGAGGAAGTTGTATGTTCGGCTGTATAATATTTTTTGTAGTAGTAGTAGCGTATAAAGTCCTGTTTCCTACACTTTACGGGGATGACAGTCAATCTTGAAAAAGAGGTCACAGCGTTAGAGACAATGCCTCCCTGCGCGTGTTTTTCCATTACTTAACACCTAATTGGTCAAATGGGGTGCGTTGCGACTTGTGAGTTGTGACTCTACAATGCAGGAATAGTATGTTCAGTTTTTTTTGTATGTTTATAGTAGATTAATTTCGAATATTTTTGAATAAAATAACATAATATTAAAGAAAATATATTATACTTACTTTATATGATATAATTATCTCATATAGAGCCTAAATGTAATATTTACTAGGTTACTACTAATGCTACCTAGTACCACAGATTACTAAATAGTAACTACGTTACTACTTACTAGTACTTACCTACTACCTAGTATTACATATTTTGGGCTCTACATTTTTTTCACACAGCCTATTTCACATACATCTCAGGATATTATAATAATTGGTTTTATTATATTCAAAAATATTTTAAGTAATAAAAACACGAGCGGCGCAAAGTTAATTTAACTTTATTTAAATTTTTAACTCTTTTGTAATATTTATATTTCCCCGTTCGCGTTAAAGACAATAAACGTTATCGTTCGGCTGTACATTGTACAATGTAGAAGTGATATCGGGCGCTCTATCGCGGACACTCGAACCGTACGGAGGCGGTTGCATCGTGCACCGCGAATGAAGCGCGGCGGGTTGCGGGGCGGGGCGCTGCAACCGAAAGAGGGGTAATCAGTCGTATCGTGATCGCGCCTCGTGGTGTGTGTGCGTGCGGTTAGCTCTCGCGCGCTAACTCAGCCAGACTGGCCGACAACGAGATGGTGTCCATGGGCGCGTGGCGCCGCCGCTCCCCCGACGAGTTCGACGAGCGCTCGGAGCCCGGCACCTCGGGTGCCGGCATCCCGCGCGCGCCCCCCAACTGCGCCCGCTGCCGGAACCACCGCCTCAAGATCCAGCTGAAAGGCCACAAGCGCTACTGCAAGTACCGGTACTGCACCTGCGAGAAGTGCCGGCTGACGGCCGAGAGGCAGCGGGACATGGCGCGGCAGACGGCCTACCGCCGCGCTCAGGCGCAGGACGAGGCCCGGGCGCGCAACTCGGACTCGTCGATGCCGCCGGGGATCGAGCTGGAGCACCCCGAGCCCCCGGTGGTGAAGTCCCCGCGGAGTCCCGTGATCCCTGCGCCTCCCGGCTCCATCGTGGAGTCGCCCCGAAGTGACTCTATCCCCGAGTCCCCGGGAGTGTCCCCCTACGGTCACCAGCCACACTCCACGCCGGTTCGCCCGCCGCTCACGCCGCTCCTGCCCCCGCAACAGCCAGGTAAGAATATTTAAAAATTTTAATACACAGTGCGATAGTTTTTATTTAGGATGTAAATGCGGATAAAGTGCACTCGAGACAGGTGCTTTATCTTAAGCCTATAATCGTAAAACAATGATAGCAGATTCAAAAGGTCATACGTTTTACATAGAAAATAATGTTTTCGTTTATCAAAAAAAAAAAAAGAAACTATTTTATATAAATATTATGTAGATTGTAGACTTTGACATTCTCAAAAATATTTTTAAAACGAACTATGTTAAAATCGAAATCTAATTAATATTTAGTGCACCGTGTGTTATTACTTATTATTATTTATTATTACACAGTAATATTATCATTTCTGCAATCAGATAAAGCCGCATTGATAAGATACACTGCAATGTAGAGTCAAACAAATGTCATTTAAAATTAAGATGCATTTTATTTTCATTTTTGTATTGAGTTTTTTTGAAAGAATTTTTCTCAAATATTATTAAAATATTGTAATAATTACCGAACTGGTATTTAATATAAAAAAATACCGAGAGAATACGCGAGTATTGAAAAGATTATAAAAAAAATGTAGAGCTCTGTTTACTAAGGGCACAGAATATATAATAGTACTCCGTCTAAGGGTGAATTGCACCAGAAGCGTAGTTAAAGTTAAGGTTAAGGTTATCGTCAAATATGGCGACTTTTGCTAGGGATTTGACAGTTCATTTCATATTTTGTTATGGTTAAAGTTAAAGTTATAGTTAAAGTAAGCCGGTGCAACCCACTCTAAACAAATGATCTACTAGTAACTACTAACTAGCTGTAATTGTGGTCAGTACCAGCACAGAATATATATTATATTAATTGATTATAATAGTACTCGTACCAGTCTCTACTACCCTTAATTTTAATAATTTTAAGTAACTTTTAATTATAATTTACTTATAATAAAATCATTAATGATTAACAATTAAAGTGATAATTAGTTATAAACTAAATTGGTAAAAATTATATCTAGCTGTAAATTTCTAATTATTTTGGCGCCATTTAAAACTGCGGGCTTACATTTTAGTTTTCTTCAAATTACTTTTTTCATATTGCACACAAAAAGAATAGTAGTAGAAGTAGTAATAAATAAAATTATTTTAATTTGGTTAAGTAGTGATTAGTGACTGTAATATGAATCAATGCCAAGTTTATTGTTATTTTTAAGCACATTAAAATATGCTTCTTTACGTAGAAGTACGGAAATCCAAGTATCCCAAATATGTACTAGGAAATTAGGTTTTAAACTTTTGCTTAAAATTGTTGCACCCTAAAAAGTTTTTCGTACTAATACTTAATTGTTTATCCGTTTGTTTACCTATGTATCGGTAACATTAACCCCTGAACTGATTATGATCAAATTTGAAATGGGAATACTTTAAGGAAAGAATTTACCTAAACTAAAATATCGTTTTTTCCGGGATGAAAATTATTATTATGTAATAATTTTATTATCATAAAATGATAATAATTTTTATCCCGGTAAAACGGGAAAAAACGTGTGATAGACAAATTTCACAAAAAAGTTATGAACAACATCTAATTATTATACGATGAACGATGAATAATCAAAATATTTCTTTTTCGTTACTTTGCACGCGACGTAAGTAATGAGAGAATATCCAGGAGGGAATAATTCTTTTTACTCAATAGCTAGAGACTGTCAGACTTTCTTCATTTTATAAAAGCTAAAAGTTTGCCTATATAATATGACCCATAAAGAGATAAGAACGATTAGCTGCTATGGAGTGTCGGTTGCGTTTCTTTTAGAAGGTACTTTAGGATAAAAATCGGCCAAGTGCGAGTCGGACTCGCACACGAAGGGTTCCGTACCACGCCTAATAGAGCAAAATTAGGACAAAAATTGTGTTTTTTGCATGGGAGCCCCCCTTAATTTTTTATTTTATTTTAATATTATTATTAAATATTAAACTCCACACATAACATAAGACTTTGCGTAAAATTCAAGTACCTACCTAATGCCATTATTGATATCTAAGACCAAAATAAGCCAAAAAAACACGTTTGTTGCATGGGATGATGGGACCCCCTTAAATATTTATTTTATTTTGCTTTTAGTAATTTATTGTTATAGCGGCAACAAAAATATACAATCTGTAAAAACAACTCTCTAGCTATTACCGTTCTTGAGTTACACCCTGGAGACATACAGACGGACAGACGGACGGACGGACAGACGGACAGACAACGAAGTCTTAGTAATAGGGTCCCGTTTTTACCCTTTGGTTACAGAACCCTAAAAATGAGCTTTATACTTTATCGAAGGCTAGGTAGACCTTCAGAACTGGAGTAACCGCGACTGAAACTTCATACGTGCTTGTCCGCCTGTATAAGGATCATAAACAGAGAAACTTTCAGCTTTTTCAAAGTGACGAAGGTCTGGCCTCCGCTAGGACTTAGGAGTAAATCTGTTCTGTAGGTCTGGCTGTACTGGCTCTTGAGTTATTTTGCGATTGCGTATGTAGCGTCTTTATAAAAGTTATCCACTGACGTTGCGGTTGGCTATATGCCACAACGTCTTACTTTCACTGGTCTGTATCGGTTACCAGAATAAAATGGTAAATAACACCTCAAGTGATCACACAATTTTAAAAAGTGTTAGATTAATAAATGTATCCCTTATACATTTGTTAATCTAACACCTTTTAAAAAAATGCATAACATGACATTTGTGACATAAAAAGTTGGTTGGTGTTAATATTTATTGTTAGGCTAAGAATCAAGTTCTATTCTTCTTTATAAGTAGCTCTTTTAAAGAATAATAGATCTTGATTCTTAGTGTATGAAATATTTATTGCAAATTCAGCTATTATGTCCACAAGTACCTATATATCATAATTTTATATTTTTTGGAAAAGAACGTACTTTTATGTAATTTTTTTACTAAGTATATAGCCACTTTATTACAATAACCAGACAATGCATTATGCGTCGCCTACGATGTATAGCGGCTATTTGGTTATTTCCTAAACTGGAATTAGTATTTTCAAAACAATTTAAATTCTAATTTCTAAGGTATAAAAAATAGGATAACTTCGAAATATCAGTTACTTTGCCCTATTATCGTGTTAATCGTAATGGTTATTAGTTATTACTTATTAGACTATACTACTTATAGTTTGTACTATTATATATTCTGTGACTATAGACTATACACAGGTAGTTCCTATTTCTAATTGTAACGTTCTTCACATTTGCTCAATTGTTGTTGCACACTTAACATATTTTGCTCACCTTACAACTGCAGCCGCTTACACGCTCATCTTTACAGTTGACCTAAACTATTTATGGAAATAAAGAAGATGATGTGTGACGTCGTCGACACCTGGTATAAGGCTAGGACCACAGGTGTACACTTTTTATTTTTAACCAAATTAACGGATAATGATTACTGCTAGCCGCTGGTGAAGTGAATAACTGTCTCGTTTCATTCCTATCCAACTAGCCCTTATAATGACACTAGCTGTAAAATAGCTATAATAAGGAGGTGTTAACTGCGGTTATTGTATTAATAGAGCCTACCCTCTGTGATGGGATTGTGAAGCCATACAATTAGTGTTAACTTTTAAACTACCGCCATTACACAACCTGTAGAGGCGAGTTTTTATACGTTTGTACGCAGAAAAGGTGTCAGGTTGTTTAAAATAGAGTCAAATGTAATCCCAACAAAGATATTTTATCAATGAAGCCAAGATGAATGTCAAAAATAACTTAAATCTCTATTTTCAGCTATGATTAAAAAGAAATCCTAACAAAAATAGATATTATTTTTGTGTATAGAAGAAGAAAAGCTAAGGCTCAGGTTCAGAATTACTTATCTCATGCAGAGCAAAACTTCTGAGTTCTGACTATTGGCCTAACTCTACAATTAGTAACCATTTTCACAGTCTTTACATTTTAGTTAAAATATGGTGCCTGGCATTTGATCCTTGGCCACCCTTGGCCTATCATTGTAAGATAAAATATTCATTAAATTTTTCATGACTTTTTATTTTCCAAATATATTTTTGGAGCAAAGGCAAATCCTCTTTTAGAAAAACCCAAAATAAGCACATAGTAATTTCTAATTGTCTGTATATTATCTGTGATTCTAAACTGTATATACGTCATAATACTAGAACATACTATTATTTCTAGTTTTCCTCCATGTCTGGTTTTTATAGTCTGAGGCTCTTATTATTCATGATTTTGTCACGCGATTTTATGCTAATTTTCTCGAGAAATGAACTGCTCAAGCCACATAAAAATGACTTAGATATGTTTTGTAAAGAGTTAGTTCTATTGAGTAATAAATCAGCCAATCAATCAAGGCAGGTTTTACATGAACATTAATGTAAATATATGTAGAATTTACCATACAATAACAGCATAGCAAGAAAAAGTTAAGGGGAGGTGCATAGTTTGTGATTGTTCCATTCATTACTCTACTGACACTATATAATAGATCTTAAATCTAGACATTAGGTTGTTAATATTTTTTATAAGCTTCAACTGCTTTGGCGATTCTTATCACTACGTCGCATTTTGAACGAGGATTAGTCGTAGAGCCGGATTTTATTTTAAAATACTGGTCTTATTCTTAAGCATGTCACATCCAGTATTATAATGTAGAGCGCGGAATTGCATAGTTGCATCGTGCACGGCGAGAAATGAAGTGGCGAGGCGGGGGTGCGCGGGGCGGGGCGGTGCACCGCCGGCGGGGTAATCAGTCGCACCGAGACGGCGCCCCGAGGTGCATGTGCGTTCGGTCGCGCGCCGCTCCTCCCGCGAAACTCCCGGCAACAACCCACCAAGCACCATGGTGTCCATGGGCGCGTGGCGGCGGCGCTCCCCCGACGACTGCGAGGAGCGCTCCGAGCCCGGCACCTCCGGCTCCGGAGTGCCGCGGGCCCCCCCCAACTGCGCCCGCTGCCGCAACCATCGCCTCAAAATAGAGCTAAAGGGTCACAAGCGCTACTGCAAGTATCGCTATTGCAACTGCGAGAAATGTCGGCTCACGGCGGACCGGCAGCGGGTGATGGCATTGCAAACGGCATTGAGGCGTGCCCAGGCGCAGGACGAGGCTCGGGCGCGGGCTGCGCTGGAAACCGGTATCCAGCCCGGCGTCGAACTGGAGCGCCCTGAGCCGCCGGTCGTCAAGTCGCCGAGGAGCCCCGTGATCCCCGCCCCGCCGCGCTCCCTGGGCTCGCCGAGGAGCGACTCGGTGCCGGAGTCCCCAGGAGTCTCGCCGTATGCCCTTCAGCCGCCCACGGCTCCTCCCCAGCCAGTCATGACACCGGTGTCGCCGCCGCAGCAGCCCGGTAAGGCCTGCTTTGGTAGAATTAGGATGCTAACAATGTTTTGAATCTAGTTAAACACAAAGTTGACGATGTAGAGCTCCAGCTGTGGAGCTCCCAATTGACTATAGTAGGTAATTTATCAATCACCGCGTGGTTCCTATTTAACGCAAATAATTATTTTAAACAATGTAATTAAATCCAATTAGGGGATTTTGAGATCCTTTTCCGTAATCTATAGTCATTAAAATGATATTTCAGTTACAAATTATGATATTTTAAAAATTAACAAAACAAAATATCTCTACATTTTTGGTAAACAACGTGATAATGCTACATTAATATAAACCTACATAAACCTCAATTATTATTATGATTATAATTGACGACAAATTGATAGCCATTTTTCTCACAAAATCAAAAAAGTCTACATTTAGACAGAAAGACAGAAAACCGGCGTGATACAGCCCTTGCGCTGTGTTTCGCCGAGTGAGTGAGTTTACCGGAGGCCCAATCCCCTACCCTTTTCCATTCCCTACCCTCCCCTATTTTCTTCCCTACCCTCCCCCATTCCCTTCCTTACCCTCCCCTATTCCCTTCCCTACCCTACCCTATTACCTCTTAAAAGCACCTGCAGCTCTTCTGATGCTGCGAGTGTCCATGGGCGACGGAAGTTGCTTTCTATCAGGTGACCCGTTTGCTCGTTTGCCCCCTTATTTCATAAAAAAAATTGGTATGTTTGGGATGATCTAGAGTCATTCTATATATTAAATTCTGTTTACACCCGTCTGACGGATGACAATAAAGTTTTTGTAAAAATATAAAATTAAAACATAATAATTAATACTAAAATATTTCGGTTGTTTACGAAAATAGATAAATCCACCTTCCTTTATATATAGAGATGAAAATGATAAGCCGAAGTGGTTTTTATCATTATTTTTATTTTGCATTTCAAAATGATAATATTACTCTCATACACTGTTGATGACAATATGATCTTTTATCATCATCATCATCATCGTGGTCGTCGTCATCATCATCATAATCACTCTAATTTTGTGTGGTCTTACTCGGCCACTGTGTAGACCACTCCATCGTCTGTTTTAATACAATTGTATTTAGAATATTTAGGAAAAGAATAGGCGAGGAAACACGTAACAAAGGACTAGCCCGCGTCTGTCTGACCTGCCAGGTATGCAAATAGTATAATATTATTTTTTTAAATAACTTCTTTTAATTAATCTAGAACGGTTAATTTATAAAGCGGTAGGTTACTCACGCAAGACCGGCCGATCGTAGAGGGAGTCCTGTGTTTGTTAGATCCGGGACATCCCTCTTTTATAGGCTGAAGGCGAACCGCAGGTGGTTTTAGTGGGTAAGAGTCCCACAAACCCCCGGGGCTGAGGCACATCTCCAACCCGGGGGACCCATGACGGGTTTCCCATGCGCATCAAAAAAAAAAGCGGCCAAGTGCGAGTTGGACTCGCCCATGAAGGGTTCCGCAGCAGCGATAAGGTTTATTTTTATGAAATTAAAAGGTTTTTGATTTATTTTTATATTTAAGTCGATTTAATGAAATTTAGATTAAGGTTTACCATTTATGACGTGTAAAAAAAACAACTGGATAGATCTCGTTCAAACCAATTTTCGTTGGTAGTTTTTATAGTAATCTACATCATATATATTTTTTAGAATTATCATGCCCCTACTTTAGAAATTAGAGGGGGGGGGGACACACATTTTACCACTTTGGAAGAGTCTCTCTCGCAAACTATTTTTGGAGACCTATCCATAGATGCCCCACACGCATAGGTTAGATGAAAAAATTTTTTTTTGTTTCAGTTGTACCTATGGGGACCCCTAAAATTTTTAATAATTTTTCCATTTTTGCATCAAAATCTTAATGCGGTTCACAGACTACATCTACTTACCAAGTTTTAATAGTATAGCTCTAACAGTTTCGGAGAAAAGTGGCTGTGACATACGGACGGACGGACAGACAGACAGACAGACAGACAGACAGACATGACGAATCTATAAGGGTTCCTTTTTTGCCATTTTGGCTACGGAACCCTAAAAAGGTTACTTACGCAACATTACTTGTACAACCATTCTTATTTCTTATAAACCAGAAACCAAAGAGCAAACAGCATATCTCATGAAATGTGATTACCGTTGTCAATTGAAGTCCGCTATAGATGCAACTGCTACTTGACCGTCAGAATGGGAGAGTCAGTTCAAAAGTTTTGTTCATAAAGCTTTTGCTTAAATCAAGGTAATGAACGGTGGGGTGGAGGATGATAATATTTAAATTCAATAATAGCAATAAGTATGTAGAAACTATACAACTACAATGCAATTATTTCGAATTACTTTGAACATAATGGTTGAATTATGCATAACTTAAGACAAACGCACGAAGGTTCGCATTTTTTCTACTTTTCTACCTATTAACACTTATAGCTGACACGTTTATCCCCACTTAACTCTCGGAAAAAACGTGTCAGCAGTCTCATCACCCAAATCAAGTTTTAACTTTTATTGTAAGAAATTAAAGTTAACGCTGACTTAGTAAAAAATTTTAAACGAACATTTTCCCAACAAAGATTAATTGTCAATAGTGGCAAACTTAACTTTCAGGAGTGTCAAAAAAGCGACAGAAAAGGGACATGTTAAGCCTGGCCGCACATTGTACGACAGATCTGATCAGAAACAGTTGAACGTCCGCGCTGTATCTTCATCATTTTGTACTGAGCCGAGTGAGCTAGAACTCGCCGGAAGGATATTTCGGATAATGTGCGGGGTGGCAGTCCGGCGGAATTCAACTGTTTCTGACCAGAATTCGGACAATGTGCGGCCGGGATAAAACATTACTATTTATTTGTATCAACATATTATACAACAAGTATATTTATGTATATCGAGAAGCACAATGGTACATGTACGTACAATTTAGAATAACATTTTTCTCTAACGATACCCCTAAGGGACCACGATTGACTAACTACTTTGCGTCACGATTTGCTGGGTCTATAACCTACTCATCTTTAATAATTACTGACCTGATATAGATAGTAATATTTACCTTGATTGTCTGACAAGAAAAAAGATCCTTGCGTGGGATGGCTTGTAAAAAGTCGGTCCTGCGCCCGATCTCTCACCAGTCCAGTTGAATTAGCGGTCTCACTGGGATTGTAAAGGCAGAGTGACTCTTATGTACTGCGCACACCCTTGGGCACTATAAAATCAAATTTAAATTGAATGAAATACTCCTAAATTGGCCTGTGCTGCCTGTACTGCCCAGTCATGGCCAGTCAATGAAATCGGTGTGGAAGCTCTTATAATATTTACTCACGTTCTATTGTTACAAACTATTTAATATTTATATTGAGTCTGAATCCGAAGACAACATGTTCCTATTGACCTGAATTGATATAGGTTACCTAGTAACACAATGAAGAAGCTACGAGTCTAATTTCATGTGACTTTTTAGTATGTATAACGTGAATGTGATTGATTGGGTGTGCGTGACGTGATCTAAAGTTCGTTGTTGTTTGTACACGATATTATATTATATTCAGATTTTGAACTAGGTTAAGGGTTAAGGTATAGCAATTAGCGGATCTTGCGTAGGTTAAGCTACTTACAGTTTGTCACTGAAATGTGTCTTTGTAGTAGGTAGTAGTAGAAGCACAGATTACTAAAATAGTTCAACCTCGTAAGTAGGAGTTTTAAGGGTCAAGCCTTAAGTATCCCTTAAGACAAAAAATCGGCCAAGTACGAATTGGACTCGCGCACATTGGTTTTATAAGCTGCTGTCTAGCTATTGCCGTTCTTGAGATATAGCCTAGTGAAGAGCCAACGTAGAGACAGTGAAGTCTCAGCAATAGGGTCACGTTTTCACGGAACTCTGAAATGGAACCTCATCAAGCAAATCAATATAAATAAATAATCTGTGATCTTAACCTTTAAAATTAAGTAAAAAATAAAAACAAAAACACCGGAAACTTCATTTCTAACTATTAAATTAATTCTTGTTTGTCCCACTCATAAAGTTAATATACCTAGCGGAATAGAGAAACAAAAGCCTGAGCAAGCGAGATGTCACTATCAGTAACACTGCGTGGTAACAGGAGACGTGTGATACATGACAGCAGAACTCTTTTTTTGACGTCCAGTCGGCACGTATCGGCACTTTGACAATTTAATCTCATAGAATTAATGTTCAATCATGCTTGTGTAAGTGTATACGTATTACGTACACATATTTTTACCAATTTCGGTTTCGTTTGACATCTCGAGATTGTTGCTCTGTAATTATTCCGCTAGGAATATTAACTTTATGGTCCCACTATAACGTATGACGTCGTGTATGACTACTTGTACTATTATCTGAGTGCGTAGTGCGAGTTTTATTCGATCATAATCATCGAGAACGTTAACGCGAATTTGTATGGGATCAAAGCGGTATCCACGTAAGCCAGTAGGTGGCGCTGCTTTGATCCCATACAAATTCGCGTTAACGTGTTCGATGCGTATGATCAAATAAAACTCGCACTACACCCCCTGTTCTGTGGTATGACGTAGTAGTCCAGGTGACCTAACGAGGGAACAATGTAGAGTATCAAATTATATTTAGGCTTCAGCATCCGGACGGTTCACGGTGTCTTTAATTATTCCAGCCACAGACATATAATTCCAGCTAAAGCGTACTTTAAATAAACAGTCTGTCTCTCCATTGATAAACAACTTAATATTATTTTATAATGGTTTCTGGCTAGTTCTTCTCGCCAGGCTACAATTCGAAATCGTGGTAAACTGACCGAATTAATATGAAAAAAAAAATTGAAATTTAAAAAAAGAAACATTTTTCGCTACATCGTGACTTAAAATAACGTAACACGTTTTCATTTGCTTAGTATTTTTTCTTTATAAAAATGATTATAGAAGTAATATTGTGTATACTTAAAATATGTAGAATTCGTATCTTGCAGATTATTTTTTTATAAGATTTTGTATTCCACGCCTATAATTCGAAGGTCACCAGGTCATATTTTTTAGATATAAAAGATCATCACTACAGTCATCGCATTGATAAGTACATTACCAATAAGTTTTTCCTTGAGTTACATAGTTTTTGAGATCTCAAAACATTGTATTATTTTTAGGCTCCAGAATTCAATGTTTCTGAGATCTTGACGGTATTTATTCTTCTGGTAAAATAAAAAAAATCAGTATTTAGTATTTAAACAGACACTGCGATAAGTAGCAAATATCTCGACTATGATTTCCAAATTAAAAAAAAAAAATGTCAACAAATTGTAAGCGTTTACAAAATGCGATAAATACGACGAAAGTACGACATTATTATCTACCTTCTACCTTATTATTTATTATTATTATTATTACGTTAAAATGAATTTGAGTCTCGGCTATTTGCCGGATAAATGATCCAGGTACGGGCTAATACCAAGTAACCTGATTCACGTTAAGAGTTATGATTGATGTGTGGTGAAAGATGAAGATGGGTTAAGGAAACGACGGACTATAGAACAGGTATCAATGACGATTGATTTTTGCATTTGTATGTATGTATTTTTATGTAAGTCTATTATTTTTAAGGCAGAATGTAGAGTTTTAGGGATGACGCCGGTTGAGGATATGATAATAGGTACAATTTTAACAGTATTCTGGCGCCACATTTGCTTAATCTCGTCTGCAAGGGGAATGTATTTTTGTATTTTTTCGTTATGCTTTTGTTTTAGGTTATTGGTGTTGGGGACGGCGATATCTATGAGGTAAGTAGTCTTTTCAGATTTTATAGTGAGAGTTATATCCGGTCTATTGCTGAGTATGGTTCGGTCTGTGATAATGTCGCGATCCCAGTAAAGTTTTACAGAGCTGTTTTCAAGAACATTAGTAGGTTTATATTTATAATATGGTGTATGTAGCTCTATAAGATTGTACTTCATTGCTAGTAGTTGGTGTATTTGTTTGGCTAAATTGTCGTGACGGTGTGTATATTCTTTGCTGGCTAAAGCGCTACATCCTCCAGTGATATGGTCTATGGTTTCTGTTGTTTGGTGACATAATCTGCACTTGTCGGTTTCTATATTTTCTTTTAGTATATATTTAGAGTAATTTCGTGTTTTGATTATTTGATCCTGTATTGCTATAAGAAAGCCTTCCGTTTCACCGTAAATATTACCTTTTGTTAGCCAGCTGAAGGATGCCTCTTGGTCTATGTGGTCCTGTTCTATCTGATGTGGGAATTTGCCATGGAGCGCTTTGCCTTTCCATTTTATTATTTTATCACTATCTTTTACTATTTTATGTATTGGATCGAATTGGTTATTGTTTAGTTTTAAAGGCGTACCTGAGTGGGGAATATTTATTAATGCATTGTGTAATGGACTCGTATTGGCTTTAGTTAAAAAGTAAGTTCTTAAGTTATGTATTTGATTATAGTGCAGATTTTTAATGTCTATGACTCCGCGGCCACCTAATTTTCTTTTTAGCGTAACTCGTTCGGTTGCTGAATGGATATGATGTATATTGTGCTTATAACTGGCGGTTCGGGTTGCGATATTAAGAGCTTCGAGTTCTGTGTCTGTCCATTTTATTATTCCAAAAGAATATGTCAAAATTGGTACTGCATAGGTATTAATAGCTTTGATTTTATTTCGGCCTGATAGTTGGGTAGATAGTATTTTATTTAGTCTTAGTTTATAATTGGATTTTAGCATATTCTTAATTTCTTTATGATTAATAGCTGTACTCTGTATATATCCTAAGTATTTATATGTTTCTTTCTCTTGCATACTGTCTATAGTGCCTCCTTGTAGTTCCAGATTGTGAGGTTCCGTTTGAGTGTGCTTGCCTTTGATGATACAGTTAATCTTACATTTATCGGTCCCGAATGTCATTTTTATATCTGTACTGAATTTTTCCGTTAGTCTTAGAAGCTGTTCCAGTTGTTGCCTATCTGTAGCATAGATTTTTATGTCGTCCATATATAGCAAGTGTGTTAATTTAATTTTGTTTGTCTTATCTATTATATAACCGTGGCATTTATTTAGAATTTTGGTGAGAGGATTTAGCGCTAAACAAAACCATAAAGGACTGAGAGAGTCTCCTTGGAATATACCGCGTTTGATTTGGATGGGGGATGTACTGAAGGTAGTATCAATAGTTCTTAAATGAAGCTTTGTGGACCAAGTAGACATTAAATTTTGCAGAAACTGAATTAATTTACAATCGACTTTATATATTTTTAAAACATGTATTAGCCAGGAATGGGGTACACTATCAAAAGCCTTTTGATAGTCAATATATGAGTAGTATAAGTTTTTATGGTTTTGTTTAGCGTGATTATGTACCTCAGCATCTATGATTAACTGTTCTTTACAACCCTTAGACCCTTTGGCGCATCCTTTTTGTTCTTCTGGTATAATTGTGTTTTGTGTGATATGCGTATTAAGTTTTTGTGTTATTATGGATGTAAGCAATTTATATATAGTTGGGAGGCAAGTTATGGGACGGTATTTCGTTGGGTCAGTTGTGTTATTATTATCTTTAGGTTTTAGATATGTGATTCCCTGTGTCAGATATGAAGGTATTGTCCGAGGATCTTCTATGAATGTGTTGAAAATTTCTGCGATGTATCGGTGCGTTGCTGTGAAGTATTTTATCCAGTAATTTTGTATTTTATCCGGTCCCGGAGCTTTCCAGTTTAGGGTTTTCTTTATTGCGGCGGTGACATCATCTTTGCTGATTATAATCTCAGGCATTGGGATCAAATTTTGGCATTCCTGTGTTTCAGAATCGAGCCAAGAAGATTGCATGTTATGATGGACAGGTATGGACCATAGATTTTCCCAGTAGCTTTTTACTTCGTCTATATTAGGTGGTTGTGTAATTTTGAAATTTTCATTAGTGAGGTTTCGATAAAATATTTTTTGATTACTATGAAATAGTATGTTATCTTTTCTTCGCGAGTTGCTGATTTTAAGCCGCCGCAATCGTTTTGATTGGGCTTGAAGTTTTTGTTTGAAGTTATCTAGGAGATCTAATAGTTGTGCGTTGGAGAGATTTTTCGGGTTTACTTTTTGCTGCTTTCTTGGGGAGAGGTTGCCTGCGAGATATTGAGTCAATTGTCCTATTTCCTTGCGTAGATTCTTAATTCTGTTTTCAATTCTTTGTTGCCATTTCGGGTTGCTGTGATCTATTGTTTTATTTGTGTTTGTATTTTCAGGTGGGTCTTTTATTTTGTTGTGTAAAGTTGCAGCTGTCATAGCTGCACTGTATATGGCTATGTGGATTTCATCTAGGCCAGGGAACTCTTTTCCCTCTAAATATTTTGCAATTAAGTTATTGAGTACATTAACAGTTTTAATTATGTTGCGCGTTATATGAAGTTTTGGGATAATAGGTCTTAGAGTTGGGTCAGTACCAGAATACTTTATTAACATTTCTGTAAAGATGTTTTCAATTTTCTGAGTTTCAGTGGAATCGGTATCAATATTTGTGTTAATCGACTCTATCGTAATGGTTTGTTCGAAGGTATCCGGAATATTTGGCGAGGTGATTGGTAGGTTTGTTGTTGTGATGGGAGTATGATATGGAATTATATCATTGGTGGAAGTATGGTTATCTGTATGCAGCGTAGTAGATGGTGTAGTTTGTAAATCTGAATTTTGTGTTAGGTTATTTTGAATGTCTAAATCAGAATTATTAATAATCTGGGCAACAGCTGCTTTTATTTTATTTCTTTCTGGAAGTGATATTCTATTATTGCGATGAATGACACGGATCTGGTCTGCTAGCCTTTGTTCGGATATATTATGACTTAATTCTGGGAAAACTTCAATAAATTTTTTATGCAGTGATGGTCTGAAAGCGGTGAGGTTTGATTCACATGATGTAATGATATAGTAGCAACGGAGAAGTTCTTTGTTGATATGATCAGTCCACTTCATCCGTTGTCTACTTTTTATTTATTATTATTATTATTATTATTTATTATTATTATTTATTATTATGTTATAAAGAGGAAAGATTTGATTTTTTGTTTGTTTGTTTGAGTCGAATAGGCTCCGAAACTACTGGACCGATTTGAAAAATTCTTTTGCTATTGGAATCTTACATTATTTCTGCTGAACATAGGCTACATTGTATTTTGGAAAAAAGTAGGGTTCCGTAAGATATTTGAGTTTTTCGGACGCAAGGTGTAGAAAATCAGCTAGAAAAGTTACTTATTTTGCGTACGCTGCCTAAACTATAAAAGATAGAACCATAAAATGTTCTAAGTAATTGTAGATCTTATAAAATCTACAAAAAAGTCCGCGACACACTATACCTATCTATGTCGAGTGAGGCACAACAACCATTTATTTATTTAAAAATCCTGAATTTTTTTTGGACTACATTTATACGGATATATTTTACTCACGCTATTAATCCTTATCAAAATAAATTATTTTATCACTAAGTACAGTTTATGTAGATAATATTTGGTCTTTGAATGATTAAAATTGGACGTTTGGTTTTGAAATTATGGCGAAATTAAAATATTACGATAGTGGGCGTCACCAAAGCGCGTGCGGGAGGAAGACAATATTCTGTTGTAGAAATGAAAATTCTGTACATAAAAGATATGAAATGACACCCGAAATTACACCTTTGTCACTACATCGCTAGAGAAGCCAACAATGTGGTTAGTTTTTTGTCTGTCTGTCTGTCTGTCTGTCACTCTTTCTGTCTGTCTGTATGTTTGTTCCAGCATCACACGAAAAATACTGATCTGATTTGAATGTGGTTTTCGCAGATATATTTATCTTCTTCCAACTTAACATCTGGTGTATAAAATTTTTTCCCCCCACCCCTCTAAGAGGACAAAAGAGGGGGTCAGATTTTGTATCAAACTTTTTTCTTTAACACGAAAACTACTGATCCGATTTGCATACGGTTTTCACAGATATATTATATTTGTCTTCTTCCAACTCAACATCTGGTGTATAAAAATCCTCCCCCCCCTCCCCTCTCAACCCTCCCTGGGGACCAAAGAGGGGTCAGATTTTGTTTACAACTTTTTTCTTTAGTGGACTTACTTCATATTAGGTATTAACTGTGTTTTTCAACTTAACATCTGGTGTATGACCTTCCTCCCCCACACCCTCTTAGGGGACAAAAGAGGGGGTAAAACATGTATCAACTGATGATGTAGAAAATATACTTTAAATGGCAAATTGTACTAAAACTAGCTGTCCCGGCAATTTGCCGGGACAGCTAGTTTATTATATAGATAATGTTATCTACTTACTGCCTAAATCATGACCTGCCTTTTATTACGACAATATCACCGTGAGGAAAGGTAGAGGTAGGTCATGACTTAGGTTAGGTTAGGCTGGGCTTAGGCAGTCGTATTTATATCTTGTTTTTAGTTTGGTTTCAATTTCATTGATTAGGGCTAGATTCGTATCTCGGGTGTCCTACACAATTTGCATAGTCGGGCTATAGTTTTATGTTTTAATACAAGTTTTAAACCTTTGAATTGACAACATTTCAAAAATTTTAAGCCTTAAAATAAAAAATACCGTTTCTTTAGTTTCTTTTCCTGATATCAAAAAAATATTCAAAAAATTTTTATATTGCTTATTTACTGAGAAAATAAAGAAAAACTGAAAAATACGCTGTGACGTCATACTTACGGCATATCAGACATTTTTTCTTTGCCTGGTATAAAAGCGTTTTAAAAAAACATCATGAAGCATAAAAAAAAACAGTCACTGTCAACAATGACATTTCTACATACGAAAGTACCACGATGACATTGACAGACGTCCTATTAAACGTAACAAACTTACACTGACATATTTTTTCTTATGTAAACTGTAATGGAATTAACCGTTCAGGCGTAAGTATGACGTCACTTGGCGCTTACGTCTCTTTAGAATACGAAGGATTAAAATCTATTTTTTAGGTATCTTAAAAACATAATTTTGAAAAAGCAAGAAACACGTGTCGCCTTATTTTAAGTCTACTTTCTTATAAAATAATAAAAAAGCCATGTTAAAATTTTGAAATGTTGTCAATTAATATTTAGTTAAATATATTTAATCTATACGGTGTATATTCTAAATTAAGTTACAGAGTACTAGATAACTGAAAGCCTTATTCTCGTATCCTCGATTTACGTTCAGTTGCGATTGCCCCTCTTTTCTTTGGTATGATGGATATAATTACTTTAAAGCATGATTCCATCCCATCATGGTCCCATCATGATTGAGAAGGCGGCCTTCTGCTATAAAGTTTAGAGCTTCTCAGAGAAGCTCTAAACTTTATAGCATTCACAATCGACTGCGTTTATGTTCCTAAACTCTCTTGCTTTGTTCCATAACAGACCAATATGGAGAGGCCGCTTACAGCTCGACAAGGCTATAAATGAGCGTGGCGAGAAAAGGAACTAACACTGCTTTCATACAAAAACGTCATTTTTGACAGTTCTCCTTTACCAGCAGCGCCCCGTCCACATTCGTTTAAAGCCTTGGAGCACTCTAACTGAGAATCAGTCCCCAGATAATATAATTGCAATTCGTTTCATTGTATACATGTACGCGTTATCTATCACCTCCATTGACACTGATATCAGCATATCGTTATCTTGTCGCATAGCCGCTTGAACTCTATGTCATTGGACCAATTTCGCGAATCTGTTTATGAGATTGTCTTTTGCAAAGGTGTGAAGGCTGTGTGTTTGAAATACTTTGATTTTAATACTCGTACGACAATAGCGGTTTAAGCGGTTTACTAGTAGATCAGACAAAGACAATAAACACAACTTATTTATAACTAATCTTTTTGAATTAGTATACTTACTAATTCGTAATTCGCGTACTTTGCGACTTCCCAAACATTGATCCCTTATAGAAAACATATTTTTTTTCGTGATAATAATATGAATGTAGTCTGGTTAGTCCCTTTCTTTTGACCTAAGCAAAATTTTGTTATAATCAACTTTATGCGAACAAAATTCTTTATGGGCCCGGGTTACCCTCGAAATTTTCATACATTCTTAATACCAAAATCATTTTCTCATACGAAAATATTTAACATGTTTGAGTTATTTTTCAGCTTAAGATAGTAATTACCTGGGGTCCTGAACAAATTTTTTTTACAAAATATTTAAATACTAAAAAAAATTTTTTGTGTTTAAATATTTTTTAGTAAATTTACTACTAAATATTTAAACACCAGAAAATAGACAAAAACACTAAAAAATATATAAATAAATAGTAAATTTACTACAAAATATTTAAACTTTAAAAAATATTTTTTATTATTTAAATATTTTGTAGTAAATTTACTATTTATTTATATATTTTTTAGTGTTTTTGTCTATTTTTTTGTGTTTAAATATTTAGTAGTAAATTTACAAAAAAATATTTAAACACAAAAATTTTTTTTTTAGTATTTAAATATTTTGTAAAAAAAAATTGTTCAGGACCCTAGGTAATTACTATCTTAAGCCGAAAAATAACTCAAACATGTTAAATATTTTCGTATGAGAAAATGGTTTTGGTATTAAGAATGTATGAAAATTTCGAGGGTAACCCGGGCCCTTAAATACTTTCCCCTTTAAATGAGCATATCATATCAACAGTACAACAACGTCTTATTTATTCAATCACGTATTAGCCGTTATCTTACGAAGTAGTTCACCTTCATCAAAATATATTATTGTTTAAATAATACGTCTCTAGAATAGTGCACAAGTCCTGGTTGGAATTGGAAGATACAGTTTAGACTTTAGTGTATGTAGTGCAGGGAAGTAGGCCTTAATTATAAGATTTAAGAATGCTCCAACTTTTTAATTAGCAGGTCGGATGTCTGTCAGTACGAATATTGACGTTAATGACATTAAAATAAGATTCATATTAGCGCGCCTTTTACAGTGGCGGTTACGATGCTCGCCGCGTTCTTCATAATTTATGGCGAAAATGTATGAAAAAATTTGAGAAATTTTCTTATTTTTCTTTTAACTGGAAAAGTTGTTTATTTTTATATAAAATTTTTAGCGGACTTTATAGAGGACTAAATAAGCAATAATTTTTTTGTACATTTATAATCAGACCCCTTTTTTTTCATATTTTGCGATTATTGTGATGGTTAAAACGTATTTTATGTGAAAATTTTGTATGCGGCTATAGAATTTTTATGGTACAGTCGTGGAGATGAATATATTATCTTTCATTTGAAACCAAAATATCCTCGCAGTTTGACTCCTAATTCTTTAATAGGGTACCGGAAAATCGCTGATATTTGTAATAGCGTCCTTAAAGCCCCAATTTCACCAATGAGTTACCGCTGGAATTAGTATCACGTTACCTCTTTCGCTTTTCTTATGAATGAAAGAGAAGACATGTCATTTTAACAAGCCGTTAACATTAACAGACGTTGGTTAAATTGGGGCTGATAGATCAAATTTCCGATTGATTGTCTTTTTTTTTATATGAGCTAAAGAAATAACTATATTTTTGGGCCTCCAAGAGATTGTAATTTGTAAGGCATTATATTTTGTTTTGTAGTGTACAGATTATGTCACGATTTAGGCAATTTAGGCTAAAATCTCAGTAATATAGCCTAATCTCTTTTTCTCGACTGTTAGCACTCACGTTACACACACTCACGTTAGCATATCACGCTCAGAGACCTAAAGGGCTTGTCGTATATGAGCTGCCGGCCTAGCATACGCCAACTAGACATCTCACTCTCGAGATAATTAAAAACTACTCGTCTCATAATGTCAAAATCTCGACATTATTTCGACAAAACTCTATAAAAATGTGTTATTTCGATGATAGATCTACGCGAGAAAAAATGATTGTCATGCTAGGGTCAATAGAGAATAGAGAGAGAGATATCTCGTTGGCGTATGCTAGGCCGGCTGGAGAGTGGAGAGCTATCATTTTTTGACGACCTCTGTGGCTCGGTGGTGAGCGCGTTGGTAGCTCAAGCCGGGGGTCGCGGGTTCGAATCCCGCCGACGGAACAAAAAGTTTTCAAAGTTCCTGGGTCATGGATGTGTATTAAATATGTGTATGATATAATAAAAATCTTAAATATATGTATAGTATAAAAGTATTAAATATATTTCCGTTGTCTGGTACCCGTAACACAAGTCCTTAAGGTACTTACCACGGGGCCAGACTGACGTGGTGTGAAGCGTCCATAGATATTATTATTCTTATTATTATTAGATGCGTCTTGATTATGAGAGTTACACTGGTACAACTAGACTTTTGATTTTAGAAAGTTGTAAAGTTATTTGAGTCCCATCAGAAAAATTCATTTCCATGCTGATGGCGAAGCAACGTTATTTGGTTGTATGATCTGTTGAATGGCCTTAATATGACCCGACCAAATAGCGTAGGTCCGCCATCTGACATAAGTACCCAAGCAGTTCCTTCACCACCTTCTGTGCGATGGCGTGCAAAATCTTGAGGTATGCCGTTTGTAAACTATTGGCCATCTGTCTGCAGTAGCGACGGGCGACGGGCGGCCCCGGAGCGCACGACCGACGCCAGACCAATTTGAAACACATTTTATTTTTGCATTTTCTGAAACATGAACGTCTTAATATTATGTGCTTGTGTCAGCTGCTAAGTTTTCATAATTGAGGGTAGCAATTTTCACAATCAGCCGAGTTTACTTATTTCATGTTGTTATTTTTTTTAAACATACCCACTCATTATGTGGACAACAACATTTTTGTGTTGTTTCGTTTATTGTTCAATTCCCATTTTTATAGACTCGGACCCAGGACTTAACAAAAATTAAAATGTTATACCATGTTATACTATGTTTATTATGTTCTATATTTTATTGTTACATACTAAATTGTCGTGTGCACTAATATTATTGCTACCTCTTTCTTAATGTTTCCTGTAATAGGTCTACTGGAAGAGATTCCAATTTGGAATAAGTAGTACCTTTGTACTGAATGTCTCTCTAGTTTTAAGTTTCTCTATGTAAACTGGTTGTGTGTACATAAATTATTATATCAAATAAAATAAATAAATAAAATTAAAAAATTGACGGCTGAATTAAATATATTTTTTTATATATTAAGCAACATGTATAATTTCTCATTTAGTTTTGAATTTTGATTTTGCCTGCCTATCTTTACCGTGGTACATGGTAACTTGGTTACATAGCAATTGGTTTATATTTTATGGTACTATCAGAGAAGTTGATTCCTATGCAGATGGCGGACCAACGTCATGTGGTCGACTTAATATGTCAATTCAATGTTAGCTGTGATCGGTTTGACGTAATGCGACCAAATTACTTAGGTCCGCCATCTGCATAGGAATCAATTTCCTCGATGGTACAACTAATAAATTTTTAATAGACTTTTCATAATATCATGTTACTCATCTTTAAGAAAATTGTTTTCATAGAAAATGTGTTAAGACTTGCAAAGATTATGTTTTAAAATCGTACACAGCATAACTTAGAATTGTTAATTAGCACAATTTTACTTAAAGAAATTGAATTGATTATCTCTTGCACCTACAATTAACAATAGTATTGTGTGTTAATAAAAACAAAATGGTTGACAGTTCCCGTCATCCACGGACAACAGAAAATGTCGGCCAACCGTGGCTCTATGTAACGTGATAACTGCATTATACTACTATCTCGCTCTATCTTTAAGACCGCATTAACTCCATTCCTAAGGGGTGGTACGTGCGATAGCTCTACGGGGGAGAAAGAGAGGGCATGAGTAATAAAATGCCTAAAGGAAGGCGGGCACATCTATGAATATAATGGTTGGGGTCTAGGGTCAAATTGTGATGTGGTCGCTGCGGCTTTGTTCTTCCGAAACGAATGTCCTCAAAACGGACTCTATTGTCTGTGCAATAGAACATAAAACGCTTTAAGGACTAGGACAAGACAAGGTAGCTCAATTTTTTTGGTGATAAACATCTTGACGGGGTCTCAATACTTCATATTTTAATTTTGTCCTAAAACTTTGCAAAATACATAATAATTTCGTGGTTAAAAAACAAATTGACATACACGTGGTCTAACATTTGATAGCAAGCTTTTTCTATCTAACATAACCGGAAATACTGCCAAAATCTAACAAG
Source organism: Plebejus argus (assembly GCA_905404155.3). Lineage (NCBI taxonomy): Eukaryota > Metazoa > Arthropoda > Insecta > Lepidoptera > Lycaenidae > Plebejus > Plebejus argus. The sequence continues at coordinate 7,721,888 of FR989930.1, forward strand.
ATCAGATTTTTCCCGAAGTCTGGGAGTGATCGTAAAATGAACGGAACGAGGTAAGTTTGTGATAGAAACGTTTCTGGATGTGAATCACCCTGCTGCTTCCTACTATGCTCCCTTTTGTTCACTTACAATCTCAGACAGGGTTATAGGGTTGACAAATAATTGAGTGCTATAAAAGTAATTAATTTATAGGTCTACCAGAAATTGATAGACCGCAATGAGATAATTTTTGGTTCCTCATTTATTTAAATGAGACGTTTCCGAAATCAAAGCCTCTAATCATTACTCTTCCTTTTGGCTTCGCCGTCGGTTAAAAGTTACTGGATGCTGCTTGGAACTTTGAACCAAAAATATTAAATGCGATCAAAGTATACGATTAAAACGCGAGATATTTATTACAAGCCCATCTGCCACAAATAGTATCATTGACATTTAGATTTAATTGAATTAAAACGGAAAAGCGTGTCTATAATAGATGTACTTACCTACGTTGTACGATAGTATGTGAAGATAAAATCCATGACACAAATATACTTTATAACATAGTTTGAGGTCCATTGCATAAAAACCTTTTGATGTTCCGTATTATGCGACCGACGCAATTATAAGAATGCACTTTCGCATTTAATTTGTTTTAATAGTAGTTAATTATCAGAGGATATTCTTTGCCGCTTTTAGAAATGTTCTTAAAGGATTTTATGATCTATGTCTATATAAAATAGGTCCTTATTTCGGATGGCATTGTATTGGTGCCATAAACTTTACAATAGATAAATATTTGATGCTTCTAGGTTTACGACTCCTCTCGCGATGCATCCGAATTTCGCTACTTTCATCAGGGTTGCCAAAATTTTAGTGACAATTCAATTTTGATATTTTCGGGGTTTCGTCAAGAAATAGAAATATTTTCTATTTTGTTTAAATATTTCTTCCTATTATCCAGCTATATTTCATATTTGACTAAGGATCTCTTTGATACTTAATAATAATTTACAAACGATTATAGTTTCCCGAATTAATTATAATGATAATAATTATTAACGTTTATGATAACTTTTCTGAATGAACACCTTGTATAAACCATACCTAATACGTAGGTGCATAGATTTCAAAATATATTAAAACTTAAAAGTTAATAGGTTAATAATTTTAACGACACTACCATTTAAAATAATATAATATTAATGCATATTATATTAAAATTTTTACATTATAATTATATTAATTGCTGCTGCTAATTAAACAGATTATAATAAAAATTTACAAGAACTAGAGACAACCCTAATTTAATGATTTAAGTTTGATGTGTAGACAAATTTGGAGCAATAGCACTAGCGGGCAAGGTCGCTTCTGTAATGTAGGTCTTGTATCATGGTACAAACTACAAATTAACATTGAAGCAAATGAAATTCCTAGATATGTACAAGTAACCGTAAAATTGTGAATAAGTACCATCCGATTGTATTAGTAATAGTGAGACTGTGAAATATCCAAATGATTGTAACACGGAAGTCGTGCTGATTGGCTAAAGAGAACTTAACTTACTAAATTTATTTATCATCTAGTTTTTAAGTCACACTTTTATAATTGGATATTATTATCTACACATACTACCTTTTTTAATTGATATATTTTAGATTTATACAGAGCAGAAGAAAAGCGCAGAAATATAGAAAGAGCTGTATCAGGCTAATTCATTAATTCATATACTAGTTTTGAGAGACAAAGACAAAACATTGTATAACTATAATGCTTCTTTATATACACAATGTAGGGTATTTTTAATATTATTCAATATATTATTCAAAATTAAATGAAAAGATTTTCTGATCCGCTTGTCTCGTGGCCACACACGAGGTATGATTGTCGCACATTGCTTGCTTCACTTGTTTGGGGAGATTCGTTTTAATTAGAACAAGCAAATGTTGCACTTGCACTTTCTGCATATATTCTACATTTCTTGCTTACAAAATTTTTCGAATGTATAAAATATGTAGTTATAGGTAACCAAGAAATGTGGAGTATATGCGATAGTCTGACCAGAAATATATATTATAGCTAAGTGTGTGGTCACGCGAAAATTGTATAGAAAATATATATTAATATGCCTAGCTATAAATATATTAATATATATTATAGCTAGGTCTGTGACGGCCTTAAATTACAAAAATATCTCGTAGAGGGTGCTACGAGCGCGTAGCAAAGACGCGTTAAAATCTATTTCAAGTAACAATTTCGGCATTTTTGTTTCATACTTAATAATATGTACTTAAATGTTAAACAGTGAAGTATCTTAATTATAAGTGCTCGCATTATATAGTTAAAAGGGTTTAAAATAAAAATAACATATTTTCTATAATGTACCTAAGTACAAAACCAGGCATTCTCAATAATATTTAGTAGTTTGGGCAATTTATATTTTTAAATGAACCATTCAAAATTGGAACGAGCAGCCCAACTTTTTCTTCCTAAGTAGTAACTCAAGTTCTGATATGAATTACCTATTTCAAAATTTATCCTCAGGTGAACTAAGATTTAACCTAGTTAGGTTAAAAAATTAGTCTGAACTCTGATCAGTTGGGAAGTTTCGCATATCAGTTAAAATTTAAATGATTTCTGTATGAGTGGGTCCTTGAGTGATGTTCCTCTCGGAATTTGTAACCAGATACCCCGTGCCCGACGCAGCCTTTTTTTCTCTTCTTGAGACCGGTTCGTCTCGGAACTAAGTAGAAGATTGAATAGTGATGCTTTGGACGCTGTGTTATGAGTTATGACCTGTTTGTGAGTAAAGAGACGAATATAATGAGTTAATAATAAAAGTGTTTTAAATCATTAATTTTTAATTGGAAATTGTTATTAATTGGACTCTTTATTGTACATTACATTTTATATTTTTGAACGCCATGTAGATTTAGTTCATTTAATGACGGATAGAAAAAATATTATTTTCAATGAATAATAAACTCAGTTAAGTAGTGATTGTATTACTCAGTATGAGTTACTGAGTTACGAAATAAAAAAAAATAAGTCACTAAGTCAACAAGCCTGCTCTGTCCGTTTATGAGCCTTACTGAGTCTAGATTTGTGAAAATATGGGAAATTGAAAATAACTGTTTTAAAAATCGGTAAAGTTTAATTTTGACTTAGTCGCAAAATTGTTTGAGTGCATTGCTCTAAATATTCGGCAGGATCAAAATATACATTTCATGGATAGGTATCTATTACAAAAATAAAAATATTTTTAATGTTGAGGCATAAAACTTGAGACTCGAGGGTCTCAACGCTTTCTATGGAGTACCTTTACGATAATAACACGCCTTTTAATACCTCTAGTTAACTTTGCGACCTGTCCATTTGAAATGCGACTGGGACGTACTGTAAATAAATATTTTATCGTCTTACCCGCCTAGCCCAATAAAACGGGGGTACGAATAAAAAACATAATTTCTATTTTGCATCGGGCAGAAGTTACAAATCAAACCGAAATATATTGGTTATAAAAGTGCAACAAGTATGCGAAATGTACACGGCTGATGTGTATCTCCACTTGCTTTTATAGACCATAAACGGTCTTTACGACCGGCCAGGATAATGTCCATCCGGCTAAATGGGCTGCGCTATCACCCCCTACGTATATATAAAACTAATTAAAAGTATGTTTTTAGACCTCACTCTCGCCGTCTTTATTCGCCGTCGTAAAATATGACTGAAAACTTTACTGGACGTAATAAGTTCGTACTGGTACCGTGTCGCGTCGTCGCGTTTTGTCTAATTACTCCGGCTTTTTAGGGTTAAATTACAAATTTTATATTGGCCGGGGTTGACATATTTTTCCTTTAAAGAAGTTCTTGAATGCAGTTTTTCAAATAAACAATAGACTGTGATGAGTTGGTTCCGACGATAGATGCTGTAGTATGTGTAAAGTTATTTTAAATACAACCGTGTCCGTAGCCCGGGCACGGGAACAATAAATTTAGAAGAGAAGCTAAGAGATAAATAAAAAAAAAACTATTAACAATTAACAAATTTATTGAGACTAAAAAAATATTGTACATGTAACATGTTATGCTTACGAGTACAAAAACGCATCTTGTTCGGCCGAGATTGAATTTATGTCTTGATTATACTCGAACTCGTCTGTGGACCACAGCCTGTCACAGCTTGTCACAGCCTACAGATCAGTTGCTATATTTTTTGCACACACCAGTGTGCTATATTATGTATATGTTTTATGTTACTGTTAGAGAAAAATGTGTAGTTACCAAACTTACACATTTTTTCAAATTTAACCCTACGTTTAACTCTACGTTAACTGTTTAACCCTAGAAGCTCAATCAATTTGTGGGACATAAAACTGACCGTACGTAAAAATAGCGGATACAAATAAAATAAAATCTTTACCTATACCTATATAATATTTTTTTCATACAAACAGGTTCAGTGGATGTTTTTTTTTTGATTGCCTGAGCTACATCTAAATTGTTTTGGACTAGATGACACCCGCAAGTACGTTGGGTCAAAATTAGTTTATCGTGCGGAAACTTTACATTTTTCCGAGATAAATACCTACTACTAATAATAAAAATTCGTTTATTATCTCACCACAAGAACAATACAATGTTATGTAGTACATACTGAACAAACTTGGCACTGGTTATGTGGGAGACTGGTGCCTAAACTAGGCGAAGCCTGTATTGTGGTATCCTATGTCCTTTCCCGGGAGTCAAAGTATCTCCGTATCAAATTTTAGCAAAATCGATTCAGCGGCTCGGGCGTGACGAGGTTTAAACGGACAGACAGATAGACACACTGTCGTATATTTTTAATATTACTTTATTTAATTAATATTGGTATGAATGATTGTTACTGTGTAAAATTTCAATACCAAAGAATGGTTTTCTATTAACCCGCCGATCTTTTCGATTCTCGAGACCACTCGATAGTTAGCGGCGAACTAAATTGCTTGTTAATTTCTGTTTCGTGTCAATTTTATTCAACGTTTTTGTCTATATCGAGACTGACGGCGAGACGTCGGTGCAGACTTGACCTTGTTATACCGATAGCGCGATATAAAAAATGTACGGCAAGAATTTTTGTACCCAAAATACTTTAAAAAATCTTAAATCAGATTCACACGTAAGGTACTGTACAAACAGCAGAAGTACGTGTGTTGCAGTCCCAGGCAGTTGACAGACCAACGTCATTTGGTCGGATCATGTCAATTCAATGTTAATAATTGTGATCTGCCGGCTGGGTTTGACGTAACGCGACCAAACTACGTAGGTCCTCTATCTGCCTAGGAATCAAATTCTCTGATAGTACATACTTTGCAAAGGTTTTAGCTATAATGCTTTACGAGATAAATGAATGCAGAGAAAAATCTCGGTAGTATAATTTTACCCATTTGGTGCGTCACTCAAAATATAATGTACCTATTATTACTATTTACTAGCAAAATGACTGGTACAATATTTTTTAATGTTCCACACACAAAGGGTAAAGTCTCCAGGCTGTATCTCTGCAAGTACATATAATTTATGTTTTAGAGTCTATAATTATATAACAACAATTATACTGAAAACAAAATAAAATTAATATTAAAGGGGTCTCACATACAGGCAAAGGTAATTTGGCGGATTTTTTACTCACTTTATCAATATTTTGTACCCTACGTATACTGCGTGACTGGTGAGACATGTTCAATACTTGAGGACGTGATATTTGGCTATTATATTAGTTGGAAAAAAATAATATAAAAAAATAATATCAATTGATCACTGAGTAAATGTAGCTTAAAGTTAAATAATTATTTACCCAACGCATGGACACCGCGAGCGGAAGGGGTAGTTGTGTGGTGTTTCTTTGGTAGCGCACGCCTCTGCACCGGCCGCATAGTATGCCTACTTGCCTAGCCGCGTAATTTACTTAGTATCCATGATTCATAAATTTTTGGGAAATTAAAAAAAAAAAAAATAAGAACCTAATTTTATTACATATTTATAATGAGAATCGAGTACTGAATACTCTCCTTAAATATCGGTATTGACTCACCAGTCATGCTGTATATTATGTACATTTTTATAAGTATCAAATGTATCAGTGAGTCGTTTTGTGTTGTGTGAACTGTGAGGAATAAACCGGCCAAGTGCGTGTCGGGCCACGCGCAAATATGTAGGGTTCCGTAGCACCGCTAGTTTTTGAAAATTTTTGTATGGTCAATGAATGTATATTTATAACATGTTTTACACTACTAACAGCATCATCTCAAAGGAATTTGAACGAAAAGTTCCTTTATACTTCGCCGAATACATTTTTTTTAGTTGATCGACTATTACTCAATAACTTATGAAGTCAACTTAGTCGTGATAGTTTTCCTTTTAAATTCAGCATATTTCCTACTCCCGTGAATTTTTTCACATTTCCAGAAGCAACCGCTTAGCTGGTAGAAGGGGGGGACACTGGACTCTAACGATTTTTTCTACTTTAAAACTTAATATTTCACAAATGGATCCCTAAACCGGAAAATGATCTTTGAATACTCATAATATTTTTAAAAAATCTATCCAACGACACCCCACACGATGGGGTGGGCGCGAAAAAAAAATTCAACCCCGCTTGATGTGTAGGGGAGGTACCATAAAAAAAATATTTTTTAAATATTTTATGTACCATTTTGTAGACATTATTAATATGTATATTCATGCCAAATTACAGCTTTGTAGGTCCTATAGTCTCTGAGCAAAACCGCGGACAGACAGACAGACGGACAGACGGACAGACGGACAGACGGACAGACGGACGGACAGACCGAAACTATAAGGGTTCCTTGTTGACTACGGAACCCTAATAAAGTTCGTAGCTGTCACTCACTAAAGTACTAAAAGTCGGACTAGAATTGGAGTTATTATGCCCGAGGCTTATAATACTTAAGTTTAGTGCAACATGCAATATTTGAACCTCACGATGGATCGAGGTTAAATTTGTTTAGTTTAAATATTTATTATTATATTTTACTTTACCCTTTTCTTGCATAATAAAATGGGTATTTAATAACATTATTGAAGTGACATATTTTGTGTATAAAGATTTACTTACATTTGTGTAAGTTCTGCAATTTTTTTTTACATGGCCAAAATATCTCCAAATTTTTTTCCGAACTTCACATTAGTTGTACAATACTTTTTATTTACAGTTACCTTAAATTGATCCACTCATATATATTATATTCAAATATTTTTGCAGTTTGACAGAAACGGACTAGGACAAGGACTAAGCTGCATTATTGCAATAAATATTAGAATAGGGGTACTGAACTTATCTCCCGACAATCGTAAACGCCAATCGCGCTGTAATAAATAATGTGAATTTCCCTGCATTAATTGAGACCGGGAAAGAAAACACAGGTTTATTGCAGTACAATTTAATACGTTTTATGACCCCGAGATCCCATCGGATAGATGTCAGGTGGAGCCTAGACGTCGTAAATAAGTATGAAATATGATAATTGCGAAATTCTTCAATATATTACGATTTAAACATTGATGATTCTCCTGACGTTTTGTGGGCCATAACTCGCTTCGCGGAATAGCGCCCGCCTCGGCTTTGTCGCGGGTTATAACTTCGAGTGGTTATGTTATCGTCTCTACTTTTGACAAGCAGTGCAGCAGTTTTAATTGTATCTGTAAGATCTTTCTTTACATCTAAAGTAATAGAACATTATTTTATATTGCTACTATATAACATATCCTCACAATAATGAGGTGTGAACTATGTTGAAGTAAAAAGTTGTGCCTTTTTTGGGATGGGAAAATAGATAGCAACAGAGCTTAAAGACAGTTCAAAGTCTCAATGATTTCTTACGCTACTGTCTGTTTTATAGAGTTTAACATTTACGAAATTGGGGTTATATTTTGGGTTCTTTTTAATAATAAACATATTGTAGGTACATTATTATTTAAGGTGTAAGTCCAGGTATGAATCACACTCAACAATATAATCAATCCGTTCATACTTTCCGCTCTCATTTGCAACATTAAGTCATACTTGTGATAAGAACTGCTAATTAATTTTTTATAGCCGTGTTTGTAATTAGTACAAGACATGGTTTACGTTCACGGTGCACTATCAAATCTGATTATTTGTGCCTACGATACGCAAATTACAAACAAACACTTTTTAGAAACGAAGAAAAGAAAACATACTTTATTGTGCATAACCAGTTACATAGAATAATTTACAACACGTATAATTAATAATAATTAATAATTATCTACCTAAGATGAAAGTAAATAAACGTTTGTACGCACCATATTTTTTATAACCTACTAAACAGAAATTTCTTCCAGAGAAACTTTATAATATTATGAGGGTAAAGGTTGCTGTATCAATGCATAGTAATCTAGACACGCGGTAGCGTGTCAAGTCAAGTTCCAGCATAACAGAATGGCGAGCAGCACCGTGTGTAATATTACACGAACCATTTGCAGCTACTTTTGACCCCCTCATAATTCAGAAACTATTTCACATAAACGTTTCAAATTTGGCTCCTATAATGAGACTTGCGAAATAAATATATGCTCTAAATTTCATGAGCAAAGCTCAAACGGTTATTAAGATATTAACGCCAGAAAATCTACATTTTTATCACTGACTGACTGACTGACTGACTGACCTATAGATCAAAATTCTAACCCACTTCCAGATGACCTAGAAGGCTGAAATTTGGAATCCAGATCGATAATTGTGTGTAAGCGTAGGAAAAAATCAGAAAACAAAAAAAAACGATCAAGTGCGAGTTGGACAATATAGTTTGAGTCCTGGGAATAGACATAGAATTCTTTTAATACGTCTGTACGTCTGTCCGTCTGTCTGTCTCGCTGTTAGATAGCTATTATAATAATAGCTACACTTATGCACAATAAGTTGTACCCTATAGTTATTGGTTGAAAATACACTTGTGTTATACCGTATTATTCCAATGCCTCCTGATGGTAGCTGCTTTTTCCATTCGCTTGGATTTTCTTTGTTTTATTCGTCTGATACTCAATAAGGCTTGGGGGCTGTTACCCCACTTCCTGATAAGTTTCAGATAGGCTGTCCACAACTTATCTGACAAAATAAGTATCTGCCAGATAACTTGCGGATAGCATATCCGATACTTGTCGGGAAGTGGTGAATTAGCCCCTTAAGGTTGCGATTGAATATTATAGTCGAATATTATGTATGTTTGAACTGGGAAGATTAAGGTGTTTACCCTTGCTCGGAAAGTTTTCTTGACAAAAAGTAATGATATCCCACCAAAAACATAAATATAAATGGAGAGTCAAGTTCCATACAAACATTATTCTTGTCTGTGGTCTTCGCCGTAAAAAGGATGGAGATCTAAATAAGTGCCAAATTTCATGGAAAATCGAAATATATGTATGTATAGGAACGAAATAACATTGTGAACAAATAATAGAGTCTATTTTTTTGCTTTATTGAATACCTATAACAATTGATGTTATTTAAATAATGTGAGATCTTAAACTAGATTAGATTTGACTTGGCTAGTTTTCATCAGAATTAAAATGTTTAATAACTTTATGAAATGACTGATGTAATGAAAACTGGCCAAGTCAAATCTAATCTAGTTTAAGATCTCACATTATTTAAATAACATCAATTGTTATAGATATTCAATAAAGCAAAGAAATAGATTCTATTATTTGTTCATAATATTATTTGGTTCCTATACATACATATATTTCGATTTTCCATGAAACTTGGCACTTATTTAGATCTCCATCCTTTTTACGGCGAAGACCATAGACAAGAATAATGTTTGTGTGGAACTTGGCTCTCCATTTACATTTATGTTTTTGGTGGGATTAAAACTACGTCTGAAGTCGATGTGATTTTTTTTTCTATATTTTTGCTTATGAAAACTTCGACACGTTAATTTTGTTCCCCTTTCCCAAATCCGAAGTAATTTTAAATATTTCTACTCACCCAATTTATCCAGAAATGAAATCAAGGTTATGTATTTTTACTTTTTAGCAAAACGTTTGCGGTATACATTTAGGTCTTACATGTAGTATTATTGTGAGTTCATGCAAAACGTAAATAACGTATAATATCTTATTTTGACTCATTTGTCGTAATAAATATAAAAGCTTTCACGAATATCAAAAGAGATGAGTTTTATTATGCTGTTTACATATAAATCGATGGCTGTTAGTTTATAATATTTGTATGAATTATGTTTGTTTTGTAAAGTGCAGATAGCATTTTGCGTACCTACACTCGACACTCATTTATATTTACAGGTTGAGGTTTATTTCGCGGAATATTGCTAAAAATAATAACATACTAAATTTTAAGCTATGGATTTCCGCAAAGTAACGCCTGATTATATTAACTACTAATTATATAACATTTTGATAGCTCTCATACCTAATACCCAATTTACGTGGTTTATATTATACTTTTTGACCCTATTCTGTAAACTGGTTTTCGTATAACAAGAGGCGCGCAAGGGTTCTCAAACTTTTTTGGCCCATAAAACTGTCACTTCATTTAGGACTTCCTCTTTAAATAACTGTCATTTTTGATGGAAAAAAGAAGAGAAAAATAAGAATGTTTTCTCTTTGAATGAATTGTTTCCATGCTAGTGTTTGATGAAATGTCTAAAAAAAATTATGTTTCGCTCGCGCACAAGGCCATTTGCGGATGCTCTCAAAAAAAGTCCTAACTCTTACGTAATAAACGAACGGCCCCATACTGATTAAACTTAACAGTGATTCTCGTGGCCGCAACCGGCTGTTTTACAATGCATTCGGTGCGTACTGTTCTGATCGAATTCGACAAACTCAATTTCCCACCGAATACGTTACCGCACTGGGTCAGCGTGATTGTGATGGGACGTCCGAATGTCCCGTCGCAACCGCGGATGAGCAACTTCAACTCTTATGTTTATCCGGTCAGAGTTGAAAATGGCTTGAAGTATAGATAATGCTCTAGAGATGTGATTAGATTCAATTCATTTTGGAAGAAAATGAGCATTTCAGTATAATCTTTACGATCCAGGTTATTAATGCAATTTACAAAATATGTGGAAGATACTTATTATTATACACCGTCCGCAATGCCGTTGCGCCAAAATTCCTTTATCGCACGGGAACCGTTCTTTTTTCCATGATGAAAAGTATCCTATATCCTTTCCCGGGACTCAAAGCATCTCCCATATCTTTCAGCAAAATCCGTTCAGCGGGTTGGGCGTGAAAAGCTAACAGACGGACACACTTTCGCATTTATAATATTAAAATTAAAAGGGTGTAACAAAAAAAAGTGGTAATTCCGTCAGGGTGTGTAATGTGTATGTGTCACTTATAATTTATATGTATAGAGTTCACTGTGAAAGTAGCAGCGCTGAAGTAGCAAATTTTTTTGTGACTTGTAGGGCAAGCGTACGGTCCCAGTGCGGCGTCATGAATTTTCCATGTTGCGTCTTTTTAAGACTGTCATGTGACATGTCTCAAGTGAGAGATAGGCTTAAAAATAATGCGTCACTGTACTGACTTGGAAATTCTTTACATAAAATAAAGCATTTTGAATGTAGTTAAAGGCACAGACATCAAAATTAAAAGATAGGAGACAAATATTAAATAGTTGCATAGCAGTCTATTATTATCATAGATAGTCAGATAATGTAGATAGTAGTTGAAGCACTGTTCAGTGTTTAATGTTTGTTAACACTCATGTCAGTCTAGTCGGAGCGAGTTAGGTCTAGACCTGGTGACGCTATATCTTACACGTGCCAGCAGTTGAATACAATACAATACATTATGACAAACTTTCCTTTAGTAGGTCATGCTCTTACCTTACATTTTTCTGAGATCAGAAAATGTATCACTGGTACTGCACGCCTCCAACCAGTCGACCCTGGGGGTGAGTCAAGATCTTTTCTTTATCGCTTTTTATACATAGAATCGCCGATCAAAATGTGTGTAATTGACATAAGACGAGTCGAACGTCAACGTCATATTAACGAAAGCTTATGTCATTTCCATACATTTTGGTTGGCGATTTTATAACGAAACGATAACGAAAAAGTTTTGGCTAAATGGCCGCCTCCTAGTCAAAATGCGTTCGCCAATTACGATAGAGATAATGTATGTGAATCGACATCTAACTTCGGTTATCGATATCGACACTGACGAATTAGTTTTGACTGAGCACTCTTTACGGATTGTTCTTTTAATACCAAATGAGGAAATAAATAATATTTATATTTTTGGAACTTGTTTTTCCTTGCTGATGTTAATATAATAAGTAAATAATAATTACAGCTGATATTATGCTCTTACCATAGTTGTCTGTTGTACTCAACAATAAACACTGTGACCAGATATATCGAGATAAAACTAAATAAAAAAGATATGAGAAACACATACTAGTTTTAAAGTGGATAATAGTATCTAATTAGTAATAACTATTAACAACACAATGAATGCACTTGAAAATATTAAGATTATAATAGTTAAACATATATAAATAAACAACATCGGCATGGAGATATTTTGAGTCCCGGTAAAGTACATTATGATACTTTTATTCAGGAAAAGGTTACGGTTCCATCGCGATAAACGAATTTTGGCGCAGCGGAGTAGAGGGCGTCATAATATTATAATGACTAACAGAAAAAAAAAAACGGTACGGAACCCTTCGAGCCCGACCAAAGTCTAGTGTTAGTACTTGAACCCTCTCTAGTAGTATACTGTATAACTTGTTCACATCTATACCACAACATCGTGAAATCCGATCAGATCAATTTTCATTGCCGTATAAATGTCTATGTTAATACTTAATGATGTTAAGTTTGTATGGACTCAGTACAAGAAACGAGCATCTAGAACATCAGCTGATGACAAGCGATTACCGCCGCTCATTAGATATAAGCATCGGATGTTATCTAATAGGCATCTCCAGTGATATTACAAGTGCAATGTCTTTAAAATATCGTCTAAAATTCGCCTATTCACTGAACTCAAAATTTTACGACTTAAAAACTTTTTTCTCCTCTTGGGCCGGACCATTTGTGCAGAAGCATCAAGCATGGCTCCTCATGGTGGACAAAGTTTTGCAGGAGTCTCTGTTAAGCATAATCGATTATTATTTTGCATCTTCACATTATTGACTTTTATTACGACCCCACAAATTTATGTTGGCATTTGCATATTTTTATGATTTTCTGGCGGTGAAATTAAAGTATAATGACGATGGAACTCGTTGCGATATAGTCGTGAGTCGTAAAAATATAGTTCGCGATCGTAAAACTCGCATCGAATAAAACCATCCGAGTAAAAAAATACTGGAACGGCCCTAGCGGTGATTTGGGTGACGCAAGGGTGACTTCCAACTGTCATATTTCGGTAAGATTTTAGTGATGTGGTTGATTCAAATGGCGCGGAAAAACGCGGCGCAGTAAAAGTACAAATGCATTTAATGGCTTTTAAATGGGACTTCTCTGCTCTTGCCTTAGCATATAAAAATACTAAATTACGTTTTAAATGAACCGATTATAGCATTTTATAGCATTATCGTTAAACGTGCGTTAAATAAATATGCGTTTTTGTTTTTTTAAGTTACAATCAATAGCAGCAACAAAATGTAAAATTTTATTGGCATAGTATTTAATTGTGAGTATTAAAATTAAATATTAATATGGAAGTATAAACGCTTACGATATGTAACATAATATTATGTAAATTTCAATACACTTAAAATATATAGCTTCATTGCTAGAATTTTCTTTTGGAAACCTTTTACTGCAGAAGTCATCGTAAACGTTTAAATAAAAATATATAATAAACATTTTAAGTGGGACTCTACACTATTGTGGAAATAGCAGACAATTTTGCAACTTTCAGCTGCATAGTAACGGTTTAGGGGTATACAAACGATTTTTTACGCAGTAGGTACGACTTGCGCTAGGGTGGCTTTGGGGCTCCAAGAATTTGCACCTAAATATATAGTTTCGACTTTCGCAGTATTATCAAATTAATATTCACATCACAAGTTTATATCGCAGATGGCATCCGTGCTTTAATACTTTAGTGTTACCATTAATATTGTTAGAGTCTGGACTGGATGTCCGCTGTTTGAGCATCCGGTGTCAAATCAACTTCTTATGTTAATTAAGTATATTATGTTAAAGTACTTACCACTTTAGCTAGCAGTTTAGTAGCATAGCACTTTTAGTATCATAAAGAGGTCAAAACATCTGTAGACTTGGCTAGTATACGATAACGCTACTACTTTTAAAGGATTAACCATATTTTTATTACAAAATTGGTGAGCAAATGAGCAATCGGGCCACAAGCAACTACCGTCGCCTATAGATAGTCCCAACATCAGAAGAGTTGCAAGTGCTTCGCCGGCCTTTTAAGGTGACGCCTTGATAATTTGGCTGTAGCGATGTCCATTTTTCTCAGCAATGACTAAAGCTAAGAAATTAAAGTTCACTGTCAGTATTCATCATGTCTTTGTCTTTGAATTACCCATAGCATAACACGATTGGTCAACTTTTATAACACAGAATAATCAATCAAAAAGACCTCTGTAAAAAAAGGGATTCCTATTTTGCCAACAGAGGAGTGATATAAGCTTCCAAAATTTGTATATAAATTGGTTCTAGTATACACTTTAATTTGTCCATAGCTTATATGAAATGTATGTAATCGATTGTACTGTTGGTTCTTGGTGGAAATTCATTTTAGACACAAATAAAACACAGTAATACTTGCACTTTTTCCACTATATTCATTAATTTTTACAAATTTTACTTAATCACGACCTGTGAAAAATGCAAGTATTACTGTGTTTTATTTGTGTCTATATGAAATGTATTTATGGTTTTCAAATTACGCGACAAGCTGTTAAAAGAAAATACTTTTCTGGTGTTTGATATTTGATTTGATGATGTTAATATTGGATTTAAATAGTAGGTATATAATATTATAGCAACGATATTTATTATGTTTCCATACTTAAGATAACAGAAGTAGACAGAATTTTAGCGGACACCCCTATACTTAGGTCCTTGGGCCCAAAATTTCTAGTCCCTGCAATGGGACAAAGGACTAGATATGAATTTTTTACATTTTTTCATTTAACCCTTCATCTTCGTCCCAAGTAATAAATTTTTATGACTTCTGGGTTTAAAATTTAAATACGTACTGCTTTTTTTGTTGAGATGAGTGCAAATAATAATATAATAATTAGGTATTATTGATGACATAATATTATTAATCAATGACTTTTCAGCCACCACAACATTTTTTTATTAATTAACTCTTATCAGTTACAAGACATGTTTATTGTTTATACTTTATTCCACGGTTATCTTAAGTCAATTACAAAAAGAAAGTACTTACTACTCTATACCTATAGGTATAGAGTAGTACTTAAGTTTTGTAATTTTACGAAACATTTATAACTTAAAATATGTAAGTACTAGTATGCAAAAGTGTGTCCTATGTATCTGTCAGTTGTCACATTGTATGCTATACAGTGTGAAATTTTAATGGTTGTGTTCCCGCAGTAAAATGATTCTATCTTAGTAGTACAATAGATTTGTAAAGTTTTTTTTGTTCAAATCAAAAAAAAATTCGGTCGGGACCATAGTAACTCGCGCCTATCGGCATAAAGTTTCCATAGTACGTCATACAAAATATTTTTTATTTTCAAAAAATAACATGCATGGTTCGATAGTACTACTATAGGTAAATCGTTCTGCTGCGGGAAAACGAGTACTAAAATTTCACGTTGTATAAATAGTAACAGATATAGCATAGCTGTCACATACGCGACGTAAACCCTGCTGAACTCCCGGATCGCAAGACGTCGTGTTGTTATTTAATCGGCCACTAATATTCAGAGGACACTTTTATAGTGCCAGGTGTTTCGATTGGGATATCGAAAAGTTTCTCTGAACCGTTTAGCATGCGTAATAAGCGCGAATGTGCATTCTTTATTAGCTCTCAGAATACATGTTTAGATTATGTTCGTGAGTAGAGTACAGTATGCATGCATCGTGGTAGGTGCGTTAGAGGGAAATGACCCCCAAATTGTAGGTAGTTATTATTTTAGTATTTTTTCGATGTAGGTGTTCTGTCCATTCGTTTATCCTCCTCCCCCTTCCCAAAATGCAGGCGCGCCTGGTGATTTAGTTGTGTACGTTTTTACCCGACTACAGCGAAGTAAAAAGGATTTGATTTGAGAGGAAGGTTTCTAATGAGGTAAAAGCGGAATTGTTTCCCGAGTTTTCGGGAAAAGTGCAACAATATGTTGTAGTCACTGCAGTAACGGTATAAGAAATAAATCAACATTAATTAATTAAAAGTAATATTGGCATATTTCATAGCATTTTAGCAGAGCCTTCTTCTGAGGCTGCTAGAATGCTATATAATTTTAATTTATTGTAAGTTTTGTCATATTTAGCACTTTTTTTTTGTGACTTGTAGGGCAAGCGTACGGTCCCAGTGCGGCGTCATGAATTTTCCATGTTGCGTCTTCGTGTGTTTTGTAAGGCTATAGTCCTAAGACTGTCATGTGACATGTCTCACGTGAGAGCTAGGCTTAAAAATAATGCGTCACTGTACTGACTTGGAAATTCTTTACATAAAATAAAGCATTTTGAATGTAGTTAAAGGCACAGACATCAAAATTAAAAGATAGGAGACAAATATTAAATAGTTGCATAGCAGTCTATTATTATCATAGATAGTCAGATAATGTAGATAGTAGTTGAAGCACTGTTCAGTGTTTAATGTTTGTTAACACTCATGTCAGTCTAGTCGGAGCGAGTTAGGTCTAGACCTGGTGACGCTATATCTTACACGTGCCAGCAGTTGAATACAATACAATACAATACATTATGACAAACTTCCCTTTAGTAGGTCATGCTCTTACCTTACATTTTTCTGAGATCAGAAAATGTATCATTGGTACACGCCTCCAACCAGGGTCGAACCTGGGGGGTGAGTCAAGATCTTTTCTTTATCGCTTTTTATACATAGAATCGCCGATCAAAATGTGTGTAATTGATATAAGACGAGTCGAACGTCAACGTCATATTAACGAAAGCTTATGTCATTTCCATACATTTTGGTTGGCGATTTTATAACGAAACGATAACGAAAAAGTTTTGGCTAAATGGCCGCCTCCTAGTCAAAATGCGTTCGCCAAATACGATAGAGATAATGTATGTGAATCGACATCTAACTTCGGCTATCGATATCGACAGTGACGAATTAGTTTTGACTGAGCACTCTTTACGGATTGCTCTTTTAATACCAAATGAGGAAATAAATAATATTTATATTTTTGGAACCTGTTTTTTCCTTGCTAATGTTAATATAATAAGTAAATAATAATTACAGCTGACATTATGCTCTTACCATAGTTGTCTGTTGTACTCAACAATAAACACTGTGACCAGATATATCGAGATAAAACTAAATAAAAAAGATATGAGAAACACATACTAGTTTTAAAGTGGATAATAGTATCTAATAAGTAATAACTATTAACTAACAACACAATGAATGCACTTGAAAATATTAAGATTATAATAGTTATACATAATATATAAATAAACATCGGCATGGAGATATTTTGAGTCCCGGTAAAGTACATTATGATACTTTTATTCAGGAAAAGGTTACGGTTCCATCGCGATAAACGAATTTTGGCGCAGCGGAGTAGAGGGCGTCATAATATTATAATGACTAATAGAAAAAAAAAACGGTACGGAACCCTTCGAGTCCGACTAAAGCCTAGTGTTAGTATTTGAACCCTCTCTAGTAGTATACTGTATAACTTGTTCACAGCTATACCACAACATCGTGAAATCCGATCAGATCAATTTTCATTGCCGTATAAATGTCTATGTTAATACTTAATGATGTTAAGTTTGTATGGACTCAGTACAAGAAACGAGCATCTAGAACATCAGCTGATGACAAGCGATTACCGCCGCTCATTAGATATAAGCATCGGATATTATCTAATAGGCATCTCCAGTGATATTACAAGTGCAATGTCTTTAAAATATCGTCTAAAATTCGCCTGTTCACTGAACTAAAAATTTTACGACTTAAAAACTTTTTTCTCCTCTTGGGCCGGACCATTTGTGCAGAAGCATCAAGCATGGCTCCTCATGGTGGACAAAGTTTTGCATGAGTCTCTGTTAAGCATAATCGATTATTATTTTGCATCTTCACATTATTGACTTTTATTACGACCCCGCAAATTTATGTTGGCATTTGCATATTATTTTTATGATTTTCTGGCGGTGAAATTAAAGTATAATGACGATGGAACTCGTTGCGATATAGTCGTGAGTCGTAAAAATATAGTTCGCGATCGTAAAACTCGCATCGAATAAAACCATCCGATTAAAAAAATACTGGAACGGCCCTAGCGGTGATTTGGGTGACGCAAGGGTGACTTCCAACTGTCATATTTCGGTAAGATTTTAGTGATGTGGTTGATTCAAATGGCGCGGAAAAACGCGGCGCAGTAAAAGTACAAATGCATTTAATGGCTTTTGAATGGGACTTCTCTGCTCTTGCCTTAGCATATAAAAATACTAAATTACGTTTTAAATGAACCGATTATAGCATTTTATAGCATTATCGTTAAACGTGCGTTAAATAAATATGCGTTTTTGTTTTTTTAAGTTACAATCAATAGCAGCAACAAAATGTAAAATTTTATTGGCATAGTATTTAATTGTGAGTATTAAAATTAAATATTACTTAACGATATGTAACATAATATTATGTAAATTTCAATACACTTAAAATATACAGCTTCATCGCTAGAATTTTTTTTGGTATTAAGTAAAACGGAAACCTTTTACTGCAGAAGTCATCGTAAACGTTTAAATAAAAATATATAATAAACATTTTAAGTGGGACTCTACACTATTGTGGAAATAGCAGCCAATTTTGCAACTTTCAGCTGCATAGTAACGGTTTAGGGATACCCCTAAACCTGTAGGGATACCCCTAAATCTGTATCGCTTTTTAGGGTTCCGTAGCCAAAATGGCAAAAAAGGAACCCTTATAGATTCGTCATGTCTGTCTGTCTGTCTGTCTGTCTGTCTGTCTGTCTGTCTGTCTGTCTGTCTGTCTGTCCGTCCTTATGTCACAGCCACTTTTCTCTGAAACTATTAGAGCTATACTATTGAAACTTGGTAAGTAGATGTAGTCTGTGAACCGCATTAAGATTTTGATGCAAAAATGGAAAAAGTATTAAACATTTTAGGGGTCCCCATAGGTACAACTGAAACAAAAAAAATTTTTTTTCATCTAACCTATGCGTGTGTGGTATCTATGGATAGGTCTCTAAAAATCATATTGAGGTTTCTCATATCATTTTTTTCTAACCTGAATAGTTTGCGAGAGAGACTCTTCCAAAGTGGAAAAATGTGTGTCCCCCCCCCTCTAATTTCTAAAGTAGAGGCATGATAATTCTAAAAAAAATATATGATGTATATTACTATAAAAACTACCAACGAAAATTGGTTTGAACGAGATCTAGCCAGTAGTTTTTTTTTATACGTCATAAATAGTAAAACTTAATGAAACAAAAAAAAATTTTTTTCATCTAACCTATGCGTGTGTGGTATCTATGGATAGGTCTCCAAAAATCATATTGAGGTTTCTCATATCATTTTTTTCTAAGCTGAATAGTTTGCGAGAGAGACTCTTCCAAAGTGGAAAAATGTGTGTCCCCCCCCCTCTAATTTCTAAAGTAGAGGCATGATAATTCTAAAAAAAATATATGATGTATATTACTATAAAAACTACCAACGAAAATTGGTTTGAACGAGATCTAGCCAGTAGTTTTTTTTATACGTCATAAATAGTAAACCTTAATCTAAATTTCATTAAATCGACTGAAATATAAAAATAAATCAAAAATAATATAATTTCATAAAAATTAACCTTATTGCTGCTGCGGAACCCTCCATGGGCGAGTCCAACTCGCACTTGGCCGCTTTTATTATACATAGAATCGCCGATCAAATTGTGTGTAATTGACATAAGACGAGTCGAACGTCAATGTATGGAAATGACATAAGCTTTCGTTAATATGAATTAACGAAAGCTTATGTCATTTCCATATTCAATTGTTTGTATACACAAACAATTTTTTACGCAGTAGGTACGACTTGCGCTAGGGTGGCTTTGGGGCTCCAAGAATTTGCACCTAAATATATAGTTTCGACTTTCGTAGTATTATCAAATTAATATTCACATCACAAGTTTATATCGCAGATGGCATCCGTGCTTTAATACTTTAGTGTTACCATTAATATTGTTAGAGTCTGGACTGGATGTCCGCTGTCTGGGCATCCGGTGTCAAATCAACTTCTTATGCTAATTACGTATATTATGTTAAAAAGTACTCACCACTTTAGCTAGCAGTTTAGTACCATAGCACTTTTAGTATCATAAAGAGGTCAAAACATCTGTAGACTTGGCTAGTATACGATAACGCTACTACTTTTAAAGGATTAACCATATTTTTATTACAAAATTGGTGAGCAATCGAGCAATCGGGCCACAAGCAACTACCGTCGCCTATATACAACGTGAAATTTTAGTGGTTGTTTTCCCGCAGCAGAACGATTTACCTATAGTAGTATTATCGAACCATGCATGTTATTTTTTGAAAATAAAAAATATTTTGTATGACGTACTATGGAAACTTTATGCCGATAGGCGCAAGTTACTATGGACCCGACTGAATTTTTTTTTGATTCGAACAAAAAAAACTTTACAAATCTATTGTACTACTAACATAGAATCATTTTACTGCGGGAAAACAACCATTAAAATTTCACACTGTATAGTCCCAGCATCAGAAGAGTTGCAAGTGCTTCGCCGGCCTTTTAAGGTGACGCCTTGATAATTATTTGGCTGTAGCGATGTCCATTTTTCTCAGCAATGACTAAAGCTAAGAAATTAAAGTTCGCTGTCAGTATTCATCATGTCTTTGTCTTTGAATTACCCATAGCATAACACGATTGGTCAACTTTTATAACACAGAATAATCAATCAAAAAGACCTCTGTAAAAAAAAGGATTCCTATTTTGCCAACAGAGGAGAGTGATATAAGCTTCCAAAATTTGTACATAAATTGGTTCTAGTATACACTTTAATTTGTCCATAGCTTATATGAAATGTATGTAATTGATTGTACTGTTGGTTCTTGGTGGAAATTCATTTTAGACACAAATAAAACACAGTAATACTTGCACTTTTTCCACTATATTCATTAATATTTACAAATTTCACTTAATCACGACCTGTGAAAAAGTGCAAGTATTACTGTTTTATTTGTGTCTATATGAAATGTATTTATGGTTTTCAAATTACGCGACAAGCTGCTTTTCTGGTGTTTGATATTTGATTTGATGATGTTAATATTGGATTTAAATAGTAGGTATATAATATTATAGCAACGATATTTATTATGTTTCCATACTTAAGATAACAGAAGTAGACAGAATTTTAGCGGACACCCCTATACTTAGGTCCTTGGGCCCAAAATTTCTAGTCCCTGCAATGGGACAAAGGACTAGATATGAATTTTTAACATTTTTTCATTTAACCCTTCAGCTTCGTCCCAAGTAATAAATTTTTATGACTTCTGGGTTTAAAATTTAAATACGTACTGCTTTTTTTGTTGAGATGAGTGCAAATAATTCAAGACGTGAGTGGAAGATTAAGGTAAGTAACATGAAAAACTTCCCGTTTTTTTGCTTAAATGGAGGCTTTAGGGCCGGAAAAGTTATTTGAAATAGAAAAACTACGGATTGTATGTATAGCCAGATATATTAGCTAGGTTATGAAGTAGATAAGTTACAAGTTTTATTGAAATAATTAGGGAAAAAATGAGTTATTGTCCGTATGTTACGAAATGTTACTTATTCGATTCTTCCACTCACGTCTTCTTATAATAATTAGGTATTATTGATCACATAATATTATTAATCAATGACTTTTTAGCCACCACAACATTTTTTTTTAATTAACTCTTATCAGTTACAAGACATGTTTATTGTTTATATACTTTATTCCACGGTTATCTTAAGTCAATTACAAAAAGAAAGTACTTACTACTCTATACCTATAGGTATAGAGTAGTAAGTACTTTCTTTTTTAAGTTTTGTAATTTTACGAAACATTCATAACTTATAATATGTAAGTACTAGTATGCAAAAGTGTGTCCTATGTATCTGTCACACTGTATGCCATACAATGTGAAATTTTAATGGTTGTGTTCCTGCAGTAAAATGATTCTATCTTAGTAGTACAATAGATTTGTAAAGTTTTTTTTGTTCAAATCAAAAAAAAATCGGTCGGGTCCATAGTAACTCGCGCCTATCGGCATAAAGTTTCCATAGTACGTCATACAAAATATTTTTTATTTTCAAAAAATAACATGCATGGTTCGATAGTACTACTATAGGTAAATAGTTCTGCTGCGCGAAAACGACCACTAAAATTTCACGTTGTATAATTAGTAACAGATGCATAGCTGTCACATACGCGACGTAAACCCTGCTGAACTCCCGGATCGCAACCCATCGTGTTGTTATTTAATCGGCCACTAATATTCAGAGGACACTTTTATAGTGCCAGGTGTTTCGATTGGGATATCGAAAAGTTTCTCTGAATCGTTTAGCATGCGTAATAAGCGCGAATGTGCATTCTTTATTAGCTCTCAGAATACATGTTTAGATTATGTTCGTGAGTAGAGTACAGTATGCATGCATCGTGGTAGGTGCGTTAGAGGGAAATGACCCCCCCAAATTGTAGGTAGTTATTATTTTAGTATTTTTTCGATGTAGGTGTTCTGTCCATTCGTTTATCCTCCTCCCCCTTCCCAAAATGCAGGCGCGCCTGGTGATTTAGTTGTGTACGTTTTTACCCGACTACAGCGAAGTAAAAAGGATTTGATTTGAGAGGAAGGTTTCTTATGAGGTAAAAGCGGAATTGTTTTCCGAGTTTTCGGGAAAAGTGCAACAATATGTTGTAGTCACTGCAGTAACGGTATAAGAAATAAATCAACATTAATTAATTAAAAGTAATATTAACATTCTAGCAGCCTCAGAAGAAGGCTCTGCTAAAATGCTATAAAATATGCCATCATAGCATTTTAGCAGAGCCTTCTTCTGAGGCTGCTAGAATGTTATATAATTTTAATTTATTGTAAGTTTTGTCATATTTAGCACAAGGTACGATGGGATTGACATCGTCTTCTTTGTACAAAAATCCCTTTAAATTAATAAAGAAAAAAAAAACATTTTTTTGATTGGGACGAGTTACAATTTTTGGCATGTTACTGGCAGGGAGAAAATATAGTGTTGTATTCTTGAGAATATACCGTGTTAAATGCTTCTGCGTCAAAACTACTAATTGAACTATCATGAAGAAATTTTACCCGAGCGCGGCTCATGAGCCTCTAGCAAATAACAATAATAATTAACAGCTAGTTGTCATATAGGTTCTAGTTAATTAGTTACATATCTCTAGTTCTATTACATACTACGGCAAATATATTTTATCGTTTGTCATTAATCGTTATTAAACAAGTGTCTAATGTTTATAACAAGTAACAATTGATTAGTTAATCGTTGCGTCACCAATTGTTTTGGTAGAGAAGTAGCGTCTTATACTGACAGATATTGTTTGTAAATATGATTAGGTAATTCATAAGTACGAACTTTTGTTATACAGTAACACTTGGTACGGTTATCTTATTTTATGATCGTGAAACATAACGTTCACACCAAATATAATCAAAATCACTTCAACATGAAAAGGTAGCACTTTGAAACGTTCAATCAATTCTTGAACTTGATTCTGTGCAACTTATTTAATTTAACAATAAATTTAATTATTTATATTGCGTTAATTAATGAAGTTTTGAATCCACTTCATATTTTGGCATTTTTAAGATGTAGGGCAGGAACTCTTCACTTTTTAGGGTTCCGTAGTTTTGTGCTGAAGGCAGGTCAAGTAGCCCTGATGTCACTGCGACTCTTGAGGATCTATTGTGACTCCTTCGCATTAGAGTACTGGCCCAACCCAATGCTGCTCATCAATAAACTCTTTACGTTACAACTTTACTTAAATATTTCTCAACTCCTACCTGTACTTTTTTTTGTATTTTTTTTTGTGTTTAATTTAGTCAGTTCACATCAGAATGACCGACTAAGCCTAGTAAGTCATGCTGGCCTACGGTAGCACTCGCGCTAGGATGAGAAAAATGGAAGACCTTGGAGGAGCTGCCTTTGCCAATCAGTGGGACAATATGCTCAAAATAAATAGGAAATACTAGAATAGAATATACTTTATTTGTACAACTTAAGACTAAATTTAAACACAAAATTGGAAAATGGAAAAATT
The DNA here is from genome assembly GCA_905404155.3 of Plebejus argus. Taxonomy (NCBI): domain Eukaryota; kingdom Metazoa; phylum Arthropoda; class Insecta; order Lepidoptera; family Lycaenidae; genus Plebejus; species Plebejus argus. The sequence continues at coordinate 7,746,358 of FR989930.1, forward strand.
ATTAAAAATTTTAGGGGTATAATAGGTATAATAGGGTATAATAGGTTTAATAGGTACAACTGAAACAAAAAAAAATATATTTTCATCTAACGTATGCGCGTGGCGTATCTATGGATAGGTCTTCAAAAATCATATGGAGGTTTCTAATATATTTTTTTTCTAACCTGAATAGTTGGCGAGAGAGACTCTTCCAAAGTGGTAAAATGTGTGCCACCTCTAACTTCTAAAATCAGTCTAAAGTATTATGATAAGTCTAAAAAATGTACATTACTATAAAAACTACCAACGGAAATTTGTTTGAACGCGATCTAGCAACTAGTTTTTATATGTCATAAATGGTAAACTTTAATTTAACTTTCATTAAATCGACTGAAAAATAAAAATAAATCTATTACCTTTTAATTTAATAAAAATAAACCTTATTTCTGCTGCGGAACCCTTCATGGGTGAGTCCAACTCGCACTTGAACGATTTTTTTGAACTTGTTGTACATACTTGTACAGTACCTAGTTGCTGTAATGCAACAAATGAATGTCGTATAACTTGCTCCTTTGTTACTACTACACCTCCTAAGTTTGCCAAAACTAGCAAAGGTTGTTTGAATATTGTTTGCTTATCATAAAATATATTTTTTTTATTAAATAAGGGGGCAAACGAGCAACCGGGTTACCTGATGGTAAGCAACTACCGTCGCCCATGGACACTCGCAATATCAGAAGAGCTGCAGGTGCGTTGCCGGCCTTTTAATAAGGAATACGCTCTTTTCTTGAAGGTTTGCAGGTCGTATAGGTCCGGAAATACTGCTGGTGACAGTTCGTTCCAGAATTTTACAGTGCGCGGCAGAAAGTTACGCGAAAAACGCACTGTGGAAGACTCATCAAGGTGATGAGGATGGTACGTTTTTCGCGTGGGACGATGGCGAAAAGTTGCAGTTGGTATGATTCCGAACAATTCCTCAGAGCACTCCCGGTAATACAACCGATAGAGGATGCAGAGTGAAGCTACATCTCGGCGTAATTCAAAGGGGTCCAAGCTTTTTGAAACACTATGGCAGTCAACAATTCGAGCGGCCCTTCGTAGGATACGATCCAGAGGGAGCAGTTGGTATTTTGGCACCCCTGCCCAGAGATGAGAACAATATTCCATATGAGGCCGAACCTGTCGAGTCCAATAAATAAATAAATAAATAAATAAATAAATGAACCTGCGCCTTGTAGGTAGAGTTGTAGGCGTTGGTCCGGACTGCAGTACTGTCTCGCTCTGTTAAGAACACCAAGCTTCTTCGAGGCTAACTTGGCCTTACCCGCTAGATGATATCGGAACTGCAGGACTTCGCTCGATATGTTGACGCCAAGTATCTCAATGCTAGGGGAGATGGTTAAAGATGTGCCCTCGAAACGAGGATATACGACATTGGTGACTTTTTAGTGGTGAACGCGCAGACTTAATGTGTCTTGGCGGGGTTAAATTGGACTAAGTTACGTAAGTCTACCCCATTCAGAGACTTTCTCCAATGAATTCTCTATTTTAGACAGCAGACTGCAGTATGAATAGGGTATAAACTTAGGTACCTATACATTTCTACTTCATTACCCTATGAAACTATTTATAATCTCGCTTCTCAGACCTGGCTGGCAGAACTGGCTTATAATATGTAGCAATTTATGTAGGTTTATTTTCGTTACAGAATTTCTTAATTTGGTCGCCACGCTCAAAGTCCGTGATAATTTAAGTTATGCAATAGCTTATTTTTTTAAATTATTAATTTGGTCATGAGTCATGACTCATGGGTTATGACTCTCATGACACACAACGCTATTATTAAGTTTTCGTTCATTGAGTAGGACGGGGAAATACAGCAGGGGCAGTTAAAACTTTTCATTCGTCTTGCCCGGGCTCCTCTTCCACTCCAACTTAGCTTTATCTCTCCTTTACGGCGGCGGTCGGTTTATTAAAATTTTACCGTCACTTGCTCTTTTGCAATTAATTCATTGCATTTTTCATGTACCACAAGTCACAACATAATAATAAATGTTAAGTAATATCTCATAGTCAGGGTGCCCTAGAACAAAGAATTCTGTAATCAACAAAACTTGGTTGATTACTGTACCCTAAAACGGAACCCTAACCAGCTGATTTTTTGGTTATTGGTAGGTTAATAGTTATATTATTTAAGAGTAACCTTGTCCTACAATTTACAAATAAAACAATCCATATTTTAGGACCATCAAGTCAAAGTATGAAATCCTTTCTAACTCTGTTAGCTACCTACCACTTTCGAGATTTTTCGAAAATAAAAATGTTGTTCGTCTTATCAAAATGTAGCTACTTACAAAAAATTAGCTTGTTAGTAATCACAAAAAATTTGTTCTAGGGCGGGCACCCGTACTATCAGTTTTATAAAGTGAGATAATTATTATGTCATAACAAAGTCACTCGTTTTGTTACTTTTAATTTGGAAATTGGAATTAATTCAAGATTTTTAACATTTATACAGCAGATACATAAAAGAAAAACATGTAAAATAATTAAGATGATTTGCTAAGGTTTTGGTGGCAACGGTGGTAATAAAGTCTTCTCTGAGGTTGATAGCTGCCACTAAACTTTAGAAAGTTTTGTTTCCTACTCAGCTTTTTTCTACTTACTGTTGGTTTGTGTTTCGAATAAAAAGTCTTTACATAAGCTGTAGCTTAGGTCTGCTTGAAAATGTATATACGAGTATATAATATATTATTGAACACATTAAAATGATAATTTATCATTCCATTGTACGCGAGGCGGGGCGGCTTCGAGCCGAAGGGTCGGGTAACAGATACATTATCTCCCTCTGCTCGCACGCTTATTGCCTCGTAATACGGCATATATTCCCCCGTCGCACGCAGCTGTAACTTTGTAACGGCGTAATGTAACTGCGCAATGGGCGGAGCGAGCTGCACTGACAGTTATTAATGACTCCTAGCTCGGCGTCCCGTCGACTTATGTACCCTGTGGTCAGCGGTGATGGCTATACCCTATGGCGTTAGACCTCAGGCTGGTTGGACGTTGCCCGGTTTTTTTTTTAATTATTTTGATGAGCTACAAAATTACAGGTGTCACACAAATTAGGGGGTACACAAGAGTAAAAACCGCTGTACATTCTACTGATTTTATTTATTTTCAGTACAATTATTTTGTGCTAACTGCTAGAGAAATACAATGTGCTTCTATTTTGCAAACGTCTCTAAACCTAATTTCATGGCATCGTAAACGATTTTACGTTTAGTCAAGGTTTTAAAAATTAGTAATTACCAATTACTTTTATAGACACACGAAGGACAGCGTGACAAACGATAATAATTTATATTCATTTAAATTGCGACGCCATTTTGAACGCCAGTCACGCCTCTTTTTATCTTCGAAGTTATCTTTTGGTCGTAAAGTGTCGTTTTACATAAACTTGAGTTAAACATTCTCTAATACTAGTTGTAAATGTAAGTTAAATCATGTTTTAGTACCAATTTCAAATGAACATGCAAGTTTTTTAAATGTAGTATTTCTAGTCATAGCTGTCATACATTCTACCTAGTCTCCACTCTAAATCTGGATCTTTAAATCTAGATAAAACTTTATGATGTCGATTCAGGGATCAACATCATAAAGTTTAAAGCCTAGATATAGAGTTCTCTTCTTGAAACCCTGGTTTCATCGGAGAAGAGTAGAAGAATAGAGAATGAGATCAGTAAGTACAAAATATTGTAAAAAGTTCATGGCTTTCGTCACTCTAAAATAATAATTACTCTTAACTTCTAAAATTACTTATACTTCTAAATCTCATCAGTCATCAAACTATAATTTGAGGGGTTACAAAGCGCGCGAGGGCTGCTAGGAAGTTTTTTGGAGCCAGAATTTAGAATATTATTATAAATTTCTGACCTATTTCATGTAATGTTTTTCAGTGCACTAATTTTCTAAACTTACTGACTTCAGGATTTACCCTTAATTAGGTAGTCAATGGCATTGTATTATTTAAACTGAAGTGGAAAATGCATCGTCAATTATTTTATTTAAAAAAAAATAGCGTACCTATCTTGGGACCAGCTTAACAGCTTTACCCCTACCTCTTTTAGGCCCACTTGCGCAGATCTGAGTTAAAATTAACTCTGAGTTAAACATCATGTCATAATATCTGTCACTCATCAAGTGAGTGATAGAGATGACATGATGTTTAACTCAGAGTTAAATTTTAACCCAGATCTACGCAAGTCCGCCTTAGAATTATATTCGAAGTTCGACTTATAAATACTTAATTAATTTGATATAAGGCGTCGTTCACAGGGTAAGTCTTAACCAGCTTCCGCTCACAATAGTGCCATATAGTGGGCGGTGTTATCGCCGCAACTTCCTGCGCAGGCGCAGCTCGGTCACGTAGCAGTGCGCGCACAATGTTAACGCTTTTCGTGTTCCATCGATTGTTTTGTTACAATGAGCCCATTTAGCCCCGGTATCTCGCCGGACGTGGAAACGTCACACACCCAACACATAAGCTTTTGCCCGCGGCTTCACCCGCGTGGAATTCTGAGAACGATATAATTTCAGGGAAAAAACATAACTTTTTAATTTTTATTCATAAAATATGGCCTTAGATATCAATTATCACTCAGTCACTCAGGCACACCAGCTTTCTGTCGGTGTTAAAATTTTTGCAATCGGACCAGTAGATTCAGAGATTACCTTCTACAAACAAACAAAAACTACATTAGTATAATTATAGAACTAGCTGCCCCGGCAAACGTTGTTTTGCCATTTAAAGTATTTCTACTTCATCAGTTGATACAAAATCTTACCCCGCTTTTGTCCCCTAAGAGGGGTGGGGGGAAAAATTTTATACACCAGATGTTAAGTTGGAAAACAGTTAATAATATGAAGTAAGTCCAGAAAAAGTTTAATACAAAATCTGACCCCCTCTTTGGTGGGGACCAAAGGTTTTGAATTCCGCCATAATGAAATTAAATTATAGAATATTCAGAGATCTACATTAACTTGTCATAGGCACTGACATAAATGTAGAGGGTTAAAATAAATAAGTTTTTTTTGTATTAAAAGAAATAGATAATCCTTTATAACTAAGCAGTAAGTACGGAGATGCGTGGGTACGAGACACTTAGTAATTAATACTTACTATATAATTCTAGCCGGTAAACCTAATTATAGTATTGCACAAGTACATGTATGGGAAGGTGAATGGGTGATATGAAAGAAACTGTGGGTGAGGTAGGTATCTAATCGAGCCGGTAGTAAAATTCAAATTGCTCACTTTATGGTGGGATTTCATATGCGGGTATAAAATGATCATTAGTTTTACTGCTTTACTGCTACCTAGCGCTTACAGTTATTTCCTTTGATTAGCGAAACTCACTCCAGCTGTAATGTTTCGATGTTAGGTAAGTACTAATCATACCATTTGCGGTTATTAGCTACAAGATAACCTTTGACTAGGTATAGGAACTTTTCGTCGTGCGACGAATCTAAATATATAAAACTCAAAGGTGACTGACTGACATGGTGATCTATCAACGCACAGCTCAAACCACTGGACGGATCGGGCTGAAATTTGGCATGCAGGTAGATAATATGACGTAGGCATCCGCTAAGAAAGGATTTTCATCAATTCTACCCCCAAGGGGTTAAAATAGGGGATGAAAGTTTGTATAAAGTAATACTTCTTGACGCGAGCAAAGCCGCGGGCAGTAGCTCGTTCTATATAAAATCTTCGTGCCAATCATTTTATCGATTCATAAGGTGCATTTATTGTTCCATGGCGACCAAAACAGGCGAGACAAATTTCGTTACGTATTTTCCTGTCGAGAACGCCCACCGCTTATGTATTTTGGTTCCAGTTTAGTAGGCTCGTCGGATAAAAACACCACGATTACTTCGCAAGGTGAAATCTTCATTGTCGTCAACTTTTACATGTACAAACGATAGGCAGGTAAAGGTTTATTTTCTAGAAGAATTGCGAAACGTACTTGAGTAGGCGTTAGAGAAAAAAATGCGGTTCTATATCCAAAGTTGGAACATCGCCCAATAGCGGCGGCCGTAGGCGTGGCGGCGCGTTTCTATTGGTCGAGCCGGCGACGTGATGCCACCGGATTATGCTTACAATCGTGTTTTACGTTACGCCATTCGTTTTATTACGTTTTAATTTTTGTGGTACGTGATAACTGATAACCGATGGATACATTGATGAATTCTTATCTACGTTCACGGTGCTTTTATACCTGTAAACCTGAAATTATTTCTAGGTCATAATCATTAAGTTTGGCAGATTTTTCTCAGACTTTAATTTAAGACTGGTAATAATTATACTTCCTAAATTTTGTAGAGCTGGTAGCCCTTATAAAGCTTTTAATAAAAAATTATCTTAGAGATAGAGAATCCCTGTGAGCATACAGTTCGGTTTACTCTTAAATTATCTACTCGCAAGCCTAATTTTGTTGGTAGAAATGTGCCCATACGTGGTAGAGGAACGGGGTACTACGTAGTAGAGGTTCGATAAGAATTTTGATAAAAAGTTGCCATTCCTAGTATTTGGAGAAAGTTCAGTTTCGTTCAATACTTACCTAAATTAATATTATTTCTCGTGGTTTGTCGCAATGAGTATAAATAAATTCACACTGGACCTGTCTGGAGTAGGACATGGAGTAGTAGTAGTAGAGAGATATAGAGTCATGTATGCATGCATTAGTATAAATTCAGACAACTTTAGGCAGCAAAACATTGCAGTTTGTGTTGAGAGAGTTTGTGGTAGAATACGGCTGAGTTTTCTATAGTGTGGTCGGTTCGCCTCAATTCGTTCCGGGCGAGCGGGCAGCCGGTCGAGTGCGCCAGTTTCCCATCGTACGTTTACTGCATCACTTTTACGGCAAGATGGGCCACTACTTTACGACTTCCATGATGACATTACTTCGTTAACGTTAGCACTAAACTAAACACGGTTATATAAATCGAATTACGTATTGTTCCCCTACAATGTTACAGCGTTTTCCGATTCTACAAAAACTGTAAAACGCTAGTCAACATCAACTGAAGTAGCCACTATGAGAAAACGCATCCAGTTTCATTTAGAGATTTCGTAAAACCACGATAATATCATCAAATAAAACGTGATACTAATACACCAGATTATAATAAAACATAATATAGAAAAAAATCGTGAACCTCTGAGAGTGGCCTGGTGACCCCTTAAAACTACAAGATTTCGTTACTTCGTCTTAATTATTAGGTATTACAATCTATCCTTTTGTAATGTGGGAGAAGTCAATAAAGATTTTTGATATAATATTTTGATATTAAATACCTAGGTATAAATCAAGTTCTTACTGCTGAAATGTCAAAGTATGTGTATTCAGTCATCAGTGTAGCAGCTTCTTCGTATAATATTATCATTTTAGACCTGCTGATATAATACTGATAATATCTCGCTTTAGGCACATCATCTTATGGTGTGCACTGTGCATTGACAGAACAGCAGCTTTAGAAGAATTATGGGAAGTCTTCTAAAGCTTCTAAAACTTCATCTTCTAAACTCTAAAACTTCATTAGCTATGTCCACACTGTGCCTTTTTTTGTTCATTAAGGGCATGCATCATAGTCGCAGTCAACAGATCAGCGGCATGCCCGCGACGCATGCCCTCTGACCGTATCCAAAAGTTTCGCTTTGTTCTTTAATGACAATGTTGGCGTTGCGATTTGTTGACGCCTTCAATTATTGAATGCGTCAATATGAAAGTTGAATGTCAAACGATGATGAAAATTGAAGATGAAAGTGCACAATATGGACATAGCTAATGGGATGTCATAACATAAAAAATACTTCCGTTTTTGGAGTTTTGAACAGCCATTTTGTTGAATGGACAATAATGCACGCACGCACGGTTAGATGATGTGTACCTAGGTATTACCAAGTACCGACGTCCGATAACTTAAGTGTAGGTTCTTATATGACTTGACAGCAAAAAATAATGAATACGAGTAATAAATTATTAACACTAATTTATGGCAAGAATGCTCTATGCAGGATGTTGCCTATTTCTAATTCAATGTTACACAATAAGGCCGGCATTAGCCAGTTATGTGTTGAAAGAAAAATCTTATATAGTTATTTCACCTGGAAAAAAACGTGCTACATACGTGTATTTTCACACTGATGTGGGTCATCGGAAAATTTCAGAGCGAAAAATCAGGACGACTACTGCGCTATATAGAGTTAACGCAAACGATTCTAGATTAAATTAAAATAATAAAGTATTTCCCATAATAGCAACTTCAAGTTTGGTCGAATCGGGCCTAAGCAGCTCTGATTTTTTAGCTAATTTATAATAGAAGACGTGAGTGGAAGAATCGAATAAGTAACATTTCGTAACATACGGACAATAACTCATTTTTTCCCTGATTATTTCAATAAAACTTGTAACTTATCTACTTCATAACCTAGCTTATATATCTGGCTACACATACAATCCATAGTTTTTCTATTTCAAATAACTTTTCCGGCCCTAAAGCCTCCATTTAAGCAAAAAAACGGGAAGTTTTTTCATGTTACTTACCTTATTCTTCCACTCACGTCTTGAATTATTATTGTATATAATATTTACGTTCTAATTGGAACGAAATTCCTTATCGCGCCTCTCTCTCTATCTTTCTTTTGTTTTTTTTTACATAAAAAATAACTTCGTTTCATCCGGGTGTCCCTTGACACCTTTTAAGTTTTTTATTGTTCTGAATATGTCATAAGCATAACTACTTTTTGTAAGGGCGACCATTCATTTGCAATTAGCTATGTCCACATTGTGCCCTTTCATCTTCAATTTTCATAATCTTTTGACATTCGAAATGTCAAAATTGAAGATGAAAGGGCACAATGTGGACATAGCTATTCGGGATTAACGGTTTCAATCCGTCGTAATTCAACTGAACAACTTTGCTTGTTTTAAAAGCTTCTTATACAACGTGAAATTTTAGTGGTTGTTTCCCGCAGCAGAACGATTTACCTATAGTAGTACTATCGAACCATGCATGTTATTTTTTGAAAATAAAAAATATTTTGTATGACGTACTATGGAAACTTTATGCCGATAGGCGCGAGTTACTATGGACCCGACCGATTTTTTTTTGATTTGAACAAAAAAACTTTACAAATCTATTGTACTACTAAGATAGAATCATTTTACTGCGTGAAAACAACCATTGAAATTTCACACTGTAGTTTCTTTTTAAAAAACCATTGCAAAGTGATCGCAAATTAGAGGTAGAGATTTTAAAAATTCACAACCACTTTTGGAGTAATTGTTATATGTTGTATGTAATAGGCTTATGTAAAACATACCCTATGTCAGGGGTTCCCAATCTTTTTCAGCCTGCGGCGCAGTTACACGTTCAATATTTTGTCACAGCACCTATAACTCTACCTAACTATTACAAAAATATACACAAATAAACACCTTTAATGATTATTATAGTTAGGTTAAGCAGGTAAATAATAATAAACAAATATTTAATCGTCTGCCTGCTTTGTAGGTATAATTTATGTTATAATTTTATTTTATAATATTTGTGGTTTCATAATGATGAAGGATCGACTCATGGCGCGGCGCCCGGCCTCTTGCCTTTCCACGGCGCACCAGGGCGCCGCGCGGCGCACAGTTTGGGAACCCCTGCCCTATGTAATACATTGTAAGCCACAGCCGACCGTGTCGGAGTGTCCTACGGTGTTTTAGTGTCGGCTCCCGGACAAAGGGAAGTCATAAACCGTAAGTGTCTATAGCGAAGTGACCTTTTCACACCGCGCCGCTTTATGGGTTACGCTTTCATAAATTCTAATCCTGGTGCAGTAGTTCATTGCTTTTACCCTACTGCGCCAGATGGGTCACTAGTCCTTAGGGACATGTTTCACCACATCCTGATAAGTGCCACATAGGTTATCTACCAATTAACTTGACATAATATATAGGGCCTGTTTCACCACTTTCTGATAAAGTGCCGAATAGGCTATTCACAGCTTTTTGACAGATTCTCCATACTTCATCTGTCAAGTTAATTGGTGAATAGCCAATGATGTTTTAATAAAGATGGCGTATGTTCATACAAATTGGCCCTCAGATTTTGTTCCTACGACATGGTTTTGAGTTGCACTTGACAGGCACATGCGTGGATTATTCTATGACACGCGTCTATCTGGCCTTATCGCACTGCAGTTGTCGTCCGTATTCTCTATCCTTTTTTAGCTAACATAAAGCATTGAATAATTTTTTAAAAATTTTGGAAAATACCTAAATAAAATGTAAATTACTAGATGTTTTCATATTATACTTCCGTGTGGTACGTAACTCCTACATCTTTTTTTACCTTTAAATTATAATTTTTGCATTTTCTGAATACACAGTTTGGCATTTTAAATCAAAAAACTCAGACCTCATCACTCACTCGCTGCCAACATTCAACTAATTCAAAAGACACTAATTACGTTCATTTGGCCGCCTCAGACTGTACACGCTAATGCGATATCTACCTTTTTTGTAATAGAATATCATTGGTGAATAGCCTATTCGGCACTTATCAGGAAGTGGTGAAACAGGCCCCGAGTATGGAGAATCTGTCAAAAAGTTGTAAATAGGCTATTCGGCATTTTATCAGGAAGTGGTGAAACAGGCCCTTAGTCTTATACATACGTTAATTTCGATTACGAAATTAGATATCAAAAATGTATGGAATTTGACGCCAAGCGCCATGATACAGCCATGCATTAATGTAAAGACACATGCATTTTTGAAGTCAACTTCGTTGATGAAACTAGACAATTCAAAATGACTAAGCACTGAGAAGTTAAATCTAATAGCCGAACAAAACCAGCCAGCACAGTCGAGTTGTTTATAATACATGCTGCAAGCACCCTCCCATTGAAATTTTTGCTTGAAGTAATGCAGCTCTCAGTGCGTATTCGATCCAATAAAATTTGAAATCTTGTAATATTATTGTTCATAACTTTTTAATCCGTCGATCGCGGATTCTTGGAAATCTATGGTTATTCTATTGTTATCGCAGGCCGCAGCCCACTTGGGCCGTTCGGGTCTCGGGAGTTGATAGGTTAATGTGCTTTTTTAAATACAGTTTTATATGGAAGCTCTACAAAAGCCGAGCTCATTATAAAATTTGAGGGACACGCAATGCAAAATCTTGACTTTATCCAGCTTTATTAGCTAGTGTCTTTCCAGGAATCTAGGCGTTGTAAGATTCATATTTTATATCTATGTATTGCGGAAATAATCTTTATGATATTAGTATTTATCAACACAGCAATACGGAACAGTTGTTGTTATGATTGGCGTCACAGAACCTTGTATGGATCTGGCGGCCTTGCGTATTGATACCATAACTCATAATATTTCTCTTATTTCTTTATTAATATGAATTTCTTTTTGCTCTGAAACTTTTTCTGTGATAACGTAACGATTTGTTATGGATAACAGAAGAAATTGATATAACCATAACCATGATTGCGTCAATAGACAGTGGCTAAATGTCTCAGGTATTCACTAAGTACTAACAATACAAAAGCTTAATTCAATGAAAAAAATTCTTGCATGTTAGGTCTCACTTTAGGAAAAGCTCTACATTTGGCCATTTTTGAGATTTTTTGGCAGGAGCTTTATAACATTATTTTTTGGGAAATGAAAATGTCTAAATGAAATGACATCAATATTATTTTCATGATTTTGCTGAAGGCGACAAGTTATTAAAGCTGCTACAGATTATAGGAAAGATTTTATGATAACTGATACGCTAAAACCTATTCTCAAGACTCAAGTAGATCTACTTAGTACCTACTAATAAGCAAGAAGGGAGCAATAAATTATATGAAATGCCTATTGCCTATAGTTATGCCAATCTTAAGTGTTGAGAGTTCTGAGAATTCATCCAAACTTCCGTTTCGTGGTATTGCTTGTGCATCATGAAAGTACGCGGGAAATATTTTGTTCATGAAGTGGTACCTACACATAACATATTATTATATGTAATTGTGTATATATAATTCATAAAAAATAATGTTTATAGCAGAAAATTGTAGAGAAAAAATGCTGAAGTATATTTCGCTCTGTATTTTGTGTAATATACTTAATAAATCTTTATGCATTAATGGAATATGACTTGAAATGTAGCATTACTTAGTCTGTAATTACAAAATAAGACATTAAAATTGAAAAAAAAGTCTACTTCCACATTTCGAGTGCACATCATAAAAGTAATTTAAGATGTAATTTTTACAACATTCTTGGAATAAACGAATGATTATCAATGAATCGTTAATAAGCAATTAACTTGACGCCTTCGGCAAATAAAAAATCTTACTTTGTATTTGCAGGAACCTACTATTAAGCGATTTATGTCTTAAGGCAGACCCCAAGACTTACATTATCGAACAAAGTAGCCAAATGAGATGTATCGAGTAACTGATTCCATTTTACACAGCCTGCTCATTGTAAAAACCACTAATATGCGGCCTTTAATATTTTGATTACGGACTAAAGATAAACTGTTCAAATCATCACGATTTAAACTTCCTTTCTTTTCATTGTCGATATTTCTTTTGAGAGAAACCGACGGTGAACTCGGTAATTGGGTATATTTCTTTGCATCCCGTCCCGTTTAATGTACAAGAGTGCGTACAACCAACAGGTGTCAAACAACGACATTGAGCGAATCATCATGTTTTGGACACTTTGGAAAAAGTTATTCTACAGTAACTTCCAACAATCAATATTCAAATTTCAACTATTTACAATACAGCAGACTGCCATTCTCAAGTCAGACACTTTTAAGAAAAAATGCGACTTATGAAATGAGATAGATTATGAATCATAATATGAAACTAGAGATATAATTTTGACGACCTAAGCAGAGTTTGGCACTAGACTAATGTATATTCTGTGGTAGAGTAGAAAATTTTATCAACGGGAATTTTCAATTTGCACTATTTGCAAAATCTTTTACTTTTTTATTATGAAATCAAACAAACTTTCCTAACTTTGAAACAAGTTATTTGTAAGCTGTTTAGAAAGATTATTTTTTATTATAATATTTCTTTTTTCCATAATTTAACATGCATTTTCTCTTCTTTTCAGCGGTGTCCCTAGAATCCCTAGTAGAAAATTGTCATAAGCTGTTAGAAAAGTTCCACTACTCGTGGGAGATGATGCCCCTAGTGCTGGTCATCCTCAATTACGCCGGCAGCAACATAGACGAGGCCTCGCGGAAAATTGATGAAGGTAAGCGCTGGCGTAGTTAAGCACTCAGCATCGCCACCGTAGAAAGAGTTCTATCTATGATTGGATAGACAAAGTGTTAAGCGAGTGCTACCCGCTGGATATTTATCGTGATATATATCTAGTAAGTATAAATCGTGATTGAAAATTACGGGACACTGCATAATGCATTAGGATCGAAATATCACGATAACAGCGGATTCACATTATTCCAACCCACTTAATTGCATTCTAGTGCATTCCAGTTCCCGTTTGTAACATTATTCTAGTAGCAAACAGCGCTGGATTGGAATAATGTAAAGCGGCCATAGCTACCAAGTGGGTAGCAATTCGCCAATGATGATGGCAATTTCTTAGTTTGTCTACAAAATAATGTCAATGTCTGTCTTATTAATTCTGCTGTGGCGACGCTAAACCTGTTGATCTAAAATGCCGCTTTCGCAATACTCGTTCAATTGCATATTATAGGTGATTTACTTTAAGATTCTTTACACTTTCTGATATTATGTTAAACTCACATGCACTCATGTGAGTTACATCTAAATACAATCGTATTTTAGACAATTATTAAACCTTCTTTTTCGCAATAAGTGAAGCCGTTCTTGAGTTAACAATATCGTAACTAACAAGACTTTTCTTTTATTAAATAAATAGAGGCAGTAGTAATTAATACAATTACTTTAACTAGTTCGGTTTTAAATAAAATATATATTATGAATACCTAGTTCTCAGTAGCTAATTAATATCTTTAAAAATTACAAAAGAAAAAAATTAATATGGATTATAGATCATTAAAAATATTATAGGTGCTTTTTATTGTAGTGGATAGTTAGAATAAAATGAAATTTTTATTTCGCTTATCGTAATATCGGATGGTAACAGAATTATTATTTAAAAAGAATAAGGGCCTGTTTCACCACCTCCTGATAAGTGCCGGATAGGCTGTCCACCACTTAACTTGACAGATATACTATGGAGAATCTGTCAAAAAAGTTGTGGATACTGGATAGCCTATTCGACATTTTATCAGAAAGTGGTGAAACAGGCCCTAAAGTCCATCAAACCATGTCCCGTGTCCTCCACCTGCGCTACTGGAGCTTGATTCTCGTACCTCGAATGTAGTTTCGATTGGATGTCTCAGTCGCGCGCGAAAACAATATGCTTCGAGGTATTAGAATCGGGGTCTTTGTCTGTCGGAAGCTTTTGACTGGTGGTGGAGCTTTTTCTGCTTTGCGAATTCATTTGTGAATATTAAATGATGCTTTATTATAATATAATTTAGTTAAAGTTATTATAAGAATAATACAGTGCAACCCATGCCTGGCGGTATATTAACTTTATGGTGGCAACCTGAATATGGTGTACCTCATAACGACTTCCTCGATATGAAGATTTTTTCGTAATCCCCTTGAATTGTTCATAAAGAGTAAATATAATATACATTTACATTGCGAAAATTTTTGAGAACAAACTCTTTAGGTAGGTATATAACGAATTGCTACCAAAAAAGTATAAAATACAATACGAAACCTGTTTATTTATGGTTGCCAGTTGCCACTATTATCTCAGAAAAAACACTTTTTTTATTACGATTTTTAGAGCAACCTTACCTCAACACAACAAACTTTAGTTCTACGAATTATTACTTGAAACATCGAATCATAGTTATTTTATTTGTTCCCCTCCGATTTATTATATTATTGAGGTTGCACAGTGCACTGTATAACCACAGGTAACATAACAATGATTTCTGTTTTGACAGTAACACAATTTAATATTAGATGTCACTAGGAATTTTCAGTGAGTTCCATGAACATTCAGTACCTAATTTATTTTATAGGCATATAAAAATATGTTATATAATAATATAAAGCATCATTTACTGCCTATAATAGAGGTAATTGTGAGTTTATATAATAATAATTATTAATTGCAATCGTTTATCAAGAATGCGGTACCTAATGAATTCAGTTTGGATGTAAGTGACTGATCATAAATAATAATAATTATGAACTTAATTTAGACCTATGTACTCTGTACAACGACGAATACTTTACTTCTATTACCTAGTAACAAAAACAATAACATAATATTATATTAGATTTTTTTTAATTTTTAATTTAAAAATTAAATAAAAATTGTCATACAAGATATAGGAATTTTATTTCATTTTTTAATTACATTTCTTATTATTATACATGGTGTAACAAAACAGTGACTATACCTTATATTTAGAGTTCACTGTGAAAGTAGCAGTGCTGAATAATTTTTTTTGTGATTTATATGGGCAAGTGCCCCAGTTTTATAAATTTGCCCATACAAAAAAAGTTAGTGTTTCAGCGCTGCAACAATTACAGTGAACTCTATAAAGGAGACTCATACAAATACTAAAGTATTTTTAACTTTCTTTGTTACACCCTGTATAGAGTATAATATTATACTATGCTACTTAATATGCGTTGTTTTTACAACGCGTCCTTTATTTGGAAGACAATAATATAATATTTTTGACTACTTTCAGACTCAAACGATTGTAATTATAATTATTGAAAGCTCCACTTAGATTGAACGGCATTTTACACACTAATAAAATACGTGTTTAATAATATAGTTTGTTTGTATACAGCATGACTGGTGAGACATGTTCAATACTCGAGGTGTAGAAATAATCCTTACGTCAAAGTGAAAATACAGCATATTATTGCTGTACACACAAAATATTTTATAGCCCGGCATTAAGCCTACAAAATATTTCCCAAACTTAAAGGGAACTTCAGTAAAATTGAATGCTCCATGATCGGTAAACGTGATAATTACGTTTTTTTGCAAACAGAGCTACTGTATGCAATTATATACAATATTAATTATATGTAGAGTTTTACGTGAAGAGAGAGGGATCTCGATGTCTTCTTATGGTCACCAAAAATAGAAAAGTCAAGTTTTAGCACAGAATACATGGTTTTAGTAACAGACTCAACAGAACAATAATAATGACAGTGTAAGTAAACTGACTAATAATAACAATATTACAGTAACGCGAAATACAAATGCCTTTCAATCTCGCATTACCTCTATAATTTGCACCGCCATAAACGGAACGGTGGAAATATTTTTATCTTTGCTTTAATTATAGTCTGTTCGGAGTTAAATTGCTTTTGGGTTCTATGAGAGTGGCCCTAATCTCGTCGGCGTAAGATCCCCTTCGAGAGGTAAAATAACTCCGGACAGACTACGTTGAGCGCTCACGTTTACGACTTTGATTGCTGGAAAGGTACTTACTAGACTGTCGTGAACAAAGTCGTAAAATGTTTATAAATATGCCATTTACATAGCTCTACCTCTGCGGCTTAATGCAAAAGTTGAATAATTAGTAATTTTATACTTTGACCTTACGGATGAAACTCGGAGCTGCTCGTAAATAATTTACTTGATCATAAAATATAAATCATAATCAAAATATTTATAAATAATATTATACAAGGTATGCGCTTACGAGTAAATAGGTATGTGCAATATAAATATGCAATTTTTAAAAATATGTATATTGTTATCTACGATAAATACAGCATGACTGGTGAGACATGTTCAATATTCGAGGACGTGATATTTGGCTATTAAATTAGTTGAAAAAAAATAATATAAAAAAGTAATATCAATTGATCACTGAGTAAATGTAGCATAAAGTTAAATAATTATTTACCCAACGCATGGACACCGCGCGCGGGAGTAGCGCGCGGCGCGCGGGGCGGGGTGGGCTGCGCCCGGCCGCATAGTAATTTACTAAGTGTCCATTATTCATTTGTTTAAAGGGAAATTTAGTCAAAAATTAAGTACCTAATTTTATTACATAATTGTAATGAGAGTCGAGTACTGAATACTCTCTTTAATTATCGGTATTGTCTCACCAGTCATGCTGTATAACATTTTGTAAGCTGGGGAAAGTCAGGGCAAAAAAACTTACTGTAGTGATTTTTTTAGAAATAGTAAGAGTATAGTGTACGTTTTGGTAGTGTCCGACCCATTTTTCAGATTTGTTTTCGGCCTGCTTATAAAGTCTTTGTATCTTTAAACCTTCAATCAAAATAATCATTTTCGAATTTAGGCTTAAGCCAAAATAGTAGCCGCAGGCGTCTCCCAGACCACCACTGCCACCGCCACCGCTGCCCGCGTCTGTCTGGGAGACGCTTTATTTTTTAATTATTGATGTCAGTCACAATCTGTCAGCTAGGCTTTTAAAATTGTAGTCCGTACATATTTCGAGTCAACACATACGAGTCATTTTTACGAACTTTTCAGGAGAGAAAATAAATAAATTGATAAAAACATGATTACGTTATACAAAATGTAACTTTAAGTACTTATACTTAAAGTACAAATTATGTAACTTACAGCTTGTCTATATCAAATAAGTTGGTTCTTAGTCTCTCCTGAAAAGTTCTTAAAAATTACATACGTGGTGATAAACTTAAACGACGTTATTTTATTTAAATATAAGTACTGACATACTTAAAAAACTTTCACGAAGCTCATTAGTATATTCGCGTTAATTTTTTACAATCATACTAGTGATATAAATCGATGGACGGTGGTCATGCTTTAAGGCTGCCATTATTTATTATTGGGTTTGTTACAAATAAATTTTGGTTTATGTATGAATTTTGCCAATATCAAAGTTTTTTAAATTAATCAGAAAAAGTGTGTACTTTAGAATATTTATTAAATATTAAAATATTAAATTTAATGTCACCTTATCTCAAAAATGAGCTCCGGTCGTATCTCTGGTTTAACTATTTTCAAGACTTTTGATTAGTAGGCAAATAGTTTAAGGCTTTAAGAACAAATAAAACCTTATTCTTTGATTACAAATAAAAAGTCTACTTATGATCTTAATTAATATTAATTAAGTTTTTCATTTTTCTAATGAAAACATGTCGATTTACTACACTAATTGCCTGAATTTCGTAATGTCAAAGTATTTTTTGTTAGAGCTCTATATTTTTCTCCCCTTTAACTCAAATCAAAAATACTTGAATTTATAATATTAGGTAGTAACTCTATAATTGAAGGTCGTATTATTATTGTTTTTAATTGTAGGCAAACATATTTCGGCACAAACTTGTATTCAACTAAAAAATGATACAAAATGTAAGAAAACTACAAAATTGTAAAAGTGTAAAAAAATATATTATTAACATGGACCAATGTTATTAAGTACTTTCTGATGTTATAAAATTTATATGTATAAAAATATTTAGATAACCAAAAAAAGTAAAAAAAATAACATTGACAAAAAAAATCAATATGTAAATAGTACGTACTTACTACCCGTTTAAAACCAACTCAAAATTAATAAAGAAAATACTTTTGAAGCACTTTCGCCTTAAAAGAAATTCAAATTAACTTAGTGAAAAGGAGTTAAAAAGAGCTCTAATTTTTTATTTTAGTTTTGTCCTTATTTATTTTGTATGTACGCATTGCGAATGTTGAATTGTTAAATGTTGCTTGTCCACAGGAAAGATGATCATCAACGAATACGCGAGGAAGCACAATTTAAACATCTTTGACGGCCTCGAACTACGCAACTCTACTCGCCAGTACGGACTTTAATAGTAATATAGTTGTTCTAAAACAGGACATGCTAACATACAACCTCACCACACACACACACGCACACGCACACGCACACGCACACGCACACGCACACGCACACGCACACGCACACGCACACGCACACGCACACGCACACGCACACGCACACGCACACGCACACGCACACGCACACGCACACGCACACGCACACACACACACACACACACATATGAATACAACACATACAACATACATACACATACAACCTCACACTAACAACACAATATCTTTATTCTGAAAAAAGTAGGTGCTGTAGTTTAGTGCGATTTAATATCAGGGATAGGTAAGTTCTAACAAATACGCTTAACGCTCAGTACTCAGTTCTTACTCGGTACTTACTCAGTACTTACGTCATATCATATTTTTATACAAATAGGTTCGAGTTAAATGAATCCCATATAAAACAAGAGAAGAGAAATCATACTCGCAAAACTCTATAATATTATAAATAATAGAGTCATTTGTATGAAATTATTTGACAATCGCCTGTTTGGACCATACGAGTAATATCGCAATGTGAGTATGCGGGTTTCAAAGTATTATGTTTTAGAGTTCCGTAGGTGAAAATGAGGGCGTGAGTTTCGAATCTACCACATTAACTAAACATGGATCGCGCGGTAAATCTATTGCAATTATGTATTAATCTTTTTTTGGTATAATCGGGTATAAAAGTGGACTAAACCTATCTTTATAAGCATCTTCCTGGTTTGTAGTTCTTAATTCTTCGTCGGGAGCAGCTGGCTTCGAGCCAAACACTAAATTAATTGCCGCATTTAATGCGCCAAATTTTTATTTTGTCTAATTTTTTATAAATATCCTTATAGACTGGGGTTTACAATTTTTATTCCTCAGAAGATTGTTAAAAATAAGCCATGTTGATATAATATCTATTAGAATATGATTTAGCAAGATACCAATAAATGTAGAGCTCGTACATTTCTAAAGCTCTTTGAATATTAAAAACAACGCGCTGATTGATTAATTATAATGTATATTACAAAATATAATATTTTCATAGATACAGTTTAACGACTATACTACATACTACATAGTAATAAACTTTGATGGTAGATTTCAACTTTAACCTCTCTTGATTGTTGAAATTGTTCAGAAATAGAAGTAGAATTTCAGCAATGGTGTACTGGGTGCATAACGTTAGGACAGAGTGGGGTGGAATCACAAAACACATTAAAAGAGATGGAGGTACCTCTTTTAATGTGTTCTGTGGGTAGAACACATGACATAGAGTAAATAGAAGACACTGAGTGCAATTACGTGCCGTTGACACAAAAATAGAGTAAAAAGGCGCATGAAATAAACTAAAACACTGCTAGAGACTTAAGTTTTATGAAATAGTAGATTTTTTAAGGCCACTACTTACATATTTTATGTACCTATCCTTTTCTATTTTTGTCCAACTGGCAATAATTGCATTTAAAATACAGGGTGAATATTTCGTTTCGTGACTTTTTTTTTATTAAATAAGGGGACAAACGAGCAAACGGGTAACCTGATGGTAAGCAACTACCGTTACCCATGGACACTTGCAACATCAGAAGAGCTACAGGTGCGTTGCAAAATGAATAGACTGAATATAAACCATATTACATATAAGCCATATATATAAAAACACAATTTTGCTCTGTAACGTTACGGAACCCTTTGTGCGCGAGTCCGACTCGTACCTGGCCAAATTTTTTTATGGGAAGTTGCTGATTAAGAATGAATAGCTTTTAATCAGTGTTATTCTGCATAGTCGCGAAATGAAATAAACAATAATCCTGTTCCTTTACTGCGTCGCAAGTTGCAACACTTACATTGTGCATACTGCTACACTTTACAAATTGTACACATTTGTTTACAAAATTTACACGATAAAAGAAATGGTTGTCGGCGACTTCAGCCAAGAAACCTCTAACCAGTCGTGATTTCCACTTTGCAGTGACCGGACGAAGGTTGGAAAGTTTGAGATTTAAAGTGACGTCACCGGTACCGCGTAGTGATGTGCGAGTGCTAGTGTTTTTCTAATTTTATTTAGTGTTTATTTTCTTTTTGTAGGAAAATGCTGAGCGAAATTAATAATATAAGTGGTGTGTTGTCGTCTTCGATGAAGTTGTTTTGCGAATGATACTTTGTTTTACGAGTGCGATTGTATATGTGGACGCTTGCTGTGCGACGCTGCGCGACCGACGGACCGCGCAGTGCGGAGACACGGGACCATTCGGTGAGCCACTTTCTTATTCCTTATAGCCAAAACCGTGAGACGAGAGCTCTTCATTATGTATCGTTTTAACCAAAATTACTAAGTTTCCTGCTACGTTTCACGGTTTTGACTACCTATTAATTAGTATAAAAAAATACTACAATTTATTGAACGAATGCGAAAACTCTACTTTTAGGACTATGTCAATAATTTGTTTGAAGACATAGTGTGTCTAAATGTGATCCTGAGGATTCGCTTAGCACATCAAAACATCTGTAGGTACATAGTTTCCACCCGTTTTGAAATTAAAAAGCTTGCAAGCTTACAAGTTAGCTGATATAATCATAATTGAACCGAAACCGCCATGAAATATACCGCTCAATTATGCACCGTAAAACGGTTTGTATCTTCGTTATGGCGCGGTGTAAAACGTCCCTGTGATTGCCGTGTAGCAGCCGTATTCCTTAGATTCGTGGAAAAGCAATAAAAAATTTGCAATTATGTTATATTCGTTTAAAAATTTGAATATGCTTTCTTTGTTTATGGGCTTAATTTATGCCCGAGTTAATCGAATAAAATTTTATGGTCGGTTTTATTGTTAAGGCAAACGCGTGTCTGTGTATTGAAATATTTTGTTGTACATGTAACTTGTTACAAGATGTTGCCCGCGACATCACGTGAATGAAAATTTGAGACTAAAAATATAAAAATATTATGCAACCGAATATCCCTGTTTGTTGGTGGTCGGTCAAAAAATTGACTAAATATTATTACTGATGTTGTTCGTCGAGGTAGAGTCTTTAGATGTGTTCATCAAATTATAATGTAAATAAAATTTGCAGACTCCGTATATTATTATAATTAATTATAACTGAAAAAAGCATTCTGAAAAGCTTTGCAAAACAGCAGAAAAGCAGCTGTTATCTACTTAATTAACTCCTTAAAAAATATATTCCCTTTTCGAATATTATTATAAAGTAAAAAGGCAGTTTTACAGCCTTACGTATTTAATGGTTGATTTAATTAAATTAAGTATTAATTAATTTTGTATATAAAAGTTAATTAAGTAAATAGGTAGAAATTATGCGTCGTAATTAAGAAAGTATACTTTTGTATTATCATTATTTGTTTTATTCGAGCGTAACTAAATAATAAGATATCGTTGATTAAATTAAATAATAAGATATTGTTGATTAAATTTAATATAATGAGTTTCAAATTTTATTTTGTTTTTTTTTTTATGTAAGATGATTTATTTGATGTCAACAAAATATATCTTATTAAAAATTTAAAATAATTACTTTGATAACAAAGATTATTTTTTCGATAATATTGAATATAGAAATATGTTTAAAATAATAATATTAATTAAATATAATTGATTTATGGGCTTAATCATTGCGTCAACTTCTTTTTGCTACTACTGTTAACATTGAGTGTTCAGTCTATAAAAACCTTTACCAATGACGGAGATTGCGCTTTAAGAAATTATGGGAGTCTAAGATCCTCTACATGAAAATATATCAATTAATAAGGTATGATTAGGGTGAATACACTCCTGCGTAAATACCTCTCGTAATTTTTCGGATTCGGATTCGAATAGGGTTGGAGCAGAGTGCGCTACTAGCACATAATACAGTAAACTATCCGACCAAAATTTGGTATGTTGCACACGTCATATCAGAATATTGACAGAAATGTTGTCAAACGTCGCACAAATTTTTTTGTTTAGGCTAGCCGCATACACGTTTTCCGCATTCGATTTTTGAATTCGTTTTCCGTATTCGGAAATCCGAATGCATGGATTCGGTAGAAAATATATTAATTGGCTTTCTTCGACGAATTCTGCACGATGTTTCAAGTGCAAGCCGGCGCATTCGCGCGTGAATCAAACGAACGTTAGCCGCGCTATAAGTCACACGGAATTCCAAATCGTAATTCCACATTAGAAAATCGAATACGGAAAACGTGTATACAACATGACTGGTGAGACATTTCCGATACTTATGGAGAGTACTCTGTACTCGATTCTCATTATAATTATGTAATAAAATTAGGTTCTTAATTTTTTTTCCGAATTTCCCAAAAATAAATGAATCATGGATACTAAGTACATTACGCCGCTAGGCAAGTAGGCATACTATGCGGCCGGTGCAGAGGCGTGCGCTACCAAAGAAACACCACACAACTACCCCTCCCGCTCGCGGTGTCCATGCGTTGGGTAAATAATTATTTAACTTTAAGCTACATTTAATCAGTGATCAATTGATATTATTATTTTATATTATTTTTTTCCAACTATATAATAGCCAAATATCACGTCCTCGAGTATTGAACATGTCTCACCAGTCACGCAGTATATGCGGCCAGCCTTATTGTCTGTGCTGGTGCTGCTTTTTAGCATGAAAACGTTGCAGAAATATTATGTCTTATTGAAACGCTCGGACGTCATTAGCTATGTCCACATTATGCAATTTCATCTTCAATTTTCGTCATCTTCTTTTTATTCAACTTTCGTTTGGCATATTCAATAATTGAATGCGTCAAAATCCACCCGCGTTGAAAGAAAAGTGTCATAGGGAGCGCTACGATTTAAACGCGCGTCACGGGCATGCCTCACGTTCGCTGTTGACTGCGCTATAACGCATGCCCTTGACGAACAGAAAAAGGCACAATGTGGACAAAGCCAATACGATATAATCGGGACGCGACAATAATTTTTAAAGAGTACTCAAAGTTTCACTTCTAGTATAAAATTCTTCCTTTTTTTAAGGTTCCGTATTTCTACCTACCACATAGTAAAATGTGGAGAAGACATTTCATAGAGAACCAGCGGCGGTGATTACTCGTATGGTTTTCGAAACCACAGAACTGATTACCCGTATCCCCTATACATTATACCATTACTATGTAGACAACTGGTCGACTAGGGTGGCCTCAGTCGCAGCACAAGAACAAGTGAAATAACTTGCAGTAAAAAGTTAGTTCGATTGATACATATTTTAGTAGTTACTATAGTTTGTGATAGGAAAATGTTGAATAAAGAGTAAACTGCATATTAACCGAACGTAACTATAGTCGAAATGGAATAAGATGGCAACCGCGGTCATTGAGATTTGTAGTCTAGGAGGGATGAGAAATTAAATCCTCACACTCTATTCTGTTAACTTGAAAATTTACCTTTTATAAAGGTGTTTGGAAAATTGTAACAATGTCTTACTCAAACCGTTTTCTTTAACTAATGTTATTTTAATTTTTATATTTTAAAACGTTTCGGTAACAAATGGACCTACTTCCGAAATTTTCATGACCATTGATCTACCATTGGACTAATAATAATAATTAAAAAAAACAAAACCTCTAGCACACCTTAAATCTTAATGCTATTCCTGAGGTAAGAAGAAATTACTACCTTTTATATCTTTATATCTTTGACTTCACATCATCATTAGAGCAAGCAAGCTAACTGCATACAATACGACTTATTAGGTACAATGGTTTTCATGAATCGTTTAAGTTAATTGCAATGTTGTGGCAACAATATAATACACAAACGGTAAAGATATTCTTGTGTGGTGTAATCGGATTAAAGCCATACATCGACTAGATTG
Source organism: Plebejus argus (assembly GCA_905404155.3). Taxonomy (NCBI): domain Eukaryota; kingdom Metazoa; phylum Arthropoda; class Insecta; order Lepidoptera; family Lycaenidae; genus Plebejus; species Plebejus argus. The sequence goes on from FR989930.1 coordinate 7,771,119, forward strand.
TTTGTGGCTAGCGGCCCCTAATGAACGGTGTCACAATTACACTACACTATTTTTACTGTATTCTGTAAGTTGTGACACATTTTCCTTCTTACTTATGATATCTTTCGTGTTTCTATACAAGGTCTACTGCAGTCCAGCACTGCATATTTGTACTAGATGACGCACGCAACTTCGTAGCGCCAAAATTCATTTATCACGCAGGAACCGTATTTTCCGGAAAAGTCCATATTATGTCTTTTCCCGGGACTCAAAGTTCTATCTATACATACCAAATCTCAGCCAAATCGGTTGCCTGTTCAGCCGTTTGGCCGTGAAGTGGTCACAGACAGACAGATGTCACAATACCTACTGACTACAATATTGGCGCCAAAGAAATCGAAAAACTAACAAAGTATTACCTACTGAAAAAAGAAATAACCAGACTCTGGAAAACCAAAGCCATCATCATACCAATAGTAATAGGAGCAACAGGAATGGTTGCCAAAAGCATCCGTACATAATGTAACATGCTGGATGCTAAATTGGATTTAACAGTAATGCAGAAGCAAGCAGCTATTCACACAAGCACAATTGTGTCAAAAGTTTTGGGAAGTAACGTACTGGCAGACGAAGGCGAATCCACAGTACCCTCTCCCTGAAGGCTTCGGGGCGGGACTGAGATGAGAATGAGAGACCAAGCTTCACTCCTAATAATATGACATGTCACATGTGATTTAGGTCTTAGGATATCGTCAATAAGACATTCTTGGTTATGATAAAAAAAATAATAATTAGAGGGCAAACGAGCCAACGGGTCACGTGATGGAAGACAACTCCCGTTGGCCATAGACACTCGCAACATCAGAAGTAGCGAGTGCATTGCTGGCCTGTTAAGACTTAAGAGGGAATATCTTCGTAAAAGTTTTCGGGTCGTAATGGTCCGGAAACACTGCTGGCGACAGATTGTAGTGTGATAGAGGTTTATAAAATATCGATAAGTTGATGCTACTTGCTAGTCATTATTTGTCGATGGCTTTAGATATCAGATTATATAAGGTTATTTAGTCTACATTATAATGCAGATATAACAAACTATCATTAAGTCTGTTGATATCTGTAACCTCTTGATCTTACTTTGATAAGTGTTGGCGCGTGTAAGACTCTACTTCTAAGTAGCAGCTACGTCTATTTCTGCACTAAATTATTTATACGACCGATTAAATCTAGTCCATCTATCTTTGCGTCGCGTTAGTGTCACGTTGAACAATTAGTCTCATAAAAAATACAGGCATAGGAGACAGAAGTTATCTTCTAAATTCCCATATTTACATTTTTGTAGTACAATCTAGAATTTGGACTTACTAAAAATAGTTGTTAAGATCAAGTCAAGGTAGAGTTTTGGAGAAAATTTATAGAGTTAGTCATGTGTGAAAGTTTTGCTCTACATAAGATAATATTATGATTCAGGACAATATTTTATTGGTACAACCAAGTCGATTTTGTTTTGACATCATTTTGTTTATGATCTGTCGGGATATTATATTCAACCGATCGGATCCTGCTCCCGTCTACGGATAGAAGATGCCACAATTTACAAAAGTCAGTAATGAATGTTATTCGGCAGCTATCTCTAGCATTAACAACCTTTACGGCGCAGTAAAGCTGGAAGCACTAAAATGTGCTCAATATTCCCTAGATATTCCTATTAAAATATACCAGATTGCTGTCTCTTATTCCGGTATTGACATGGACGTCGCTTACAAAGTTGCACTAGCTCCGTCTCTGTCCCCCCGACCGCATTTAAAAGTTTCTAGATAAGGCCAACAAATATTTTACGATCCACGTTTGCGAATATCTTCAAGGGCTTTAAACGTTTTCATTGCTTATTTTGCTGTGTGACTAATTTTACACTAGCTCAGAAGTAGTATACGCTGTTCCGAGAAATCCTATATAACTTGAAATTTTATTGCCTCCACACTGGCGTTTTATGTCAATAAATAATACACAATATATTATTAACACTAATCTTAAGTTATATTCCTTATTTATAGCGATAATGTAGCTACAATATTCCCAACGTCGAAATATTAAACGTTAAAATATAACAGTCACAAAATATAATAATTTAGGATATAAAATCAAAGTAAAAAATATAATACGAAAAGAAACACCACTCGAAAGTTTGGACGCTTTCATTTGTTTTACATGGAGTTATATAGAAAAATATTACTCACTGAAATACGACCAATAACATTATAAATAACCAAGGTATCTTAAAATAGTCAAGATAAGAATTTTAATAGTAAAAATATAAATGACCTTTAAAACATTTTCTATTTAAATAAAAGTCGCCTAAAAGCAGCTGCTAATGAATTAAAACATTTAAAAGCATTTTAATCTAGGAAATGCTTTCCCTTTGCTAATTTTTATTATTATTTATATTGTATAATAATATAGCTTTATTTAATAAACAAATGTTGAACCTATCCTGTGTATCCATTTTAGGAAGTAATTAATGTGGGAGTCTGGAATGTGTTTTTTACAACCTCGCTTAAACTCGGTAGCCGTAACTGTAAAAACTAATTTAAAATACATATCTTATTAATTACTTATTTACCGATCATTCAATAACTATCCCAATTAACATTTAGAAGTTAAATTTAGATTCCGTGTTCTTATAGCAGCTTGTTTCTAAACAAGAATATTTGAGACATCTCACATCTCTATGTGCAATGTGCATACTATATGTAGATACAAAATGTTTAGACTCTAGCTAGAGGCACATAACTCAAATATATTGTTGAAATCTATTTTTTTAAGTATCTATGTATTTTATTATATAGGAAATTACCACTTATTATTTAGTTAAATTTAAATAACAATTAAAACAAAATCTTGGTAAACTAATTACTGTTAAAATATAGTATAGTAGTATAAGTATAGTCTTCGAAAGCTTGTGAAAATTCCACATTCCCCAATGCTCATTACTCATTACTCCATAGTTTTTTGATGAACTCTCGGTAACAAGACTCGAAGATTTTTGCCTAAGGTATCGTCAGACACTTAAGCCTTAAATGTTCTGCCTCAAAAACTGGTTACAACCAGCTCAGACCAGTTCGTGATTATATATGACACGCTACGTTTACTGATTTTGAGTCCTCATAAAAATAAATATTAAATTTACTGTCAAAAATTAAGTCCTAATTTTTGTTGCTCTTCGAAGTACATACGTACCGTATTTTCAATTTATAATACTTTGGATAACGGTAAATCTTTGTCACGGTTGGATAAAATGTTTGAAAATGTATTTAGTAGTAGGAGTAAGTCTTTCTGCGATTCTACTATATCGACTATAAAGTCTTTGTACTTTACTACAAATTCAGTAAAACTTCGGTAAATTATGCCGAAATTAGTTTTTTTTTACTGAAGGAAAAACCGAGGGACGGAGGAGGTTCTCACAAGACGACGGGTAATTTGTTATGTATGACCACGTTTAACTTTTTGCAGAGTGGTCCGATTTTGATAATAATATACTTTTTATTATTAATTTATCCGCTTACTTCTGCTTGTGTAATGTGTATGCTCTATCTTCTGGAGCTTCCTCGATCACGCTGATTTTTTTTTCAACGAAACTACGACATATCACTAAGAAATCTGAGTAACTCAACTTTTCTAAAAAAGCGTACTCTTTCCCAAGTGAGTGGCTTTTATTTCCAGAAGTGGTCATTGAGGGTCGTCAGCCTCAATTGGCTGTACCTTTGATGTTGTGCGTTGTTTGCTGAGTTCCGAGTTCAAAGACAATAGTTAGCGTCGCAGGCTTGATTTTTCTTGATAAAACGCATTGCGCGTTATTTAAACTCTAAATCTGTTTCGTTACTCTGTATTCATTATTAAAATAAGCAGAAAGCTGAAACTCGACCAATTATTAATGTCTGTGTTAATATGGTTTATTGCGCGGATAATGCGTCTCATGCAAATTGGTAGCATAATACTCGTTCATGCTATGATTTATTTACATTTAGAATAAAAAAAAAGTGCTGTAATAATTATGCGATCCGTGTGTAAGTTATGTTTATGAGATATTTGACAGGTTATTTTCTTACGTTCAAAGCAATTCACTTTATTCTTTGTGATTAAATGACGAAACGTCGAACGGAATACCCTTTTCAATAATTTATTAAGATAAATAATAGATATTAATTAATAAAAATAATAAGCCGCTTGGTTATCAAATATCACTTATTTTCATACCAAATCATCTTTGGTTTATCGTTACTAAAACGCGTCTAGCGTTCCCGCTCTACCTCACTTATTATGAAAGCCCGCGGGACGCAGCGCGGCAATTTCCTAGAACATTAGTTCTGATCGAGTAATTTCGTTATTTATACTTAATATCCATTGCAGAAATATCTGAAGTCGTGCGCTGTGGCGTCTAGACGTCTGACAAACACTTGCGTCTTCGCCGGACATAAATATACGCGTTTATATTTGCCAAATCCGTGTTATCTACATAGCTTGGCCTAGCACGGTCACCGGTTTCTTTCTACGAAAGAATAGACAAAGTGACAGATTGACAAAGGAAATCAGCCATTTTACAGTCACTAAAATCTGACAGTATGTCCATTCTTTTCCGTTTCTAATGTTGTTATGCTAAGCGTAAATAACGTAATTCTAATAATTTCACTATCATTATGTTTTGTAAATTTTTTGGTAAGACCGTCTTATCTTTCTACTTCAGTCATTTGGCTCATTTACGATCTGCTGAAAAAAATCCGCTCTTTGGAGTCATAAGAAGCCAGACTTACGTACTTTAGAGAAAAGCCCCTATAAACTGCATGACGGTGATTATATCGCGAGCCTCATGGTCGATTTGTATCGCGCCCAAATTACCGCAGCGAACGCCACGAAGCCGGTGAAAAATTGTTTACGCTGATCTGATAGCCCTTATTAACACTGAAAATACGACGACGTAAGGCCGTATTTTATGTCATAGGGCTTTAAAAAATCCACGTTGAAAAAATTTATTTATGTACTACGTGACTAACATACCGACTCCATAGTCCATACCGACTTCATTACATGGTCCATTACATGTAGTACAAGATGATTATAATATTGTAATGTACTTAGTTTAATAGAATAATACGTTTACTTTATTGTAATGAACCAACAACGGACAAAAACACGGATTATTGATATGTATTTCATTTGTTTTATAGTACGGGTTACAGGAAGATAATTGACCAATTTTTATGTAAGCCTCTATATTCAGACAAAATATCCCCGTGCAATCGAATTGTAATTAATTTAAAATTCCCGCACGCTGGTGATAATTAATATGCATTTACACTTTTAATAAATTTCAATTTTGAATTTATTATAAAATAATTAAAATTAGTACATAATTTTCTATTTATTTTATAGTATTTTATAGCAATAATTGTATTAATTAAAAGGTGTTCGATCGGCGGTCAGTTGTCTCGTCCCTCACACTCCTCGCCGTGGCCGCTTCGGTCTGCGTGTGTGTCAAACGCACGGTGTTGCGTCCCAGACGTATAGCCGCTGGAAGGATCATATTAAGGTGACGCCGCGTTAAAGTAAAAAACCGTTTTGGATATGTTTTAGATTGCTTGTTAGTTGTTGAAAACAAGAAATGGAACAGCAAGAAATGGAAAGGGCGTAAGTGACAAAATGGTTTTTGTCGCGTAGTTTAAAAACCATAAATTATATTTCATATTTAAGCTATAGGCAAATTAAAGTGTAAGCTCGAACCAATCTATGTACAAATTTTGGAAGCTTAAATCACTCTCGTCTGTTTGCAAAATTAGAATCCCTTTTTACGGAGGTCTTTTTGATTGATTATTCTGTGTTATAAAAGTTGACCAATCCATGATGAATACTGACAATGAACTTTAATTTCTTAGCCTTAGTCATTGCTGAGAAAAATCGATATCACTACAGCCAAATTATACAGGCGTCGCCTTAAGGCTGCGTTTCCACCAGAGATGTGGAATCCACAAGGAAAATATAGGGTTAACGCCAAATATTTATATTCAAATATTCAAACGTATCAGGTCTCTTGGTATTATGACACCAGCTTTTTTGGTAGAACAAATAAAAAAATATTTCAACTAATCAGCTATTTTATAATTTGTAAATCACTACATACTCGTAAGACTGACTTGCTTATGATTAATTTATTTTGATGTAGATTAATCATACACTTAAAAAATTAACTTGACAAAATAATTACGCATGTGATAGTATGGGTTCTTAAATTTGATATAGATACTAATACTCTTTATTTAAATTTTAAGTTAGTGGTAACTGGTATACTGGAATACAGTACATGATTTACGATTAGATTTGAAAGAGATAAAGCGGAGTTTTTCATAACTATTTAGCAGACTACTTATAATAATATTATATAAAATAAAATATAAGACTGCAAGAGACCAACTCTATCTAAATATAGATAGAGTTGGTCTCTTGCAGTCATCAACATCAACTCAAAGTGACTGACTGACTGATTGGCTTGTAATCTATCAACGCACAGCCCAAACTACAGGACGGATCGGGCTGAAATTTAGCATGCTGGTAGATGTTATGACGTATCGCTAAGAAAGGATTTTGATCAATTCTACCCCCAAGGGGTTAATAGGAGATGAAAGTTTGTATGAAACTTTGTCAATTTTAAACCGATTGGGCTGAGACTTTGCACGTTTAATGCTACTGTGACGTAGGCATCCTCCAAAACGGATTTTGATAAATTCCACCCCTTAGGGGATAAAATAGGGGATGAAAGATCGTATATAATATAACAATACTTCTTAACGCGAGCGAAGCCACGGGTAAAAACTAGTTAAGCTTTTACGTTTATTATAGAGCTATGAATTATCTCTTAACATCTTTTAACATGTAACATAAAAATATTATATTCATAGCCTTTTGCGTACATAAAAGTACGACTCTCGTCACTTCTGGTTTACTATATCCATGACACAAACAAGAGTTAAGTAGAAAGCAGATGGAAATTCGATTTAAATTAAACAAGTTTTCACGTGTCTGTATAATCACATTGTAATTTACTTTTGAATGGAAAATAGTAAACTCTACGATATAATATGAGGTACTTATAGAATGTATGATTTTATTAATTAAATATAGCAAAGACCTTTTAAACTTTCTTTTATTTCCATATTTTGTCAAGCTCATATATTATTCGTTTTTTTTTGTCTAAGAGGCACTCAAAACAGTCCTAAAACTTATTTTAGGACTGTTTTGAGTGCCTCTTGCGCTTGCACTGAGCGAAATGTTCTGAATTGTAAGGGACGTATTAAAATATTGAATATTCAGAATTTTATTATTATTTAATAAGACGAACGTTTGCTTTTTTCATTTTTTAGAATCACCAAAACATAATATTATTATAATGAAGTGTTTATCGAGATGAGATGTAGCTTGTACCAACATTGAGTTTGTTTCTCGTACCTCGTGGTTTTATGAGACAATTGTTGGAGTCATTCGCGCGTTATTCCCTCACCGCGGAGGGTGCACACGAAATAAGTTCTGAGGTGTACGGGAAAGGGTTTAAATTAGTCTGTCACTGACCGAACGTATGTTTTGGGCAGTGTAAAGTTTAGTAACAGTAAGACCACAAATTGACCACAGTTTGGAAAACAATCAACAAACTTGTCCGTTGTTGTTGGCTCCGTCGGACACTGTCAGTTTAAATAACTATTATTCGTTTTGGGTTTTCAAATTGGAACAAATTAAAGTAACTAAACATTGTAAAGTGTTCATATTTTTATAATTTGATGGTATTTACGTCAAAATACTAACCTGCCGAATAAACGAATTTGCAGTAAAATTTTATATACTCTTAAAGTTAAAAGGCCCTTAAATTATGTACTTTTAGTGGAAGAGCTATGTTTCGACAAAAAAGTCAGTTTTCAAATTGTTTGTTACCCACTTTATCCAGTTACGTCTTCTATTCACCATCACACAGTTTATGATTCAATTAAAAAACTCAATAGTGAAATAAAGGCAAGACACACTTGCGGTTTATTGTGAAGCCTCGCAATGGTCGGGATTTACACCCCATTCATGCTCAATACTCAATACGATGGGCTTTTATTGTGTTTTAATGACATTGAATTGTTATTATGGCTGGTCGTTATAAAGTAAAAGAATATTATATATTTGCTAAATCGTTTATCGCGCGGGAACCGTACATTTTTTCGGGATAAAAAGTATCCTATGTCCTTTCCCAGGACTTAAAGTATATAATACTACCCCATACCAAGTTTCAGCAAAATCGGTTCAGCGGTTTGGGCGTGAAGAGGTAACAGTCAGACAGATACACTTTCGTATTTATAATATTAGTATGGATGTGAATAAGCGATGGTCACTCGCAAGTCGCAACACCATCCAGCAAACGCATCTTTCTGCTACACCTTAAGGCTGCCTTTCCACCAGAGCTGAGCGGAGCTGTGTTGCAAAGAAATGTGTTTTTGAAAACCAATAGAATCGCTTCATTGACATGACGTTGCCATGACATCGCTCAGCACGGCGATGCTATTGGTTTTCAAAAACACATTCCTCGCACACAGCTCCGCTCAGCTTTGGTGGAAACGCAGCCTAAAACCTCGTTTCTACTCCCTAGGCTTCAGATTACATCAGTCACTTAGCGAAACAACAGCATAAGTGTTATTCCACGCTGGTTATCCTTTAGGCCATGGTAGTTTTCCCATCGAGCCCGCTATTTGGTACCGTGGCTCAAACGTGGGAACGTTTTAACATACATAATAATTTAGTCGTGTGTTCTTGTATCGGTATGTTAATTGATTCCTAGACAGACCAACGTCGTCATTTGGTCGAATCATGTCAATTCAATGTTAGCTGGGCCTGTAGACAAGTGGCAAAACGCTCACGCTAACGCTAACGCTAACGTTACAAAATGTATGCGATTTGACTTAAGTCATCGCCTCGCTAGCGAATACTAATGTCAAATCCATACATTTTGTAGCGCTAGCGTTAGCATTTTGCCACTTGTCTACGGAGGCTGCTCAGAACATTGCTCTAATGCTCTGAGGTTAGCGGTGAATTGTGATCGGTCGGATGGGTTTGACGTAACGCGACGAAACTACGTAGGTCCCCCATCTCAGTAGGAATCAGCTTAACTGATAGTACATAAGTATTCATAGATTGCCGGCAAACTAAATCCTAGGAGCTTTTCAATCTACGAGACGCAATAAAAATATGCGCTGCTCCACAAGACACATAAAACTTGCAACGACAATGAATTCCTGAAAAAGATAATACTACATCTATCCTTTACAGCCGGGACGGGAGGGAGCGGGACAAAGAACAGGGAGTAATAAAAGTTTTGATAGGATCCGGCGGAATCCGCGATATCGGACATAGCCCGGTTTTACTATCGAGAGCCCCGTGTTTCGCCTTAACTTTATGTCCGCTTTAAAATTTTTAAGAATTTATAGTATTTCCTCTTTATTCGGAACTCGAAAGCAATAAATTCGGTATGATATTTATTACTGTATTTGTAAGGATCAAGGTCTGCACTCTAAGAATTTTCAGGATTCCAATAATTTTAGTAGCAGCTCAGTAGCAATTTCTCACTTTTAATAAATAATATTCTATTTTACTATTCAATGTATAATTAACTTAACTATTGTTTCGGTGCAACTTATCTGAAATTATTTTTCTGATTTAAAAATATAATATATCGAGCTACGAAAGCTGAAAGCGTAAGTGTGCATCAACCCTTCGCACTCGAAGGGCACTCAGATTGCCTTATCGACTGGCCTCAGCAGATCTGCAACTAATTAATTCAAAACCGATTCTTGATATCACGAAGTGCTTCGTCTGCACGTTGAAAATCGCTGAAAATTTACGTGCAGTTCGACCGAGCGCGGTCGTAAATATATCGGGCTATAAAAATGAGATGCATTCGCCTGTTACGTTACCGGGGTTCCATTAAGATTTAGCCAATCGATATACTTATTAGACACAGCAGTAGGATATTCGAAGCTCAAAATTAACCCGCTGAACTTAACCTGCAGTTAAATTTGAATATAACAACCCCAGTTGCTAGCAATATTACATTAAAATATGTAAAATAAATTGGACACTTAAAGTAATCAATAACATTCGCGAAATAGCAAACAAAACAAGTAGTTATTGAATTGCAAAATATTGCAAAATCTTCAGCTGCAGAGGCATCAAAAGTCGCTTCGAGCGCAGCTGGCTGTTGCACTCCTGCGCGGCGCTCGTATGCTGTCGGCTGTCGCCTGTCTCAAGCGCAAGCGTGACAGCCTGCGATCGAAGCAACGTTTGAGCTATAGGGCTCCTGCATTAGGTCCTAATTCGCATCTTTTTATGATTTAAATGGAAAAAATTAAACAATAAAATGTTTCACTTATTTCCATTTTATACAATCTTCAACGATTGACCTGAGCGAAATGATCGGTGCGAGTTTGCACTTTAATTAAAACTAAGGTGAGCGTCACAAACATTAAATGTAGACGGAGGCATTGTAAATTCCGCCAGCGTTTGAGTTTCATAGCTTTAGTTGGAAAACGCCGTCCGACTTTTATGGGCAATTTCGGTTCAGACGTTTTGTTATATTACCAATGCTTTTAAGGTGCTGCACCTCGCTCCGGTAAACATATGTGCAACTTTACGAGCCACTAGTTTATGGAAAATGTGTAGTAACGCTCGCAGAAGCGTTAACAGTGCACAAAATGCGCTATTCGTCATCTCGGACGGAACCGCCTGTGGAAAAACCACAAACAACGATTTACAGACGTTTATATCTCTTAATTTGGTATGTGGTAGGTCAGTAATTTAAAATTGTGTTAGTTTTTTTTTGTTTCTTTTGTTTTGTGTTGTTATGTGTTTATAATTAAGCCTTATTTTATTGCGACTTATGAGTAATGAAATGAGTATAATATTGTAATTTGTAGACCTGTGCTTTATAAAAAAAACTAATAATTGGAAAACTACTCTAATAAATCTTTGTATAAAGCAGTACCTACTAGTAGGAATATATCGGAAATACCAAATTTTCCTAATTACCAAAATACCAAATTCTACAAAATCCTATGTAAGATAATTTTAAGCTGGTTATACTTTTTACTATTACTTGACCGGACCAATTTCGAGCTTCAGAAATCAAATGTATTAATATATTCGTTTCTTTTGTAAGCTCACCTAGATTTATTAAAATGGGATGCTAATGCCATCTTGATGCAGTCGTCGAATGTTTTGTTTTTTCAACAATTTGAGGAAAAGGCTCAATCAGTCCTTTGATGAAAGACTTTTGCTGTAAGGACCGGACGTTATAAAATGCATTACCTACTCATTTAACAGACGCTAATGCAATTGCAGCAATTAAAGTGTAGTTTTACGCTACAAGGGTAAATAATATTGCCCTTAATAAGGGCTTTTCGATTTTAAATGATGAGAATATTGTCTTAGTTCTAAGTTAATATGTAGTAGGAAAATAAAGTGGGATAATAATTGTTATTTAAGGTAATATCTAAAACTTACTTTAGGTTTTAGTACCTGTTATTTTAAATATACAGTATTTAGACTAGAAACAGTATTCCTAAGTTTGAATATTCAATACTATTAGACTATAATTTACTCTTCTGTGTATGATTTTCTACAAAAGTAATATTTATCTCGTGTCGACTACTGACTACTGTGTGGTGTCCTAGTATTAGCACAGGTATTAGTCTAACGATTTCTTAGAAACACAGCAGTATTTCTTCTAAAGCAATTATTAGTAATTCATATTCCCCTACTAATTACTGACATATTACTACTAGACGTAAGAATTTATAGTGCTCGTAATAACAATTCACAACAATGACGTAAATAATTTACATTTTAATGTTATTTATTACCAAACATATAAATAATAGTAATAAATAACAGGATTCCTATCTCTTGCACTAGTTAATAGGTTATACATTTTTTGCTATACATGCCAATGGGCAATGACGTTAGATGGACTTTATGATGGACAAGAGTTGGATAATACTTTAGAGTGTGTATAAAGAGTTCACCGTGAAAGTAACACAACCGAAAGAGCTAATTTTTAGGGTTCCGTACTCAAAGGGTAAAAACTGTACCACTCTCCAGGCTGTATCTCAGGAACCGCTATAGCTAGACTTCTGAAATTTTTACAGATTGTGTATATTATCTGTTGCTGTTTCTAATCTGTTAATATTTAAGGGTGGCTCCCATACAAGAAACGTGATTTTTTGGCCTTTTTAGCTCGTAATCAATAATGACAACAGCTAGTCACGTAAATCCTTAATTATATTTGTACTGTATACTTATTACAGTACAAATATAATTAAGGATATAATAAAATTAAAATAAAATAAATATTTAAGGGGGCTTCCATACAAAAAAACACAATTTTTTGCCTATTTTCGCTCTATAACGGTACGGAACGCTTCCTGCGCGAGTTTGACTTGCACTTGGCCGATTTTATTTTTCATGATTAATTGTATGGGTAGTATGGGCAAGCGCTCGAGCGTCTTGAATTTTCCGATACAAAAGTTAAAAATAGTTACTCCTTCAGCGCTTTACTATTTTCGTAATATGAACTTTTATAAGGGACACATATAAGTACACACCCTAAACTCTGAAGTATATTATCATTTATCACTTAGTTTTGTTACACCCTGTATAAATACGGTTGGCTGTACATTGATAAGTTAATGCGTCTGGCGTCCAGATATGAAAAAATGTTTTTTTAAATAAGGCTTAAAGTTTTTGTCATTGTGAAAATATTATGCTAGAGGTGTGTCTTAAAATGTAGAGGTTGCTCCACATTCACTATGTTAATGAAAAATACATTTCCACCATCGCAATATTATAATATGTAAATCAAGTTATGCAAAATAAATGCAAAACACGGTGTGAATTACTGTATATGAGCAAGCTTACATCACCGATATAGGCAGGAGATGCTGGCTGTAAGGGTCAATTTTCATTGCAGCGTAGCGAGGCGTTTAGGTGGGATTTCACCAAACACACATAAAACTTAGTTTTATAAAACTTAGTTCCCATTGAACGCGTTCATGCTGCGACGTAAATCTCGTTTTGTTTCGATTGTATTTCACAAACTTCTTTTGAACGCGATTATTAAATCTAAGTTTACGTGACGTCACGCGATTATTTTACATGTTTTCATCATTTTAAAGTATTTTCACGCTACAAAATAGCAAGAAACAATATATAAACTAACAAACGCTTGTGTCAAAACTGTCATCTTGACATTTCTTTTGTCTATGTTTTTCGTTCCGCTATGACAGGGCTTGAACGGGTTTTGTGACGTTAAACTTCGGACTTTGGGCGTTCAGAAGATAAAACTCGGATTTGCTGTGAAGGCGTTCTGTTTATGCTGGTGAAATGCATTTCGATGTTATAATCGCGTTTATACGTTTTGAACCGGTTCAGAGTGCTTTGAACGCGTTCCATTTCTTTGGTAAAATCGTCCCTCAAAGTTAGAACACGCAGTCTGATAACAAGAACAGCAAGTTTGTAATTTCAAAAATCGAATTATCAAAATCTAAATATTTATTTCTAAATAAGTTAACAAAGTTTAAGGCCGTCACAGACTTAGCTATAATATATTATATTAATATGTGTATAGCTAGGCATATTACTATATATTTTCTATACAATTTTCGCGTGACTACACACTCAGCTATATATATTTCTGGTCTCATTGTGTTTAGTACGGTATATTAATATATATTATAGCTAAGTCTGTGATGGCCTTTAGAACGTCTACGTGAGGCCTATCACCGGCTTGGGAATTAACCCGGCGCGGCGAGAAGAACCGGCGCGCGCGGCGTAAGAAACTCGCATACGGGCCACCAAAAAGGTGGAAAAAAATTTTCTTAAAAAAATTGGAAGTACAATAATGGCTTAAATTAATTTATCCAGGTAACTATTTTTATAAAATGTGATACATTTAAATAGAAGCGGCCTATGCGGTCTGTCAGCTTATTGTTCCCAAGGGCGCATCATTGAGAAAATCAGTTACCTTATAATAAACCCTAGCAGTTCGAGCACGTTCTCTTTAGGGTTCCGTACCCAAAGGGTAAAAACGGGACCCTATTACTAAGATGTCTGTCCGTCTGTCCGTCTGTCTGTCTGTCTGTCTGTATGTCTTGAGGCTGTAACTCAAGCACCGCTATAGCTAGACTTTTGAAATTTTCACAGATTGTGTATATCTGTTGCCGCTATAATAACAAATACTAAAAACAAAATAAATTAAATATTTAAGGGGGGCTCCCATACAACAAACTTGATTTTTTTGCTATTTTTTTCTCGATATCAATAACGGCAAACAATAGGCACTTGAAATATTCAAGAAATACTCAATATTATTAGCACTTTAATAATTTATAATAAATTAAAAATAAATAAAATAATTGAGGGGGGCTCCCATACAAAAAACACAATTTTCAGTCTATTTTTGCTCTATTGTGGTATGGACCCCTTCGTGCGCGAGTCCGACTCGCACTTGGCCGATTATTTTCAATATTGTATATTCTTCTGTAGTAAATAAGGTTCAGTTTGGAAAGGCTCGTTTGAAAAAATCGTGTGGCATTCGGGGGCTGCCGCGGCATAGCGGTGCGACTACGCTGTGCTGGTCGGAACGGGGGGTGTTAGGTTTATTTTCGTTACGAAATTTCTGGATTGGGTCGCTGCGCTCAAAGCTCGCGATAAAAGTTATGCAGTAGCTTAAATTCAAATTGCGTTAACGATTCACAATTTTCATTCTATAAACTCTCCATTATCAACTTTAAAATTATATCTCTAAAATATACTTGACAATGAAAACAACAGTAACTAACAACAGTAACGTTTTGCATACATAATTTGTTAAGTTAGAATGTAACTTCGATTACACATATAAATAGAATGAAATCGAATTATGTATGAATAACGTAAACGATTCCGTTATGAGTTGCATTACGTCAATGCACTATTAAACAAAATTAATATGAAATTACTGCTATTTTTAACCGACTTCCAAAAACGAGGAGGTTATACGTTCGTCTGTGGATATTTTTTATATCAACTTTACGTATATGTATAAGTGCATTATAAATACGTCATAATCAAAACATATTAGCAAGTCATTGTTTTTTCTTGAACTTCATTAAAAAACTTATCTTAGGAAGCGTGGTATTTGTTTTGTCGTATTGAGAAATCCACTAAGCAGTTCTTTTAATTGATCAAAGTAAATATGTATAATCATGTTTGTTTGTAAGTTGTAACTCTCACGCGAAAACTATCCAACTGTAACAATATTGATTACACATGACAAAATATAAAAAAAAACATTAATAAAAATTGTATGTCAAAAATAATATATCAAAGTATCCAATTGAACCACAAAAAAGGATTTTTAAAATTATGCCTCGTAAAGCGAGAAATCGGCATGTGTTTCCCAGGTTTCAGGCGGGCAAAGCCCCGGGATGAAGCTAGTAATCAATAAAACTACTTTCTACTTTCTACCACGTATCTAACACATAATTATAGTCTATCATTATACGAATTTCACCCACTTTGTATATCTCCCAATTAGTTTCTCAGAATTCTAAAAGATAAATAGGTTTTATGAGTGTCTCAGATGGGTTCTAATAAAGTCCGAGTTTAGTGCTGACTTCATTTGCAGGCGGGGAACAATTACGGCAACAATATGGCGCTAGGTGATTTTAATGTTCGCAAGTTCCCTCTAAAATTCATAGCGCAAGTCGGATGAGTCTCTATGAATATGCTTTACGACCGTTCTCTCGGGTATAGTGGTACCTTTAATGCATATTGGAAATCTCGATTTTCAAGTTTTTTTTATTGATAAAGTTCAGCCTTTACAAGAATAATGTTTTACGTAAGAGTAAGTTTTTATTGCAAAGTAGGCGATGCCATTTTTTAACCGACTTAAAAAAAGGAGGTTATTAAATTAGCCATTCAAAATTGGAGCAGCCCAACGCTACGGGCTAGGTCTTTCAATTTAATGTCTTCTTGTGATGTAAATAAATTATATTTTTGTACATACCCACTTTTTCGTATATATTTATTATTTATAAATACTGAGTAAATTATTTAATTAATATAAAAATATAATTTCACAGTCGTCAATTATTTATGTTCTGAAAAGAAGAGGGCTTGCAAATGTTATCTGCATTGCCTGAACCTGCAAATGTTGCCTGCAATCTGCGTTGCATGATTACCAAGTTAGTTGGATCACGAAGTAACCGATGAAACAGTTCCACTAAAATCGACTGCATAGTACACAAAAGAACTATAAAGCTCAACTCCGTTACCGGGTAATACGTTTTCGCGAACTAATCAAAGTACTTAGCTAAAAAGTCACGCGCCTGCGCAGCTCAGCTCGTAAACCGCTCCAGTTTTATACCGGCGAATTTCCAAGTGTTGTTTAAAGGCTTCGTTTTTAAATGGAAAACTTATTTTATTACTGGCGCAGTTTGAGTAGTAAAGGCGTCGGATTTACGACCCGGACGTGTAATATTAAGTTTTTAATTGTCGATATTATCAAGAGTACTGGAACGAAAAGTAGAGACGTGGAGTTAGTACAATATAGCTTAGTAGTTTAATATTATAACTATAGGTTAGCCAACCTACTAACTGTCGCACTCCGAGACGATACACATCAATAGGCTACTTGACCTACCTTTTTCTTCATGCTAATCGCTTCTTAATCATTCATTTTCACAAAAAAATAACTAATATTTTAAGCAGTAGAAACCCATAGAAATGTTGATTGAAAAATATGCCTTTTAAATGGCGCCGTAAACACTGTCCCCAATAGTGTGACGTCATATTTTTTATATTTTATACTTTCTTTATTGAACATTTTTTCATGTGCTAAGTGTACGTGTCTAAAAGTGCCCAAAAATTTGAAAAGAAATAAATAAGAAATGAGATATCATTTGTAATGTTGAAAACTTTTGGAGAAAAGTTTTGGCCATTTTATTTCCCAACTATAATAAATGGAGATAATTATTATAAAACTGATGTTTTATTGTTAATAATTCATATTCAAGAAAATATATTTCACAAATCTTTCTAGGATTATTCTTATTATTTATGTTTTTTATTAAATAAGGGGGAAAACGAGCAAACGGGTCACCTGATGGTAAGCAACTACCGTCGCCCATGACACCTGATGAGACCGAACCTGCGCCTTGTAGAGTTGTAGGCGTTGGTCCGGACTGAAATACTGTCTCGCTCTGTTAAGAACACCAAGCTTCTTCGTGGCTAACTTGGCCTTACCCTCTAGATGATGTCGGAACTGGACTTCGCTCGATATGTTGACGCCAAGTATCTCAATGCTAGGGGAGATGGTTAAAGATGTGCCCTCAAAACGAGGATATACGACCATAGGTGACTTTTTAGTGGTGATCGCGCAGACGGGTCTTGGCGGGGTTGAATTGGACTAAGTTACGTCTACCCCATTCAGAGACTTTCTTCAATGAATTCTCTATTTTAGACACAAGTTCGTTTCGACTCTCAATGACATTTAGCCGTGAATTAATATTGAGGGAGCCGGTATATACAGCATCACCTGTACTATCATCCGCATAGCAATGAATGCCGTTGGTCTGTAACATGTCATTGATATGCAGTATGAATAGGGTAGGCGATAGCACACAGTCCTGAGGGACACCAGCATCAACAGACTGAGTTTCCGAGCATTCGCCGTCAACTACGACCTTTATGCTTCTATCTGCTAAGAATCTAGTGACCCACTTACATGATTTCTCGAGCAGCCCGTATGATGGAAGCTTTGATAGCAGCGCTTTATGCCAAACCCGATCAAAGGTCTTCGCAATGTGCAAACTAACAGCCAATGTTGGGCTCAGGCAATTGAGCCCTCGACTCAATTGCCTGAGCCCAACTATGAGTTAGGTACGCCATGAGATCACTAGCCGAGCGACCCTTACGGAACCCGTATTGACGTTTGTCGCTTAGTAATCCCTGGCCGTCCAAGTATCGAAGAAGCTGGCTATTGATAATGGATTCCATTATCTTCGAGAAGAGAGAGGTTATAGCGATTGGTCTGTAGTTGGAAGGATTTGAGCGATCACCTTTTTTGGGGATCGGGTGCACCAAGGCTGTCTTTCAAGAAGCCGCGGGACGATGCCAGTGGAATAGGAGAGCCGAAAAAGACGTGTCAAGACCGGAGCCAACTCTGGAGCACACTTTTTCAACACAATAGGAGTATTGTATTGAAAAAGTGTGCTCCAGAGTTGGAGGTTCCGAGTTCCGACACCTTAAAGGGCGAAACATCGTTTTGTCCATTATCTATCACAGTGTTTCCCAACCTTTTTCAGCCACGGACCCCTAGGAAATCAAGCACAGTTTTTGCGGACCCCCTGAATAAAATAAACAACAAAAAATAGGATTATTTAAACGCAAAATGTAAGCGTAGCGATTACATGGGAAGAGCATTTGGTCCAGAATCCAGATATGACACAGCTACCCCCATACACATACTCGCGGACCACAGGTTGAGAAACTGATCTAGCATAAAGGTGAGACGGCACTATGCGACACGACACGACACTGCACGCTCGTGCTCCATAGAACTGACGTTTATGAAATGTCAGATACCTACACGTTTGTAAAACGTCATTTCTATGGAATTTGGAGTGTCTCGTCTTGTAGTGTGAAGTGTCGCTAGTGACGTCTCGCCTTTATGCATTTTTGACATAATAGTAAGGACCTTATCACACTGGCGATTAGCGAGCGATTTGAAAGCGACGCGATTGAGCAGCGCGCACGCCGCGGTTGCGCGATGTGCACGTCGCGACAGCGCAGCGTCGTCGCGGCGTGGCGTGGACGCCATTTTGTACACTCGTCTAGAGATGTGACATTGTAGATAGTGTTTGAGCAGTAGTATTTCCTCGTCAGAATCCATTTTGCTACTGAGTGTACAAAACGCGGAAGGCAAGCTGCGTGCACGTCGCGCAATCGCAATCGCAAGTCGCGAGTCGCGAGTCGCGACGTCATCGCGGCGTGCGCGCTGCGCAATCGCGTCGCTTTCAAATCGCTCGCTAATCGCCAGTGTGATAAGGCCCTAATTTTAAAGTTTTGGAATCAGTCCGTAAAGCTCTAATTAGTTTTGTAACTTCACGCCGACTAGTTTGAGTTGCGTTTCGTATAACGAGTTACAAAATATAATAACATATTACTTAAAGAACCAACAATTTGCATTCAAGTTTACCTTTTAATGTATTATTTGTAATGAATAAGTAGCAGCTACTGATGCAGCAAACGAAACGGTTCCTCGTAAATTATAATATGTAAGAGTGTATAAAGTATGTAATACAAATTAAAATTACTTTGTATAATCCATAAAATCCTCTAATAACTACTTACATGCTATTAAGTGCCAATTACAATATTAAATCGTCGTAAAGTATGTAACAATTACTTTTTAATTCGTACTCTGTGTGTACCAGTTGTAATCTGTTGTTGTATAATAACTACTTTACCATTTCACAACTTTACAAGAATACAAAATACGGCTTCAGGACCGTCTATAACCAAAGTCCTCTAAAAGATTATCCAATATTATTAAACACACCGCAAAATTGTTTATAATATATTTCGATTAGTTGATTATACATGTATATCTATTATAAATTATTTATCATCTATACTAATTATATTATTAGTTTGTCTATCTGTCGGCCCTTCTGTCTGTCTGTTATCTCTTCACACCGAAATTCCTGAACTGATTTTGCTAAAATTTGAGTCTGATATTATAAGCCCCGAGAAAGAATATGGGATGCTTTTTATCCCGGAAAATTTTACAGTTTCCGCGTGATAAAAAACCTTAGCGCAAAGAAGTTGCACGCGTCCTGTAATTTATGAATATTTGTCAATTCTAAGTGATCATGTTAAAAAAAATTATACTTTCTGAACGTCCATTCGTTACAAGATTTTTTGATATACTTAATAATTATTTATTGTAATCACTAGATAGCACAACAAATCACGATATTAGTAACTGTATTATGTACTTTGATAAGCATATGAGATGTAATACACATATTATACCTATATAAGTAGTGTAGGTATGTATTATATACAGCATGACTGGTGAGACAATACCGATATTTTAGGAGAGTATTCAGTACTCGATTCTCATTATATATGTAATAAAATTAGGTACTTAATTTTTGACGAAATTTCCCTTTAAACAAATGAATCACGGACACTGTAAATTACTATGCGGCCGCGCCAAAGAATAAATACACTACGCGAAGCCGCGCGTCATGCGCCCCCCGCGACGGTGCGCTACCCCTCCCGCGCGCGGTGTCCATGCGTTGGGTAAATAATTATTTAACTTTAAGCTACATTTACTCAGTGATCAATTGATGTTATTTTTTATAGTATTTTTTTTCAACTACTATATTAGCCAAATATCACGTCCTCGAGTATTGTACATGTCTCACCAGTCATGCTGTACAGTGTGAAATTTTAATAGTTGTTTTCCCGCAGTAAAATGATTCTATCTTAGTAGTACAATAGATTTGTAAAGTTTTTTTGTTCAAATCAAAAAATATAAATTCGGTCGGGTCCATAGTAACTCGCGCCTATCGGCATAAAGTTTCCATCACAGGTTTCCATAGTACGTCATAAAAAATATTTTGTATTTTCAAAAAATAACATGCATGGTTCGATAGTACTACTATAGGTAAATCATTCTGCTGCGGGAAAACAACCACTAAAATTTCACGTTGTATATTATGTACCTAACTGGCGCGTGTATTATGAGTCTCGTGCGCACACCATGTGCATTCTCGCCCTTGATTTTATCTAAACCACAGTCTAAACACAAATAGAAAACTTACTTCCTCAAGCAAAAAACATGTAATACTACGAATTATCATAATATTAATACGCCAGCGGAAAACTTTGAAACCGTTTTTAACCGACTTCCAAAAACGAGGAGGTTATACGTTCGGCCGTATGTATCTTTTTTTTAAGTATGTTCAACGATTACTCAGCCGTTTGTGGTCCGATTTGCAAAATTCTTTTTGTGTTGTATAGGATTTGACTCGAATTTGGTACCATGTTCATAAAAGTGGTGACCTGGTGATAGGATCCACGAGTAATCGAGGGAACTCCTCAAAATTTATATGGAAACATATAGTGATTTCGATTTTTTCTGAAGTATTTCAGGCATGTACTACCAAAAAGTAAGATTTTGCACCAGGTGTACCCTGGTTCCGAAGGTACCCAACAGAACTTTTGAATCCTTATAGATACAAGTTCGAGGATTTTAGCTTTATTTAAACTACTCCAAGCAAAAGCCAATGAATCCTACATTATTTCTGCTGAACATAGGCTAAATTTTATTTTGGAAAAAGTAGGGTTTCGTAAGATATTTGGGTTTTTTGGACGCCAGGTGTAAAATCAACCAGAAAAGTTACTTATTTTGCGTACTTAAAATATGATATTATGTAATATAAAAATCAATTAATATAAAATGCAAGTATGATATGCTATCACGCAATAATTATTATCAGGCAAGAGTCTCCGTTAACCCCGCTTACAATGTCAAACTGATTGTTTATAATTACTCCACTTGGCACTTGCACAGATATTAGTTTACTTAATCTTGCATTAAATATCATTTTATTCCCTTTATAAAGAAGGGGAATGGGAGAGATAACATGATACTTAATTTTATATTTAACTGAACCAATCGCTTAACTTTTACCGCGATCTGCACAATCGGACACCAACTCTACTAAACTTGTAACCGCACGATTTTATTTGACGACATGATTTTATAAAGTACTTTAAAACCCTGTACAATCCATTTAGAATGTTATTTATAATATTTAACATTTGATAATAGGCCAAATTTAAAATCTAACAATGTTTTCCTAAGAACGAATGCGCTCTTTTTCCTCACTAATCGTTCGTTCCCGAAGATTGTCACGTGACTCCGATGGATGTTAGCTAGCCATCACCGATGTTACTTCGTGGTAAAGTAACGGCCAAATCATGCCAAATCTTCGGTCACTGTCGATCGTGACCGAAGATTTGAATGCGACTTTCTATGATAGACGTCCAGCATCGTTTAACTCGTACTTACATTAGCCACTTTACTACCAAATGGACAAAGATTTTGCAACTTGCTGCTTGCCAATCGCTTTAGGTACAGTAGGTATAATATGCGTGTATTGCAAGCATAAAAATCTTTTAATTACGTATCTACATAATGCTGCTATAAAATGTTTCATTTCAAGCATCTATTTCTAATTTATTGCATGAAACATAGTTTGCATCGTCATTGGCAGGCAGATTCCTAAACAATTAACTTTTTTGCTGCGACTGATAGCCAGCTCATATAGAAATAAAATTTTATAGGGCCGCCACAGACGGGAAAAAGGGAATTCCGCGCATGAAATAATGTGTTCGTGAATAGGGACAAAGCTTGAGGCCGCCATACCTATAACGATCACGCCAAATAAAAACGAGTTATAGAGATCCGTACCTACTTTGTTTTAGTCCTATGAGCGGAATTTTCACACTGATTTAAACTTATTGCAAATTGTCTGACTGTCTCTATAAACAAAATATTTTAGTCTTAAGTGGTTAATTCAAATTGGAACTGGTGCTCTATTTAAAATTTTTATCAGATTGAAACGCTTTAAATATTATGTTTTATGTACATTGTACAATATATTATTATTTCAGAAACTTGCCTTCTAATGTTACACAATCGCTTAGTGCCTTAAACTTAAGGTTTGCCTCCTCTATTGTTTCTTGATAAACCAGTAGGTAATTAATTTATGTCTAGTGCGTGTTGACTGATACTACTTCTTTTCTTTGTAGAATGATATTATTATTTATAGATTAAGTCCCAAACAATGCTGAAGCATAATACAATAGTAAACATTAATATACCATAAAACGTAGAAATTATATTATATTAACTATAATTACTGGTTATAACTTATAAGTTATTAACATATTTTTATCACCTTAGATATTATTAATTGATAGCTTTTTTACCGATTACAAAGTTGCATCTAAGTCAATAACGACAACGGTATACAAATAATATATTTGTAAATTGCTTGGTATCATCGATTTATATGTAATGTTTTACTCGTCCGAAAAGCCCACTGAAAAATTTACCTTGAACAAGACTACAAAGTCAAATTACTAGAAGTTTAAAAAATTACCTAATATAACTGTTTAAATAGTTTTACCCTACATGAGTTACATCAGAGGATTGTGAAATGTGCACTTAATTTCTTAAGAATTTTATTTAGGCTTTAATAAAGTCTGAAAAATTTTGGGCTCAGGCTTAAAATACAATATTTAAAAAAATCTCATTCTTATTTTGGGTTTGGGCTCGAGAACCGTTATTTAATACTGGTAATATTATATTTTAAAGGACAGACTGTTGTCTGTATCGCTTTTAAAATGAATGATATGAATTTTAAAAATTTTAATATGGTATTCTTGATAGTCATTGACATATTAAGTTACCCATATTTTGAATATAATATGGTGACAATCCATTGACCGGGAACAATGTATAAGCATAAAGCCCATAATATTATAGAATTTTGGCAAACGGTTAAGCTTATAATATTATTATACCTAACGAAAAAGAATAAAAAATTAAAATAACATTTATTATTACAAACATATAATGTATTAGAATCTTACTTAAATCAAACAACATAACGTTTATCCAAATTTTGAAATTTTCCGTCCTCTCTAGCATTTATGTATTTAATTGATTGATATTATAGTCATTGCATGTTTCAAAATACTCCATATAATAACATTCCTTCAGAAACCTAGTCTCAGCAAGTCACAATTAAGATAAAACGTTGGCACAAGTGTCCAAACTCCAAACTTTCGCCGGGGCAAGATGTTATCTCATCCAGGATACAGGACCGAGACTCGTCCTGGCATTTCCCACATCGTCTTTAGTGAGAACACAAAGGCACGTTTTGTTTTTGCGTTAATTCAAGTGCACATCTGGTTCACTAATGTTGGATAATAAAAACGCATTAAGATCGTATTACGGACCTTTGTCGTGATTTTGTCCAGCCCGCGATTGTCGTAAGTCGCGTAAGTCGCGCTACAAAGTGGCGGGGCGTTGACCCCACGAGGTCGTTTAGAGCTAGCTGTCTCTATGCTGAACTTGAGCTAGGGCTAGCAGATGCCACATTTTTATGTAATCAATATGTGTTATAGACGTGTGTCTTCAAATTAATAAATTAAAACTGTTTATTGTCTGTCTATCCTCACCTCTTCAGTCTTTACGCGTTAACAAATAAAAATAAGACGGGTATAGGATAGGGATACTTTGAGTCCTGTGAATTGACAATAATTGAGAAAAGACAAAGTTTTTATTATTTATAATACTCCCCATACCGGTTTCGGTGACGGTGGCCGGTTTCATTGAAACCAGGCCAGGTACGCAGGAGTAATTGTATAGTGCCCAAGTGTGTGCGCAGTACACAAGAGCACTCTCTATTCCTTTACTCTCATAACCCAGTGGGACGGCAGACCGACACGACCAGCGAGAGATCAGGCGCAGGACCGACTTTTTACATGCCCATCCGACGCATGGATCATCTTACTTGTCAGACAATTAGGTGATCAGCCTGCATTGTCCTAACCAAACTTGGAAATAACATGTTTCCAACGCGGGAATCGAACCCGCGACCTCCGAGTCAAGAGCGACGCTCTAGACCACTGGACCACGGAGGCGTTATTTTAATTATTAATAAGCTGTCGACCTAAGTCTGTTGTTGTTTTAATTGTTTTTTTCTAGTTAATACGATTTGTTATGTTTTATTTGTAGAGTAACATTTTACTTGAAAGCTTAATAACTTATTCCTTTGTTTATGTCCAAAAAATTATAATAAATGATTCTCTACAACTAAATAATGTTAAATTCAAACAAGTACCTCTTTTATGTAATTTAATGAGAATAGAACAAATTTATTGCACTTTAACTGACTCACCCAGGTAATCTGCAGAATACCTTGTTAATGTGCAGTCTAACTGGTTTACGCACATATGCGGTACGGTAACATTATATAGGGGATGGGATGTTTGAAATTCTGTGTGAACGATTTTGCAGCTAATCTAGTTCTCACTATGTAGATATGTGAAATAGAATTAGGAGAATTTCTACTACCACTGCGCCACCACAGGAGTGAACTGTGTACTGCTGGTTTTGTGCATGTGTGTGAGAAAAATGTTAAAAATGAGACACAGGCTATAGTATTTTCACAACATCCGCAATTCAACTTTTGAAAGAATACAAAAAATCCCTTAGAATTTCAGACAACAAGCAGCCCTGTTGCAAAGTTTGCCTGCTTAGCGTTTCTTATAGGACTTGTGACAATACCAGCGACCTATAGGTAAAGAAGCAGCTTTGGTTTGCGTGAGGTCAACTGGGGTTAAATACCTTTTTGACCGACTTCCAAAAAGGAGGAGATAATACGTTCGGCTGTATGAATTTTTTAAGTTGTTATTGTTTGTTTTAACCAGATCAATAAAATTAACATAAATATTATTATGACGACAGAAATACAATTAATGACGAAAAATAAGAGTTCGAATGGAGTAACTTAGCCTTGTTTAATACTCTTCAGAACTCGGTGGTTATTATTTTACATTTTACCATATTGAAGATAACGATTTAAGTAGTAGGATATTACAGAAAGAGTGGGCCATAACAGCAAATAATAATGAAAATAAAAGGATATTGAAATGCATTTTGGACAATGGAGACAAACACTCTTAAAAAGGAATGTGAAACGCCGACGGTGACCTACATGTCACGGAAACCTTGAAACGGGTGGGATGTCTGCTTTACACTGTACTTTGTATGACTGTACATGCAGCTGTTTGGTTGCATCCATACTAATATTTAAAACTAGATGACGCCCGCAACTCCGTTGCGCCATTATTCGTTTAGCGCGGGGGAACCGTACATTTTTCCAGGATAAAAAGTTACCTATGTCCTTTCCCGGGACTCAAGGTGTCTTTATACCCAGCAAAATCGACTCAGCAGTTGGGGCGTGAAAAGGAAACAGACAGACAGACACACTTTTTATAATAAATTATAAATCACATTTATAATATTTGTATGAATACAAAAGCAAAAAAAAAACTGTCTGTTACCTTTTCATGCTTAAACTACTCAACCGATTTTAATGCATAGTTTTCCCTGGCTTTGAGCGCAGCGACCGAATCAAGAAATTCCGTAACGAAAATAAAACTAACACCCCCCACTCCAGTCGCAATGGTAGGGTCATTGCGACTCCCAATTAAACATCTATAATAATTGCTCCGACATTAAAACTCCACAATGAATCATAGAGCAGATAGAGTCATCAAAACTACTGCTAGAATACAGCAATTGCGTTGGCTAACGAGAAGGGAAATGATGCTCATAGCGGGTGATGTTTTTGCGCATGAATTCCTATGGAATCGGAGCGCATTGCGAAGACAATGTTGATGCAGTGTCAAGGTCGCGCTACAGTGTTGCCGTTTGTTGGCCTAGTGAGTCTGAGCTCTGACGCAACGCGATCAAATCGTCTCGTGTTGCGCAACGACATTGATTGACCAGTCTTGGCTTTTTTGCAATCGCGATTCGCATAGAATTTAGTAGACGTTTCTATATCTAGTTGTATATGTCGCAGTCATCTAGTTCAATCTTCGGTTCGATTGAATGACTAGCGCATTCATTGAATGACACCATTCAATTGAATGACTCGGCCGAACGTTGAATGAGCAAACGTTCAACTAGTTAGCGATTTGTAACATAGCTCTTTGAAGAGAGCGGACACGAAATCAGTCAGGTAATTGAATTAATTTATTTTTAACGGAATAGGAAACGTATAAGAACAGTATATAATTTTTAGGTAATTAATAGCAATGTATTACTCCGTGTTGGCCCAATACGACTTCATTGGGTTAGGTTAGATTAGCTTCGCTGCGCTACGCTCCCGCCTTAGCCATCGTGGTTATTTTTAGGGTTCCGTACCCAAAGGGTAAAAACGGGACCCTATTACTAAGACTTCGTTGTCTGTCCGTCTGTCTGTCTGTCTGTCTCCAGGCTGTAACTAAAGAACGGTAATAGCTAGAGATTTAATATTTTCACAGATTATATTGTATATCTGTTGCCGCTATAACAACAAATACTAAAAATATATAATATAATGAATACTTAAAGGGGGCTTAGTCCCGGCGCCGAGGGGAACGCTTTAGTTTGCCTAAGCGTTCCCTAACTTGGTGGAAGTCCGGTCCCTTGTGAGGTAGACCGGCCGGTCGTGGAGGGAGTCCTGTGTTAGACAGATCCAGGATATCCCTTCGTATACGGCTGAAGGCAAACCGCAGGTGGTTTTAGTGGGTAAACCGAAGTCGGGAGTCCCACATACCCCCGGGGTGCTTCAGCTTAACTGAGGCACATCCCCAACCCGGGGCACCCATAAAGGGTTTCCCCTGCGCATCAAAAAAAAAAAAAGGGTACGGTTGTGACAGTTGAGTCGTCATAACAGCGAAACTATACGGAATATGGGGATGGGTGCTAGGAGAGAAATACGCGTCTTGTAAGTCTGAATGCTTCTCCTAGTAATGCTTCCGCCAACACTTGACGATAAAGTTATCAGGGGCTCACATTGCTTTTTAATAGTCAAAAGTAGGTTTTCTTACTTGATTTATTTCAATGTTTACTATTTTTTGTAAGCAAATAGCCTATGTCGTTTATTTTCTTGTTATAAGTTGATCATTAGTAGTTTACTACAAGTGATTATTTTTTACGTAAATCGTGTAGCCGATTCGTGGCACTAGTTTGATAATTGAAATTCTGTGTTGGGTACGGTTGTGACAAATCTTATGGGTACGGTTGTGACATACATTTATCCTATATTTTTTCTTAGATGTCCTAAAAACGCTTGCAGGAGACCAAACGAGCGCAGGATATTGTCAGTCAATACGAAAATACTTACGAAGAAGTCAAATGTAGGACTTTTCAAAAGTCTAGCTAAAGGGACAGACATCGAAGGCTCAGGAATAGGGTCCTGTTACCCTTTGGGTACGGAACCCTAATAACGAAAGATTAATAATGTATCATGTCTTGTGAGTTGAATGCGTTTTGAAGCTCTCGTGAATATTGATATTAAAAAATAATTTTCCCATGCGGTATCTTCACCTTAAAAGGTATGAACATGATATCAACAGGTATGAACGGTGATTAAAAATGTGAAAATATAAGGCGGAGTTCGTTAAACTTCGAAAAACTTTGTCGTGTCGTCTCTTTAGCCAGCCGGTTTTGCAAGGACGTTGATTCAATGTTATCGCAAAACACACTTATCTTTATCAAAGTCTGTGTTTGTGCACTGGGATTTTGTTGCAGTTTGTAACGAGGCTCAATAATGTCAATTTATATTAGGAATCAGATAACACTTTGTTCGTAATTGTATTATTTAAATATAGAGAAATGTTGTTGTCCTAAGAATTACTGATTACATTATATCAATCGGTATTCATTATTAAAATTCTTAGTATTTAACACAGGCTTACCAACACTTGACTAGAATGTCAATGAGCATGGACGTACCAGACATCTTCAACCGTTAAGGTGACCCGGTCTACGACGTAGCATCGTCGCGCGGATGTCACGAATCGAATTTATATTCTTCGAACGTAATTGTTATATGTAATTTGATTATAATATAATACATGTCAATGAGATAGTAATAGACTTCTGGTAAAATAAAGAGTTTTTACTTCATTTTGTGCTTACGAGTCCCTAAATCGGTAACTTTTGAAGACCGATAGAAAAAAGTTCCTGTCGCAAATGTTTTTTTGCGTACCTGCGTAGTCATGGTATACTTTTATTTTAAAGTAATAAATAATGAAAATAATAATAACATTTCATTCGATATTTAAATTCTGCATCTGTAACATGCTGTTGGCAATGTGTTTTATGGTCTTTGTGTATTGTGGAATGTTAGTATACGATAAATGGAAATATTAATAAATCTAAACCGTGGGTAGTACGATGAAGTTCTAAAATAGTTTTATAACTCCTGAGAATTCGATAAATAGCGTTTATAATACTTGTAAGTCCATTGCAATTTACACATAAAACATAAATATTAAATACATTTTAAAGAATATACAGTGTTTGTGTACCAACTATTTCATCCTGTTTATAAAACTAAATGACGCCCGCAACTCCGTTGCGACAAAACTTGTGTATCAGGCGGAAACCGTACATTTTCCGGGACTCAAAGTATCTCAATAGTCCATACCAAAATTCATCAAAATCGGCTTAGCGGTTAAATCGTGAAGAGATAATAGACAGACTTTCGTATTTATAATATTTTTTAAAGTTTTTCAAATTCTTTATAGAAAAGTTTGTACCTACCTACTATGTGTTTATATTTCAAATAGTGACCTGAGATTTTTTCATATATTCTATCAAAATTGGCACTAACTCTTGAAGCTTAGTAAACATTGCAACCGTTACATCGTTTCGTTTTCACGAGCCTCGTAAACATCGAATGCTCTTATCGAAACTCCTAAACGGCAGACATTAATTCTAGTTACCTCTTTCAAAGTCTCTAATATCATGATAATTGAAAACACTGTCTGTACCACTGTCTGTATATTATAATTAAGTATATCTATTGAGAAAAAAATGTGTATAAATTCCTAATATGTTTTTCTTCGAATGTTCCAATTTTCATTAAATCGGTCTAGCTAGTTCTAAAATTTTATTCCTATACAAAATAATACAAACAATCAAAACCATTTGGTTTAAAATTTATACTTATATGTATTATTTTACTACTCCTCTCGTCTCTACATAGTAGAGTAGGTGCTCCATACGAAAAAATATATAAATTATAATAGTGTCCATACTGTAAGAAATACCTTGTTAAGGCCATCTCCCGAGCAAACAACCTTGACCATAAGTACATTTGACGCGTTGCCGAGATCGTACAAAAATCCATTTTTTTACTAATCTTAATTCAAAATTGATCTAAAAAAAATTAAAACGTGGAATATGTAGTTAATGAAATGGTCTATCTATTGTCCTGTGTTTGAAATAAACGTAATTTGTAAATACTAGAGAGATGCTGAAAGTATATTAAGTATTAATAAATTGGTATTACTTTGCAAGATATTAATATTATCATGAGTATAATAAACAAAAATAGGAAATTAAAAACTGGGAAAATAATGTTGATACACTGAAGATTACTATTGTACTTTTATTATAACTTTGTAGTTTTCAAATTATGAGTTTATAAGCCTCTAAATACGGTAAATTACGGCATCTCCGTAGGGGGAGCGCCTTAATCTCAGAATTTTAAATACTAGAGCCTGTGAAGAATAGGACAGACATCACGTGCAGACACTTTAATTTGTATATTCTTAATGGCTGTTTAAAAAGTAATCATTCACACTTACCATTATATACGGTGGGCTCTTCAGCTCAATAGTTCTCAGAATAATTACCTCTATTTTGCGCGGAATAGGAGCTAAAATAGCTGGAAGTAAAGTTCAGTTAGAATAAACTCAGTCATCGCAGTGTTG
Organism: Plebejus argus; assembly: GCA_905404155.3. NCBI lineage: Eukaryota > Metazoa > Arthropoda > Insecta > Lepidoptera > Lycaenidae > Plebejus > Plebejus argus. Next base: position 7,801,791 of record FR989930.1, read on the forward strand.
ACACAGTAAAGGAGCCGTGTCAATAGCAACAGTGTTCGTGCATAGTTCCTTGCTAATTATCTACACATTAGTTATACAAATTTACATAGTGCGAGCAATGTGCAAATAAATGACATTTATAATATTGTAGATGTTACAAATGTCATTTATTTTCACATCCATACTATAATACTTAATATTAAAAATGCGAAAGTGTGTCTGTCTGTCTGTCTGTTACCTCTTCAAGCCCAAACCGCTGAACCGATTTTGCTGTTTGGTATATAGTTTGAGTCCCAGACAACTCCCAGTAAACGTAGGATACTTTCTAACCTGGAAAATGTACGATTACCGCGCGATAAACGAATTTTGGCGTCAACTAGTATAACATAATTTGTTATCACTATTCACTAGGTAGAGATTATTCTCTACCAAGAAACACAGGAAATTAGTTTGGTACATTAGTACCAAACTAATTTCCTGTGTTTCTTGTCGTAGACCATCCTAAAATATTCCATATTCAAGTCAAATCTATTTGATATTCAGAATTCTTCACCTTCAAACTAGAAAATAATAGAAATATAATAATATTCAGATATTCGAATAATAATAGAAATATTCAGATATACCGTCACGTGGATGAATTTTTCTGAAGCATCATATTAAGAATTCCATAAATTTGTGCAAAAATCTCCACTTACCTAACTACTGCGACAAATTAAAAACATACAGTAGGTGAACATAACACTAATAATACAGACGCTAGAGAGTCGGCACAGTCTCGATTTAGAAATAATAGTTTCCTAAAAACGCGCAGGATAACCAGTTTCGAGTAATTGCAATAATTGCCTGCATCCTTCGTACATCAGCTAGGCAGTAGGCTCAATGTTCTGTCCTCTATTACTTTACATTTTATTTGCATGTTAAATCCGTTACAAGTTAAATAAATGTAAAATTTATTTAATGTAGTTGCTTGTACACGATTAGGTTACGAGGGCTGCTATTTATGTATCCGGAATTAAAAAAAGAAACAAACATATATAATTTAATATGGTTTTATTGCTTTTCAAAATATTCGCCGCGATGATCGACACACTTTTGCATACGCTGGAACCAATTTTCATAGCACTTTTTCCATTCTGATTGAGGTATCTCCAAAACGTGCATTTTGAACGCATCAACAGCCTCTTCGCGGCTCGAAAAACGTTGACCACGTAATTTGTTCTTCGCGTATGGAAATAAAAAGAAATCGTTAGGTGCCAAATCAGGGCTGTACGGCGGATGACCAGTCAATTCGATCTTTTGACCCTCCAAAAACTGAGTTGTTTCAGCTGAGGTGTGACAGCTAGCATTGTCGTGATGTAATATGATTCTGCGTTGTCGGTTGTCCTTTCTTATTTCTTCAAAGACTTCTGGTAAACAAATGGTCGTATACCATTCAGAATTAACCGTTTTACGATTCTCTAATGGCACTGTAGCCACATGTCCATTAATTCCAAAAAAACAGGCGACCATTTGCTTCAAAGTACTTTTTGCACGAGTAACTTTTGTTGGTTTCGGCTCATCTTGGAACACCCACACCGTTGACTGTTGTTTAGTTTCGGGGTCATATGCATAGATCCAAGATTCATCACCTGTGTAGATATTATAAACGGCTTTTGACGTACCACGGTTGTATTTTTTTATCATTTTTTTGCACCAATCGACACGAGCCCGTTTTTGATCGATTGTCAAGTTGTGCGGAATCCAACGCGAACATATTTTTTTTACAGCCAAATGTTCGTGTAATATCTTATGTATGCTCGTCATACTTATGCCTAAGGACGCCTCTATCTCGCGATATGTAACATGACGATCACGCATTATTAGTTCCCGCACAGCATCTATATTTTGTGGGACAACAGCTGTTTTTGGGCGACCTTCTTTATTTTCATCCGTGAGCATAGACCGCCCACGATTAAACTCACTGTACCAGTGATAAACAGTGGTTTTTGATGGTGCTTCATCTCCAAAAGTTGCGGTGAGTTGAACAAAGCACTGTTGTTGATTTAGCCCACGCCGAAAATCTTAGTAAATCATTGCACGAAAATGTTCACGCGTTAAATCCATGGCAAATGAAGACACGCAATTTTCAAAATGACGCCACAATGGAAAAATAATTGACAGTCACATGAAACAAAATGTATTCTTCAACCAAAGAGTTATATTTTCAAATGTTGTAATTACTTTTTAAATATTGTTCTTGTAAGTGGCCAGTTCCGGATACATAAATAGCAGCCTATGTAAGAGGGCGTATAAAGCAAAATTCTCAGTTTTATAATTCATTTTTATTTTTATACTTGATAACAAGCCACATATTGTTTTATTTTTAAACATAGATACTACATCATATTTGTGCAAGTCTGTACTTGAGAAAAAACGATATCTTACAATTTTCTCGATTAAAAGAAAATAATTAAGTACAAATATTCCATGTAGTTCGCTCAGGGGAAAATTTACCGAAATTTTCATAACTGCTATTTTTCCGGGACATCATATTCGTGAATTACATATTTGTTTAATCCAATCTTAGTTTTGAACCAAATTACCTATTTATCTACAGAAAAATGTTTAACGTCTTTCGGAAAACTCTACATTTTACGATGATCAACCGACTTTCAAAAAAGGAACTGGTTATTATAATATTATGTTTAGAACATTAAGAAAGTAGCAACTGCAAGATGCGGATATAAGGAGATAATACTGAATAGCAACATTTATATCGAAACCGTCCGCGCGCCCTTGACCGCTACACGTGGCGGTGTGCGTTGCGCCGGCGGGGACGCGTGCACTCTAGATGCAACTACATTCAATTGTATAATTGTATAATGTATATTTCTAGAATCTAGAATATATACGTCAGAAATTTTTATACGGGAATGCATCTCTTGTGTCTACATATTATTATTTGTTCTTGAAATATGATTGTTTCCATATCTACGTCAAACATTTTATGTGGGAGGATTTCAAAGTCAAGGTTGCACGCGTTTATAGTTATATTTATAACAAGAAAGTAGATATCGATTTTTGATGACATAATTAGCTAAGACTTATAGATGTATCTTTTGACTGAATTCAGTTCATATTTTGTCACTGTGCATACTTTTTAGAATTATTACTGACGAACGGCACTTGTCGACGGCACACGTCGACGGCAGCCGTCAACTATCGACCGCCGTCGACTGCCGTCGACAAGTGCCGTTCATCTGTAAGAAGCCTTAGTGACAAAGAAGACCAAAGTTAAAATTACGATACAAAGATAACTAACAAGTAACAAGCAAATCAAAAAAAAACATTGCTAATATAATATCTTCTATCTAGACGTATCGTCTGTCTTTGTACAATCTTAAGGCGAGACGATTCTTAATAATATCAAATATGTGTTTTAAACGTTTAATATTAAAATTGCTAAGATTTATTTTTAAATTAGGGGTTTATTAGCATTCGTTTTCTTGTCTAAGCATCCTTAACGTTCATAAGTACGATGCTTATCCCAGAAAGTTCTTTTACAAACTTTATAATATCATGTCAATGAAATCGCAAATTGCATTCAGCCCCGCGGTTGAATCGCACAGTTCACAGATAGCTTTACATAATACATATTGCAGCGAGCATGTGATTACGGCTGACCCCTGCCCGGGACTTTGCATCGCGCATTGTCATTTTCCTAATTAAAAATGTCATTTTAAATACTATAAAATATAAATTCCTGAGAACAATATATTTTATACGTCATGAGACAGAGCCAAACGATATTTTTTGTGACTGCAAAATTGAAGTTATTCTTCCCTGAAGAGCAATCCTTATAAGTTACTAGCTGTTGTCCGCGACTTCGTCCGCGTTAGCATAGTAGGTATAGTAATTAATAACGGAAATAGATAATTTTTTCACCCCCTTGGGGGTAGAATTTCCAAAAACGCTTGAATATGTATCCATTTATTTTTAATCAGTAGCCCAAAAATAAAGTTTCATGTTTCTAACTCAGGAAATGACGGACTTTTATTCAAACTTTCAACCCCAATTTCACCCCCTTGGGGGTAGAATTTCCAAAAACGCTTAAATACGTATCCATTCATTTTTAATCAGTAGCCCAAAAGTAAAGTTTCATGTTTGTAACTCAAGAAATGACGGACTTTCATTCAAACTTTCAACCCTAAATTCACCCCCTTGGGGGTAGAATTTCCAAAAACGCTTTTTTTATTCAGTAGCTCAAAAATAAAGTTACATGTTTCTAACTCAAGAAATGACGGACTTTCATTCAAATTTTCAACCCCAATTTCACCCCTTTCGGGGTAGAATTTCCAAAAACGCTTAAATACGTATCCATTCATTTTTAATCAATACCCCAAAACTAAAGTTTCATATTTGTAACTCATGAAATGACGGATTTTCATTCAAACTTTCAACCCCAATTTCACCCCCTTGGGGGTAGAATTTCCAAAAACGCTTAAATACGTATCCATTCATTTTTAATCAGTACCCCAAAAATAAAGTTTCATATTTGTAACTCAAGAAATGACGGACTTTCATTCAAACTTTCAACCCCAATTTCACCCCCTTGGGGGTAGAATTTCCAAAAACGCTTAATTACATATTTATTTATTTTTATTCAGTAACTCAAAAATAAAGCTTCATGTTTCTAACTTAAGAAATGACGGACTTTCATACAAACTTTCAACCCCTTTTTCACCCCCTTCGGGGTAAAATTTCCAAAATTCCTTCCTTAGTGGGTGTCTACTTTACAAAATAACCCTACTCACCAAATTTCGTGGCTGTAACTTTAACAGTTTTTGCTCAGCGATGATGAATCAGTCAGTCAGTCCCTCTTGCAATTTTATATATATAGATAAGTTATTTAAACATACATACATATTTTGAAGAGCCTATTTTGAAAACTTGCAATAGCTGTGAAATTATGTTTATAAAGTCATCTTCACACACACATTGATTTATTGAAAATAAAATCTTGTGAAAAATGTTTAAATTATAGTTATAATAAAATTGCTGGAGAAATATACTCAGTACTTACTTTACCTAACTAAAGTCTATGGTCTAAGGTCTAAGAGGAAGATAAAAATCTTAATAATTAATGTCAACATATTTTGTGTGAATCGTGCTTCGCTTCGTGGTTCAGTAAAATCGTAACATACCATAATATTTTGTACCTACATATTGTAATTACCGAGCAATTTTGACATTTTGTATTCTACAATCTACATGTGTTTTGATGCGTTTTTGATTCCAGATTAGATTTTTGATTTGTACATTGTATCAATGGTACGGTGCGGTGCGCTGAAATTTAATTACAACGTAAACGCACGCGAGTGTAACAACCAGCAGGTGATATGTTGAGGGTTTTTTTCCTACAATGTAACGAATGTGCATATTGCAATACCCATACTAAGTATGTAATATTATAAACTAGATGGCGCCCGCAACTCCGTCGCCAAAAACCGTACATTTTTCCGGGGTAAAATGTATACTACGTCCTTTACCGGGACTACCTCTACATTTTCCTGAAAAAAGCCTTGTGGCTTAGGTACACAGTACACTCCTTAAATCAAAATCGGTTCAATTCAATAGTTCATGAGATTTGTGTTCATAATTAGTAAAGCACGATTTGTATATTATCTGTAGCACAACTATATTATGCAACAATTTCCTGGCAATAGCAATTTCCGGACGTGTGATTGGCGACCATGGAAAAGGCGGACAAATAATTAATAATGTTATTATAATTCTCGATACGCCTGTTGTAAAAACTAATGTAAAGGCTACGTATGTAGAATTATTTAATTAAAAATACCTGCTATGGCGAAATCTCTTAATTTAAGGTTATTTTACGGAGTCTCTCCAAAAATGGAGTTGGTCCTTTTTCGATGAGGCCTTACGATACTGAGGCTTTGCAAAGTAGCCTGTAACTGTTTAGTGTACATTTTATCTGACAAAACCTTAAAGACGCTATTACAAATATCAGCGATTTTCCGGTACCATTTTAAAGAATTAGGAGTCAAACTGCGAGGATATTTTGGTTTCAAATGAAAGATGATATATATTTATCTCCACGACTGTACCATAAAAATTCTATAGCCGCATACAAAATTTTCACATAAAATACGTTTTAACCATCACAATAATCGCAAAATATGAAAAAAATGGGGTCTGATTAGGTACCTTAATATCTAAATACACTGAACTCAGGAAAATAAATATACAAAAAAATTGTTGCTTATTTAGTCCTCTATAAAGTCCGCTAAAAATTTTATATAAAAATAAACAACTTTTCCAGTTATAAGAAAAATAAGAAAATTTCTCAAATTTTTTCATACATTTTCGCCATATCAAGAACGCGGCGAGCATCTTAACCGCCACTGTACAAGGCGCGCTAATATGAATCTTATCTTAATGTCATTAACGTCGATATTCGTACTGACAGACATCCGACCTGCTAATTCTCCGGTTGGAGCATCCTTAATGCGAAAGACACAAGGACCATAGAGACTCCTAGGTAAAATAATGTACCTCTTGAGCTGCATATCGACCTACCCCTTGTCTCTATGCGTGTATCATCTGTGTAAGCGTATTACTAAGTATCATTATGTTACAATATAAATATCATACAGTAAATCATAATCATACTAAATGTAAATATGGGTAATTTCAGATAAACATGGTTAATTTTAAGTAGATAAAAAAGAAAATGAAAGTCTGCGACTCACGAGTCACGACTAACAAAATTATCGTTTGGCTTCACCCAAAGAGCGCTTCTGAATTACCTTCACGTACTGTATGATATTTATATTGTGGTGTCTCGTCGCGTCTGTATCTCGTCCAGCTAATGTAGGTCACTACAGTAACTACGCGTTTGACGCCGCGCCGGCTTTCCCTTTCTCCGCGCTGAAGCATCCTCGACAGCCTCGACACTATACAACTTGACTCCACAAAGGGCGACCTAGCGCAGACATAAACAATTATTTTCTATTAGTTGCATCGCTTTAGAAGCCTTTTTAATCAATATATTGCTAAGGTTTACAGTGATATACATTATTATAATAGACACGACATGTTAAAGCGAGAGGTGTTATCAAATTCAGTATTGTTTTAAGGCCGTCACAGACCTAGCTATAATATATATTAATATATTTATAGCTAGGCATATTAATATATATTTTCTATACAATTTTCGCGTGACCACACACTCAGCTATAATATATATTTATGGTCTCAGTGTGTTTAGTACGGTATAATAAGGTATATAGCTAAGTCTGTGACGGCCTTCAAACTAAGCTTTGAGGAAGACTAGAGCTGATAACTGACTCTAAAACAAGCCAAATAATGAAATGAAAATACTTTATTGTGCACATCACAGTTACAAACACACATATAAAATAAAATCACTTAAACCTAATAAAATGAAGAGAGTGCACAAAGGCGGCCTTATTACTAAATAGCAATCTCTTCCAGGCAACCTTTGCAAGAAAGGAACAATTGCTGGAGAGAGGGTGTTGTGCTATAAGTAATTAAACTATAATTTAAACAAAAACAAAAAATAATAATATAAAAATAAGATACTTTCTTCTCGTTCTGATGTTTTAACAAAAACAAAACAAGGCAACTTGACTTGACTTGACAAGTCAGCGCGCTGCCAGACAGATTACCTATGAGCCGCGAGTGTTAAATGTCATTGTGCTTGGCAAAAAATTTAAAATACCCTACACGTTGACCATATCCATATGAGACTTATTCTTAAGTAAGTATTTGCCCTTCAACGAAGAAGGCATACGATATGCCCAGATGGACTCACCACTAATTGGTTAATGAATAATTAATACACGAAATTAATTGCGCTTGCTCTTACGAATTCGATGTATTCTGATCCGCCGAATGAGATGAAAACTAGGTTTAAATAGGTGGATGATCAAAAGATCCAGCGACATTGAAGATTTTATTATAGATCAGCTGAAAATAATTGACACGATGATACAGTGTGTAGATTGTAGAACTTGTACTACCAACTCGTATGTTAAAATTGTTTTTTTAAGTGGTAACTTTTTAATTACGAAAAATCTTGTCAGAGGTGTAATAATTCTGAGTCGACTGTAACACTTGCAGTTCCTAGCCTACAACACTTGCTCTGTTTACATAATTATAACATGAACTGTGACATAGTTGTCAGAACCGACAGTAGTTACGATAAGGGACATAGGACCCCTTGTTTATTTTAACAAAGATGGATCAGAGCCGCCGTAGACGAGCTCTATTCCTCTTTCACATACATGATACAATGTTATCAATGCTACTGCATTATTATTATTGTGCACTTGCATTATTAAGCTATCATTACATAATAGTCCTTGTAAAAGTTCCTCTATAATTGTTTCTGAGGATTGATGAAAAAACTACATAATCACAAATCATGATCACTGATTTTAAATATTGTGATCAGTACTTTTTATTGTCAATTGAGTTTAAAGATCTTCATTACATTGAAATAAAATAACAAAATTGTACGAATTATGTATGCATCATATTATCTCCATACATAACAGACTTTTACGCCTTAAAAAGTAAGTTTTTATGTGAGGGCTTAGCACTCAATAACAAAATAATGGTCTGATGAAACTCGAAGATTACCGGCTTCGCTGGCGCGTCATATTATCATATTTTACCATAAATCTTGGCCAAATGTAAATTTTTAATTTATGATCGCACGAGAGCATACATCAAGCTTCTGTACGTTTACAAGGTCTCGAAAGAGGTTACAATAATTGAGTTAATTTTTTATCTGACCGTAAAAGTAATGTTATTGTTTTTTGACAGATAAGACAAATGCTGCATACTTAGCCGGCAGTGTGTGTGCATTAATTTAATGACTTACATTTGACACTGACTTTCGTTATAAATTATGCCACGATGTCTGACTTATGATCAACGAACCAGATGTAAGACGTTAATCTAATAATTGTGAAAATAATAATTGTATGACGTTTTGAAGATTATGAAAAAAGTCATAACAAATATTATAGTAGGTATAAGGACTTGAAGATACCGTCGACAAGTGCCGTTCGTCAGTAAGAGCGCTAAGATTTGAAAAAAATACACAAACAATAACACATTTTCGCTCCACTGACTTTTCATACGTGATATTGTGCGCGCAACAGTGCAGTGCACTGGCGAATGTCAATCTCTGATATTACTAAATTGAATCTAATTAAGCAGGAAATAAAACTGAAAGTGACTTGTATCGATCGAACACGATCGAAGATTAAAAATAGACGGTCCACACATAATACCTACATATTATCAGCGGAATGTTATATAAATAATGTGCATACCCGACGACATTGTAGCCGGAATCGCGTTTATTACTGATTGATTTATTATAATTTGACGTTATATAAATGACGTCCATACATTAAAACTATTGTCTATATTGGTGCAAGGGATTGTTACACTAAAACACGTTATTGTTGCTCTCACAAAGATAACTTATCGTATGTTATATACTGAAATACCGTCGCAGTGGAAAGAGTCAGAGATTATTTTGATTTACAAAAAAGGAAATGCAAAAGATATTACAAATTACAGACCGATAAGCCTTCTCTCTTGTCTCTACAAACTTTTCGCTACAATAACTATTAACAACAGAATTAGCAGGACGCTGGAAGCAAAGCAACCGATCGAACAAACTGGCTTTCGAAAAAGTTTCTCAACGATTGACCACATACATACGTTAGAACCTATATTGGAAAAATATCAGGAAAAACAGAGAAGTCTCTACATAGCGTTCATTGATTATAAAAAGGCCTTCGACTCTGTATCACACTCTAGTTTAAGGACCGCTCTACAGGACCAGGGAGTTAGTTCATCCAAAACATATAGAATTAATCAAAAATATTTATAATCATAGCGTAGCGAGAATAAAGTTGGAAACCACTGGACCTACATTTGCTGTAAAAAGAGGAGTAAAACAAAAAGACCCCATATCCCCAAAATTATTTATATCGGTCCTAGAATAAATAATAAAGAATTTAAAATGGGAAAAAAATGGGACTCAACATCAAATTTATGTCACCTGCGTTTTGCGGATGACTTGGTTCTGTTATCGGAAACGAGCACACAACTCCAATCCTTGATCGACTCCTTAAACACGGCTAGCAAACACGTGGGGCTAGAAATGAATTTAAGAAAAACAATGATCATGACAAACAGCTCAAAACACAGAAATATTATATCAATAGACAACGAAACTCTACAATACACTGATACGTACACATACCTGGGAAAACTAATTGGATTCGACAGAAAACTAAACGAGTTGGAAGTAGAACAAAGAGCGCAAAATACGTGGAACAAATACTGGTCGCTTAGCGAGATATTTAAAAGCAACTTGACCATAAGTATAAAAACAAAAGCGATGAATACTTGCCTTCTGCCCTTTTTTGCGTTGGGGGAATGCTTTTACGCATTATTTCCCCGGGGCGGACGGAAGACGCACCCGGGACTACCCACTAAAAACCCCAACGGTGTTCCTGCTCCTGGAGGTGGGACTACGGGAAACGCGCGGTACACGACCGCAGCCCCACCACCTCTGCCTCTTCAGGCTCAACTCGTGGATACACAAATTCCACATTCCTACTCCACGACGATGCACTGGAACACCTGGCGCATTGTGGCTCACCCGGGACTCGATGTCATGGGCGACGGCAGCCCCATACCGACGCCCCGAGCTCCCCTGCTAAGGCGGGATGTCGTGACCATGTCTGGCCCTTCGTCTCCGCCTCGGCCTTCTCCGTGGATCGAGCGCCTCCGCCTCTCCTTGCCTTCTACCTTGCCTGACCTACGCGTATCAAACTTGGAAATTCTGTAATAAAATTAAAAATAAGATTACCACCTGCCAACGTGGCATAGAAAGATTAAGTATGCTCAACTTCAGAAAAATACAAAAAATCCGCCACTCCAACAAAAGGAAAATAACAAAAGCGTACGCTAGAAAATTAAAATGGAAGTGGGCAGGACACGTAGCGAGTCTAGAGGACGACCGATGGACTAGCAGGATAACTAAATGGGCTGGCCCGTATTGTAAACGTCTCCAAGGCAGACCACATGCAAGATGGGAGGATGAAATAATAAAAATAGCCAGCCGCTCCTGGCCAACAGTTGCTCGAGATAGAGAAAAATGGAATTCTTTAGAGGAGGCCTTCACCTTCAACTGAGAGGGGTTCTTGCAGAGAAAAAAAAGTTACATTAACATTAATTAAGTAATTAATACTAGAGAGGTATAGTAGTATAGTAAGTTAATAGTTGCAAGTATACTATGAGTAGTTTAGATATTTTATAGTCATTATTATTTATTACCACTGTTTGTAAACTTTTATTATAACATTAGCTCTATTCTATCACATATTTTGTATCATAGCAAAAAATAAAAGGCTTTTTATTTTTATTTTATTATGTTATATAGCTGATGCGCCATGCGATGTATGCTTGTCTGTCTGTTTGTTATTTCTTCACGCTAAACTGATAAACAAATTTTAATCAAATATTGTATAGAAATCTTATCGAAACATTTATTATTTTTACAACAAGCTAGACAAAAAGCAGATACAGGGTCAAAAATAAATATATTTAATGTCAAATTTAGTAACTGTAGTATAAATATAATGAAAAGTTTACTTAGTTGTCTAGACTCTAGGAGTCTAGATAGTTGCCGTCGCATAAAGGTTGTCGCACACCGCCTCGCCCCGCACCGCCACGCCGCGCCGCCCTCGAGCCAGCTCATTAAAACAAGAGATTTTTCCGCCATTGGCACAATTACTAGCGACCCTAGTTCAAGCGAGCGCATTGAAATCTCACATTCAAAACGTGTTCTTATAATATGGAATAAATTACCCGTGCAATTTTTCATAAGTAATTTTAGGTTCGACTCTACGTGCCGAATTAAAATCTCCGCCGAGAGCTTTTCGGGGCATATTTACGACGTGGGACGTGTGTTTGGTTTCTCTACCCATAACTCAGGTCCGCAATTAGGCTCGCGAGCGGCGATTACGGTAAACACCCTTAATAAACTGAAGCAGCAACTAATGATGTGATCGCTTGTATAATTTATGACGTCGCTCGATCCGCTAAATTACATGTCTGCGGCGAAGGAAATCGGCCGTCAGCGGCGCGGCGCTCGCCGGCCAAGCTCAGGTGTCAATTTATGGCCCACGCATGACTCAATCATTTGTTTTGATTTGCTGACGAAATTAAAAAATTCGCAAATTGTTTGCGGGATCACGTCGCGTTGAAGATATTATTATAAGCGTGCGTGCGTCGGGAACATCAATCGTCAGTCGTCACAAAGGTCAAGTGTTTTAGAAACGTTGGAAAGTTGCGTGCGGCTAGGAAAAACTTGAATGATAAGTTTGCACAAATATGAATAGTTAACCATACTAATTAATGACAATAGTAAACAAAACAATAACGACATTGTCATCGTTCCTCATTACTGATAAAATTAATTAATTATTTTTGCATATAAGGCTTACAACGAGGAGTGAAAAAATCGACACCTGGTATGCGTATTTATATATCCAATATTTTTTATTTGTTAACATTTTTACAGGCCGATGCCGGTCTAGATAGTCAAGCCTCTCTTGCAGTATTTTAAAGCTAAACTCTTATGCTCATGTTTGGAAGAGTCTATGAGCTCTACCAAACATAAGCATTATTTGTGGTATCACGGCTAAGAGTGTTAGTGACAAATAAAGTGCGAATTACGATGTCTCCCAATCAGAAGCGAATATTATTATGATGCAGCATAATATAATTATGGTGCACACTAATAATAATATTATGAAGTGAGCTATTTATTTTACACCGACTTTGAAAAGTAAGAGCAGATTCCACCCTCAAAGGAATTCAAAACATCTAGCGAGGCATGTTATTAATTCAGTGCATTAAGCTAATTAATACTGTCATAACTGGTTTAAATAAATAAACTTATCTCGAGGTCCAGGTTCAGGTTAAATGGTTTACGATAAAATTATTCTTTAACTTGTTGCAGTTGATATGACGTCAGACGCTCAGAACATTTTAGCATGGAAAGTTTAGGGTCATTTGACAGCCGTAGATAAGCGGTACACATAATTGCTAAAGTATAGTTACTAAAGCTGATACGAAATAAAGTGGATATCAGACTCTGTATTATGCAAGTGCGCAAGGTGAAGAATTATATTGTAAGGAAACCCGCAGATGGTTGACTCCAGAGTCCAGACCTATTGACCAGCTCGTTCCTCTGGACTATGCCGAGTTTCGCGGGAATACCGTATGTGCTTACTGCTTGGGCAACTGAATCGGGACATTTAAAATAATCTAACTCAGGCATTCGGAGTGAAAGACGTAACATAAAATTCGAAAGTAAAAATCCTTTTGGCATGTTTCTATCGTCGATTTAAACGACTGAGTTTGAAAGGTAGAATCAGAATCAAAGTACAATAGACATAACTACTTATGTCTACTCTGATCAAAGCCTTATGTCACATCTCAAACTTCTATTCCTGAAACTTCGTAGTTGTAAATATCAATGTCATCTCGGCTAAAGCAGCTCAAGTTTCATAGAGCACTACCCACGCGCTACAGAATGTGCTAAGCGATTCCCAGGGCTGATTTCCGGCAACACATAGGCATTGTACACAACGTGAACAAATAATATTACACTTTAATCGCGAAGTCACGAATATGAGGTGGGAATTGCAAAAACGCGAATCCACCCACACGTGCCTTACATTTAAGAAGGAACTTATTGCTTTATTTGCGAAGATATTTGTATATCTTTTAGTTTAAACGAAATGATCTTGTGTAAAGTCTCCCAGTCCCATGTCGCTTTAGGAAAAATTGAGTCTACGTCACGTTGGCCCATGACTAACAAAATGTACAAGTGATTATGAATTTTTTGTGGTGCACATTCGTTTATGATTGCCGGTGATTGTGCCTGCTGCTGCTACACTTCGCAATCATGGTGGCGATCGCGATAGATCATGGTCCAACGTGGAAAGCCTTTATTTGCGACAGCGCAAGCGAATTTAGCCTGGAACAACTAACAACACTTCACACACTACAGTATTCGGTGTGTTTGCAGCACAGTACGTGGTGCGGCATTGGCAGCTGCCCCTGTACGAGCGCTCGCTGTGCTCGCTGCTGGAGCTGCAGGCGCGCAAGCGCTCGTACAGCATGTACTGCTCCCCCCGGTACCTGTTCGCGCAGGAGTACCCGCCAGAGTACCTCCTGCCGCTGTCACATCCCGCGCTCCACTCGCCGCCGCCTGCGCACTTGTAGCGATGCGTTGCTGCGCCGCGTCAGGTACTTACTTTATTGATCTTTGTAGAATTTTATACAGCACCAGCCAGGTATAAACTTAACCCTGGATTTTAATATAAATTCAATTAGGAAGATGCGAGTAAAGCCCGACTCTACATTTTTTCGAGAAAATTCACGAATAAACTAAAATGCAAATTTTTTGTCTTGGCGTATCAAATTACTTTTGTTTGTTAATTCATGGCAAAAACATTTGCCATAATGGAGCGACTATAATGAGTATTTAAAACTTATAAACAAAGCATCTTTTTAACAAATAGATAATGGCTAACTAAATCATTATCAGTTCTGATTGGATGAGCGAATATAAAGGTTCCACCCTCAGAACAGCCCTATAGCACGACATGCTAAAGGCACCACTTCATATTGTATATTATGTTGTTCGTCTTTTTTTTCTATACCAACATTTAAAAAAAGAAGCTAGTATACGAAATTGTATCTTTGGTTATATTCGTAACAATAAAAACACAAGTGCCTTAAGCATGACGTGGGGAGGTTGTTTATAAGAGCTTATCGCACAATTAACCTTTAACTCTTCGAATTCGTATTAAGATATGAAACGTTTTTAAATGCAGTTGAAAGACATTGCCTATCGACGTATCTAACTAACTGTAAAATGTTACATACAGTAATTCTTTCATGCCCGTTACGAAACACACGCAAGGGTAAAATGTTAAAAGCTAAAGACATAATATATTTCAATATAGAAGACAATTCCGTATAGAGCTTCTTAAACAAATAAGAAAGCATTAGGTTTACTATAATAATGTAGTAGATTTCATTGTATGATGAAATAGACATAGCTTGTATCAAAGATAGAGCTAAAAAGCTCTAAGCTTTATAGATATTTTATGGCCTAGATTTTCAAAAAGTAACAATATCAACTTTTGACACCAATACGGGGAAGCTAAGAGACAAAGATCTAAAATAGGTGTCTTTGTCTTTTATCAGTATGATGAAAAAAAAATTGTTTTAACTTTAAATTCCGAAAGCTAAACTATTCAATTGGAAAAACATGAGTACTACATTACATTACACTTTATATCCTATATATTATGTATATTCTTCCGATATCGTGAAGCCAGGACCAAATGTAAAACAGCTGCCAGATGCCACTTAACTCTAATTGACGTCACTGGAAAAAATACTACTCTTCTACATAGTGTACACTGTACATACCTACTAATGAAGTCAAAACTATGAAATTCCACGGAGTCGATATGTTCCTAACCAGTAATTATAACAAATGTCAAGCAATAAGTTATACTTCATCCCTTTTTAGGTCTCCCAACTAACAATGATGATCTTTCTAAGCTCCTAATATAGAGAACTAAAGAAGAAAAAAAGAGAGCAAAAAAATGATATGGGCGAATAGCACATAGACGGCCCCGAATTATATAATAAAAAAAAATATAGAGAACTAACGCAAGTGGCAGACTTTTTTAACAGTTAATTTTTTAACTTCTTGTTATGTTAATTAAAAACATAACTGGGTTACAAATAACCATACCGATACAATTACATAAATATCGACAAAATATTACTTGTAACTTTTATAATTACATAACATAACTTAAATAGTAAAATTAATAGGCGAGTTTAAACTGTTCGTCTAGACGTGCGCCGAGTAACATCACATACAGTTCCGTACAAATTACAATACAAAGTGAGAAGTGTGGACTTATCAATTATGACCAATCTGACAAAAGTTTCTCATATTTTTGCAACAATATTTTTGAAGCGTTATCAATCTCTAATTACCGTACTCAGAGATGAATATCATGGTATGGTATTTACTTCATTATGGTATATGGCAGGGTTTCTCAAACTTTCGGCTCCACGAACCCCTATTAGAATTTCCAGGTGACAGCGAACCCCCTACTAAATACTAACTAATGAAATCCCTACCCCCCAAGAAAGTAATAAAATTCACTGTTGAAGAAAATATGGGTTTTATTTGAATAAAATATGGTATAGCACATAAAATGCCAAAAGAGTGCAGCGCAAGCCTGCCAGTTATCAAGCCACCATTATGTTAATCTTGTCGCGAACCCCCTGCCGTCGAATGGCGAATCCCTTTATTTTTTTTTTTTTTTTTTTTTTTTTTTTTTTTTTTTGCGTTGGGAAATGCTTGATGCATTCCCGACAGCCTGGGGGGGGGCCGCCTGGATATGTGGGACTCCTCGGGTGCTGCGGCAAGGAGGAGCACCCTTGTTTACCCACCAAAACCCAACGTTGACTTCTCTCCACGTGTCGCTGAGCCGCTGGACCCGCCTGAGGCGATAACTGCAGCAGCCCAGACAGCGGCATCTGCTTTACCAGCAGAATCACCCGCGCGGCTTTTGCCGCTTTTCCGGGAGAGTGATCCGGGGCTCCGGACGCACATCTACCGGGGGAGCTCATGTGATAGGCGACGGATTCCCCAATCCGCCGACCGAGCCCTGTTATGGCGGGAGTTGACGCTCATGTTGAGCGCGTCTTCGTCCTCCGCGCCTTCTCCTAATTGGGTCAGCTGCTACATCGGCTTCCCGATTTCTCTCAGCGGCCTCCTTCTGCGTCATGATGGTCTCGCAAAAAGTAGAGACCGCCTGCCAAGCTTCTCTCGACCGGACTAATGCTCTTATTATGTCCGGGAGAGTCAGGTCTGGTCCTATAGCGGCGCAGAGTTCCGCCCGTTGTGCGACCCAGGCTGGGCAGGCAACAAGCGTGTGCTGCGCCGTGTCGTCCTCGTCCGTGCAATGATGGCACTGAGGCGTAGGCTGGCGAATCCCTAGGGGTTCGCGTACCCCACTTTGAGAAACCCTGTAACAGTACCATGATACCAATGAAGTAAATACCATAATATACTATACGTATGGTATTTACTTCACTGGTATCATGGTACTGTAATGAAATAAAGAGTTTGACAGTAATGTCAGCCTGTGGGGCTAATGTCAAAATCTTCATTTAACATGAGTGCGGCAGTAAGTAATATTGGAATCACTAAAATACTATCATATTTTCCGTATTCAATAGGTTTCCGTTTGAACAATGACTGGAATCCTACGCAAAATCTTTGACACTTCATTTACCTTTGTACTTAAAGTTTTTATTAGTACCTATTTATTTTTATTTTTAAATAAATAAATTTTTTTTAAATAAAAAAAATTATTTTTAAATAAAAATAAATACTAATAAAATGTGTTTTTGTATTGCCATTCTTAAAATATATTTTTTATTTTAATTTTATACCTTATTATTAAAGTATGACTGCAACTATTTTGTTTATCTCTAGTGCTATTGAAATAAATATTAAGCAAAAAACTAAAAAGGTCAAAAATCAAGTTTGCTATATAAGCGCCCTCCTAAAATATTTATTTTATTTTGGGAACGGAACCCTAAAAATGACCGTTAGTAACGAACTTAAGTAATATCTCGTAATTTTGCAGTCCAGAATAATTGCTGTTGGACTACAATTTATAGTTCACCTGTTGCTTGATAGCTGAGAAAATATTTAATTCATTATGCTTAAAAAATTTCTCCTACTATTAGAAGTATTAAAACTAGCTAAAAGCACAGAATATAATATATTAGTAGTACCAACTAAAAGCCAAACTTTGTGAGGGCTCGCGGCGTCACACCTATGCTTTGCTGACTGATGATAATTGACACATATTATGCTTACCTGGATGACGCCCGCAACTCCGTTACGTCAAAACTCGTTTATTGCGCGAGTACCGTACATTTTTTTCGAGACAAAAAGTATCCTACAGATAGACAGACAGACAGACGGACGGACGGACGGACGGACGGACGGACAGACAGACAGACAGACAGACAGACAGACAGACACACTTTCGTATTTATAATATTAGTATGGAAGTATGGATATAAAAAACCTTGACTGACTGATGATAATTGATAACACATCTACATACAAATAAAAATTACTATGTTAAAGCAGAAATCAATAGTCGTGATAGTTTTTCTGTAAAGTCACAGAATATATAATAGTACTGGTAAAGTGTACCAAAAAATAAAAATGTAAAGGTTGTGGGACTAGTACTAGTACTGATAAAAACTTTGTCCTGATGCATTGGACGAGTTATTCGTAGAACTGTTATCACTTATCAGCAACCTAATAGAATACTATGCACAAATGATGTATCTCCAATTAATAATACCTACTACCTAGATAAGTCCAGCCTCCCACACGTTTGTTTATTTTCGCGCACAAAGACACAGTAACATCTGTAATTTTATCACTTTAATGGGTATTAAATTCATACTTTTGAATTTAAATTCAATTTACGTGCTTCTGCTTAGCTTAGGTTATAAAATTAAATAATTGGCAGTTTAAACATCATAGTTTAGTAGCTTTAGCTAGTCGACCTGTTTCATGAGACGACTATTCTCAAATCTGTTTAAATATCGGAATATTTTCAAATGAAGCCCATTTACAATCAAATAATGGCGACCGACGATAAAGTCGGTTCGTTTATTTCACGATATTGGACGTAAAGTGTGCGCTTTACATAATATTGTCTTTTAAACAAGATTCCCGGCTACTACCGCATCGTTCGCAATGCAAGTAATAAAACTACCGGTGCAATATATCTCTATCTCACATTTTCACACTCGTAAACTAACGCCAGAAAGAGAAGGAACTTTTACGACCCGCCGCTTTTCGCAACAAAAACTTTTATTGCGAGCCACTCGTAAATTATACGCAGTTTTAGCGCTGGGGAAATTTTAAAACCCCCCTTTTATGCATTAACTTTTCTTTTAGAACCACCTTTTCATGACCTACCCCATGGACTAGGGATTTTGTGGTCAACTAAAAACCTCACAGTCAGAATTCAGTCTATTTATCACTTTGCATGTAAATTTATATGTTATAACATAAAAATTTTTAAAGACAAAATTAAAAAATTTAAGGTTTACATAAACTACCTTTCTTGCTTGTCACCACATTAGTTATTATTACACAATTTTACAATATTATTTTCTTCGAGTTTTAAATAAACTAATCTGGCACCTTTTCCTGGTTGTGACTTGTGAAAAGCTAATATAATACCCCTGTTTTGAACGTTGTTTCTTCATTTAGGCGTTCAGCTGGATAATCGCCGAACCGCGGCGGATAATGTTCGACGTGTCAAAAAATAAAAAGACTCATTTCCTCATACCCCAATGAGCCGGTCTTTAATAAAGTTGAAACCAAAGACATGGTTCCTAACTTTAACCATACAGACGCGGTCGCAGCAAAAAATTTGAGGGGAATCACGAGGGGAAGTCACTACTCACTAAGTCACGAATGGTAATAGGCACAAGACCTATGTAATGGCACAGTAATTACCTGGGTTTGGAAGGGAAGGTCATAAATTATAGTACTAATAATTAATATATTATGTCTTTATTGGCTTCATCTTTGTCTTACAATTCGAAAACTATCATACGAATTCCTAACAATTATATGGTCGTAATAATTATAAAATATGTTTCCACACATTAGCATTTTCAACACCTATACTCAGTGGCCTCAGTGCTAAGCGATAGATAATAAATAATAATAATATATTATAATTATTATCAAATTTTATGGACAGTAAGCAGATATTGATTATTATATTTTAGGTAAGTATAACAGTATGAGTAATCCAATGACCTACCACAAGCAAAGAGTAGAGACCCCCTTTAAAAATGGAATTCGGCTACGAGACGCTCGTAAAATGCTCTTTAGTGACGTCTGCGGTCTGCTCCTGATGTCGATAATAATTTTTATTTAGGCCATCGAGATCAATCATTTCAATTAAAATTTCAAAGCCAGTTGTAATTCAGTTAATTTAATGATTAAATTCGTGTTTTTATATTGATGCAAAGCTTCGATGTTACAAAAAACAAAACAAAAATATCATAATAATATTAGGTACATAATATTATATGAATGTGCTATTATTTATTATACAGGTTGTTAGGGTGAACACCGTTATCCTTAAAACCATCAAATGAGCCCGTCAAAATGAACAACTTTTTCTATGAGAACAATGCTGGGAAGTGGGAACTCAAAAAAATGCCGTCTTCATACCCATAGCACAATCAAAGAAATTGATTCGTAGGCAGAAGGCGGACCTACATAATTTGGTCGGTTACGTCAAACATAGCCGTCAGATCACGACTAGTATTGAATTAACATAACCCAACCAAATGACGTACGTCCGTCAACTGTCCAGCCGGCCTAGCATACGCCAACAAGATATCTCGCTCTCGAGATAATTAAAAACTCGTCTCATAATGTCAAAATCTCGACATTATCTCGACAAAACTCT
This sequence comes from Plebejus argus, assembly GCA_905404155.3. Taxonomy (NCBI): domain Eukaryota; kingdom Metazoa; phylum Arthropoda; class Insecta; order Lepidoptera; family Lycaenidae; genus Plebejus; species Plebejus argus. The sequence goes on from FR989930.1 coordinate 7,822,469, forward strand.
ATAAAAATGTGTTATTTCGATGATAGATCTACGCGAGAAAAAATGTTTGTCATGCTAGGGTCAATAGATATGAAGATACAAATTATCAAACATCGAGAAACATGTAGAGAGAGATATCTCGTTGGCGTATGCTATATATATAAATACTTACATAATTACATTATTATAATAGTATAAGTTAGGGGTTCCCAATCTTTTTCAGCCTGCGGCGCACTTACAAGTTACAACTTACAAGTCAATATTTTGTCACGGCGCGGGCGCCCTACTACTCCTCCTATTTATTACAAAAATATTCATAAAACACCTTTAATAATTATAGTTTAAAGGTTAAGCAATTAAATAATAATAAACAAATATTTAATAATCATCTGCCTGCTTTGTATTATGATTTTATTTTATTTGTGGTTATGGATAATGATGGAGCCTGGAGGATCGACTCACGGCGCGGCGCCCCTCTTGCCTTTCCAGGGCGCCGCGGCGCACAGCTTGGGAACCCCTGGTATAAGTGTTTTTACACTTGTTGATTAATTTCATTTTCTCTAATAAAATCGATATATTATTCAATAATACGACGTATAAAATATTATTTTATTACCTTCTTGAATAATAATAATCAGTAAATTGTGTGCAGCTTTGCTTTTAGATTTAATAATAATTGTATCTTAATAAAGTACTCATAAAAGTAAGTTATGATAATGTATTTATTGCTAATAATTTTGATATTTACGTATATTATCTTGATAATTTATACATTGTGCTTAAACATAAATCATTTAACATCGACGTTCGCAGCGTGGAAGGCACATCACTATTCATTTGATGCGTCTGCTGATCGTAAAACTTTTCGCGCGTAAACGTCACTAGACGGCAGCAGCTGCAGCGCTGCGTTAAGCGCTTTGTGCTGCAATGTCTAGAACTAATTTTCTTTTGTTGCTTGTGAGTTGTGGTGCTTGATTTTATTGTGTGCAAAGACACTGCCTTATATCATAACAGTGTCTTTAACCGGTTATTACCTTCGCAAGTACTCGGACGCCGCCGCCGTAAATTTATGCTGACAGAAGCAAGTTGAAATATACTGGCTTTAGTTTGTTCTTATTTTTATAAACATTTGAAAATAGAAGAAAGATAAAGTAATCAGTATATGAAATTGAGATAATTCTACGAAAGGCACTTGTATTCAACAATCTTAGATGTTGGATTGGTTAAGTTTCCAATAAGTAATAACTGCCAAGTGCCAACCTAGCTTATTATCCGGTCGGTATATTCTGTTTACCTTCTTACCTTTCTGTGTCTTGTACTCTTGAGCATGGTCATTGATCACCAAAGAAAGGTCTACGGAAAAACAGGCAAATTGTCAAATTACCACGAATCCGTCATTTCGTCCCCGAAATGAGTATTTCTTTTTATCGCAATTATGCTAAACCTACTGCATATCATAAACACCTTCTCATTTCCGGTTTAAGAGGATATTTTTATAAATTTATAGGCAGTTTCGGAGCACTAGGTCATAAATCTAGCATATAAAGTGAATTTATGTGGTGCATCCTTGTTCGCGAGTGTCACCGTTCTTAGTTTTATGGCCGCCGCTAGGTAGCAGCACCTTCGCTCGGACATGAAAACTTTAATTATCCACTAAAACACGAGTTGGCGACATCGTTGAGTTCACGAAATCTCTTTCGTCTCGCATCGCACGTGTTATGAATAGAAAGTGTTTTTGTTGTGATGAAAAATTGTTTAACTGTAAAAAAATTGTTTCCCTTGAAATTGATATTCTGTTTTTTTTTGGTTTTTGCTTTTGCTACATTAATATTACCTGTAGCAACTTTGTAAACTCTTTTAAGTTACATGTAACAAAGCCAATCCATATAAATTATGAAATATCTATGAGTATGCAATTTGCATGCGATAGAGTAAAATTGAATTTTATTTCTTTGGATTCCGACCGTTGCCTTAAAGTCTCCAAGGGCCTTACCATGAGGTAATATTACTTTAACAATACTTTAGATTTTTGTATAAACAAGCAACATCTCTATTTATAAAAAAAATCGGCCAAGTGCGATTCGGACTCGCGCACGAAGGGTTCCGTACCGTTATAGAGCAAAAATAGGCCAAAAATTGTGTTTTTTGTATGGGAGCCTAAATTTTTATTTTATTTAAATTTTATTATTAATTATTAAAGTACACATATATTTAAGGCCTTTGTGAAAATTTCAAATGCCTATCTGTTGCCATTATTGATATCGAACAAAAAAGGTCGAAAAAATCACGTTAGTAGTATGGCAGCCCCCCTTAAACATTAATATTATTTTGTTTTTAGTGTTTCTTGTTATAGCGGCAACAGATATACATAATCTGTGAAAATTTCAGAAGTCTAGCTATAGCGGTTCTTGAGATACAGCCTGGCAACAGACAGACAGACAGACAGACGGAAAGACGGACAGACAACGAAGTAATAGGGTACCGTTTTTTACCCTTTGGGTATGGAACCCTAAAAAGCAAAGCGATGTGTTTGTTTGAAATTTCAAAGTAATTCAAATAATACTGCTAGAATTCCTCGAGGTAGGGGGCCAGTTACCTACTTGTATGTTATATTTAATAAGATAATAGTAAGTACGGTCATAGGCCGCTCGTGATCCAACAGTTACAACACGCCTGTCACTCAAACGTCGATTTCCTCACTTCGCCGAGTATCGACCACAATAACGAAATCCTTTTATAGTTTCTCAGCTAATTCCATAACAGATTTCAGTTTTATTGTTCCTGTCTGTTCAGGGCTGTCATCAAAAATAAGAGACGAGTAATTGATAACAAAAAGACTCAGGTGTTTTTCATGACTGGTGTAAAATTTTTTTAATTGATATGTAAAATGTTTTTCTATAATTATTATTCTGATAGGAATTGTACACGAAATTGTGCATTTGATACTAATACTTCTCATCTTTATTACTGTCAATAACTGAAAACAGAGATATACGAGTATATTGTAATTCGTATGTGGATTGTATTAATTTGTATTAATAATGGTAATTAATTATTAAGTTTTGTTGCTTCTACCATATCTACCTACATGGAAAATAATAATATAGAAATATTATATATTATATTAAAATAATTTGTACCATTGTAAATAAGCAATTGACTAATTACTCAATTTGGAAAGTATAGAGATCGTCCAATGTTGAATCTATTACAATTTACAGTACTATGTTTTTAATTTTTTCAACATTTTGAATTGAAAACTGTTTCAGTTCTTGTCTATCTAAATATTTTTGACAACCCTAAAAGTGTTAAACGTGCTGTAGAGTCCTTAGCTCCGGCGTAACGGTTGTTAATACTCTATTAAAAATACTCGTAAAAATATCATACAAAGTGCTCTTTCAATACTTTTTAGACCTTCAACGTATCTAGGAATGATATTTTATGTTCGTCACCTTTAATATGTCTTTATGTTTCACAAAGGACTGAATAAGTACTTGGGAATTATTACTGTGACAAAATTTTTAAAAGACGTATTGAAACTAGCATTCATCTGTTTACAAATCTATTGACGGTGAGCTACGTTGAAGTTTTAAAATTTGATGTAAAATTATACAACGACGATTTTTAGGGTTTCGGTCTGTCCGTCCGTCTGTCCGTCTGTCTGTTTGTCCGCGGTTTTGCTCAGAAACTATAGGACCTACAAAGCTGTAATTTGGCATGAATACACATATTAATAACGCCAACAAATTGGTACATAAAATATTTAAAAAATATTTTTTTATGGTACCTCCCCTACACATCAAGCGGGGTTGAATTTTTTTTTGCGCCCACCCCATCGTGTAGGGTGTCGTTGAATAGGTTTTTTAAAAATATTATGAGTATTTTTAGATCATTTTTCGATTTAGGGATACATTTGTGAAATATTAAGTTTTAAAGTGGAAAAAATCGTTAGAGTCCAGTGTCTCCCCTTTCTACCAGCTAAACGGTTGCTTCTGGAAATGTAAAAAAATTCACGAGAGTAGGAAATATGCTGAATTTAAAAGGAAAACTATCACGGCTAAGAAGACTTCATAAGTTATTGAGTAATAGTCTATCAACTAAAAAAAATGTATTCGGCGAAGTATAAAGGAACTTTTCGTTCAAATTCCTTTGAAAGTAACTGAGATGATGTTGTTAGTAGTGTAAAACATGTTATAAATTTACATTCATTGATCATACAAAAATTTTCAAAAAGTAGCGGTACTACGGAACTCTATATTGCGCGTGGCCCGACACGCTCTTGGCCGGTTTTTTATTGCGAAGGTGTATATAATATACATAAACTTGGAAGACTGATTATTTTGTAGAGGCATAGTGCACACACATCTTATTTTTGCGTCTTATTTTCAGGAATCAGGCATTTTTATTTTTCAATTGTTGAATCGTAATTGGTATCATTACTTATGCTTTCGGCCGTCGGCTTCGGCTTGGGTAAATACCGAGTAATGAATTCGCGTACCATAATTTACCGAGTCAATTGTTGTTTTCAAATCAACGGCAACAATTTGACAAGCCTTTTGAAGTCTCACCGGCACCCCCCTATTAACGTTTCAACTCTGAGCCACCATCAAAAGATATATTCCATAATTACCCCATTAACATGGGTTTGTGTATAAAATGGTTTTGTATTGTTGTGGTTTACAAGAACCCACCAATGGTCTGATAGCTTCTTGACTGGGTACTGTATACTGTACTGAACGATGCTGCGATGTTATTGGCGCATACAAGTCGAAATCCATAACGGAAAAGATAGAAAGTAATTTAAATGGGTCGTCTAAAATTGTGAAATACTTGTAGATTTAAACAAGAAATTGCATTATTTATCTTGGTAGACAGTACCCTCAGCCAAGCACGTCATCCAAATTAAACATACCGAGTGGCTGACAGCAAATGTCTCGCCACTCTACTTGGCATAGAGTAAGAGCCAGCGACGGCCAGACCTTCCTCAGTTTCGTAAAGCTGAAAGTTTACCTGTGCGTGGCTTTTACAGAGGTAAAACGACCACCAACTATGGAGTTTCGCTCGCGGTTACTTTAGGAGGTATCCAGTTCTGAAGGTCTACCTGAAATTCGAGGAAGCTTAATTTCATGGCTTCTATACTTCGCGTCCGAATGTGTGATGTCCGTGAACGTGAATATGTGAAAAATGTCCAGCCCTGGAAGACGAGATTCCTCCACTTACCACGAAGAATATATTAAGCTATGAAATTGAGCTTTACTCTTTCTCGAATGTCAGGTAGACCTTCAAAACTGAATACCTCCTAAAGTAACCGCGACCGTAACTCCATAGTTGCTGATCGTTATTACCCCTGTAAAGGCCACAAACAGGTAAACTTTCAGATTTACGAAACTGAGAAAGGTCTGGCCGTCGCAGGCTCTTGTTCCAGTAGGTGTAATCAGGCCCATAGTGTTCTAGTTGCTTAATATGATGAATCAATTTCCCGATAATAATCTGCACTCCTTTATTAACCCCCGACCAAAAAGAGGGGTGTTATAAGTTTGATGTGTCTGTCTGTCTGTCTGTCTGTCTGTCTGTCTGTCTGTCTGTGGCATCGTAGCATCCAAACGGGTGGACCGATTTTGATCTAGTTTTTTTTGTTTGAAAGCTGACATGACGGTGAGTGTTCTTAGCTATAGTTCATCATCATCAGCCTGCTCATTGCTGAAATATCACGGTATATCTGGTTCGTGATAGGACGATTAGCAACTTGCAGTCGTTTGATGGGTTTTATATTTTGCATCCTGGTTCGAGACACTTATGAATATATACACATTATTGGAAAGTTGACCTGGTGGTGCAGCATCACCTGGTAATCAATAGGATACCAAACTCCTCACCAACTTAGAGCAGAGGTTTCGTGTTTGGGCTCATTTTAATTGCGACAACCAGTAAGACGTAGATAAACAGTAAATATTTGCATGCTGCTGCTGCAGCATCACCTGGATTCTATAGGAGCCAAGCTCCGTATGAACCTAAAGTGGAGATTTCATGTTTGGGCTCATATTGATGGCCTCATCCAAGAGGACATATTTTATAGATGGTATTCATTGGGATATGATCCAGTTGATAGGAATTATTCTGCACAAGTTTAAAAAGCATAAAATAAAATTAAATTAAGAAATTTAAAAAAACCCCCGCCAGAAAACTTTAAAAAGTAATGAAATAACATTTCCTGACTTTAAGTTTAAATCATTCCTAAGAGTAAAGTAATATTTTAGTCCATAATTGTTGTCAAGGTGTGTCGGGGGACCGCTAATGTAGATGTTTGATTTCACATAACAATATAAATTAAGGGTCTGTTCACAGCGACCCGAATCGAGAGAATCAGCGACTATTATGGCGATACAAAATGCAAAAGTCGCTGTTGTGGTAGTTTACTTAGCGGTCCCCCGACACACCTTGACAACAATTATGGACTAAAATATTACTTTACTCTTAGGAATGATTTAAACTTAAAGTCAGGAAATGTTATTTCATTACTTTTTAAAGTTTTCTGGCGGGGGTTTTTTTAAATTTCTTAATTTAATCTTTCATATTTTCAGCGTCTGGTTTTAAGCAAACAAACCAATTCAGCATAAATTTTCACACGGCATTTGCTTCATTCATGCATAATACACGTCTTGTAACTCGAACTCACATCTAACACCTAGTACATTATACTTATTAAACAATCCGTTAACATAATCGTATAAACATTCATTTTATTTATGCTGAGGTACAGCTGATGTATGATATCTAGAAGCACATAATAATATTTGGATGAGCAAACTGAGACCAATCAAGATAAAAATATGTAGATAATAGATTCGTATATTAAAATAAATTCAACATAATATAATACTTATGCTTTCATACTATTGTCATTTTAGTGAGTATTTTACTACTTACTACTGCCACTACTTTTAGTAATTTCCTTGCTACTAATAGTAAATAGGAGCTTGAAAACTCCCCTGAAAAGATGAAGTAGTACTTTATTATATTATATATTCTTTAGAAGTTAGAAGCCAAGTTTCTGATATCTTTTACGGCTTATCTTCATATCTACTATGCCTCCGTGGTCCAGTGTTTTAGAGTGTGGCTCTTTACTCGGAGGTCGTGGGTTCGATTCCCGCGTTGGAAACAAGTTTGGTTAGGATAATGCAGGCTGATCACCTGATTGTCTGACAAGTAAGATGATCCATGCATTGGATGGGCATATAAAAATTTGGTCCTGCGCCTGACCTGTCTCCGCAGTCGTGTCGGTCGTCCGTTCCACTGGGTTATGACTTATGAGAGTAAAAGAAATAGAGAGTGCTCTTGTGTACTGCGCACACACTTGGGCACGATAAAATTACTCCTGCGTAACTAGCCTGGTTTCAATATGTCACATGTGAGGACACAAAATATGAGGTTCAAATTAATGACTCGTGCAAATTAGCAGTGGACGAAGCAATGGAAAAATGAATACGTTTTTCCATTGCTTCGTCCACTGCTAATTTTTTTTAATTTTCGACACTTGAGAATCTAGAGTAGTACATCGACGTCGTAAAACCACTTCTATCAATTCTTCGGCTTGTGTGCTACGCGTAATTAAGTTACAACTGGAACACCGCGCCATTGTGCGTGATTTACGGCCCGGGGACAACATGTTAATACGTCCCTACGTCCCCTTTGTCCCTTTCGTCTCCTTCGTCCCCTTCCCCACGTGTGTCCGGTCGTAAATGCCCCGCTCGTAATAAATTCCAAATATTGTGTCAAACATAAATATAACTTACGCTACTTCACACGACTTCTTTGTTAAAAGCAGTTTTTCTTAATTGTTTTTCTTTACTGAAGACCACCCGTGAATTTTGATTGGTTTTATAAAGATTTAAAGGTGTCTAGAGACATAGGTAGTCTTCTTCTTATACTGAGATGTAAACAAAAAAAAAATGTTGGGTAGACATATTTTAAACAATCTGTAGAATCGCGCTCTATGCTACTTGCAACATTTTACTCGATTCTACCACGAATATACTGCATATTATGTACCTACTATAAAAGGAGGTTCGATAGCATCCAAGGATTGTCTTGCTTCACTTTATAAATTTTAAGTTTCATTTATTAATATGCCAAAAAATTATGAGTTATCAATTATCATAAATTTCGCAGAGTAAATTGGCATATTTATGAAAACTGTGACTGTCAATGTCATAAGTCCTAACATATTATTATAGGTTACATTGAAATTCCCATAAATTTACTATAACGCCTTCAGTCGTCCCCCGGATGTGGCTAACAAACACGAATTTAAATCACAGCGAACGATTTCAGCCGAATATAAAGACGTATTTACATGTACAATTATTTGCCGACTGAAAGTTCATACCAAATGAAATATAATTAATATTATAAATGCGAAAGTGTGTTTGTTAGACTGTTACCTCTTAACGCCCAAACCCGCAGAACCGATTTTGCTAAAAGGAGAATGATTTAAGTGGTCCAAATTTCCACCACTAACGAGACCCATATTGACTTATTGTTCATTAACTTTCATTATGAGACAAATTAAAAATAAGCTGTCAGTAAAAAGTTATGACCATATGAAAAAAAAAATTTTTGGAGTTAGAATATTGATAAACATATTCATCTATTTTAGTGAAAACCTAGTAGGAAATGCCAAGCAGCATGATATCACATAGATTGAGTAGTTAAAAAGTGCAATTTTTTAACTACTCAATCTTTATTTCAAAAATATTAACACTATTTTATGGAAGAAAATAGTAGAAAACTTTTTCATTGTAACATAACTTTTTACTTACAGAATGTTTTTGGTTGCAGTCCAGTTATAATGATTCCGTATTTAGGAGACCATTACGTACCTAAGTTGTGGACATTTGCACCAAACTCAATACATTTTTATTACATCTACAATATTTTTCATACAAAATGGTAAAAACATGACTTTTCATACAGCCATAATTTTTCACTGACAGGGTATTTTTCACTGCGGTCTGGTTATAATGATTCAGTATTTAGTAGACAATAATTTTACTATATAGGTCTCGTTAGTGGTGGAAATTTGGACCAGACGTCATACATTAAAAAACATTCTCCTTTGGTATAGAGGTACTTTAAGTCCCGGGAAAGGACATATTAAGATACTTTTTATTCCGTGAAAACTTACGGCTCCCGCGCGATTAACGAATTTTGGCACAACGGAGTTGCGGGCGTCATCTAGTACTGCGGTATACTTAAAATAAGCAGATATCCTATTTCGTGGATCTCTTTAGAAAACATTATATACAATTTTGAAGCTTATAGCGCTTTTAATGAGTTAGCTGTATCTTACAAGCGTTGACGACGAGAAAGGACATAGGCTACGTTTTTCCGTGGGAAAATATACGGTATCCGTGGTATTTTCTATCTGTTGAGGGTTTTGCGGGCAAAATGTATTAGATTGCATAATCTTATATCTTTAAACGAGCAATTCTTGTATATATTATATCCCACCAAAAACATAAATGTAAAAATGGAGAGCCAAGTTCCATACAAACATTATTCTTGTCTATGGTCTTCGCCGTAAAAAGGATGGAGATCTAAATAAGTGCCAAGTTTCATGGAAAATCGAAATAATATGTATGTATAAGAACCAAATAACATCATGAAAAAATAATAGAGTCTATTTCTTTGCTTTATTGAATATCTATAACAATTGATGTTATATAATGTGAGATCTGAAACTAGATTAGATTTGACTTGGCCAGTTTTCATTACATCAGTCATTTCATAAAGTTATTAAACATTTTAATTCTGATGAAAACGCGCGTGTCTAGATACGAGGAATCTCGAAATCGGCTCCAACGATTTTCATGAAATTTCAAATTTAGTATATAGGAGGTTTCGGGGGCGATAAATCGATCTAGCTAGGAATAATTTTTAGAAAATGTCATTTTATTCGTGTTTTATCGAATACCGAGCAAAGGTCGGTCAAATAGCTAATGATAACTAAAGAAGCAAGTGAACACTTACGTGACGTACGTAGCGTGTAGTAATTCTTCTTCCGAGTTCCGTGCCATTTCTTTGGCTAAAATTTTTGAAGTCGAAACCCTAGGTGGGTTCCGAATTGGCCGTTGTATCCCGGCGGAGGCATAAGAAAGTTCTCGATTGTTTTGGAAATAAAACGCGTCGGTGGCCAAGCGCGCGTGATCGTAACGTAAACAGTGTGTACCAAGCCTAACAAAGAGGCCGTTTGTCACTTCGGAAAGGTGATAAAACCACGGTAAAGGTCAACGCATAATAATATTTGGCGTAAATTCAATTTTAGCGAATTAAATTTATCTGGAGATGTCATATTTAATTTTAACAAAAGCTAGCCACTTAAATGTTGTTAGAAGTTACATTATGATGATTCACACTGTCTATTTTTGGTATAAGAAAAGTAACTATCGCGTTTAACATCTTTCGATCAGCGATTTTCCGGTACCCTATTAAAGAATTAGGAGTCAAACTGCGAGGATATTTTGGTTTCAAATGAAAAATAATATATACATCTCCACGACTGTACCATAAAAATTCTATAGCCGCATACTCTGATTAGGTACCTTAATATCTAAATACACTGAACTGAGGAAAATAAATATACAAAAAAATTGTTGCTTATTTAGTCCTCTATAAAGTCCGCTAAAAATTTTATATAATAATAAACAACTTTTCCAGTTATAAGAAAAATAAGAAAATTTCTCAAATTTTTTCATACATTTTCGCCATATCAAGAACGCGGCGAGCATCGTAACCGCCACTGTACAAGGCGCGCTAATATGAATCTTATTTTAATGTCATTAACGTCGATATTCGTACTGACAGACATCCGACCTGCTAATTAAAAAGTTGGAGCATTCTTAAGTAGAGTGGATAAACATTATATTTTAAACCTTGCGTTTTTCTCAACATTTTGGCAAGCACAATAATGACACTGAAATAAACTGACACCAGCAGTATTTCCGGACCATTACGACCTTCAACTTTCAAGCCTTCAAGAAGAGAGCTTTAAAAGCCCCGCAACGTAGGTACGTGAGAAATGTCGCAGGTGCGACTCTTCTCATGTTGCGAGTGTCCATAGGCGGCGGTAGTTGATTTCAATCAGGTGGCCCGTTTGCCCCTTATTTTATAAAAAATCGGCCAAGTGCGAGTGGGATTCGCTCACGAAGGGTTCCGTATCTAGAGCAAAAATAGGCCAAAAATTGTGTTTTTTGTAAATTTTCATTTTATTTTATTATTATTCTTAAATATTGAAGTAGACATATAATTAAGGCCTTTTTGAAAATATCAAGTAAGTAAGTATCAAAAAAATGGTATCAACAATAATATTATCGACAACAGCTGAGGTCTTTTTTCAACTGGTGATTGCCGATTGGCAAATATCTATCGAATCACGCGTACGTACGCAACGTCTTGTGGTCTAGATTTTTCCTAAGTACGGCCCTAAAGCTTCGCTTTGCAATGTGCATAGTTATTTAGACTTAAATGTAGCATTGCCAATCTTGTTACATGTTAATTCCGCACTTTGTTCATTAGACTGTTTATACTTTATTATAATGTCTAGTGTCATTCAATATAATATTTTACATATTAACCGTATGTAAAAAAATTCTCAAACTTGACCTATCTAACTCTACATACTTTGATCTAATTTGACACCAGTAATGGGTAATATTAATTAATCACCTACATCTGGATAATGCCACTAGGCAGTTACCACAATTTTCCTAGATCCAGACTAATGTCGCATACCCTATAAACTGAGTCACCTAAACCTAAACCCGCCCGAGTATTTATTTCGATCGTAAGAAGCCATTAACAACACATAAATAACATTTATGAGTTGGATCCAAAATAGATTTCTTTGTCTTGTATCGAGAGAACTATTTATATAAAGTGAGATTGAATATTTTGCCAATGTATACAGAATTACACATAGCTACATTTAGTGATATTCTAGATCAAGATCACATAGATAGTGCTATCTTTGTTAATTGTTTGTTATTCTTTGTTGTTTAAGCCGCTGAACCGATTTGTATGAATAATAATTATATAGATTATAGATACATTTAAGTCCGGGACTCACCGGGTTTCACTTTTTTCTATCGTACAAAATATATCTAAGGTTCTCGCGCTATCGAAAAACAAAGTTGCAGGCAACATCTTTGTACATAATAAAGCTTAATAAATCTGAAAAAAATGTATACTAAAAAATCGTTTTTACTTCCCCAAAGTCCCTAGAGATATACGTCTTGCAGGCGTTGCCGAGAAAATATTAAAATCAAAGCGCACGGAAGTGCGCAGGCCTAGTTCCAGCAATCCGCGCGCATGCCGTGCACTATTTACACGAACCATTTCGACGTACTCGTACTTTTGACCCCCCTGTTGACAAAAATTAGCCAATAGGAAGCCTATTTTAACAGACCTGTTAAAATAGGCCCTAGTAACCACCAGAAACGTACATAAGAATGTTTCAGTTAAATAAGTTTAAACTTTAAAGCAATTGTCCATAGCTACTGAAAGAACGGATCTTATTGATCCATAAAAGTAGGAAATGGTATTTTAAACGATCCGAAGACGTGGTTTATCGCAGGCACGGTCGGCTGGTCACTTGGAGCTCAAATAAAACGTGTTTCTCGCTCGTACTTTGAGTTTTAGCTTTAACAATATAAAAATAAGTGGAGTACGCATTAAACTTATTTTATAGTTCGACCCGGCGAGAATAAACATAGTTTAATAGTTGCTCTTATATTCCAATAAATAGTCGTGTTTTTATTAATTTTATGCGTTCTGATAAATATTATTGCCGTAAAATTGTTTCTTCTGGCGGACAGCAAGAAACCTCTTGTTTTCGATCCTGAATATTAAACATAATGGGTTGAAACTAAAGATTTGGATGATTTATCTAAGATTTCTTTAAAATTACGCTATTGCCATTATTCTGAGCCCTGCGTGACGAGTATAATATTATACGAGTTTTTCGAGTCAGGGCCTATAGCCGAAACTTTTTCGTTTTCGCTTCGTTATAGAATCGCCGATCAAAATGTATGGAATTGACATAAGACGAGTCGAACGTCAACGTCATATTAACGAACGCTTATGTCAATTCCATACATTTTCATCGGCGATTCTATAACGAAGCGAAAACGAAAACATTTTGGCTCACCCCCCAGTTCAGACTTCATCAGAATGGTCCTATTTCTCGAAATTACTCGAAAAAAATTGTGAATTATATCTTACAGGTACTTGGTCCGATTAAGGTCCTTGTAACAAGCTCTATACAGATTACAGGGTATAACAAATCTAAGTGATAATACTTAAGGGGTGGTATATCGTGATTCGTGGCCCCGTATATGTAGAGTACGCTGTGAAAGTAGCAGCACTGAAAGTTAATTTTCTTTTTTCAACTTTTGTACGGGAAAATTTCTGACGCTGGGTCGCTTGCCCAGACTAATCACAAAAAAGAAATTTGCTCTTTCAGCGCTGCTACTTTCACAGTGAACTATATAAAAGAGACACATACGTCATGCAATATACATTATACTATAACTTTAAAGTATTATGTTTATCCCCTATTAAAGTTTTATGTTACACCTTGTATACAGGGTGACGGGTGTAAGAAAACTAGGTGATAATAGGCCATATACATACCCTAAACTTTAGGGTATGTATGGGTTCCCTGTGTAGAGTTAGGTGAGAAAGTAGCAGCGCTGAAAGACTAACTTTTTTCACTTTTGTATAGAAAATTATGACGCGCGGGTGATTGCCTATACAAATCACAAAAAAATGCTTTTTCAGCGCTGCTTCTTTCACAGTGAACTCTATTTAGGAAACCCATACACGCACTGAAGTATAATCACTTTATTTTGTTACACCCTGTATAAGTATATTCCGCAACTAATAAAGAGCATCTGCTATAACATTAAAGGGATTATTCATAATGTATTCCGGACTTTTAATAGGTTTTCGGAAATACAAATAAAACCTAAGTTTTAACTTTTAGGTCTCAAGTCTGGTCGTAAAACCGCCCCGCTCCGTCCTAGCTTCGGCATAAATTGGTGTTGCCATTTATTACATTCACATTTTTGGTGTATTTCGATACGTCTTAAAGTATAATATATTTTAATTGCAATTTTAGGGTTCGAGTGCGCATTGCGGACTCTGTGTCTTCGACCTAGTCTTCTGTAAAAACTTGTGACTTAGTTACCAACACAACCTATAGTTTATGTATAAATCTTAAGGCCGTCACAGACTTAGCTATAATATATATTAATATATTATAATATATATTTCTGGTCTCAGTGTGTTTAGTACGGTATATTAATATATATTATAGCTAAGTCTGTGACGGCCCTTATTATCTTTATTATCACACTTTTTGGCATGTTGGCATTGGCAACGATATACAGGATGTAACAAAACTAAATGATAATACTTTAGGGTATACGTACGTGTTTCTTGTAGAGAGTTCACTGTGGAAGTAGCAGCGCTGAAGGACCAATTTTTTTCACTTTTGTATGGGCATGCGCCCCAGCGTCACGCGAGTTACTTTCACAGTGAACTCTCTACACTCTACAAGGAACACGTACACACCCTAAAGTATTATCACTTAGTTTTGTCACACCCTGTAGAGATACAATCTTGATCTATGTAGATCAAGATAGATACCGCATGCGTCTCCATACCACATATATCTGTGGTTACAATACTATTAGTACATTTGTAACCCTAGCATAACGACAGTAGAAAATATGGGAAAGAATCGACATACTGGCAGATTTTATCGATAAAATGACGGATTTCCATTGTCTAAATGTCACTTTGTCTATTATGTATATAATATATCTATCACTGTGACCATGCTACGACTGCTGGTATCGAGATTCGAGATGATTTTTTCAAGTTATTTGACAGTAGTTACTTTTGGAGGTTATCAATGCTTACCATTACATACATATACTAGCCATTGTCCATTAATAATAACCTTCGGTAAGCGGTTGCAAACTCTAATCAAATCTGTTATGCTTAGTCTTGGCCGAAGCCACTGTAGTCATTTCAGACATTGCAACTTGCACATATCGCGTTGACCTCAGAAACTTCGATAGCGCGATTCAGTGAGCTATTTGACCAGCACAATATTATCTATAGGAAATACTTTGATATGCTCTAGTTATAACCTCCCAGTATCAACTTCTAACGTATTAAAACGAGGTGTTAAGGCATTATGGGCAAATTTTATAGGAAACACAAACTATACGTAGAACGTGGAGTAATAAAAGTAAGTGGATATGGCGTTTATGAGCTAGTCTAGTCACTCTAGTGTTTGCCATCTTCCATACTGTCCATATTACAACGTTTAAAATTAAACTATCTCGTTTTTAATATGTGTCATTCACATAATATTATTATTTAATTTTATGATTGACTAGATGACGCACGAAACTCGTTTATCGCGCGGGAACCGTACATTTTCGCGGGACAAAAGTATCCTATGTCCTTTCGCGGAACTCAAAATATCTAAATGCCAAATTTCAGCAAAATCGGGTCAGCGGTTTGGGCGTGAAGAGGTAAAATACAAACAGACAGACAGACACACTTTCACATTTGTAATAATTATTAGTATGGATGTATACAGTCTCTCGGTCTAAAGAGTTAAGAGACTCAAAACAGTAACTGTTAATATTTTTGTTTGCGTCTCAAGCTGTACTCTATAGGCTCGTGAGTCCAGGGGGGTGAGCCAAAATGTTTTCGTTTTCGCTTCGTTATAGAATCGCCGATGAAAATGTATGGAATTGACATAAGCGTTCGTTAATAAGACGTTGACGTTCGACTCCTCTTATGTCAATTCCATACATTTTGATCGACGATTCTATAACGAAGCGAAAACGAAAACGTTTCGGCTATAGGCCCTGTAGTTGTATCCTGGCCTCAATTATTATTAATTACACAACTGACGAAAAAGTTGTCACATAATATTTATTACTATACAAGGTGTAGGGTTTGTGTAGTTAGGCTCTGTAAGTAAAACCATGAAGAACTTGCAAAAGATTTTAATACCAAATTTTTTCATAGTGCCAACCTCGTCTTGGATACAATTATATTATATTAGTTGTCTTGGCATCATTTTACATGAAACTATTGTAGGTAATTCGGATTCTACTCGACTTATATTACACATCAATGATAGTATACGATACATAACTTTTTAAAATGACATTTTATGAGACAAAGAATATCGAATGATCATACAGTATTCGTGACTTTACTTTCCACGTAAAAACCAATTTCAGTTCCACTGTTAGTCATGCAAAATCTAATAATTTACACTAACCGACATTAAATTAAAGTAGTTTATTTCACGAGTTTTATGACCCACAGTATACTGATTGGCACTTTCTTGAATAAGTTTCTTTTACGATCGGCTTAACCTAAGCGGACCGTAAAACTTCGCCAGTCATTTTTATACGGCATAATAATATAGTTTATAATTAAGCGGGTTTTTGCTTAACTAATTTAAAGCTGGCGTCTACGTCGAGATCCGTAAAAGATGGTAATTATAGCCTGACTTAGACGGGAACCGGCTCGAACTGAACAGGGACAGGAAAAACTAGAGCACAATTAACGACACATAGAAATAAAAAGTAGAGTCCTAACTCCTAAGTCCAAACGCAACATTAATAAGTGATTATTTATCATCTCCTAAATTAGGTTTATAATTTAAAGCACTCTTAGATTTGCAGTTTTCATCACTATCCGTGTAATTATTCATTACGTGTGAAAGAGAACGAGACACAAACATTAACTAGAGAAATAATATTAATATATTATGATGTAATATTATTATACTGTAAATATCCTGAAAAATAACGTTTAAATTTTTTTCTGAGGCTTAATTTTTTTTATAAAATAAGGGGCCAAACGAGCAAACGGGTCACCTAATAGTAAGCAACTACCGTCGCCCATGGACACTATTTTTAAGACACTCCATCTTTTTTACTAGTTTGTTTCTTTTCTATTTTGTTAGTCGACAGAAAAGGCAGAATGATTTATCTGATGATATGAATACCTTCACCATAAGCGAGTTTTGTGCTATCCGGCATACCCTTTAAACGCAGTTAATGAAATTCTAATGTTAAACCCACGTAATTTTCCACAGACTAGATCATTAATATCACATAAAAATGACGAAACGTTAGTCATTCGCTGGTTGTAGATAGCACGGTGGTGGCACAAATAGTTTTTATATGAAATCTACGAATAATAAACGCTATTTATTATTCGTAGCATGTAATGTAAGACGCGTATGGTAAAGACATCAAAAATTCCATTCCACATAAGCGACGTTATGAGTTATTTATGTATGACGGATATACAGGTTGACTTTTTACCGCGATTTCAATATTTTTGGGTTGCAATATCTACCGCCTGTGGATAGTTGTGCTAATAACCTAAAAATAATATTGTGCTTTAGACTATTTTGGTATAAAAAGTAATATGTAGTCTATTATTGCACTGCATTCGAGTTAGTTAGTTTTCAGATCTTTCAAACCGGACATGAAGGTTCTGAAATGATAGTTTTATTCGCTTTCACATAATTAAATAAAGATTACTCGTTCAATATGAAACGCCCACCTTGCACACCTTAAGTGCCCTGTAAACGATCAAAATATTTGTTTGACAAACTTGTTTGATGAAATTCACTTTTTATTCATTGTAGATTGTTTGACAAACGCTTCAAACAAAGCTGTACACTATCAAATTGTTTGACAAACACGTAAAATTTGACAAAAAATTTGATCGTTTACAGGACGCTTTACGCTCAAAGCCTATCAAAATTTATATAAACACGTTGCCTAAAATTGTAGCAATAGTGAATCATAAAGTATGTTCTATCGGCAATTATATTCTCAAGATTAGACATATTTACAGTACTTATTTAAATAGCAATTGGAAATAACGTACTACATTACAATCATAATATTATTAAACATAAGATGGAATTATTTGAGAAACATCGTCTAATGTTACTAGGACAGCTATTGTTGTTAACGATAATGTTATTGAAAACTGGAAACGTTTCAATAATAGAAATTTAATGATGAATTGTCGTGAAATTATTTCGAAAAGAATTAGTGCTGCACAAAAATTTATGAAAATTCTTTGAACAACTGAATACCGCAAGTCGTGCTCTACTAACTCTACAATGCCATACAGTAACTTTTCGTCGGAAGTACAACTTGTTTTCGTTAAATATAATTTTATCAATATTCTGCAGTTCATTAGGAAAGCTGGCGATAATATTGTTTTTCCGTATTATGCCCGGCCGCACATTGTACGACATTTCTGATCAGAAACAGTTCAACGTCCGCGCTGTCTCTTACATTTTGTACTGAGCCGAGTGAGCTCGAACTCGACGCCGGAAGGATATTTCGGATAATGTGCGGGATGGCGGTCCGGCGGAGTTCAACTGTCTTTGATCAGAATTCGGACAATGTGCGGCCGGGCTTAAGAAACAGAGACGGATTCCACCACTCATATACGTTTCTCAACAATTGAATAGGAATTAAAATGCGACAATGGGAAACATAAAATGGACATCACTCGCATTACAGACGCACTAAAATCTTCGCATAAATCAATAAAACACACATAACGCTTCGGTATCTTCGCGCGGCAAAAAGAAAATCATTATATTTTATGCGTTTCTTTGTATGGTGACTTTGAGTGCGAAAGTTTTAACTGTCGGTTCTTTACAGCCACCGCAAGTTATTATTGGTTATTCCGAGTGTAAACCTTCACTCAAAATACTTTATAGTTTATACCCTTTAAGCTTAAATAACTATATACTATGGACATGACATTAAATTGACATTAATGTTAGAAAGTTTCATAATTAAATTACATATTAAGGGAATGTAACTAAATACTTACCAAAATTATAGCTATGACAACTTTTGCAGCCACCTCCATCTGCTCCCACTTGCTCTTAGACGAAATGTCAGTGATGCAACCTGCCTTACCAATATCGCCAATGGTTCCTTTGACTGTCCCTCACTGTTTGCTAAATTAAATCTTAAGGTTCCCAACAATACGCATCTTCGCTATTTTAACACCCTTCACGTCCCTCTATCTCACACCAGATTCCGAGCTAAATTTTTCTTTCCCAGATCGTGTGCGTCCCTCAATGATTCAATTAAAAACAATAACGATATAGACATCTCTCAAAATTGTAATTCACTTGTAATTGGTTCCAAATTGTAAACTTATCTTACTATTATTATGAATATGAACTGTAAGTCTTCCTTACCAATAAAATAAAGTACGTAATATTCTTCTTAGACAAACTATTATAAGAATTAACTCAAAATAATAATTATTTCGTTATTTATCAATTATCAGAGTCAAAGTTTGATTTAATAAGACTAGAAAACTATCTTTTATGTACTCAGTATAATAACGAAAGTGCATAAAAATATTAAATAACTAGATAGCGTCCACAGTAGTCTATAACGGACAGACAGACAGACGAACAGACAAACAGACAGACAGACAGACACACTTTCGCATTTATATAATATTAGTATGGATAGACACAATACATTGAATTTGAAGACAATTACAGTGACAAACTATAAATATTCTTTAGTTAACCTTTGTAATTGATTGCAAACTCGATTCTTTACCAGGCGGCTATATTTAATCGCACCGTTATATACACCTGTACGTCGGCGTTGCAACACTGTTGCAGTACGGTTATACTTATTTCCTACGAATGCCTATGATAGTCAATAGTGACTCCTATGTCATCGGTATAAAGGTTCTGCCAGATGAACAACTCGGAAATGTAGATAAAGACACCAGCTGCTGTTGTTTTCCTAGCGATAATTTGGTCATTGAAATTATAAAAATATGGGAATTTGCTTATACCTATAGCCTTTATAAATTTGCCAGAAAATGGTTAGTGTTTAATTTTTTTTATAATTAGATAAAAATTAATTACCTATTATAGTAGGCCCTTTCGTATGCTAAACAATGCACTACTTATAAATTATAATGAATAATGAAGTATTTAAAATTATTAATCTTACATTATCCAGCTAATGTATTTGAAATACAACTCTTTTCATCTTACGAGTTGTAGTTCATAGTAGTAGTTCCCAAAAAATGCAATATACGGAATCATTCACTCTAGACACTTAACAGGTGCTTGAACATAAATAAATTATCCTTAATAAGGATGCGAAGTCATTGACCAGTTGCACCGCGTCCGTTATTACGTTTTAATTGGCGGTACAAATTGTATTTTATTATCGAATGAGATAAAATTTGGGCGTTAATATTTAGATTAGTAGAGCAGAAAAACATCCCGACGGGATCAGATGTCCTGCGCGATGCCTCGACAACCCGCAGTGCAAGTTTGCCGAAATTAAGGGAACTCAAATGCTTTTAGCCAGGGCCAAACTCGGACGAGTTGATAACGTTAATAAAAAGTAATACGTGTGGCATACTAGGACTGCCGCGATAAAATTATTGCAATGCACAGCATTTTTTATCGACTTATGCAATTATAATTCGCATACTTCTAGTCGCACGCAGACACCGTGCCGAAGTCTGCTGAAACGACGGTAGAAGATGGACGGCAGCGCCCGCTCCGCACCGACTGGCCGGAGTGGGAGGTGTTAAGTAAAGTAAAATATAATTATTTTAAAACGAAAAGTGACATTCACTGCAGGAACACTAGGAATAAGCACAAGCTAGATATACCAATAATAACCAGGCTGAGCAAAGTAAACAAATATTTCAAAGGTCTAGGTGCGCCTATACAATAAGATCCCAGAAAACGTCAAAAATCTTTCAAATAATAAATTTAAAAAGTTGTTCTGTAGTAGTTCTTCTCGCCGGGTTGGTTCCCGAACCGGTGGTAGACCTCATGTAGACGTTCTAAAAGTGTTAACTTTGTTAACCTATTTAGAAATAAATATTTTGATTTTTTATTTTGAAGTAATATGTAAATTCGCCGTTTGGTTTTCTGCTTCAGTAAGTCATCTGGAAAAAAATCTTAAAATTGGTCCTGTACTTAAAACAGCATCTAAATTAACGTTCCTCAATTTGTTTGTAAATTGCAAGTAATAGCTTGAAAAATAATCGTTGATTTTCCTGTTTGTAATAAAGTTAAGGAATGACTTTACCTTATTTTCCTAGTAAACCAGTTTAAATAATATTATCATAATAATCGATGGAGCATTAAAATAAAGGATTTATTATATTTTACAAATCGAGTATAAAATACCAGTTTTAATATTTCGCTCAGTAAATAGAACACTTTATTTGCTTACATTTCACTATCTAACATTTCATATTTTATAATTGCTAATCTACAAACTATGAATACTCTAATATATGTAGGCACCAGATACATTTTAAACTTAATTTAAGTACTATTATAATCTTACAAATTACGTATATTTGAAATTATTGTAATCCAATGTAGCTAGGTAATAGGTATAAATAATTGTAATTTACAATATTTTATTGTAAAGTTGCGTAAATACATATTATTTTACGACCCAAATATTGGTATATTTAGTGTGTTTACATGGTTAAAATAATAAGTACATAGATTTTGTAACTCTACATTTTTAGGACGTATACTTACCTATTACCTAACCTTTAACCTTAATGCTTATAGTATATCTATTGCATATAATATGTTATTATTATTATAAATTGCAATTGATTTATATTTTAGATCTAAAATATATTATTTAATATTGTAATAAACGCATGTTCATATAAAACGTCCATGATATTTCTGTCATCGATATGTACTAATAACTAACTACTATCAGAGAAGTTGATTCCTAGGCACTAGGCTGATGGGGGACCTAAGTAGTTAGGTTGCGTTACGTCAAACCCATCTGAGCGATCACAGCTAACATTGAATTGACATAAGCCAACCACATGACGTTGGTTCGTTAACTGCCTATGAATCAATTTCTTCGATGGTACTTTCCGCGCGAGAGGCCGGGTTACTCTCGAAATTCTCATACATACGTGTAATACCAAAATCATTTTCTCGTACGAAAATATTTAACATGTTTGAGTTATTTTTCAGCTTATAATAGTCATTAGTCATTACCTAGGTTCCTGCACAAAACTTTTCTACAAAATATTTACACAAAAAAAAAATTTTCTGTTTAAATATTTTGTAGTAAATTTACTACTAAAAATAGAGTAAAACACTAAAAATATATAAATAAATAGTAAATTTACTACAAAATATTTAAACTAAAAAAATATTTTTTAGTATTTAATTTTTTTTTATTAAACTGTAAGTATTTAAATATTTTGTAAAAAAAAATTGTGCAGTAACCTAGGTAATTACTATTTTAAGCTGAAAAATAACTCAAACATGTAAAATATTTTCGTAATGGAAAATGATTTTGGTATTAAGTATGCATGAGAATTTCGAGGGTACCCCGGCCCCTTAATAGCACATTATTTTAGTTGAATTAAAAATTTTAGTTGAATACGTTTAGACCTATAGGCTATATCGATTAAAACTGAATATGTTTGATGGAAAGCTTTTGTGCATTTTTAAATGCAATATTATGCAACGTATAAAGTTACTTTAATGTGTCTTGTCGATAGATATTGACAGCGGAGACACCGTTCATAAAATTAGCATTATATTAACTCGGAGTCCGGCCCACGCTGAAGACTGGTTTGCAACAATGTTGCAGGCTGCAGCTCGCACGAGTAATATTGTCTTATTGGTTTTTATTTTTTCTTCCAGTCGGCCCTATGCTGATGTCGTGCAATGGCTCGTTGACTACCGTTTTATAGCTCTTTGATACTAAATAATTGGTCTATAATCTATTATGACATCGCATCTACGTTGTAAAGAGCGCTAAACTAAATTGACCATCAGGATTTGCGAGAGACTTCAGATAGACTTTTGTTGGTTTGTACTTTCGTTCGACTAGTGTAACACCAAAAACTTCTAGACGATTAAAGAGAACATACTTCAGACCACAGACACAGATCATGATAGATACCGTATGTGTATGTACCTTGCGTGCCATATCGCGCTCCCAAACGACGAGCAATGCTCGTCTTTCGAAAGTCTGTCCTGTAGTCAGCTATCGGAATCGGACGTCAATCGAAATTTTAAAAATGCCTAAATGCCTTACTTAAACAGTAAACTCTTATTAAACTTTTTCTAAATTTTAGTATGAATTTTATCTCATTCACTTAGGTCCAGTAAATTTTCAATGTACTTAGTCTTTGGCAGTGCTTAAAGCTTTGAGATGGACAACAATGTTTTGTAAAGATAATCGGTCTTACTACAAAAGATTTAAACACCTGTTGAACAGTTAATTAGAAAAAAAAATCAGTACATAATGATGTCAATTTTGATATTTTTTTATATTAGAAATATATTATTTTTCATATCGACTCCGTGCAAACAAATCAAACTGAACTATCTGATTATTCAAGGTGACCGTATTAAAAATTATGTATTCAAATTGCACTTTTATTGCTATAAAGATTTTGATTTGATTTGAAATTTATTTTTCTTTACTAACGTATGTAATTACGTGATATTTTTACAATTCCTATATTATTCTTGGAAGTATGTTGCTAAAGTTAAAAAATAATAATATTAACAAACTTTAAGCAATCAGGCAATTCAGGCATTAGTGACCAATTTAAGAAATGCTCACTATACTATGCTCGATTGACGCAACTAAATTCCGCATAAAAAGTGTTTTGCACTCGTGTGCCACTACTGTATGACCAGTATACTGTGAGCTACACAGATGGAGATGCACTGGATCAGCTCTGACAGCTTTTTACTAGACTTGAACAGTAAAGAGCTGTCACATAGCTTTGCAGCTTGTCGTGAATGGGGATGAAAAATCGGGGTGTAAAATCGAGTTCCTAATATGTATTGGTGAAATTAAATTTTGTAGTACTTGGCTCAGAGCGAACGCCAACTAACTGTAGCCAAAATGCTACTTTACTTTTATATTTTTGATGGCGTTACTTATCTTCTGATTCTAGCTGTACGCAGTCTTAATTTAAGGTTGTGGCTTCCCTTATAAAAGTTCTAATGAAGCAGCACACATGACGTCAATTTCAGCGGTCTCATAACGCTCTTAGGTTGCGTAGTTTCTATTAATTAGTATGATCTAAGCCCCTTATAAAGATCCACACCGTATTTAAACAGACGTTTTACTAAAACAGTTTTTTGTCCTTGTCCTTACTTGATAAAAGTCACTTACCTTACAAAAACAAAACATTTGTAACTATAAATAGGTCGGACTTCTGAGTTAGAGGATACAAATAATAATTCGACATTAGATTATCAGATATTTGCTACCAGCTTGTAAGTAAAACCTTGTCAATAAAACCAAATATTTATGTCTTGTTAGTTGCAAATCGTTATAAAAGCTTCTTTATCAACAAGGCCAGAGGAAATCAAGAAAAGCAAAAAATCCCTCCAATTTTGGTGTTAAACCGAAATTGGAGGGATTTTTAAAATTTTTGCATTTGTGAAACGATAAGTGCATTTGCAAATTATTATCTAAAGTAAACACACTTATCGACCTCATAACATATTTTTTAAGTTTAAAAATATTTGGCAGTAGGGTTGTCACTTGTCAGGTTGTTAGAATCCAGATCCAATAGCCCGATGAACCAGCCGGCTTAGCCGGACATTAGTATAAATAGGCAGAACACCTTGCTATTAAAAGGTCTTTACATGTCCACTTTACATACTGATAAGATCGACATGGCACTTACAAATTTTCTGCCTAACAAGATGTAAAAGCTTTACCATTAGTAGATTGCAGCTTTTCTAATGTTGCGAGTGTCCATGGGCGACGGTAGTAGCTTTCCATCAGGTGATACGTGGCCCGTTTGCTTCCTTGTTTTATAAAAAAAATGAAGCATAATAATAATTCCATATCAATGTATAATTATATGGCTCTAGCAAGCTCTACAAAAGCCAGACTCCCTTTGATTTTGGCTGGACACGAAAAAAAGCCCGACAGACCGACCGAAACGAATCCGGCTTTACCCGCCTGGCAGCCCTAAGTAGGGCCATGCAAGATCATGCTGGACATCCGCGTCGCTTATCGGATATTTCAGATCAGAGAAATTTTAAACACACGAGAGTCCGAGACACAGATTCATACTTTGTCAATGTCAAATTTTACACGACCGGTTCTCACTCTCGTATGACCAAGTAGTCAAAAGTTTGATTGATACACGAGTTGGCAAAATTAATTTCTGGCCTTACTAATTTCTTTGTTAGAGATGTTTTTGTACGTAAATATTTTTAAGTATCACAAGACTACAAGTTGTGAAAGCCTTTTAAATAAAATATATCATAGCTAACTTTTCTCTGGGTAGTTTTGAGTAGGTACTTTAGCTTTTCTCACCAAGCAGCTACAGGCTACTGTAAGGTTTTCGACCTAGACACCTAGTGAAGGACCTTGTACAGCATAGTCTGTATTATGCAGGGATATATTATGTACTTAAAAAAAACTCTTTATTCAAAGTAACAAAATAAATCAATTTACAAAAGTTACAAAAAAAGAAAAAATACACCATAATTTGACCTAATATTATACTCATCATCAAATCAGCATAATATATTCGTCCACTACTGGACATAGGCCTCTCTCAATGAACGCCAAGATGGCCGATCTCCTGCTACTCAACTGAACGGAGATTGTACCTAATATACTAATGTGTACATTATCGTTTTCAGGTGGCGCACGACCCCACCGATGCCCCGTCGACTTCGGGGGAGGCCGACCCCTAGCGCCGGGGTGGGGCGGACCGTAGCCGTTAGATCTGTATACATGTATATAACT
Organism: Plebejus argus; assembly: GCA_905404155.3. Lineage (NCBI taxonomy): Eukaryota > Metazoa > Arthropoda > Insecta > Lepidoptera > Lycaenidae > Plebejus > Plebejus argus. The sequence goes on from FR989930.1 coordinate 7,848,373, forward strand.
TACGTTATCGTTACATAAGTAAGACCATTGAGAAGCCAACGAAGGACAAGATCTGTCAGCTATTTGGATTTTGGATGAAAATTATATGCCACACGAGCGTTTTGTGAGTCGAGTCGAGTCGCATAATTTCGGTTGGAAGAAATTCTGACGCTGTATCATAGGAAATTCCTACTTCATTCACACGAGCATTTTGTAAGTTGTGCTCAGTATGAAAATGAATTGCGATGTGAATTCTGCGACTCGTGACTCAGAAAACTCTCGTGTGGCTTCACCCTAACTAAAATAGTTAATAAGTCATCACACATCAGTGGTAAGGTTTTGTACATATTTTGTTATTTGAGTTACCACAGTCAGTTAAATCCGCTCTCGGATTTGTGGTTGCGCTCAATGTGTAAATGAGTCAATTTCTAGACAGATCTAGACCTATAAGGCTATGGTGAAACAAAGTCAAGAAGGTATACTTACAACACGATATTTACAAACAAAATGTTTTGTTGTTATTTCCCAGGCTGTGTATGTGGATAAGGACACAATTATATGTTTTCTTATTTTCTTGTTGTTGTGTAAAAATAGTTTTTATCGAACGAGTCTTTGTAAAAGTTTAGGTTATTAATTAAGTAGGTACTTATTAAGAATTTGTTGTTTTATTAATACACACATCATGTTTTCGTTTATAATAAAAACTGGGTTTGTTTTAATTTTCATTATTGTTTTATCTCGTATTACGTTAGGTCCGTGCAATACAATCTAAAATACTATTACTATCAGGTCCTCATTGTTTAGGAAGTTTAAACTTTGTGGTACAATATAAAGAGTTATTTTAGAAAAACTTAGAATGGAAGTACATGACAAAAAGAAATAGGCACACGACCCAGCCAAGTTCAAAGATAATGGAACTGGGTGACATCTTAAAATTAAAAATGATTTGTGCGGGTACTAAAATATGGCAAATCGCAAAATATGGAGTTTTAATCAAGGGTTGTTTATAATTTTGTGTTTACAAATGTAGTATTCAATACAAATAGCACGATAATATTATATTTATTATTAATACTGTATGGAAAGAGTTTAGAGGGTGGTCGCAACCGTAGGGCGGAGCGAGGGCCGCCCAAGACTACGAAACTTCCGTCCCGACTTCTGAGTCCCGACGGCTTATAAAATTATTATTACATCGATTCCATCGATTTATTTATTTATATTCATTAAATATTAATGCATAAAGTAAATAATAATAAGAGTTACGTATTTCACTTGTTAGTTTGTCTTGATAATTACATAATATACTTATCCCAGGTTTTTCAATCCAAAAATTATATTTATTGGGAATATTGTTTTCCTTTTTTTGGAAAAAGAATTATTATTTCGAAGTTTGTCTTCAATGTTACGACGTCAGTCAAAATAATAACTTAGTAATGATTTTATTTGAAAAATAAAAAGAAAGAGAATCGTTAGACTAGTACCTACCATAGGTACATATTTTTAAATATAGTAATCGTATGATTATTAAACATTAGATATTACACGTCCCAAAAATAAAATATGAATTTATAGATTTTAAACAAGAGTAGGTACCTTAAATATCATAATTCATAATTAATATGAGTAGTACGTAGTGGTAACAATTTCCATCCCTTAATCCCGTTTTCCAAATTAAACCTATCCGTCGATATTTTACTAACGAATGACAATTGACATTTTGATCTCAATTGAACTAGAAATTAAAAAATATGTTATAAAATTTCAGCAATATCATCCAAAGGAAAATCTTTATTATAAGAAAAAATGTTTGGTCATATTATACATACATGTACTTTCTCAATACGATAATGTTAATAATAATGTCATGTATGATAGCTCTATAGATTTTGGGAACTTGTCACCGTATGTCGTAGGAAAAATATATTTTGGGATTGTTAAAATTATTTATTTCTCTACAACAGTTTCTTGGACAGCCGCACTTAGAGACGTTAATTAATTACATAATTGTAATTATAATATGTACGCAGCGCTACGAATAATAAAAACTAAGCGTATTACTATAATTGAAGGCCCGCTATATTTCTCTGTCATGTTACATTTCTATAGTGCCAGACAATATCAAGCCTATGCCTTGCGTAGTTATTTCTTTTATTAGTAAGGACTAAGAGGGTTGCTTTAAAATAGACAAAATGCAGCTTAGAATTATTACTGTAGTGTTTTCAACAATTAACATGTTTGTCTTTTAGATCCAATGATTTAATAATATGACATATCATTTTGTATTAATGATAAGTTCAATCAGGTTCAATTGTCCACAGTCTCTTTCTGTATTTTAAACAACCTTCAACCAAACAACCAAATCAAAATTCATAATTCTAAAATAACTAAAAATACACAGTACCCAAGTCCCAATCTTTTGACATTATGTAAATAAGTATTTAAGATGATGATGTTAAAAAATTAACAATTATTTTAGGTCCCTTTCCTGACTCTACGTGATGAAAATTATTATCTTGACGACAACATTTTATAGCCCAATTTAGGCAAAAGTTAAAACTTGAGGTTTAATGAAGGGTATATTTAAAAAAATAAGTTATATGTTAGCCTGCTCGTAAAAAATCTGTATTCTTAAATTGACGCTGTTTAAGCATTTGTATATCATCCCACAAAAAACTACGTATTGACTATTGAGTTATGAATGCAGTCATGTTCTTTACTCCATTTAGAACAAGATTGCATTCATAATTCAACAAAAAATGTGGGTTAGTACACAAATACTTAATTCAGCGACCAAATATCAGCTATACTTATTTACACTTCTTATATTTAACAAGTCATCAACTACAAAAACCTGAGTAATTTTAGCAATCATTGTATATAGTTTGTATATTATAGTTTAAGTTACTTATAATGATATTTCAAACATTGTATGACAGTATGTTGTTTACATTTTATTAACGTATAATGTTCTGGTAATAAACGTAAGCTTGGAATTTAAACTTTAATTTTATGGCTCAGTGATATAATTTTCAAGTGTGGATCTGTTATAAAAATCCTGTAATGTATGTCTGTATGGTACCTATTTATGGAACGCCTAAGGATCATAGGTAGGTACCTAATACATAGAAGAGTTTTAGCTCAACCTACCAAAAATATATTATGTTTAATAATCCTAATATTAAATGAAACTCACCAAACTTGAAATAAAATGATCTATTCTGGAATAGAAAGTCAGACCCCAATATTACCCATAGGTAATAGGTTATTATAGTCCATAGGCTATAGACAGGGCCCCCGCTATCATACGTGCAATGTGTGCGATGCACACGGGCGCCACCCTCTGGGGGCACCAAATCGCCATCTCTAGGGGCGCCAAAACCAAAGGCCCAAAAATTTTTTTAAAAAGAAAAATTAATTAATTTTAATAAAAGTTTTTTTATGCTCTATAATGGTACGGAACCGGTACGGAGTCCGACTCGCACTTGGCCATTTTTTGCACACAGGTTCGCGTAGTGTATATTTTCTTTGACACAAAGGCACTTGGCCCTTACGGGGGCCCTGGCTATAGATATCCCATACCGTCAAAACTAAACACTAAGGCTGGTATAAATAGTCAGCACTCAAGATGCATCTCGGTCTCAAGACACGGTTCAGGCTCTGTGATTGGTTGGCTGTCAAAATTTGGACCAATCACATAGCCGAACCGCGTCTTGAGACCGAGATGCATCTTGAGTAAGTACTGACTATTTATACCGGCCTTATTATTGTTGCTAAGATAAAAGATTCAAGATTTTATTATAAAAAAAAACTTATTAAAAATGTAAGTAGAGTTTCCTAACTTGCACGAATATACATTTTTAATAATTATATTTTGTGTACCTAACTAAATAAAAATCAACTCCTTTGTCTTCTAGTAGTGTTTACAAAAAAAACTATATGACTAATAGGTATGTACCTCGTATACCTACAAATTAATATAACGTCACTTTGAATGAGAATTAACATGGACATTTTAAACCTCTTTAAAATACTTACTTACCTAAATATTAGAATTTAAGCGAACCTAAATTGTATAGGCTATCACATTATAATCATCCATCCCAGTTGATAATATTATTAGTAAGTAGTTATAATTGTACATTGTGAATGGATCCTAGTAAGCGTAAGATTAACATAAGTAGCGTAATGTTTAAATCAGTCTTTATTTATGATGTAACATCGGTGTCTAGTTAAGGTTAAATTCTCCGCCCAGCGAACGAATATACATCACTATTTGTTGTGATACTCTGGTGTGTGTTATTTCAATAAACTCCATCCCTCCCTCCCTCCGTCGATGACCCGAAATGTATGATTTTTTTTAAATAAGTTAATAACGCATACCGGTCTGCACTCTGCGTTGATATTCTAATCTCATACATTTTGGTGTCACTGACACCAAAACTACTTGCTGACCGTCGGCAGTCGGCACTGACACCGTGTCAGTGCCGACTGCCGACGGTCAGCAAGTGGTTAGCGAGCGTCAGTGCGAAAATAAAATCAGCCTATGTTCACGTTAGAAGCGTTATTTTCAAAAACTCTCAAGCATTTCGTAAATCGACCCGTCGGCGCTGAGACTCAACGAACTGACAGTGTTAACTCTAAAATTATCAGGGCAAGCGCTCACTTGTTACATGGCAGTCTTAAATTTAAAAAAAAATATTACAAAACGACGTAGATAAACGGTATATAATACAACAATTGCTATGAAAATATTTGGCTTTTAAAAGGTTTTGCTATGTTAGACGAAACTTTATCTCAAGACTTGTTCAATTTGCAATTTCGTCACAACAAGTGAATGCTAACTAGACATGAGCTTTGATTGTCCTATAAGTACTTATGAGTTATGACTATCATTGTTCGGTGTAACTGCAGCTGTATGCAGTTTGGCAAGTTCTGACTTGACTACCTGTGTAGTCACTAGTCAGACGAAGTGATACTAATACTTTGGGATGTGTTAACTGTTAGATATTAATTAGATAAATTATCCCCCTTTTGTAGAGTTAACTGTGATAGAAGCAGTACCGATTAATATTCTTTGTTCTTAATTATTTTATGGGGAAAATCCATGACGTTCCAGCATTTTTTAAAGAAACATAGAAGGCCAAAGTATATGCCTGTCGGCTGTCAGTGCTGCTGCTTTCACCGCGAACTCTACTTCCTGACTCCAGGTAATATCCTGTCAACCTTGTTTGCTTGTCAATGTTAATTATATTGCGTAAGGACTAAGGTCACTTTGTAATGGTGAACATAGGAGGCCGCTTTTATGAAGCGCGGCCGCTTACCATAACTTGGCTCTTCAGTCTTCGGTGGAAGTATGAATTCAAGTTCCCTGATAGAAAGCTGCGGTAGGTATCATAATAATACTTACAATAATTATTATATTATGTTCAAGGTACCTACATAAAGGCACTTGAACACTGTACTAGTGTATAGACTATAGGACTTTCAAACGTTAAAAAATGTACCTAAGTATTAGGTAGGTAAGTTGAATTTAAAATGTTTATACATAGATTACTAGGATTAGGTTGCCCGTCGATACCTACATTTTTATCGTGCGGAAACTATACATTTTCCATGATAAAAGTGGTAGAATCCTGGACATCCGCAAGACTGGAAGAGTCGCTAGTGCGTTGATGATAATATACCTCTAACCTCTGTGTTTGCCTTAATATACATACCTACTACATAATTATAGGTAGGTATAGTATAATAAGCTATATGACTCTGCTCTGAAGTTCTGAACTCTAAAAGCTAAAGCAGAATTTATTTATAGTTTACCCTGCAAAATATTATTTTACACAGACAATAACTTACAATATAAACTTTGGTTCTGGAATATGTATGTATAAATTGCTACTCTACTTCCGGTACCCGACACTCATGGGCTAGCCCATGACCCATGGCCCATGGGCCATGGCTCCCTAGTACCTAGTTTAGGGGTAATGGACATTAGCTACTCGAGTCCGGGAAAGCGCCTGTGAAGACTGAAGAGGCGCTTTCATAAAATGTTGCAAATAAGTTCATAATATTAAGGCGCTATATTGAAAATAACGTCCTTTTTGAAGTACCTAATACTATAGGCCCCTCAGAAATTTTACAAATCCCACCAAAACATTTCATGTAAATGTTGCCGAGATGACCACATAAGGTTTACCTTGTGAAAAAGATATGAGATCTCATGTGGAGCCAAGCTTCTGAATCTACATGGCCTAACTCTATTGACCCTAACTTAAACAAATTCTATATTTCAGTAAATATGTATGGCTCGGCTATTCGTTCGTTAGTACTTCAGATCAGAAACTGATACTGATATGATATCAGTAAATATGTATGGCTCAGCTGTTTCGCTACCGTCGCGGAGGTGATGCGAATATTTAGTTTCTGATCTGAAGTTAGTAACGAACAGCCGAGCCATACATATATTATTTGCTGAATTATAGAATTTGTTTAAGTTAGGGTCAGTAGAGTTAGGCCATGTAGATTCAGAAGCTTGGCTCCACATGAGATCTCATTATCTTTTTCACTAGGTAAACCTTATGTGGTCATCTCGGCAACATTTACATGAAATGTTTTGGTGGAATTTCAGTTCTTTTTGTAAGTTGGTTATTTTAGTAAGTACTTATTTAAAGGTTTTTCACTTACAGACCTGTCTGCAGTCCCGTGTAAACTTATATCCTAATTCATAAAATTGGTAAAAGTCTAATATAAACCTTCCCCCCCCCTCCTATCCCCCATTTTAGGGGATGGGGGGCAAAAGTTATAAGTTTATGATTTTTTTTTGGTTGTATACTAAACTGAGATACCAAATTTCAGCTTTCTAGCACTTCAGGAAGTAGCCAAACATTTTGATGATCACCAGTGTGTCAGTGAGTCAGTGACGAAATCTGTATATTTTAGATTTTAGATATCAATAAAATCTAAAGTATAAAAGCTTTTCAACTGAAACTTTGTGTGTTTAATAAGTCTATTATTGACATCATATCCTGAGAATATAAACTATCTGGAACATCGGAAACCAACTCTATAAGGGAAAACATCTACCTCCCCCATTTTAGGGGTTGGGGGGTGAAAATTACTAGTTTTTGAATTTTTTTGTTGGTTGTATACTCAACTTAGATTACATACCAAATTTCAGCTTTCTAGCACTTCAGGAAGTAGCCAAACATTTTGATGATCATCAGTGTGTCAGTGACGAAATCGGCGTATTTTAGATATCTATAAAATCTAAAGTGTAAGAGCTATTCAATTAAGATTTTGTATGCCTAATAAGTCTATTGATGACATCATATCCTGAAAATATGAACCATCTGCTACAACGGAAACCAATTCTATAAAGGTTCAAAAAAACGGCGAAACACTTCGAGAAAAGGTAGGTAGTGCCCTTGCGCTTCGCTTGGCTCATCTCGGATCTGGTAATGAGATATACATAATAGCCTTATCTAGATTTGAGAAGAACCAGAAACACGACTAATGTATTTTGCCTCGATACATTTTCTCGATCGAAATGACCTCTTAAAAATACGAAAATTGAAGATTATTTTTAAACGAGAATAGCTGATGTATTGTAGGAAATTTGTCTAATTGATAGACACCTTTGCAACTCAGAATTGTATAGAAGCATTTTGCTTAAATTAAATGCTCCTAGTTATTTTTTAAATAAACAAAATTACGTTTTTTCGCATGTTTTCCGAGCGAGCCGATAGCTTCTGGCCGCAGCGTATTCACGACTTTAGAGTCATACAAATTAAGTATAAAATTGCCCTTGCGGTAAAATTACTTTCAATATAGCGCCTTAATGCATAATATTTTGTAATTTACCCCGCGTTCCACCTGGCGTTGAAAACGATCAAAACGCTGAAAATGCCTCCTATTTTTAGTGTTTTGATCGTTTTCAACGCAAAGTGGAACGTAGGGTAAATATTGCATTATTGCATAAACTGCAACTATCGCGCTATCTGTCGTCAAATATGGTTCTTTTTTTCAGGCGCTCTTCTAACAACAACTTTCATGGTTAGTCACAAGATGGCAATTTCTGTATTTGAACAAGCGCCATCTTGTTATAAACCTAAGAACTAAGAAGCGTGTTTTCTTATTTAATCGTCATGGGATGGGTCATCAATAATTATTATTATTATTGATGACCCATGTAATGTAATTGGAACGGAGTCACAGACTACTAAGGGATACTACGTAACGGAGTTCCTTTTCGCGCGTTGCGATAGGGGGCTAGGCCGAAAAAAAACGACACATTTTTATTAGTACCTGCATGTTAGGGGCAGAGGGCGCTGCGCGTTGATAGTATTCCTGTACGTCAATAGATGGCGTTTTTAAATATATTTTTTGAGTATTATCATAGAGTAATAAATAGTTATAGTAGTAGTATAGTAGTAGTTATAGTAGTGATTGGTCCATGGTATTATTATAGGTAGACCGTACTCAAAAAAATGTGTGTAATAATATTATGTGTAAAAATAAGTGTAATAATTTATTACACTGTGCACTGTGATAATATTATATACAGATTTTTTTAACTTATGAAATAACTTCTTTCCATTCGGATGTCCTTTGACACCTCTCAAGTTTTTTATCCATGACGATTTAATAAGAATATGAATTCATTACATACAACGTTTTACCCTCGTAAATCATAATAATATAATTAGTTGCCCTTCAATAGGTACCCCTTTTGTTGTCAAATATTAAAGAATATTTTCTTAGGGATCTTTTGTCGCTTGGGCCTTGGCCAAATTAATCCTCAAGCCTCAAGCTTTTGCCACGAGAGAAAAAAGTCAATATCAGTAAATGACATTGACATTTGACATTGATAACATTTTCCAAATAAACTTAGTAGTCCAATAATTTATAAAACTAAAAATAAATCCGTTATATTTTACGGTAAAATCACTTATTTCTTTTTAAAGTATGTAAAGCTAGTATAAAATCATGTCAAAAGGACCGGACATTATCAAAACCATTGCGAAATATGAACACTATATAAACAATGTTCTGAAAGAAGATTTGAGGTTGTTGCAATTGAAATTGGATGCTGTTAACGCGGAAGTATCTGATCTAATACAACAAAAACATTCCTTGAAAGTGATTACCGACAAGACAATCCATCCGTCGGGATTCAAGACACAAGTTAACTTAGGTTGTAACTTCTTCATGGAAGCGGAGGTACCTGACACTGAGAAGTTGCTAATGAATATTGGTTTGAATCACTACTTAGAGTTCAATTTGGACGAAGCAAATAGATATTTGGATGCCCGAATTAAGGCTTTTGAGCTTAAATCTGAGGAGCTTGTACAAAATTCTGCAGAAACTAAAGCTCATATAAAACTAATGTTATGTGGAATTGGTGAGCTACAAAATCAAGAAACGGTTAGTTAGTTTACATTGTTGTACATAATAAATGTAAGTTAATTTATATACAAACAATTTTTATTTAAAATATTAAGATACTACCCAGAGAGGCACCCCTTGGACCACAAGGTTTTTTTAAAGGATTTAATAAAGGAAAAATTTTTTAAAGGATAAAATACTCAAATATTCATAATAAAAGTTTTATAAATAATAGTTTGAGTATCAAACTAATTCTTTCTCTCCAAAAATCCGTCTTCTTGCGTCATCCATCAGGGCGCCTCGCAAAATATATTTTAGGGGGCCTCGCAACATATATCTTGCCCACATAAAATTTAGGTCTTGCCCCGCCACTGACTACCCATTTTATTGTAAGGGATCTTAATTCTACAAATGTACTTTAAAACAATTTGATATAGTTGTTTTATAAACTAGCAGTTTTTTGTTATTATTATAATCATTTTATAAGTTAGTTTTGTATGTTGCAACTTGTAAAAAGTTTCTTCTTGAATCCAAATTTTTTAATAATATTGTTGAAATTAATATTATATTAAAGACTATATAATATTGTCAGGTGTACTACAAACATTCAAGGAGGTGGCAAAACTACCTCATAAAATTATAATATTGCTGACTTCTTGCAAAAGTGCTAATATGAAGTTTACACATTTTTTAACTAAAGTACCTACTATGTACACCTATGTACACATGCAAGCCATAAATTAGGGGAGAAAGTTAGTGGTTTCCGATATTGCACAGGAATTAGCTGATCTTGAATATTTAATTAGCTCGAAAGGTTAACACCTTTTGCTAGGGTTTCTTATAAGTTATAACTAACGGCTCTTTAAACTTGATTAGCATTATTGCCTGTCAATTTAGCTCTTTAAAATTAAGTTAGGGGAACAATGGAATTAGTAATGAAGATAAAGAGTCCTTTTGAGATTCATGAAGGGTGGAGGTAAGAAGCATCATCTATTAGGGAGAAAAGTGTCTGGCAAACAAAATATTATAATACCATAGTTAATAGTTTAAGAACCAACCAATTCACTTTGGTCACATCTCTTTCTCTCTGCCGCTCTCATGGAGTGAGAGTAGGTACAGTATGAATTAAAAATAGCTTTAAGTCATAATAAAAAGACTATTACATTAATTATTCACACAAATAAAGTAAAGTGTGTTCCTACTTTCTATAATATTTTAAAAATTATGATTTTAAAATTCTGACACTTTCTTTAAATTTTATGCAATAGTGACGCCACCTTTATTAGATGGCTTTCACTTTTTAAGCGGACACCTTTCTAGAGGTGGTGCACCTCCACAGCTATCAAGTTAAATAATATGATAAAGTCTGCAATATCAGTTAAATCATTAACTACGTACAGCGCCATCTAGTAGGTATTTTGTGAAGCGCGTGGCGTGGCCGGTGGCTTACGGCGTATGCACTGGTTACCTGCTAGAGTCGTTAGTGCAACGGTTAGTTGATAGATGGCGCTTTAAAAATTTACATCAGTATAATAGTAGGAACAGACGCCCCGATTTGGACGGGCCAATTTGGTAAACTTTGCCGGGACTTAAAGTATCTCCATGCTAAATTTCAGCAAAATCGGTTCAGCGGTAGCAGACAGACAGACAGACAGACAGACGGACAGACAGACAGACACACTTTCGCATTAATAATATTAAACACTAATGAAACACAATTTTCGTGCACTTTTTCCACTATATTTAAGAAATTATAATACTTTTAAGAAATTACACGACCGGTTTCGAAATAAATCATCATCAGGTTATTTCGTTACATTCGTTACATCATGATTTATTTCGAAATTTATTTCGGAACTTTTAGTTACAGGCGCTACGGCAACGGCGCTACGAAGACTCTACGACGTAGCGCACTCCGTAGACCGTAGAAGACGCGTAGCGTCGCGTCTCGAAGGTAATGCTCAGAGTCAGCGGTAAGCATTATATTATCTGCTTTTTTTGGTAATTCAAGTTTATTTTAAGTAAATTTTATGCAGTTTATTATTTACTAATAATAATTAATTGTTACTGACAAGTAATAAGTACTTTTTTCATGTCTATTGCTTAACAATACTATGATTTTCATATTCTTATAAACTGTGGATACGGTGAATGAAATAAAAACAACCAATGTCAAATAAAAGCTTAGCTTTATTACTCGTAATATTCACGAAGAAACATCCCTCAGTGGTATCAACAAGTCTCCATGCTGACAATTTTACTCTAGTACAACTTATTTTTCGATATTCATCCCAATAATTTTGATTTAACATATTTTAGAACCGCCAATTTGACCAATATACGAACGTAAGATTTAACAGAGTGCCCGGCGCGACTCGCGACACGAGCCGCGCGGGCGGGTTCAATTTCGATACATAGTTTTGCTCACAATATTCCATTATGTCTAAAACACCGAACAGTGGTTAGATCCTAAACATTCACGGACAAAGACACACGCTCGTAAATAATAAGCATTATGATAATGTAATAATTATTATATCATAATAATGTGTATTAAGAATCGTTACAATTAATGTAGTTAGGTTAGTTTCGTGAGTAGGTGTGGTTTGTCTGAGGCTCACAGATTACAATAGTGACCTTGCAGCCATATGTAGACAAATACCGAGGAATCGCCTTTTCCACTTTTTTTCATCTTAAAAATTGCCTTTTATCATTTTTACATCCAGAACCATATAAACATCTTTTAGTTATTTATATATTTTTTTATCTATATAACCGCCGCGCCCCGCCCGCCGCGCTCGCGGCTCAACTTTTTATATACAAACGGTTTATGCTCCTAAACGTTTAATATCCGATACTATCTTAAAATTAAATACAAAAAACGCATGACACTCTAAATTACCTAACGTCCATTTTTGTCACCGCTATAATTTATGAAATTTTGATTTTTACACCGACTTTAGAAATATTCAATACAAAAATACTCTTTCGAATAAAATTTTATACACGCCTCATTTATACGGCGGCGAGGGCGGGCGGCGGGGCGTGCGGGGGAAAGAAAAGCTTTGAGCCTCGTAATCTTAACATCGTGAAATTTGTACTAAATATATCAAGGGCGAGCGGACGCGGCCCCCTATCACTTAGCCGAAATGCGAGGATATCGAAAACAATGCCTAAACACTAGACGAGTTAGCGCCCGCGTGCGGCGGCCCCCGCTACTAGGGCGGGCCGGGGGGCGCCGCGACGGACGATTTAATTTAGTAATTTTGTCATTTTAATTTTGTATCTAATTTTATCACCAGCGACCGCGTCCACTCGCGTCGTTTTACAAATATATCATACGAAATTATGTCGCGAACGGACAGTAACGTACCAAACGAACTCAACAACGTAACACGTGCTCGCGCGCCGCGGCGCGGAGTGAAGACCACAAGGATATTCAAATCAGACTGTCTCCTGCGACTGTTTACAAAATAATGAACCTTCGAGATCTGTTAGGGCTGCGCGGTACCGGGCACCGGGGTGGTCCCGTGGTGGTCCCACCGTGGTACCCCCGTGGTACCCCCGTGGTACCCGCTCCGCCGCAGTACAGTCGGAGCTCTACACTGGGAGATACCGGCAGTTTTGTTTTTTCCTCCTAATAGTACCCTCCGTGCTCAATTTTCGATATAGATTATAAACGAACAATACTTATATTTATATCTACCTAATCCAGCATTTTTCTTAATGATTTTGTATAGAAAAGTGATACAGCTATTTGGTACATCTAAATGTTTCTTACATAAAAAATGAAATTCTACACAATAGAGTCTATTACAATTTCCAAAATTTAGGAACCATAATACCCAAACGTGAAACCAAATTTATCGTACATAATACATATTATATCGTTTTTGTCTATATTTAATTTTGAAAATCATCACATAAATATCGTTCTACATAGATAGTCCGAACGTTTCGTAGACGGATTCGAAAATATTAAAAATATAAAGAAAAAACATCAGATACACTTTTATGAAACTTAAATAGACTATCACCTACTCTAAATCGAAACGATCAGTGCCGAAGTAGCCGAAAGGACGATTTACTCTACGAATACATATCAATAGTATAGATACAAACACGAGTCACAGTCAACACCGAATTTTGTACTCTGATGCGGCATAGCCCCATGATCACTGTGGACTAATTCATTTCGATGTTTCAAACTTGAGTCTAATTTAAAATTTAGAAAAATTGTCAACCGATAACTATAAATATCGAAAAAACTCTAAAAACCCGGAAGCGTATCGGCTCGATCGTACGAATTATATCCATTGTGGTCTCGTCTGCTGCACAGTGTACAGTGAATCACTCAAGTAGAAAATCCGGACAAAACTTGATAAACGAAATCGTTACTCTCACCTTGCCTGAAAATAATTAACCTAATCGTAACGGCTCCAAGTATCTGCAAATTACGGCATGTCGGTTGATTACTGTCGATGGGAAATCAATACATTCTATTGTAATGTGTGTCGTAGCCTGCTCGACGACGATCGAAGACGAATGAAAAATCTATGGAGAGATCGGATTAACGGATTCATTACTTACTATACAAGGAATAAAATAGGTTACCGAGGAAGGGCCGCGCCGGAGACGAGCTCGAGCCGGAGATCGGCCGGCGGCCGCCGGGAGACGGACGTCGGTCCCGGCTCCGGCGCGGCGCACCGGTACGAACAAAACGAATAACTTTAACAGAATACAATTTAACGTAACACGGAGCGACGCTCGCTGTCGAACGAGCCCTGCGGCGACTGCGTCCATGCCTACGACCGACGAGAAGTGGAAACTGAACCCGGGCTATTGTCGTGATGTGTGGCTGGGCGCACTTGACAGTGGCGAGGGGGGGAACTTCCGAACTAAAAACCGGCGTGTCGAAAGGGGGGCGGGAGTCTGCGTTTACTGTGTCAATGTCTCAAAGTGTGTCGTCTTACGCTTAACCTAAGCATACCAGTCGACGCCTGGTCCATCCTAAACTGAGGTAATCTTATCGTAGTAGTTTAAATGGTTACAAATGAAACGTTAACAGAGTTTAATATCAAATGAAGAATGCTTACACTCGCTTAGCTAGGGCCGACCGCTCGCCTCGCGCGGTTTACGTACTCTTAAATAAGGATGGTGTAACTTTTTTACAATTCCGCAAATCAATTCGCAATTTCCATTTGTCTATTGTTCTCACTTAAATATCATTAACACTAAGATAGAGTTAGATTATCGTCTTCTGTATTAAAATTATCGTAGTATATACACGGCGCTATATATCTCTGTACAACTATCTATCTTACTGCTTTATATCTATATTAATAAGCGAAACTATTATATTGTATCATTTCGTCCTGTGAAACTGAGGATGTGAACTGAAAGTGTCTCCGCGTGGCGAGGCGGGCGGCCAGCTTCTACTCGTTATAACAAATACATCGAGACGAGCGGTAGATTCGAGCTCGCGATCGGTCGGGATCGTTCACGAAACGTCCGTTCGTTTTGCTGAAAGTGTTCGCGATCGTCTCGTTAGAGAGTCGGTGTCGCCCGACGACGAGCGTCGAATCTGCCGCGCTACATATATCTACGAATGAAACTAAGTATTTTTCTATAGTATAATAGTAATGTGTGTATGTATACTGATCGTTCGTAGGGCGAACTAGCTGCGTGCGTGGGGCGCGGACGGCGCGTGGCGACTTCGGTCCAGGCGAGATTCTATCGAGGGCCTCCGTATTAATTTATCGTTTACGTATTCGTAAAAAATCAACATTTCTGAAGGCACTTCTGATCGGACGAGGTGGCCCAGTGCGTCTGTTGGCGGGTCGCGGTGGCGACCGGGGGGTCGGTCTGTCGGGTGCTGCCTTCGAGTGCGGGGTCGCGCCGCGGGCCGTCCGCCTGCGGGCCGCGCGCGTCACGTGGGAAGCCAAACACGAAACGAAATTCTGTAGTACATGTGGTTAATAGTTACGGTTACGAATACGGATTTTAGTGTGTCCTCTATGATCTATAGTCGCGAGTAGTTGTATTACTGTATAAATCGAAATCAAACTGAGTGACGCGTGCGCCCCGCAAGTTCACTTAGCGATGCTACTCAAGCGCCCACGCATGTTTCGGAATATAATATTTATCTACCGAATAAACTTAACCCTATGTCCGGTGCGGCGGCCGCGGTGGTCCGGACAACTGAACATCTGCCGAACTCTGCCGAAATATTCCAAGTACAACTCAGGATGTTTACATAAATCTCAACTCAAGATGCTTACAAATTTTCGAATTTGGTGTCTGTATTATTCTTTATTCTATTGAAAAGTCTGCACGAACATATAACCGGCTATCAGTATAAAAATAACGCTTAATTCTTTGTCTGTGGATCGAAAAATAACCCTGCTCTATTGTACTAATGTCTATGGTTAATGTTAATTATTCCTAAAATAAGTATGACGAGGTAAAGGTTGAGAATTTCAGGCGACGCGGAAGCGCGCCGGAACAAAACGTCATAGGAAAAGAAAACCAAAAATAAAACATGCTCCAAAAGGTCGAGGAAGAGGATCGGGAGGAGAAGTAAATAAAAACAACGAAACATTAAAAACTTAAGCAGTTAATATATTAATCGTTTTTTTCCTTAATGAATAAATCAATAAATGATTTTAAGATAATATACATAACTATAAAAACCATTTACGATAATACTTAATAATAATATAATAATAATTATATATAGCGAAATATATTATGTGCACAAATAAAATTCTAGGTGACTTAAATTTTCTCTTACTCGTTATAACCTAATGAATTTCCTAGAGAGCGCGCGCGGGGCTGCCGCCCGACGTCCAACGTCCAAATCAATTTCTTTATAATTTAATTAAACTTTTTTTATCAATAATTTTGAATCTGAAGGCCTAAATGCGAGTGTCGTAAAATTTTGGTGTGCGAAACGATCGTCCAATGAAAAATTTAGTTCAGCCGAAACGTTTGCCGAGGCGATTTGGCGCTCACTCCAACTGCTCCAGGAAGTTCGGTGACTTGAAGTACTCGGGGACGGGGTCGTCCAGCCGCGAGATCACCTTGTAGATGGACTTCTTCCAGCTCTGCTCCGCGTCCTTGCCGCCCTGGATGGCGCGGAAGAACTCGCGCAGCGTCTGCTCCACCACATATCTGAAGTTTGGTGGAACCTGAAAACGAAGCAACGGAATATTTAGTGATGAAGTTTTTTGAGCCAATTTTGAATTTGGTACTAAATTGAGACGGTTGTTAATTAAAAACTTTAAATACTTATGTAGACTACTAAAATGCGCTACTTCTGCAGCAGTGATCAAATCAAGAGTGATCGTATCACTAGAAGAAGACTAGAAGACGGTTACAAGCACAGACATAGATCATGATAGATACCGCATGTGTATGTACTTCGCGTTCCATATCACGCTCCCAAACGACGAGCAATGCTCGTCTTTCGAAAGTCTGTTCTTTAGTTTACTATCGGAATCGGACGTAAATCGGAAATTTAAAAAATTGCCTTAATGCCTAAAAGTGTCGTATTAAGCTGTAGAAATTCAAATAGAAACGTTGGCCTAGATAATGGGCACTTTTCTTATCATCGGTACGTCACAGTAGCTATAAAAAAGTTTTCATACAAATGGAGCGTCATGCGGTATCTGTCTTTGATCTATGTCTATGGTTACAAGGTTTGCTATAAACCAAATAAAATAGGATCGTACTCACTTCAATGTGGTTGTTTCTGTTGTAGTGCAGGTTGAGGACCCGGTATAGCTCCGAGTCGCCGGCGACGTGCAGGTCGTCCGCCGCCTTCAGCCCCTCGCTGATCGCCTGCCGCGCGTACTTCTCCATCTGGATGTAGTAGAACTCTCTGGAACAATAGGAGAGATGGTTCAGACGATGTAGAAGAAGGCCAATGAGTTTCAATTTAAGCAAGTACTAGGATATCGGCTATTGCTGTACGAAAGTTTGCTTGAAAAAGCCAACCGGAAGAAGCTTGTTCAAGCAATGCCCTTCATAATTCTAAATAGCTGCTGAAACTATTTCAGCATCATTCCTAGTCGTTGTTAATAATTGTTGCTTAGTGTCAGTGATCCGTTTATTGGGTATACGAGCCGAGCTGGGCTAATCAATGGCTGGGAAGTCTGTAATGGCGGGCTAAGTGCGCCGATCGCGAGTGGCGCCGAGTGGCGGGTGTGTATGTGGGTTCACCTGCCGTGTCACACTCGTACAATGAAAATATAAAAAGCCCTTGAAAGCCGTCGAGGGCGGAAAGGATTTGATTAGTCATTTTCGCTCAGTCCGCTTGTCGCTTCGCTATCTTCGCTTCGGTTCGCTTACGAGAGCGCATCGAGAGTCTCGCGAGGCTAATTACTTACGAGTTCGCATTCAGACGGGCTAATTCAGTTTTTCACGTCTCGTCGAGTGATGTGTTACTTTTGGAAAAATCGCTGCTACTTTTTAAAGCGAAATTTTAATTTAATTTCCACGAACACAATTAGAGTACCCTTTTAAAAGCTTTTAATGATACAATATACATCCGCGTACACGTAATGCGATAAAAAGAAATAAACTACGTAGGCATACTCTCGACCGCACTTTTTTGTACTAATGATACTAACACGAATATTTTATAAGATGTGAAAGTTAATAATAATTTGCATTTAGCGAATTCGTAGCTACATTTTCCGAATAGCTTCAAGTCTATGGGAGGTGGAAACGAGCAAATGAAAATCGTTTTTTTTTTAATTTCA
Organism: Plebejus argus; assembly: GCA_905404155.3. NCBI lineage: Eukaryota > Metazoa > Arthropoda > Insecta > Lepidoptera > Lycaenidae > Plebejus > Plebejus argus. The sequence continues at coordinate 7,866,498 of FR989930.1, forward strand.
AAGAAGCTGGCACATAACATAATAACAAACATATGGAACGGCATTTCGAATCACTCAATATAGTGGGTTATCAATCGAGGCGGATCATCTCTAAGCCACTCGCGAGAGCGAGAGCACTCGAGCCTCTCGCTCGCACGCCGGGGTTTCTATTATTTTTTTAATTGGCACTCGGCGAGAGATCGCAGCCTTACTAATTGAGTAAGTAAATGAAGTGTCTTAATAATTAGATGTCTTTTTAGCTGGTGAGAGCTGAGGATCATGTGCTCGTGCTCCACGCCTGGCCGTGTTTAGCTAATTAGACCTGACACTACACCCACCATTTTGTTGTAGTGCATGTCGTGCGAGGGTATGTGTTCGAAAATATCAAGTACTTTCGAAAGCCATAGATTGGCTCACCTGATGGTGCCCTCATTTTCGAAAGCTACAGAGCGAATATGAAATTTTCTAGTGCGTGAGTATCGTGAGAGAACAGCATTTGTTTAAGGCAATTAATATTCTAAAATTAAATTAAGTAAGTAATAATTTTTTCGATCTCGGTCGATAATATCCAAGTGTTCCTCATTACCATTTGAGGCAAGTGTTTGAACAGATGTCATCATTAAATAGATCTTCTCTCAAGTGGGTCGTTAGACACTGTATGAAGAGGATATTATTACTAATGTCTTAATGTGGAAACTTCAAAGTTCATTAACCGAAACAATCTCTAGATCGATAACAATAATTAATGGACTGAGGGGCATGCTTATTAAAAGAAAAAAAATCTTGTGAAACATGTGGCTCACATCTCTATTATTTTCTTTATTTTGCATTCAGTTGTTGCATGATTAGAATCTGCTTTCAAATTTTCAATTTGTAAGCATCCAGCGTAACCGCAGACTGACATGCGGGCGCTAAGTAGGTGAGGTTAAAAAAGAAACCACGACGAAGAAACGGTACTGGTAATGTTTTTTTAACTGTTTTTTTTTAATTATTCAAATACGAATAGCGCCAGAAACTTAGAAGTTCATTATATATGAACTTCTAGGTTTCTGGTGCTAAAATTCTTTTTGCAAAAAACAACTTTTACTTACTCGAAAATCCAAATGTGGGATCAATTTTAAGCAAGAAACCGTTACGAAATCAGCTGTTCCTATTGTATCATGTATATTAACAAAAAAATATATTTCCAACATTGGACCATAAGACCTCACTAATAAAGGTCAACTTTGCTGTACTGAGCGAATTTAACACAATTGATCATGCAAGAATGGCTGGAAACGTCTTCAATTAAATGTAGTCTTTATATTAATGACTTCAGAACATAAAATCCGGTGATTGAGATCGGCTTTTGTGTATATTTCTTAAGATCCCATCTTGCGTCTACCTGGCGGCGAACGTCTTGAATGTCATTGTTTGACGAAGGCAGTTGGCATTTTTTGCAACAACGCCGAAGCCCGGATAAGGCGATGAAAGGCATCGAGCAGAATAACTTTTGATGCGAATGCGCTCCTCGAAACAATAAAATAAACTTCTTAATGAGAACTGGACAAAAACATACTAATGATGTGGATGAGTGTGAATATGGCGATAGAGTTTAAGATTAAAGTAATCTTGAAATTAGACTTTTATAAAAAAAAATGTACTGTGCAAATTTTCCTCAGAAAAAATCAACACAGAATGTCCTCAAATTTTTGAGTGCCGCAGCAGATAATTCTTCAATGGTAGCAGTAAGCTAATATTATTATAATTGATAAAAGTTTATTATCAAAAATTAATAAAAAATTATGAAGGTCGTTATTGAAACACTTTCTAATTTCTATCATAAAAATCCCAAGACAATATCACCAGACACCAAGACATCTCAGTATTAAACATTGCAAAAGACGGTAATAAATGTGTGTTTTATTGGAGTTTGCGATCGGTAATTTCACCGCAATGAGCAAGATGGGGGACCTCGGTATTAATCTTACGGACCCCTCAAGAAAGCTTCGATTCCCGTGTGAACCGAACCACCGAAGACTTCGTAATGTGTAGATAGTTACCCTACTGTGCATTGTTATCTTATTCAACTAATATGTTCAGTGCAGGTCTTTTTTAAAATAACAATATTACTTAATTATTATTGTTGTGAATAATATCAAAATATATTATGTAGTTTTTTAAATCTTAGTGTCAGTGGTTTTCTTTCAACATTTCTTATAACATTAAGCTGAAATGTTCTTGGCACATACTTTTGACCGTCGCAGGTATTTAGGTAATTTTATGCCATGTCTATTGCGAAGATGAAACTACATAATATTATTTGAAATTCTGTGTGTTTGCCGTGTCTATGAGACTCCGGGTGTGTAGCTCTACAATCGCTAAGACGTTGCAGGGAAGGGTCAGAGTATTGTTTATTTTTTCAAGTTTCTTCCTTTCATTGTTGACTCGTACGGGTGCGAATGTGGAATTCCTTTTGTAATTTCGTTAGAACTCGATTTCTTGCCTTTCGTTTAACCGTTGCCTTTTTTCTGATTTTTGCAACGTTACATTAGAATAATTTTATACAAGAAAAAAATTATGTTTGCAATGAATCGTGGTAACTATCACTAATTATGTTAAAAATAGTATTTATCCTTTGTTATACATAATATTATTATCCTTGGATACTCAGTTGCTTGTCAGTCAAAAACAATAATTCTCTATTATTCGTAAAAAATATAATAGTATCGCTGTGGTTGCTATGGATAGCCTACGCTTTGAGGTATGCGTTTTATTTTTACGTCTTAACTAGGCTTATACTATCATTATCTGTGTAAAGTAATGAAGTAATAATTTCATTCGTTATTCTAAACACCCCCATGGTGTCGGCGAGAAGTTTGTCACGACAGATGCGCACGCGCCCCCATTTCATACTGACAAGATCTGATATCGCAGATTTTGTACATTCTATGGTGAAAATAGAGTAGCTCTTTAGCGATAGGGTAATTATTTACTATTTTATTTTCCGAAGATTAAAGATTACATTTTGTACTAAAATGGACTTCCTAGTCTATTTTAGATAGACAGAAAATAACGGCATTTATAGAGGTAACTCTCTTGAGTTACTTAACTCTATAAAAGCCGTTATTTTCTGTCCCTCTAATACTAATGAAAAATAAACTCCGTGTTATGGATGTTATGGTACATAATGTTATTTCTTCGTCTGAGAAGTTAAAAAGGTTGCTTGACAATGAAGGACAAAACCATATTTTTATAAGAAATGGACTGTTAGTATATGCTAAATTTCTCGTTAAGAAACATCTCAACGGGACTAGCGCGATGTCGTATGCGGGTCGCGGCGATAAGGTAGCTGGTAAACTCCGCGTCTTTTCCTCGTCACATCCGTTCTTTTATAAAGTACATATTAACCACAAACACTTTATCAATCCTCATTAATTAGGAACACAATTATGTTTAAGTATTATATTTAGTTAAATAATAATCATTATGGTCTATAACAGTTAGCAAAAACAGGAATTTAATAACTTTATGGCTGATAAGGATGAGGAATCACCGAATGGTAGGTAGATGACTCGAGTAGAAGGAGAATAAGACTTCTGCTATGTAAACTCAATATATTGTGTTCATAATTAAAAGTTCTTTAGCTCGAAACATTCTAAGCTGGCCTCTCTCATTAGACTAATAAATCAATACCGGGGGAGCTGCACCGATGATTACATCATTCAACGTACCCAACAAAAACTCATAAAGGGTTAATTCAGTTCCCGAACGAAAAATAGTTTTCAGACATTTCCTAGTGACTTCACCAAACACACTCATTTCGATCGTTGCCAAATACAATGGTTATTAAAACCTGATGCACGGCGACTCAAATGATACGGGGAGGTAATCGCTATGTACAGGGAGTATGTACTCGCGCCTGTGTGCGACTGGTCGGCGTCCAGCGGCGAGCACATGGAACTATAGACAAGCTAATTAGCTTTTATTTTTTCATGTTATGTTAGTTTTTGGATTGTAGGCGCATTTGTTATATAAAAGACTTGTTATATTGGTGATATTGAAAGTGTGTTATATGAATCTTTAATTGCTTTCTATAAATATTTTTCATTGATATAAATGTGGGTGTAATTTATTCGTGTCAAAAATGATACTGAGAAGATTGAGGTCTTACATTTTCTACCGATACATAGTATAGGATATCATCTATGCATATTTAAATCAGTATCTTCAGATACCTCGATATGCCACAAGGACAAGTAAAAAATTGTCCGCGTCTACGTTTTTCGCAGGTCTGTGGGAAAGTCGCACGGCTTGGCGCACACACGGGCGGCGCGCACACAGGCGCACGTAAAAGCGAGTAAACTAATACCGGGCCGGATTAATGCTTCAGTTAGTGAAAAACTTTTTTCAGACTGCGCCGTCCGACACAGGGACGTACTCAGACAACCGTCAAAGGAAAAATTTTATTCCGGAAGTTATGTAATACGAAACATAAATATAACATTATTAAAAATGTGTAGCAGTGGGCCGTAGGCCTTTTGTCGCAATATAACCAATTATGTTGGAGCACGAATTAAGTAGGATGGGACGTCATATATTTACGCAAATAGAAATATTATGAGACGAGTTACACTCGTATTTGGAAGAGTTGCAACTTTGGAAAGCTTTAAAAAAGCTTTGTGAGGAGCTTCATAGATCTACATAAATCACTCGAATATACATACATATATGCATAATATAGTTTGCTACAATGATTGCACACACGGACTAGAAACGACAGCTACTATTATAATATGTCGTAAGTGTAGTGACACCATGCGGGCTGCAGACGATAATCTATACCTCCATGCCGACGACTTTCTCGCGAATAATTCCCTTATCTTATAACGGAATCCAAAACTGGCACAACACTTTTTAGCGCTCGTCTCACTCGTAAGTTCTATCGAGTCCGCCGAGCGCCGAGAGGGAGTAACTCAATTACGTCCGTTCGGAAAAAGAGGCTCGTCAAACACGGAGTCCGGCCCTGTAATGACTCCCTCCTCGCTGACCTGCCTCTGTCTTGTACCCCACGCTTCAAAAGTTCAGCTCATTTGAGTGCTTGCGGAGATTTTATTACCCCAACTATACTCGGTATTAAAATTTCGAAAAAAGGGTTGTACGCGGCCGTTTAAGGGCCGCACCGCTGACCGTTCGCGGTTACTTGATTTCAGGATTAGTTCGCTAATTACTGTTTTGAGACAGTTTCAAAAACCGGTTCTCAATTCTTTATTTTTAGTCGCTCATCCGCTTAGCTCGCTCTGAGTGTCTGCGTGCTTTGAAAATTAAAATGTTTAATATTATGTGCAAAAGTTTCATGTTTTATTTTTGCGAACATATTAAAGTGGGGGCTCTTGTTGTGGCGTTTACAACGGAGAATGTGTACATAAAATGTAGGCATTGCCAGGCAATATTTCCCATTGAAGTTTGGTGCACTGAATGCAGTGTTATGTCGTAGAAATTTCTTACTTATATGTAAGACATTGATACATCTTATTTAGGGGATAAAAATAGCAAAATACATTCGTATCTTATAATGAACCGAATAGTTTTGTATTCGTTTGTGGGGTACTGCGGAGTCTATGGAGTGAATCTTTTGACTTTTACTAGCCCTCATTATACCGATAATGAATACAGTATAAAAGCAAAACAGAGAATTCGTTCAGGAAAAAAAGTTAAATGCAATAGGGGTTATTTTTACATAAAGATATGAAAAAGAATATGTAAAAATCCGGTGGGCACGTACAATAGCGCCGCGCGAGTACCCGCTGATATAGATTCGTTTTATCACGTTGAATAGTAATCCGAGAATATGTTTTAATGTGAAAGCGCGTTGATCACGTGTCTAACAATAATTACTTTAGTGTTGCCAGGCGTCATTACGTCAAACCGCCTGCTTGCCATCGCATTTTCAGTTTTACTCAAGTTATTTCCCCTGGGTTCCTCCATTGCTATTTATTACTAAGATTTCCGTCGGAGCGTGTCACTTCAACTTATAGAAAAAATTATACAATTTATTATAAAATAATGTTAGTTTTCACGCTGCAACTTTTTATTAAAAATCTTTTCTTATTAGTGACAATATTTTTTTTATATCGCGGCTTTTGTTGTGGATATAATTATCATGTCGAGCTATTGATTTCGTTCCGTGCTGACCGTTTTGTAGTATACATTCGAGCAAATTTCGGCAAAAGTTTTTTAAAGTTGTCAAACGCAAGCCCGTCACTATTTGCAATCATGGGCGAATAAGAACTAGTGTTGTCACTTCAAGCTATGTATTTTATTATTTTTTGGCAGAATATAATATTATACATTCAAAATTAATCAGGGCGAGCGAAGCGAGCCCTAGTATATCTCACAACCTGAACATTTTGTAGTATACTTTATGGAAATGGTGCTCCCACACCGCAGTTACAAAATGTTTAGTAACGTTAGTAAATATTTGTTAGCAAATATTTAGTCACAAATGTTAAAAACTGTTAAAAATGTTTTCATGTTAGAAAATGTTTAGTAAACGTAAGTTAACAAATTATAGCAAAACAAATTAGAACAAAATAAAACATTTTGTGTTAACTTTTGTTTGTAAACCATTTAAAGGACGACGGGGTATGCGGTGAGCCAATACCAGATTTAGATGTTATAAAATGGTAGTAAACATTTTTTATTAGTGTAGGAGCACTTATAACATGTAATAGTTCCTAACAAAATTTAACAATTGACAGCAATGGTCCTCCCACACCGCCGTTAGAAAATGTTTGTAAACATTTTCTAACATAAAAACACTAACAAATGTTGTCAATTGTTAAATTTTGTTAGGAAATGTTACATGTTATAAGTGCTCCTACACTAATAGAAAATATTTACTAATGTTTTATAACATTTTATAACATCAAAATCTGTATTGGCTCACCGCATACCCAGTTGTCCTTTATAAAAGGTTTACAAACAAAAGATATCACAAACTGTTTTATTTTTTTCTAATTTGTTTTGCTGTTATTTGTTAACTTACGTTTACTAAACATTTTCTAACATGAAAACATTTTTTAACATTTGTGATTAAATGTTTACTAACGTTAGTAAACATTTTCTAACGGCAGTGTGGGAGCATCAAAAACTGTCACGCGTATTGGTTTGTGCTTTAACATAGTAATTTTTATTTATATGCGTAGATGTGTTATCATCAGTCAGTCAAGGTGTGACGACGCGAGTCCTCACAAAGCTCGAATTTGAAGCTAGTTTTATGATTTAATATGATCATTATCACAACATTTTGTCCTTGTATCTTTGTCTTTGGCGTTGTGGCCACTATCGTCGACAACGGAAGTTGCGCTGGCGCAGCCTTATCTCCCGGAATAAAGTCCTAACCCGGCCAGCGGTGGAAGATCTCTAGCGTACCGAGGCTCTTATATCCAACGTTTGTTTCGTCAAGTATCGGGGGGTCAGCTAGTGCTGGACATGTATCAAGACAACTATGTTAACAGTACATTTTATTATTGTAATTGACACTAGTAATTTATATTTTATTAATAAGCCTTTTGTTACAATTTCATCACACAATAAGTTTATTCAATAAAAAAAAATTGGTTCCATTTTATTTATTTAACTACATACAACATCCTTTTACGCAACTTCTTATGCTCATATTTCATATGACTTGAAAGCGTGGCATGTTATCCAGCTTAAATAGGATAAGTCTGTAGTCAGTTGTGCCAAGTTTCGTGGCCTGGCATTCGTGTTTTTACAACTAATTATTTTGAAAATTTATAGCTTAAATACTGGTCCATGTCGTGTTAATTCGAACTACGCCCTAAGAAATGACAGGTGTAGCGACAGTCAAAAGTAAAAGGCGCGGCATAGGCTGTATACACATGGGAAATTACCCAAGTGCCACGACACAAGTCTGACCCCGCCCTAAGACGTAATTAATTAACTAACGAAAAACTTGCACGTACTTACGATGTTAACTGTCAGAGAACTTTTTTTAGAATGTTTTCTCACCTAATTGAAGTAATCATTTGAAGAATTTGAGAACATATTAATAATAAATATTTAAAATACCTCAAGAATTATGTGTTCTATATTACTTATTAGACATTTCGTACATAATAGATTGAAATGAAAAAAGGACATTCTTTTGTTTTCCACACAGTCGCGTGACGCCGCGTACGTGTTTATGTCATTGTCATGATATAATTGGGATTTTAAGGCAGAAATTAATAAAGGACGCCTCGCCTACTCCTTCGGCCTAGGTAGGGCCTTCCATGTCTTGTAAATTATAATATTCACGTAACGAGCACGTTAGACCAAAAGTAATGATGTTAATTTTTAAAGTGCCGCGTGTGAATTTGATTGGACATGCTTTTAGCGGGGAGGGGTAATTAAAAAACTAATGCCCTATCGAAGACAAGATAAGGTCGGCGGTAGGAAGAAACCTCCACTTTTCTAATTACGCTTTCATTAGTTGATGGATGCCTTATTCATGTGCGGGGCTCGCGTCAGTTCTACTTGAGTCATGTGTTCCACTATTGTGATATACTTAATAACATCTGTTTGTTCGTATTGAAAATATGTATATTATACTTTTTATTCATATTTGCAAAACTAAAAAAATATAAAATGGTTAACATATTATTAGTGGGTACTTAGTATCGCGCAGAATTCTTTATTTCTTTTGCGATTCTTTATGCGAATGAATTAAACATTTTTTCATGGAGCCGGTTATTAATTAGAATTCTGGTATTCAGGGTTGGCAACGTATGAAAATCTTTTTCACGTTCACAATAAGTAGGGCACCGGTCAACGCGGTGCATCGCGGCCCCTCGCCCCGCATTTCTTGATTATCGCGATAAGTACCGCGCCTTGCGTGTTTTAATTATATTATTAACAACGATGGCCAGCGAAAGGTTAATATTTTATAATGGACCGTATCGCAATGATATGTAAATATTCAGCCTCGCCCTGCGACTATTAGCCGTTGCGTGTGCGGCCGCCTTCACGTTCGGGAAGCGAAGACATGTTACCAGAATTATTTACTACTGAGGCGTGACGTTCTTTTTAGGTTACGTTCCACACGAAGACAGGACGTTTCGGCGAATTAAATAGACAATTAAAACACATTACGATATTTTTATTATATTTTTTTATACCGGTCGCACACGCTCATGTGAATTAATTTTAAAAGCAAATAGCCACTTATTTTATTAGTCGTAAAAAGCTAAGTTTGTTTGATTTAATACGTCGCAAATTAAAAAAGAAAATGTGCACTAACATCGCCGAGCTCAAAACGGTCTTCGTCAGTGTTTCCAGTAGAATAAAAATAGTCGTCGCGAGGTCTTTTCATAAGACGTAAGAGGTGGTGACGAGTAATTAGCAGGTTTTAGGAGAAAAACTACTCATAAGCTTTCTCGAAAGGGTCGTATTAATTACTGGAGGTGCTCGTATGAGCGTGGCGCGGTATAAATGGCCGGCCACTTGGCGCCCTAGCTTTGCCGGGCCTTATTAAAAATGTTAACACGTAAATTAGACTCCACACGCTGCCACTGTATTAGCCACCCAATTAAATTTAGACGCGACTCGCACAATGGCTCAGGCGAGCTACACCTACACCTCACAGCGAGCGAGATCGGGGGACCGAGCCCGACTTCGATGTAGCTATGTTCAGACTTCGAATCGTTTCTCCTCACACTCGGATGACGTTTCTAGCGTTTCAATATAAAATTGCACACTTAAGTTTTTAATTACAAAAAAATTAAATATTGAACTAAATATGTACGGAGCGAGGCGGCGCGGTAAGTTAAAAAGGCATATCAAAATTGCGACGTAAGGTTGGTAACATTTCCGTTTGCCGCCGTGAGAGTCCTCGCGTACGAGAGATTTTATTCTCAGTTGAATTAATTAAAATATTTACTTTTGATACGAGCCATTCTAATTAGCGATCCGCCTCCTACTTTGCGCGGATTCCTCGACGATTTAATGAATCATAGTAAATATTTTGTCGCGCTCAAATGAGCGAGGGGGTCGGATAATTTGATTCATTACAGTTTTAAAAGGACATTAGCATAAATGGGAGCTCGCGTAGTGTGCGGTGGTGTGAAGGTTTAAAAAGGTCGAGCCTGGGTCGGTCTAAGTGCGCGCCCTCGTGCGCTCGTGCGAGCTGCGACTAGTTGGATGTGTGTAAAGATTAATTGGAGTGTCTAGTGTTCTAACAATTTACGACGCCTTCTCTGGCGGGCCGGCCGCAGACCACTTCTGCGCGACTTAATTAAGCGAAATAACTTAAACGACTCACCGGTCCTAATTAGTGCTATCGTCGGCTAATTCTACGAGCGACTCTTTGTTTGCAGCCTGCGTTTCTTTGAGTTCACGCGCCAAAAGAATTTGTCTTTGCCTCGACTTTGCGGGTGTTTGTTTTGACTCGGAGCTTATAAAGAAGCTGCGCTCGTTTACAGACAACTCTGTCAACAGAGTGTGAATGTAATGAAATACATTATTGGACTTATCTTCCTCCTATAATTTTGTAAACTGCCTTACGAGCGTTTAAAATGTTTGTGAGCTGAGAACGATTTAAGTTTTAAATCATCCTAAAATAATACAAGTAACAAAACAAAGTATTTAATTATTATATTTACTTCGTAATTTTCTTGCAATTTCCCGGAGAAAGCCGTTAAAGGAGTGAACACACTATGCAACAAAGCGTTACTAAAAGTCCTTTAAGGAGCTCTCGTCGCTAGAACCCTTGAGGTCTGTATGAAGAACGTCAACAAGTGGGCAGTTGTGTAGAGCTTTCCTTATTCCTTCGAGCCTTACCAAGGACATTTTTGTAAAAACCCTTTATTTTATACTCTTTTCCTCATATTGTTATAAATTTACAAAGAGTTGAATGCTTACGAGTTTATGTTAGCGATAAGAATTGTTAGGTTCTAAAACATTATATCAATAATTATTTAGCTGCTTATCGATAGTTTAATTTGTAAGTGTTCGATAATGTTAAAGTAATTAATTTTATGTTTGTTATGTTCATTAAGATTTTTAACAAGCAATAAACTGATAACCTTCTGCTCCTAATTAAAACGTTCTCTCATGTTTGGTATGCTATCGCGATATATTTTTACCCCGCCAACTTTCCTGTAAGAATATCAACAGTTGAGGATTTGGTACTCGTTTTGCACAAACATTGTATCTATGCTTACAATATTTATTGATTTGTAAAAAATAAGCCATATTAAATAAATAGAAATTAAAGTGTAAAAATTAAAGTGTAATAAGAATTGGTTTTGCAGACTGGAGACTCTTCTGTAGAATGTGAATGTGAAATGTACTATGTAGATATACGTTAATGAAAAGTTCAGGTGTCCACGTTGCGTCCACCGACCGGTCGTAAATTTAAAAGGCCATCAATTCAGTGCGTCTCAGACACCTCGCGGTAATTGCGTTCGTGCGATTGTAGAATGACCCTCACCCTTTCAGTTTTCCTTTCAGAGATGTTTATCGCGAAGGAAATGGCCGTTTTCCGTTGTCCACAATGCACCCATTAGGGGACAATACTAATGGCACTAGTTACAAGCTTTGACGAGGTTTTTCCGATTTTTAAGTTATTATTTGTGAAAAAATCTCGTTTTAAATTCAGACTTTTGTTATTACTTATTATTCTCGAGTGTTCAAGATTGTTTTGTCATCAACAATGTTTCCTTTATTCCTGTAATCTCGTTTTGTACTTAACAAGGAAAAAACAGCATACGTAATGGTGGCAATATATGTTTACATAATATCTTATAATAAGTCGATATTAAAACTTATTCAGAAAAACCTTTAGAAAAAATACAACAAAATATAGAGTCATTTTTATCGTGGATCAATCATTTACGGGAAAAGTACCTACTATGCAATATTAGTATTGCGCTTATCAATGCTTTCAGTTTCCCTTTATCTTTTAGATAGTGGGAACACTGGCTTGAGATACGATCAGAAAGCTTCAATATGGTGGTTTCGAGTGTTCTGTATACAGTGACGTGTGGCCTTTATACAGGATTATAGATAATACTTATTGCTTATATTGATTTTGTTCGTTTCCTTTACGTAAAATTCTAATAGTTAGTTTTTTAACCCCCGACCAGAATAAGAAATTTAAGAAAAAAGAGGGGTGTTATTATTTTAATGAAAAAACAACTGAGGAGATAGGCGGAATTTATGCCATTCTCTATAATATATGGCATTTTCAATAGTATAGCAATTTTTTTAAGTGCAATAGATTTACATTTATTAAATTAGTATTGTAGAGTAACTTTGCATGTTTGAGCTTTTTCGAAATCGATAGGTTATACAATATACATGTAGTAGCTAGATCTACAAATAAACAAGAGAAATCTTACAGTACATAATAATATTTTATACCTTTAAACTTGATCTATGCTATGAGTATTGAGTGATCTTTAAATATTTCTTTTCGTTTCGTATTTGATAGTACCTCATAGGCCGTATTGAAATGAATGTTCGTGTGCGACAATTAGCAAGAAGGGTGGTGTTTATCAGAGGAGCAGGTGGCGCTATCGCCGGACTTAGATAACGGGAAATTAGTCGAGTACAAATCAATACTTCAACGGGAATTTTCCGTTACTTACGCTGTGACTGCCGATAAAGCTTTTATGTTTTTTCTTTTCTATACTCTCGTCGCTCTATTTTATAGTGCTACTAGTACGTGAAATTGAATTAAAAACTTTCAATTAATGACTTCATGTTTACCTTAATGAATATGTTACAAATTATAGACCACCACCCTTCGTTTGTACTTTCTTATGGCAATTTCTTCATAAACTATTCTGTTGGATCACGCCGTAAAGAGCACCGATTGAAGCCTACCTATGTTTTAAATCTGACACGTAGAGCTAACCAGTACTTATGACGTCACATTATTAATTCTTAGAAAACAAATCGAACGCGGCCAACCTTCATTTACGTAGCGGCTACTACAAATTAATTTCTTACTATTGCAACATTTACATATCTACACTAGTGCCACCCCAACCGTGAATTTGATAATTAGGAAATAGTGAATTCGGGACCCTCTTATCGAGTTATAATAGGGCAATCGAATTACACCGGGAAGAGATTTCGTAGTAATCGACAGAGATAATTTAGTTGGATCTAATTTATTGCATTTTACTTAATTTTGAGCTACCTTCCTCGTTCAAATAAAAATAATTTGATAAACAATGCAAGGGAACGATTATTTGACTTCAGAAAAGTGCTTCCGCTTCAAAAACTACGAACAAAGTTGGATGCATGTTTTGTAAAGTTAATCCTGATGTAGAAGTGTAGACGCAGCGCCGCAAGCAAGGTTTATTATCAAAGTTAGGCAGGCATAAACATGAAGATTACACTCACCTGAAGTTTGAGAACCACTTGACGAGTTGAGCCGTGTTGTTCTTGTTGAATTTGATGTCGGGGAAGTACATTTTGAGGACCGCTGAGCTCGGGTACCGCACCCAGAAGAACATCAGCTTCGCCTTGCGGAGGTGCATCGGCGTCAGGGTGGAGGAGTACACCGGAGTTAAGGATAATATTGTTTGGACGTGCTAAATTAGTAAAAAAACATTAATTGACATTATGTTTTTTGATAAGACGGCTTACCAACAGGGCCAAGAATTAATAAGAATTATTAAAAAAATAGCTGGCCACAAATCTGATTATATCCTGTTATTACGTAGCCTCATCGAATCACTACAAGTTCTTAATCCATTCGCATCTAATCTTATAATGTATCTTAGCAGATGTGACAGTTAATTATGCTTCGATAACAACTACAATAAAGTATGTCTCTATTGATTTTACATGGTCGCAGAATAGCTACTGACGATATAAACTGTAAAACAATGACATGATATTATATAAATTAAAATCGTGAAATGTCTACAATAAGGTTTGATTTACAATGTATTGTATAGTAAAGAGTTAATGCCGGTTTATAATTAAGTTTACGGTTATTTCCTTCATGTATATAGACGATAGGCGCAGCGGTAAGCGTAGAAACCGCAGCATTTGTAGGGTTTCCAGAGTCGTATAAAGTCTAACTATAGTGTAGGAAGTAGGTGGCGCAGTCGTAAGGTTAAATACTACAGAAATAAGATATCTGTGGGTTGCGTGCGGGGTTTTAAGTCTCGCTGAGAACATAATGACTGACGTTCGCTATATATTTCTACTGGCTTTTCAAAGCAAAATGAATAGGTTTTATACAAAAGATAGACACGAATGGATAAAGTAACGAGTAGCCTTCGTTTATTCTCAGCCATCTAGAATTGCCTCGATCCGTTGTTCCCATGGAATTGGAACACAAAAATTAAAACATTTACTTCGTAATGTAAATAGGCATACAGTTTGTGAAATTTTACGTACTGTCAAGTGTGTAAATCTATTTGAAAAGGATATAGTAGGCTGAACTCCGTCGTAGGGTAGGTCGGTGGAGTTGCAGTCGGAGTGCGGGTCCTGGGCGTCCATGTGCTGCGGGTGGTGCGGCGCGGCGGCGTGGTGCGGCACGTGCGGGTGGTGCGGGCGCAGGTAGTCTGGCGAGCCGTGGTGCGCCGCCGCCAGCAGCACCGGGTGCAGCATGGCCGGCGCGTTCGGCAGCGGCGGTGAGTCCCGCTCCGGCGCCGGGGGCGAGCGGGCCAGACCACCGCCCGCCCCGAAGAAAGGCGAGTACGGCGAGAACACCTGACTCTCGTGTAGCGAGGGGTTGGGTATCGCCACGGACGTCGGGAGAGCCATCCCCCCGTGGAAGGGTCTCGGTGATGGTGACTCCGGAAACTTGTTTTCCGGCGACTGCCCCACGCCCTCGCCTAAAATTCTGCTAACCGTTCTCGGTGTGATGCGAGTGTCCGTTACCTTGCTGCGTTTTCTCTTCGGAGTCACGACCAAACTCAGGGGCTCCGAGGGGTCGTTGGACTCTCGATCGTAGTGCCCGTTCATAGGCCCAAAGTGCGATTGCAGCGGCTTCGGTGGGGTCTGGAACATCCCTGCAGGAGGTCTCATATGAGCTCCGTGGCCTGGCCCGCCCCCCTCACCGTGTAGAGGAAAAGAGGAACCAGGCGCGCGGGGGCCGTTTAAATGACTCATAAACATTGGGTTATTCGTCATAAACGGAACGCCGTTAGGCGCACCTGGATGATGGACGGGTGGGTTACCTGACATTTGTCCTGACGGTCGCTCTGGAGCCTTCGGAGGTGGAGATTTTCTATCTAATAGCCGTGTTGCTCGAATCAAATCTTTGTTTAGCTGTTCGGCTGCAGCCGCCGCCGCTTCTGATTGTTTTCCCATTATACGTCGCTGATGCACAAAACGGGTTACAATAGAATCAATGAGCGTAGCCAAAGATGCCGTGATTTCGTTTTTAAGCACCTCTGCTAAACTTTCTAAATCGGCACCCGATACTGGACCGACTGATCCAGAGCTGTTTCGTAGTGCATCCAACCTTTCAGCCAACTCCGACGACAGGGGCGGTTTTGGAGTTTGCCCCATAGGTCTCTGTTGTGGCGAGTGCTGATTTGATTGCAGTCTTTGTTGATTGTTTTGCTGTTGTTCTGACGCTTCCTTCATTCTAGCCTCTTGTTCTAGGAAGAGCTTCTGACTCACATTAAGGTACATGGCCGCTGCGTTATTCAGGTGTTGATGCGGATGTGGTGGATGCATATGATCACCGGGTGGTAAATGTGGCATGAGCGGAAGGCTGCCATTGAACCCTGGAGGTAGATGAGGATGGCCAGCATTATGAGCTTGCATTTTAGCAGACATCATTTTGCTCATAACTTGTGACAGCATATTCGGTGCTGCACTACTAGGTATCGGTGGTGGAACCTCTTTGACAGGCGATGCTGGCTCAGATTTAGGCACTGGGTCATCAATTTGTTCTACGTCACTAGAAGCACCGTCGTTGTCGATCGTCTCCGATTCTTGACCCATTCTATTGCACAATTGCAAATACTTTTCTTGCATTTCCGCAAGCTGTTCTTGCATAGTCCTTAATTGAGTTTTTAAAGCATTCTTTTCTACTAATTTTTGTTGAATCGGTGGTCGATCACCATCGTCCTCGGATTCCTCTGATACAGTTTGAGCACTACTACCGTGACTATTAACATACCTGTCAGCTCCACCGTCGTGCTGCTGAGGGTGATACAGTTTTCTCTTCTTACAACCGTTCACCTGGGGCTGCTGAGGTGCAGGACTGGCGCGCATCGTCGACACAATATTTTCAACACGAGCACGTTTCACATCGGAAGGTCGCGGAGATGCACGTTGAGCGTCACTATCACGGTCCTCAGGTTCATATTTAGGAGCGAGAAGAGGTTCAGAAGATTGAGCAGCAGGTAACGGAGAAGTTCGCGAATCACCAGCACTGTCCAAATTTAACAACGCGTCATCGAGATCGGCCCGAGAATCTCGCGAAGCGGGTCGCTCCGGAGACTGCTTTTCTGCCTTCGGTTCGTCGTTATTATTATTCGCTAGCACGTTGTTATTATCCGGTGATAATCGCAGTAATTCTTTTTTGCGACTCTGCAGGATATCTCGTAAAACACGATCACGCAACATATCACTTCCGTTGGTTTCGTCGCCGGCATCCTCTTGCTTGGGCGCACGGCCTAATAATTCATTGAGCATTTCGGCCGGTGCGTAGCAGGGACCGAAGAGTCCGAAATGTTGGCGACCCCCCTCGAAGATGGCCCCGTAAAGTCCGCCACTCATGTGTGCGGCGCGCGCGGGCGCGGGTCCGTTCGACGCGAGAGTTGAATAAGAATTGCGTGGCTCACCGGCGTCCACGCGCTGTCTGACGCGTTTCTGTTTCTTTAGGAGTTTATCCGAGTAGGGCGCGTGTGAGTCGGCCTCCTCCTCCGATGACATCATAGGCGACGCGGGCCCCAATTGGCCGGACGGGCGGCGGGCTGGGCCCCACCGCGCTACTCGAGCCGCATCGCCCGGTCTGGAACAGGGAGGGGGCAAGATCAGCACACCTGCTCGTGCACGCTCTGTCGTAGACTTGTAGCCGTGCCGGCTACGCGTATGCATCTTATACAAATATTAATTATTGAAAACTTATTTCGCTCTTATTACAATATTATATATTTTGTAAAATATTTTTTTCTATTCTATTTATTCCAAAGCAACTTTCAGAAATAATTATTAAATATACTGAAAGAATATTGAAAATAAAAATATTTATTTGTATTTTTAAATAAATTTAAAAATAATATAAATCGTACAGAACCAAGTTTCGGAACAGAAATTTTTTTACAAAGGATTATTTTATTTTAAGTTTATCATGAATCATAAGAAAAATAGATTTATATTTTTATTTTATACGAACTGTACTATGATGAAAAAAATATTGATATAATATTTCTAATATTATGACATTATTTAACGTTTTAATATATTTAATATCTTGAATCGTATTCAACACTTACTAGGTAATAAGTTATAATTTCAGAACTTTAATAATAGTAACGACGACCTTTTTTATTTATAGTTATATCATTATTGTAATGAGGATTACAAGTTACTAAATCTTATGAGAAAAACTATCTTATAAGATACAGAAAGGTTAATATTTTATTTCATTCGTAATTTGGTTCAAAGCTGATATTCATAAGCTCTCCTTATGAAATCAGTGGCTTAGCTTAGCTAACATTAAGCCGTACATTTTTTGGTATTACAAAATTTGTTTGCTTTAAATTTCAAGTCTTTCAGTTTCATTCTAACCATAGTACCTATGTATTACAATGTAAAAAGATTAGAAAATAGTTGCAGTTAAAATCAGTACAATGTATATGGCTGAACATAACAAAAGGCATGTATCAGCGACATTAATTTCTTTTGGACCGTGACTCCGTATTCACAGAGGACAATGAATCTAAAAAATGTCAGAAATAATTCTGTGAGACTTGTGGTATTTGTGAGCGGGTCCACAACACGTAACTCTCAATAATATAATTAGTCCGTATATTATGTAAATATAAAAAATAAACAGTATCTCCGCTTAAATGACTAGGTACCATTCTAAATTTGATTAAAATAATATAATTATTAATGATAAAAATAAAAATGATATTAAGCCGAAAATAGAACCTCCTCCTTTTTGGAAGTCGGTTAAAATTAAATATACATTAAGAATAATAATAAAGTGATGCTTTATCTTTTTGATTTTCCCCTTTTATCTTTGGGGAACTCATAGTCTACGTGAAACAAAAATATTGGACCAATTAGTTCTCTAAAATCTTTATACTAGCTTAGAATTAGTAATTAGATAGATATTTATTACCCTTTGTCATATGAGCATGATTTATTATTCACATAATGTAAGAAAATTATAATTATAGAAAAATCCTTTGGCAAAGAAATTCAGCGTAATTAACAAGCCTTTCTTTCTTTATAAAAGTAAGTGGCAACTAGGCATTTAGCGGGCTCTCAGGATTCAATGAGAGCTCACAAAACCTAGGTCTTTCTATTTAAATTTTTAAGGCACGTGCCTGCATGGTTTTACTATGGGGATAATAGGTGGATCTAGCTGGTGTGAAAGATGGAATTATTCTCTTCTTCACTTATGTAAGTATGAAGTAGACCCGTATTATAGTGGCAGTTTGATATTTGATATTTTGCCTTTTTTAAGGGAAAGGAATAAAATATGATATACAAGATATATAAGAGGTATAACAGCATAAATAATGTATGGAATATTATTATATCGTATATGTATATATATCTGTATGTCTGTCTGTCTGGAATAGTATATGGAATATAGAAGAGGATAAGTCGTGGGCAACAGCTAGTCTGTAATATGGCCAGTTTTTTGGTAACCTAAGGCCAATTAAAATAGTTTATATTCCGTGCCGTGCCGTGTCGTGAATGGACAGTGGAGCCGCGGCGATCTCGCGTCTGGACATCCGGGCAATTTGCGCCACAATGAGATGCTATCAATAGCGGATGACTTCCGATGGTGCCGTGACCAACCACTTGCGACCGCCGTCACGGCTGCCTGCTTGTGACACCATTGGTGGACACGCACACCGGTGTGCAAGAAACCACACCCAGTTATCAAATATGACAGGTAGGTGTGAGATAGGTGGACAAAATTCTCTCTTTTTTTTTGAAAAAAGGGGGCAAACGATCAAACGGGTCACCTGATGGAAAGCAACTTCCGTCGCCCATGGACACTCGCAGCATCAGAAGAGTTGCAGGTGCGTTGCCGGCCTTTTACGAGGGAATAGGGTAATGGGGTAGGGGAGGGTAAGGAAGGGAATAGAGGAGGGTAGGGAAGGAAATAAAGGAGGGTAGGGAAAGGAAAAGTGTAGGGGATTGGGCCTCCGGTAAACTCACTCGCTCGGCGAAACAAAGCGCAAGCGCTGTTTCACATCGCCGGTTTTCTGTGAGCCCGTGGTATTTCTCCGGTCGAGCCGGCCCATTCGTGTCGAAGCATGGCTCTGCCACGGCTAAGCATGGCTCTCTCAAGGTTGTGTCTCTTGGTTGTGACACAGAATACATATTCGTACAGCTATCTATGACGCGTTTTTGTCACGGGTTTCTTATAAGATGATAAAGTAAGGTTTGTTTTGGCTATTGGATTTAATTGCTATTTTTTCTGGTTCAATGGAAATATTAAATTATATGGAGCTGTAGACCAGGGGTGACCAACTTGACTAGACTTAGATCTACTGTTTACTAACGAAACCCTGTGCTATCTACAAAGTACATAGTATGTACTTCTTGAAATCTGAAAATGATACAGCATAGTTTAGTATACAATCATATATTTTTATTGACCAGTCTTAGTAGTTTCTTTACATATTACACGTGAGATCGTTTCCTTAATAGTCCTTTTTCTCCAATACGTTACAATGTAATAGTACGGGTGCCCTAGAACAATTTTTTTTGTGATTACTAACAAGCTAATTTTTTGCGAGTAGCTACATTTTGATAAGACGAACAACATTTTTATTTTCGAAAAATCTCGAAAGTGGTAGCCAACAGAGATAGAAAGGATTTCATACTTTGACTTGATGGTCCTATGTCCGACAAATAAAACAATCCATATTTTAGGACCATCAAGTCAAAATATGAAATCCTTTCTATCTCTGTTAGCTACCACTTTCGAGATTTTTCGAAAATAAAAATGTTGTTCGTCTTATCAAAATGTAGCTACTCGCAAAAAATTAGCTTGTTAGTAATCACAAAAAAAATTGTTCTAGGGCACCCGTACTATAAAGTTAATTTACCTTAAAATTATTATATATAACAGAAAAGTTTCCTAACAACAATTTATTTTACCCACATAATTTTTTCATAGATAATAAACTCGCAAGTATAATAGTGGGCAAACTTCCCACCCCTTGTTTAATATTAAAAAGTCGTGTATCGTAATTCCATCGCGGCGCACGGAACAATTTCGATAATTACCGCACCATGAATAAGCAATGTGTTGTCAAACTGCGAGCGCGGGAAAGCATAGAGGCCTCAGATTATTGACCATTTTTAGGGTTCCGTAGTAAACAAGGAACCCTTATAGTTTCGGTCTGTCCGTCCGTCTGTCCGTCTATCCGTCTGTCCGTCCGCGGTATTGCTCAGAGACTATAGGACCTACAAAGCTGTTATTTGGCATGAATAAACATATTAATAATGCCGACAAAATGGTACATAAAATATTAAAAAAATATTTTTTTTATGGTACCTCCCCTACACATCAAGCGGGGTTGAATTTTTTTTTCGCGCCCACCCCATCGTGTGGGGTGTCGTTGGATAGGTTTTTTAAAAATATTATGAGTACTCATAATATAGATCATTTTCCGGTTTAGGGATCCATTTGTGAAATATTAAGTTTTAAAGTGGAAAAAATCGTTAGAGTCCAGTGTCCCCCCCTTCTACCAGCTAAACGGTTGCTTCTGGAAATGTGAAAAAATTCACCGGAGTAGGAAATATGCTGAATTTAAAAGGAAAACTATCACGGCTAAGTTGACTTCATAAGTTATTGAGTAATAGTCGATCAACTAAAAAAATGTATTCGGCGAAGTATAAAGGAACTTGTCGTTCAAATTCCTTTGAGATGATGTTGTTACATAGGCTGCTATTTATGTATCCGGAACTGGCCACTTACAAGAACAATATTTAAAAAGTAATTACAACATTTGAAAATATAACTCTTTGGTTGAAGAATACATTTTGTTTCATGTGACTGTCAATTATTTTTACATTGTGGCGTCATTTTGAAAATTGCGTGTCTTCATTTGCCATGGATATAACGCGTGAACATTTTCGTGCAATGATTTACTACGATTTTCGGCGTGGGCTAAATCAACAACAGTGCTTTATTCAACTCACCGCAACTTTTGGAGATGAAGCACCATCAAAAACCACTGTTTATCACTGGTACAGTGAGTTTAATCGTGGGCGGTCTATGCTCACGGATGAAAATAAAGAAGGTCGCCCAAAAACAGCTGTTGTCCCACAAAATATAGATGCTGTGCGGGAACTAATAATGCGTGATCGTCATGTTACATATCGCGAGATAGAGGCGTCCTTAGGCATAAGTATGACGAGCATACATAAGATATTACACGAACATTTGGCTGTAAAAAAAATATGTTCGCGTTGGATTCCGCACAACTTGACAATCGATCAAAAACGGGCTCGTGTCGATTGGTGCAAAAAAATGATAAAAAAATACAACCGTGGTACGTCAAAAGCCGTTTATAATATCTACACAGGTGATGAATCTTGGATCTATGCATATGACCCCGAAACTAAACAACAGTCAACGGTGTGGGTGTTCCAAGATGAGCCGAAACCAACAAAAGTTACTCGTGCAAAAAGTACTTTGAAGCAATTGGTCGCCTGTTTTTTTGGAATTAATGGACATGTGGCTACAGTGCCATTAGAGAATCGTAAAACGGTTAATTCTGAATGGTATACGACCATTTGTTTACCAGAAGTCTTTGAAGAAATAAGAAAGGACAACCGACAACGCAGAATCATATTACATCACGACAATGCTAGCTGTCACACCTCAGCTGAAACAACTCAGTTTTTGGAGGGTCAAAAGATCGAATTGACTGGTCATCCGCCGTACAGCCCTGATTTGGCACCTAACGATTTCTTTTTATTTCCATACGCGAAGAACAAATTACGTGGTCAACGTTTTTCGAGCCGCGAAGAGGCTGTTGATGCGTTCAAAATGCACGTTTTGGAGATACCTCAATCAGAATGGAAAAAGTGCTATGAAAATTGGTTCCAGCGTATGCAAAAGTGTGTCGATCATCGCGGCGAATATTTTGAAAAGCAATAAAACCATATTAAATGATATATGTTTGTTTCTTTTTTTAATTCCGGATACATAAATAGCAGCCCTCGTAGTAGTGTAAAACATGTTATAAATGTACATTCATTGACCATACAGAAATTTTCAAAAACTAGCGGTGCTACGGTACCCTACATTGCGCGTGGCCCGAGACCACGCACTTGGCCGGTTTTTTTTAAGATTTATTAATATTATATTTCCTGCTTCAAATAGTTTTTTTATTTTTTTTTATTAAAAAAACATGACAAACATCATCGGCTAAAAATAGTTTTTATTATTCGTAGCTAAAAAAAAAGAAATTCATCGGTTTTGTTATGTAGTCCATTGATCTATCTTGAACGATGTTAAACTATCCTTTTCAATGTAATGCGATGCTATAAGTATTTCGTACATATTGCGTGATCCAACTTTCAATTGTTTTGCTGGTTTTCCTTTTTCCTTCCTTTATATTATAACCAAAATTTGCAATTTTCTTGTTTCTCCTATTTTAAGTTTTGCCTTACATTATAATGCGATGCTATTATATGTGTTTCGTACTGTATATTGCGTGATGTAACTTTCAATTGTTTTGCTGGTTTTCCTTTTTCCTTGCTTTATATTGTAACCAAAATTTGCTATTTTCTTATTTTAATTTTTACCTTTACCTTCTACTTTTACCTTATATATATACAGTGTGAAATTTTAATAGTTGTTTTCCCGCAGTAAAATGATTCTATCTTAGTAGTACAATAGATTTGTAAAGTTTTCTTTGTTCAAATCAAAAAAAAAAAATTCGGCTGGGTCCATAGTAACTCGCGCCTATCGGCATAAAGTTTCCATAGTACGTCATACAAAATATTTTTTATTTTCAAAAAATAACATGCATGGTTCGATAGTACTACTATAGGTAAATCGTTCTGCTGCGGGAAAACAACCACTAAAATTTCACGTTGTATATATTCAATAATATAAAAACCCGCAATAGTCAGTTATGGACAGTTGTCAGGATGGCAAAGGGTCGTTGAGCACCATAGTCCGTACTCCGTTTAGGGTTATTTTATCCCAAAAAGCAGAGTGAGCCTTATGCAGTGGGAATAGAGGTTATGCTACAGGTAAATTAAGTCTAAACAGACGGTAAAGGCATGCACCCACGACACGACCTGTTGATTTCCTTTCCCATATCGCACGGGGTGGACAGAGCACCCCCCGTTGACGGACATTATGCGTATTCGACACATGTTGCTTAGCCTTATCTCAAGATCGACTAACGTTATGATCTAACCTTATGATCAGTTTACATTTTTCCAACTCGGAAATCCAATAGTTGGATTACTACTGGAATAATTAAAAAAATAGAAATGAAGGAATTGCATTCTAGTGCAACCCAGAACTGAATTGGTAATCCAATCCATCCAGTAATCTGGATTAGAATAATTTAAACCCGCGCTATTATATTTGACACTAGCTGTCCCGGCAAACGTTGTTTTGCAATATAAAGTATTTCTACTTCATCAGTTGATACAAAATCTTACCCCCCTCTTTTAAGCCTAAGAGGGGGGGGGGGGGGTTTATACACCAGATGTTAAGTTGAAAAACAGTAAATAATATGAAATAAGTCCAAGAAAAATGTTTGATACAAACTCTGACCCCCTTTTTGGTCCCCTTAGAGGGATGGGGGAGGGGAATTTTATACACCAGATGTTACGTTGGAAGCAGACAAATATATCTGCGAAAACCGTATGCAAATCGGAAAAGTAGATTTCGTATTATATACAAAAGTTTGATACAAATTCTGACCCCTCTTTTGTCCCCTTAGAGGGGTGGGGGGAAAATTTTTTATACACCAGATGTTAAGTTGGAAGAAGACAAATATATCTGCGAAAACCGCATTCAAATCGGATCAGTAGTTTTCGTGTGATGCTGGAACAAACATACAGACAGACAGACAGACAGACAGACAAAAAACTAACCACAGTTTTGGCTTCTATAGCGATGTAGTAACACCCCCTGCTTATTATTTTTTCAATATCTTTAATGTACAGAATTTACATTTCTACAGTTTTATTATAGATATGTATAGATAAACCTAACAACAACTTGAATAAATAAAGTGTCTTGTAAACAAAACAAGAAATGGCATTGTAGTTTCTGCAACTTCTTTCAATGTCAATTTGTAATAATAATAATAATATAATAATAATATAAGCACACATATTTCCACTTTACACCTTTAACATCGAGATACAAGAGCTATAAAATGGTATCCCAATTTAGGAACTTATCATCATAATTGACTTGATTTATAATAAAATATACTGGTCTTATATCCTCGTTTTGAGGGCACATCTTTAACCATTTCCCCTAGCATTGAGATACTTGGCGTCAACATATCGAGCGAAGTCCAGTTCCGATATCATCTAGACTCCTAGAGGGTAAGGCCAAGTTAGCCTCAAAGAAGCTTGGTGTTCTTAACAGAGCGAGACAGTACTTCAGTCCGGACCAACGCCTACAACTCTACAAGGCGCAGGTTTGGCCTCATATGGAATATTGTTCTCATCTCTGGGTAGGGGCGCCAAAATACCAACTGCTCCCTCTGGATCGTATCCATCCAACGAAGGGCCGCTCGAATTGTTGACTGCCATAGTGTTTCAAAGAGCTTGGACCCCTTGGAATTACGCCGAGATGTAGCTTCACTCTGCATCCTCTATCTGTTGTAGCACGAGGAGTGTTTTTCGCGTAACTTTCTGCCGCGCACTGTAGAACTCTGGAACGAATTGTCACCAGCAGTATTTCCGGACCTATACGACCTGAAAACCTTCAATAAGAGAGCGTATTCCCTCTTAAAAGGCCGGCAACGTACCTGCAGCTCTTCTGATGTTGCGAGTGTCCATGGGCGACGGTAGTTGCTTACCATCAGGTGACCCGTTTGCTCGTTTACCCCCTTATTTAATAAAAAAAATATTTGTATAAAATTTTTTTACTAAAATATATAGTTTCAGGGACATGAAAATAAACAAATAGAGTAAAGCGAAGGAAGTAAGTGACCGATGTTCACCATATTTAAATACAGTTCAGCTGTTAAGGGCCCGGGTTACCCTCAAAATTTTCATACATTCTTAATACCAAAATCATTTTCTCATGCGAAAATATTTAACATGTTTGAGTTATTTTTCAGCTTAAGATAGTAATTATCTACGGTCCTGAACAAATTTTTTTTACAAAATATTTAAATACTAAAAAAAAATTTTTTGTGTTTAAATATTTTTTAGTAAATTTACTACTAAATATTTAAACACCAAAAAATAGACAAAAATACTAAAAAATATATAAATAAATAGTAAATTTACTACAAAATATTTAAATAATAAAAAATATTTTTTATTAAAAATATTTTTTTAGTATTTAAATATTTTGTAAAAAAAATTTGTTCAGGACCCTAGGTAATTACTATCTTAAGCTGAAAAATAGCTCAAACATTTTAAATATTTTCGTATGAGAAAATGATTTTGGTATTAAGAATGTATGAAAATTTCGAGGGTAACCCGGGCCCTTAAGCTGAAAAATAACTCAAACATGTTAAATATTTTCGTATGAGAAAATGATTTTGGTATTAAGAATGTATGAAAATTTCGAGGGTAACCCGGGCCCTTAAGGAACAATTATAAGTATAAATTTAACTTCCCTTAAGAATGCTCCAACTTTTTAATTAGCAGGTCGGATGTCTGTCAGTACGAATATCGACGTTAATGACATTAAAATAAGATTCACATTAGCGCGCCTTGTACAGTGGCGGTTATGATGCTCGCCGCGTTCTTGATATGGCGAAAATGTATGAAAAAATTTGAGAAATTTTCTTATTTTTCTTAAAACTACAAAAGTTGTTTATTTTTATATAAAATTTTTAGCGGACTTTATAGAGGACTACAATTTTTTTGTATATTTATTTTCCTCAGTTCAGTGTATTTAGATATTAAGGTACCTAATCAGACCCCATTTTTTTCATATTTTGCGATTATTGTGATGGTTAAAACGTATTTTATGTGAAAATTTTGTATGCGGCTATAGAATTTTTATGGTACAGTCGTGGAGATGAATATATTATCTTTCATTTGAAACCAAAATATCCTCGCAGTTTGACTCCTAATTCTTTAATAGGATACCGGAAAATCGCTGCTATTTGTAATAGCGTCCTTAATAGAAGCTAAACTTTACATTTTCCTGTTTTTAGACTTAAGTTTTGGCAAATAATGTTATCTTTGAAAGGTCTAAATCGTATTAAATTTTGTGACTAGTCTATAATTATAGTTTGACCATAATTATTTCAAACACCTGTCCAGTCTTATTTGCCCTTCTGTCATGTGCGCTGACCATAAGTCACCAGGACAATGTATAAGGTAATGGTGAGGGTGGAACATTCCCACGCATTCCTCTACTGAACTTTCACGAGGGTGGAAAATGCGGTGCCATATGGTTATTCTTATTGCCAGGTAATTTATGTTTCTCATTATTGTTATTCTAATTTTAAATTTTGCCCATATTTTTTTTATTTTATTAGTAAGTTAGCAAAGGACAGGTTGAAAATTAATATCTACTGTTTTATTAGATGCATACATGAGAATAATAGTAATATTATTAAGTTATAGTTGATAAGGCTAGCCAGCTAATTTAAACTGCTTGCTGTTTTCAATTTACAGTTTGATAAAATAAATAGAGAGTATAGTCTATATCGGTATATCGTTTCGAATATTTTATGTAATTCACGCATACATCATTAAAGTAATGAGGGTAATTTCTAATTTCTAATCATCAAAGTTATTGTCTGTAATACATCCAGTAAAGGGTGAAGCCGGCCAGTCTCTATGCATAAGTTATGAAGCGGGGATGGCGTGCCTTCTGAGCCATTACCGTGCTTCTATGAAAAAGGACATTTTAGCCTTATCGGTGGATATCACGAGAATAAAAACTGCCGATAAGATCACCAGGCGAGTTCCCCTCTCTAGCTCTATCGATATCGATGTTTATACATTCTGGGATTTGAAATTGACGATACAAGTTTGGAAGTAGAATGAAATTTTTTGAAATTGTTCAAAATTATATCAGTCTTAAACAATGAAATTGTTCCTAGCATTATCCTCATTACGCGAATAAATTATAATACCCATAATCGTAATTTTTAACTCAAAACCGACTGTAATGACTAATCAATGTTTTTTTTTCAGATAGTATAGGAAAATCACCTAAAAGGACGAGATCGCTGCGGAAAAGGTAAGTTAATAACCTGCAAATTATACATACATATTTCTAAATATTAGTGGTTTTTAAACTATATAAACTGTTTCATATTGTATTGAAAATTTATATCCCTATATTATATCAATCATACTGACTTAATTCACGAATCTAAACGTAAGCTACCAAAAAATTTAAGACTTCCTTTCTGGAAGTCCTAACAAACATTTTGTTGAGTTAGATCTACGTCGATATAAAGTAATTCGACCGTCCGTCCCTAGCGTGTTGGAAGACAGGCACTTATTAGTCGTCATTATCTACAGGGTGGTATCGCGGTGACATATGGCCAATATCGGACACGACCATATCTGCGGCGTCATGCGAGAAGACCACGCTACCCTTTGTGTAGGAAAAAAACCTTAATTAGTCTTTGTTTCGAAAACACATGCGATGTCCTATATTGCCGACTAGCACGCTTATGTACACGGTTTATTTTTTTTTAAGAAAAGTAAATAAGTCAACGAGCTTTTCTCGTTTTACTAAGAAAAGCTCGTTGACTTTTTCTTAGTTTAACGAAAAAAGCTTTGATTCGCTACCCTCAACCCTGATCCATTACAAACACAATTATTACTTTCATAAGCAGGTGCGGTTTATAATCTCCTATTTTTTTCTCCTGCATCAAAAAATATCAAATTCGCTATCTTATTATTTCATAGTTATGTGTACAATATCTTTGTTTGATCCTAGGCACTAATGAAATGGAAATGAAAAGTGTCTTTTTTATGAAAATACAAAAGTTCAATAGCACACATCCGACGTTCATTATTTCGGGGCCTTAGTCTTTGTATAGAAACACTTTGGCAAAGAAATCAGTATGAAATAAAGAAACAAAGAACATACGAAAGATATTATAATATTCTCTTTTGAACTAGCTAATTTTAACAATAGAAATTCGGCAAAGCTTTACTGGTTACTACTTCTTAAACACAAACGAGCTTTTGCGTTACCAAAGCTTTCTTTTCATTCGAAAGCTTCTCTATTTTTTGCTGTCTTAAATATTAAATTATTATTATTTCATAATTATGACTGAATAATATTACTAAATTGTACATTGAGGCTTCTCCTATTTAGAGTTTAGCGGGCCCCTAGCTAGATGATCAATTTTATTGTGCAATATCACTTATTGTGTAATATTGTTGACCGTCTAGGATTAATATTGAACGCGCCCGCCTTTCAATCTTATTGTTAAATAAAATGTTCAACAATATTGTTTAATGATATTGCACAATAAAAATGATCGTCTAGGTCACTTAGACACATATTACTGTGATCGTGTAAGTTTAAAAATTCGTAGAATCATGAATATTTTCTTGTCAAAGCTACATGAGCTACTACAAATTAAGTCTTGATAGTATTTTTCAATTAGCCTCTAGTATATGTTACAATATTTCACAACACTATTTTACCACGTATATTTTTCTGTTGGGTACAGACTACAGATATTTCAGCTAGCATGTGTCATGATAACACGTTCTAATTATTCAGGCATGAGTAAGTTGCGAAATGATTGCCTCGGTCTTATCGCTGCGACGCCTGCGCTGGCCAGAGAAACGATAAACATATCTGGTTACATGCAGCACAAGTTATGAGTTTATGCAGATTTTAAAATTTTCCTAAAGGACATTGACACAGCATACATTTGCACCATTGGTTCTCCTGTAAGCCAGTATTAACAGCGGTAACCAACCACGAAAAACCCTGTGATATAATGATCTATGAGATACTTGATATAATGTGGTCTTGGGAATTATATAGTATCAACGTTTTTTTTAAATCTATTCAGAAATAAAATAATTTTATTTATTTATTATTTTTATATTTCTTCATAGGTTTGGTGTCAATATAGTCTAGAAGGCCGAGACATGAGAACTAAGTGTATTACATAATAATATATAAAATTTAAATAAATTCTTTTTATAGTTAAATCACTCAACAAATATTTTCAAAGATTTTTAATTCATATTAGTTGTGTTCTATTTCTGATCGTCGTATGCGATAATGTGTAGGTAGCTATATCAATAGTTTTCATTATTAGATGACCTTTATATATTATCTAAGGTTAAACGTGCCCCTTAGTCGATTCGTTTCAGTAAAGAATACAATATATATAAAACCATCATACCAATAAAATAAATTATTAACAAAGTTTTACAAAAGTTACCGCCACTTTTTATGTAGGTACAAAATATATATTAATATTATGTAGATCAGATGAGGATTAAATAAATTGATACGACGATTATTATTTATTTCTGATTAAAACCTGTCAGGAATTGTAAAATGCAAAATAGAAACTGAAAATTTAAATTAAAACGCTCATAAAATGGACCAAAAAGTATGTAACAACATGACCACATCTGGCTCGGTTTCTTATCAAGTGACATTGTTGGAAGAAAAATAATATTTATCACATTTATACTGTTTAAGTTTCCGTCTTTGTTTACAATCTATGGGGAATTAAAGTTTTTGTTGCTTCCTGGCGATAGCCACATTTTTTCTGAGTTGTCGTTGGACTTTCTTAGTAAAGTATAATGGTTTGTTTGTTTATGGCAACGGTTTTATCGTGAATATTGACATTGTTGCTGCAAAGCTGCCTTCCTGCTGTTTATTCTTAAATTGATACGTAATTGTTGTTTTGTTGCTAACGACCACATCTTGATGATTATATTGTGGGATTTTATGAAAAATTATATACCACTATTAATAAATTTAAACTTCAGTACATAAAATAATATGTAATAGGTACAATGTACTATCAGAGAAGTTGATTCTTAGGCAGATGAGGGACCTACGTAGTTTGGTCGACGTCTAACCCATCCGACATAATATCACAATTAACATTGAATTGACTAATTTGACAACCTGACGTAGGTCTATCAACTGCCTAGAAATCAATTTTCTCGATGGTACATTAGGCAATTTTGTAATATTAGGTCAAGTCCTGTGGGACCAAGTTGCGTCAAAGTCGTTATTATTATCGGTTTGTGGTATTAACCCTTAACTACCTGACCGGAGTCTCTCAGACTCCAGCAGTTCTATTTTTGTTCATATCTTTACAAGCAAGGTCCATTGACGGTCGTGCGTCTGTGTACCTTCGCTTCTCTACCTGGAGTACCGCTTTTCAGCTCGTCGAGGTCGCACGCGCATTTGGTGCATTTTGGTGAGTAAAAAACTATGTCGTGGAGTCTGAGAGACTCCAGGTAGGTAGTTACGTGACTTTTTCAAGAACCTTTTTCTTTTTTGTTTTAGTTGAAAATGACGTCAAATAATAAAAATATTGAGCGTTGGTTGGAGAAAGACCTTTCTTCGAATGAAGAGGAATATTTTGATGAACAATGCAGCGAAAACGAGCCAGATATCGATGAAAATGTTGTCCTTTCTTGTGATTCTGCATCGGATACAGAGATCGAAGGTGGTGAAATCGTAGAAGAGAGTGCTTCATCGCAACCCTTAGGCTCGATCCTAGTTTCTTCTTCGTCAGACGACAATACAATATTTTGCTTCATATGTAAGAAGCCTACCTGCCTGGAGTGCAGTACACGACGTGCTCAACATGCCGTGAAAAATTGTAAAGTTCGAGCCTTGCAATTTTATTTAAAAAAATCTTTTTTACCAAATATGAATGTCACATTATGTTGATTAGTCACTAATCTTTAAATAATTTACAAAGAAAGTTCCTATTTTTGTTAATATTTTTAAAGATTTCGTTTAGCAAAACTGTTAGAATTTTGAAAAAATTTTGTTCATTTTGAGAAAATGTGTACTTTTTAAGTATAAGACATAAGGTTTTAGTGTTTTTATTATTTTTAATAAATAAAGAAGTATTTAAGCTATAACAAGTTTCTTTTAATTTATTTTCATATAGCATACTTTTTGTATATTAAGAGTTCAAAATACGGGAGTCTGAGAGACTCCGGGTAGGTAGTTACGTATGAGAAATAAGGGTCAGGTAGTAGAGGGTTAAAAGGAAAAACGCACATCGGTTGCAACGAAAACAAGTGGTTACGACGTCTAACTCTAACCAAATACTAGGTACCTACTACCAGAAAAATGAATTCCTTAGCAAATACATACATATTTTGGTTGATTTATGTTAAGCCAAGCTAATTGCTAATGGATCAACGCAAAACAACATAACTTGATCAAATAATATAGGCTATTACGAATTTTTCTTACACGACCAATGAGCATTTGATTTTTCATAGTCAACGATAAAATTCTACAAATATGTATTCAGCCTGTTTATCAATTTCTCAGGTGATACATTGATGAGTTATTTGATTAATATTTGATTAAAAGTCACAATAAATTATAAAATTGTACTAATGGTTCAGTCAATTGGTCCAAACAGCGACATCCTCGCGAGCTGCCGTCACAACATCTCTATCGCACTTAGACAACTTCCACATCCAACTATCATCAAATTGTCCCTTCCTCCCAAACAATCATACAAGGCGGCGTTCACAATGACGTATGAAGATTATATTTTAGGTAGTTAATAAAAATTATAGAGTGGATAATATTAATAATTATCTTAATTATTCAAAATCAAATTCAACATCATAAAACTCCCCTAAACTCAGTTCTTTCAAATACTTTTTCGAAATATAGGTACTTCTCAACGGTGTTTATCAAAACTCAATGTGATCTGAAATGACGAATCTTAATGATGATGATGGATATTATTTTCTAGATAAGCTGTTGAAAGTAAATGAGCGTCATTAAACAAATCTAAACCGATGTTATCGACGTATGTCACCACTTCCTTCATGGCGGATTTATCGTAACAATAACAAATACCAATAATGTATCGTGTTCCTTTCCTATCGCTGTTAATTACTGTATTAAAACGCCCCTTTAGTCCCCCTAACAGTTTTTGACTAAACCCGAACACGATTTACTTAAGTTACAAAAATTAAACAAAAATCAAATTCATAAAAATACTTTCCACTTGCTTATAAATAAACTTTTTGCATAGAAAAGTTTTAAAATTCTTTGTTTGTATTTGTAAACTGAATTTTAAATTATTATATTCGTCTATTTTTTATACACTATGTTAGGCAGATACAACTCTCAGACCTCTTGCTCCAATTGCATTTAATGTAAGCCAGTATTAAAATATCATGTCCTTTCTTTTATAAATACAGAAATAGAGAACCTTATATTTAAAGTTTTTTTTTGCGGTTGGCCTTCAGCCGTATACGAAGGGATATCCTATACCCTGGATCTGTCTAACACAGGACTCCCTCCACGACCGGCCGGTCTACCTCACAAGGGACCGGACTTCCACCAAGTTAGGGAACGCTTAGGCAAACTAAAGGGTTACCTTATATTTAACCTAGGATTAACATGTGCAACCTGTGCAAGGTTGCCTTAAAGTGTTAAACTCTACCAACTAATCTCGATATCTATCAAATAATCCGATTCTTGCGATAAAATAAAATGTGTAGTGGACCTGCGTTTAGAGTTCTGACTTGTTTAGAGCAATTTAGTGGCTGTGCATGCGCCCCTAGTAGCCGAGATTGACTAGAGTTCCGTCGCAAGCGGTACGCGTACAAGATTGTTTCCTCGTTAGCCCGCCAATTGAGCAGGCGGTTCCGTTCCTTGTGCCCCCCCTGTTCCCCTGGTACAATTGATCGCTCAAGTGCGCTCGTTCATAACGTGTGCCGATGTTTTATTAAGATCATAATCGGTTTGGGGTATTAGGGATAACAGCAAAAACTAAAACAGATTACACTACAACTAAAATGAGAGATGATAACTATTAGAACAGAAATTCTAGTGTGAACAAAAACAAAACGAATACGTTGTTATTATTCGTAGGTTGACTTTAAAGAGTTAGTGAAAATTTCAATCCTTAATTCCCACAAATTTTTTCCTCATTAATACGTTTATTAACGAATATAATAAAATCATTAATTAATAAAATGGTTGTTAATGTAAGGATCACAAAGTTGTAAATAATGTTGATTGCTTCGTAACCTCACCGTAGAGCGCTACGAAGTGTGACGTCTTGTGCTACGAAGCGCTACGGATTTCTTGGAAGAAGGAAACTTTCGTAGAACCACAGAATATAATATTTATTAGTAGTAATGGTAGAACTTACATTTCGTAATATCTTCTCTTATATATAAAAATGGATTTTCAAATGTGTTAGTCGTGCTAAAACTCGAAAACGGATGAACAGATTGGGCTGATTTTAGTTTTAAAAATTCGTAGAAGTCCAGGGAAGGTTTTAAAGTGACACGAAGTTCACCGGGACAGCTAGTTATCGATAAGAATGCAACTAGTAATTGTTAAAGTATATTTTAACTACTACTACTACTTTTACTAACTGCATTGTCTTCTACTATAAAATAAACAATAAAGCTATTTGCGTTCGAACAAAGTTTCGTAGACAATTGTCTCTAACGTCGGGATCTCGACGATTACGCAACACTTCACTAAACAGGAATTCACTTGCGTATTATAGAAGTTGCAAATGATATCTTGAGGCCAAAAAGACTTCTGGCCAGGGGCCAAAGTATACGAAAGTCTGCCTGTGATAGTGGATATATGGGACACATTGTCAGCGCGGATGGCAAACACAGAGTTTTGTATAGCATTGTTACGAAAACTTTTGTATTACAAATTCACCACTGTTTTATACCTACCTTTAGAGAAAATGTTTATTTTACAAATAAAAACGTGTGTAGATGTTTAATTCGTGGTATTTTATATTTAGTTTTTAGACAATATGTTTTAATAATTATGCGTATTCTTATTACATTAATTATGTAAAATTTTTTTGCTTTAATATAAGTCTCAAAAATATCAAGCACTACACACATTGACAAAGAAATTGCGACAGTGAATATAATTATAATTTGCTAATATTATAAACAGGAAATGTTTATGTATTTATTTGTATTTAGCTCTTAAAAGGAAGGACATAGAGGAAATTTGGGGGAAGGAAATAAACTACTTTTTAATGAAAAATTATATTTTAAGTGTACAAACTAGTACAAAATATCTATAATTGAGAATATTCTTTGTCAAGCTAAAGTCAGGTCTCTCTATAATTGTTACAATTTATTTGATAAAACCAGTAAAGAAAATTATACATAGATAATATTCCTAAAATGGATGTCATAACTGTAATATACAAACACATGTATCGTACAGTATCGAACCGTGTGTCGTACAGACTTTGGGGTTATAAACGAGCGGGGTTGAAACTCCAACTGCATGCATATGTAACGGGATAAGTTCCTTGCAGTTTTAATGGCGGTTGTTGGTAAGTGTAATATCTAGTAATAATGTTCAACGCTAGGGCTTACGGGCTCGCCTGAGGTTGTAGTAATTAAGACTGTACCATGTGGCGTTCTTGTGAAATTTTAAGCTTCAGAACTAGGTCGTGCATTATTAACACTATTGTTGTAGAAATTATTTTCCTTAAAATGTGCTTTTATATCGGAATTTGCCCCGCAGTTATTAGGGTTATAAAGTTTTTGAGAGCATTTTCTATTTGCGACAAATTTAATAATTGATATTCTGGGCCAATTTTATTATCCTGAAATACGAATAGGTATCTCGTATATAATTGGAAATGTTGATTCTTTTTTTTGAACAAAAAATCAGAAAATAAGCTATCTGAACTTCTAAGTACATTTTGAGACAGTGCATCGACCAAATAGTACCTACATTTTTAGTTTTTACCATCCACTCTATTTATAAATGTTATTTAAATGTTTAAACTTTAAAACGATGCTTAATCAAAATATGTCAACTTGTTTCTTTAGAATACCTTTCTGACTAATATAACCCACATTCATAATCGTCGCATAAAACAAAAGACAGGTATTATCATATTGTGTCATGTTCTATTAACGTAAGTACTAACGATTAGATGAATGCGCCAGTTCTTGCTGGACTGAAAAACACGTAATTAATTTACGTGGCGCACCTACACTAGTGGTCCTAGTGGTTATAGTGCAGGAAGTGACCACTAAACCGGTGACAAATTGGGCGACAAGTCGAGTTATAGCAACGTGGAGCAACCTTGGTCCTTAATTAAAACACGTCGCGTTAGATTAGCACGCGTTTAGCTAATTTGTTATACATATTTTTAGAACGGTTTCCAGGTAAAGATAAAAAGGAAGTAAAATATTTTTAAGATGCTTCAATATTGTTGTGGTTATTTTGCTTGGTTAAACATAACTTCAATCGCGACGACGACTTTTAATATAGCTATTATAGTACCATCAGAGAAGTTGGTGGACTTATATAATTTGGGCGAATTTAAATGTCTAATCAATGTTAGTCGTGATCTGTCTAATAGGACATTCAACGAGGCTATGTCGCGTTTTGTCACTTTTTCAAGTCTCGTGGATAACAATTATTTCGCTAGACGTGCTTTCAGAACTAACATAGAATAAAAAGCAAGGAACCGAAACTTGTGAACACGAAAACTGCTGAATCAGTTTCATAAGGAGGGATTTCCGAAAATCCAACACGCTCCGAAAATTACACTTAGACTTTTCGGAAGGATTAAATAATCGCTCTGGCGAAACTTAAGAGAGTCCTTTTGTTGGAATTTCTGAAGGAACGCGGCCAATTCCCGAATTGAAATTGGCTGATTCTAGTTTGAACGCCTTTTACTTTTGAATGCATTTTAAGCTTCATATGACAGGATAAAAACAAAGTTGAAAGCATTTTACAGTTGTCTTTGTCATAGTCGGTTATTTTCATACAACGAGTGTGTCTTGTTTAATCACTCATTAAGGATATTTCCTTTTTACCAATTAGTATGCGCGCTCGTTTCACGCCGCGAGATAGTTTTGCGTGCTCGTGTGTGTACACATTTAGCGCTCTATGATATTGCGGTTCTATAATTTATTGAATTTCTGAAAAAAATGTACAAATGTTTTGTATCCAACTTTTAAATGACCTGTTTGTTAACTTTAAGGTCATAGATATGCCGGAAAGCTTAAGATGGGATGACGTTAGATGTCTCATTGTTACTACATTAAGATCTAGTATACCTACTAAAGGGGCTCTAGCTCTACGCTATATTTTTTAAGGTTTAGTTGTTCAAACTCTATTTAACATCTGGAATAGAATTATAAACCTCCAATTTTATAATCTATTTAATTAAAACTGTATGCACGAAACAATGACTTTAAAAAACAATTAATTGAAAGTTTGATGAATAATAAAATATTTTTATTTTAGATTACTAACATTTTTTAAAAACGTAATTTTATGTTATTAATATTATAATTTTCGCGAGTTTACTTAAATTATTATATTAGTTTTAAAGCTTTTTCTACTACCAGTGCCGTCAACAAACGCACATGCAGCTCAGTGTGTACAGGGCGGGGCAATTAACGCGTGGTACTAAGTAGGAAGCGCGCGAGGATGTGACGCTATGGATTTAACCTCTGCCACATCCGACGTCTTGGTTCGGCAACTGGGACGAGGGTGACGCACCAGCGTCCTGACCCAATTATACTCATCAACTATACACTAAGATTAATATCACTGACTTAAAAGTCTGTGCTCGATTTTGCTATTATGGGATAAGTCCGATCTAGTCGAAGTAAACACACTTTAAAACTGTAAAATTGTGATATTAGATAGCTTTCAAACAGATTGGTAGTTGTCGAAATGTCGGATAAAATTAACTTAATTTTTTTATATCAGAATCGAGGCACTGGTTGTGGGGCATGTAGAAATCTTATGTGTAATATAAATATAATTATAACAAAGGAACGTGTAAGAACATCTTGCAGTTATTCTTGCAACACATTCACAGTTATTTTAAAATAATTAACATTTATATTTACAATATTACCGCAATAATCCATTGTTTGAAATCAAAGATCTTATCCGAATATTTAGCTTTATTGGTTTCGGAATGACCGATACAATAACACGGCAAATTGCAAACGCCGCAGAAGTTTGTTGGAAGTTTACGTAGCTATCTTAAATCGGCCCAGCCCAGCACTTACCGAGTTTAAAGTGGGCAAGATAACCGTCTGAGCTAATTTCGACAATTATTCCGTTTCTACACTTTAATGGGCGCAAAGTACACTCGGGCACAAAGGAAACTATCCGATTCTCAGGCTTTATTTATACATTTTCCGTTTCAGTGTTTCACCTTACACGGCATGTTCTTTCACAGAATTTTAAGTTGAATATTTAAGAAAGACAGTCACCTTTTATATCATTTTGTTCTCAATTGTAGGGGCTGAAATCTATTTAAATAACTTAATATACCTGTAATAAAGATGGTCATTTCTTCCTTTTAAGAAATATCTTCGCAAAGACAAATAAAAATAATCAAAGATTCTTAAATTGCAGCAGAAAGAGTGTTATTGAAAATCTAGTTAACTTGGCGCTTTTATTTTTAATCCTGGGGTGTCATAAAAATGCGCATCTTAAGAAAGCTCAAGATGTCAAGAGCCGAGGCGAGACGTTCTCAAAGCATTCAGTTCATTACTGTCTTACTCGCGTCTTCCTTAGTGATGTTCCTTAGTGATTCTAATTTAATTTATCGATTTTTAGAAAATGTGTTGAGAAAAATTAAACGTGCAATTCATTTTCAAAAGAATTCGAAGACTCACTAATGCGTAACTATAATTCCTGTTCAAATTTTAGAACAAAATATAACCTCATTAATAAAAATCGTTACAGATAAAATGAGATTTTAATTATAAATCGCATTTTCAAAAGTATCAAAGAATCTTTCCGACTGTCGCGATCCTCGACACGAGATCTGCTTAAACAAATCATCGAGCAAAAAGAAATACGCTGAAAGAAAAATATAATTACACAAAAAATAATCCAACGTTTCGCAATCTACAGTCACTCGAACTATCATTGCCGGAGCGAGCGGAACAAACTACCGCCAAGTGTGTCGATTTTCAACGTCCTCGAGAAAAAAAAATATTCTCGAGTCGCAAGTTCAGTGGGGGCGGGTGGCTCTCTTCCCTTCCCGTGGACCTCCTTAACTGCTGCGAGCGGACAAAAAGAATGAATGGATCCGCCCCTTAACGAATACACCGAGCGGCATAATTCATACTTAGGAAAATGCAAGGAGTTGACATTATTTTTTTTTGTTTTGTTGTAATGAATTATAACATTAAGGTTTTGAGCTAAAAAAGATTCTCGGTTCCATTTTCAAAACATTTTCATTATCCGCGTGCTATGAGTACTTTAATTAGTAAAGGAGAAATCTGTTTATTTATTTTGTACAAAAGAATGAATACTTTACGAATCCACCGGGCTTTATTTCGTGAAAATAAAGGTGATTTATATTGACTTTTTATACTTTTTCTATTTTCGTGCGTGAAAAAGTAACGCCGAGTC
This sequence comes from Plebejus argus, assembly GCA_905404155.3. Taxonomy (NCBI): domain Eukaryota; kingdom Metazoa; phylum Arthropoda; class Insecta; order Lepidoptera; family Lycaenidae; genus Plebejus; species Plebejus argus. The sequence continues at coordinate 7,905,442 of FR989930.1, forward strand.
ACGTACCTAGATTTGAATCTTTTATTTCTATTATTTTTTTAAAACACTCGGTCCTTACTATTAATTTAATTTTGACAAAAGTAAAAAAAACTTACTAAACTTTCAGTCCAGTTCCTAATATAAAGCACATTTGCATTAACAAACAGTATAAGTAATTATATTTACTACAATGTTACATTATAATCGTAGCGAAAAAAGTAATCGTCTCCACATCTTTCTGAAACTATAATTAATAACATGAAACGAGATGAAAGAAGTTAGAGAAACAACAATTGAAAATTCTAGTCGAGTTAGTTATGAGCTGTTTAATGCATTGTCCTGGCAAGACGACTTCGATAGGCCGTCGAGGACTTGGCGAGTGCTCTACGTACACTGTTTACGCTCTAACTTGCTCTATTGTGATGTATTGTTTGCTGCTAACATTTATTTAAATACTTTTATATATTTACTCCGTTGTTAATGCTTACGTTACTGGCAAAATATTGGTGAAAGCCACAGTGAAAACGGTATATAATTACAGTGTTTTATTGAGACGATTGCACCGTTTTACTGTATGAGTAAGTATTTTATTTGAGTAGAACACTCTAATATCGTTAAAGAACTTCGTTCTGAAGTCTGATTTTATAAATTTCATTCGTGGTACAAGTAGCAATATCGGAATCGCAACAATGAGTGCTCCAGCGCGAAATCTCTCAAGTAAACTCGCCAAGTGAACGCACCACGGAAGGCAGGCGCGGAAGTTAAGATGCGTTGGTTGCCACGTATAATTTTTTCCACTCTCTTTCAACTCTCCCTATCGCCCCCACCCACCCTCCGTCTGTCAATCTTAACTACAAGGCGGGAGTGCTACAGGGTTCAGTAGTGGGCCTACAGTTTTTTATTTTCATTTTAATAGGACTCAAGCCGGTATTACCGAGAATCGATGAATCAACGCAAGTGAACGAGGAATAGTTTCAACTGTTTTATGCGTTATGTAGAATTATTAAGTGTAGTTTTCCAGTGAGCCGTCTTCGCTTCGCATTTTATTGCTGATTGGAAACCTACGGTTGTTAATTTGAAATCCGCCTTCGTAATCTCGATAAAAATCTCTTTCATTCATTTCGAATCAAAAGATTATTTGTATCAAATCAATCTCTTGTTTCTATGTACTGCTGAATGCATTGAAAAATATTTTACGCTTAAGAATCTACGCTTATTTATTTCTGAAGTTGACCTCTAGCGGGGATTTTTGAATTAATGAATTTGAAGGAGCTTGTCGGTAATACCGACTCGGTATTGAAATGTGTAATATATTTTTGTAGATAAGTTCACTAGTATACGTAGAAAATATTATATTACAAAGTAAGCAAAACAATACGTGAGACACCGTTTAATTACGAATGAAAGGACTTTTAGCGTCTAAGGTTACAGTTAATCACACCATTGTGGTGGCTTTGAAGCCTCACTGAAAATAGGAAGACCAGACAGACCAGGGGGAAGAAATAAAAAAAAATAGGCTCAACTTACATACACGCATATAAGTACTGGATGGATGTTGCAGTCAAACTCTGCACCAATGCGTGCCAAATTAGCCACTTTCATTTCGTAAAGTCTGGCGACTTTTCACGTGATTCGAAGGTATATGAATATTTTTTACAAAATTTAAACTGTATGTTGAAATATTAGGTGTAAAAACAAGTTATTTTAATTTAAAAACAAAAGAAGTTTTTGATAATTCAATAGTTTCAATAATACAACACTTTGCAAAATATAATATAGGTAAGTATAATATTTATGTAGCTGTTAGTACTTATATTTTATGTTTAAAATCTGATACGAATAAGTTTATATTGATCTTCATATTACCTGATATATGATGTTTTAATATCAGAAATATAAATATTCAATAATATCATATATTACTGATATTATAGCTTATAGCTCCTCACAAAAATGTCTGGAAAACGCGTCGATATTTTTTACGTCCAGACGAATCTTTCATTTTTACTGTGGCATGCGACTCAAGATGCATCAGCAAAGGGGTCCCCTACGATCCACTACGCTGTACAAACTTACAACAGATAAGGGCCTCAAGTACACCCCAAAAGGGGTAAGACAAACCCCCCAAGTCTGCCTAGACTTTAGTGCAAGAAAAAATAATGGGAGAGAGGGACAGCGATAACCAATATACAGAATCCGTCTGTGGCTTCACTTCCCTCTGTCGCGCGCTTCGCCTCATTTCATTTAATTTATGTGTAACTGTTTTAATTTTGAGAGTCACCTTACAATTGTGGTCTCAACACTAAATTAAATATTATACACGCTTCCGGATTACATTAACGAAAGGTTAATTCATTCAAACATTAATAATAATATTTTCATCAGTCACAACGATATCATCTTTTATAATATTATTTAATATGTTGTAGTATCACTAAAGTAAACATCTTTAACTTTTTGTGTTCAAGTTAAGTAAAGACTTATCACAGTTAACACTGTTTTAAAATAAGTGAAACTAATTAAAAGATGTGGTCTCACCGCTCTAATTATTCCCACAGTCGAAACTAATATCACATTACTTTGGCATTGTAGTGGGCTGTATTGTCTACGTCTAAATCTTACCTCGGCGTAAAGTAATCGTTTGGTACAGTTAAGTTGGCTAATGTTGACACTGAAATATTGTTGTTGGAAACTATTTAGAACTTATTAATTGTTACCTCTAACTATGCTGACTTAAGTAAGCGATTAAGATGCAAACGAGGGACTTATAGTTTTATTTACTGTTTAAACAAAAGCTTATATTTCTGAGATTGATTTTGGATAACCAAACTAAATACTCCCAGGGGATATTAATATAAATTGACGTGAATAAAAGTTGAAAATCGATAAGGTACACTTTATATGGACACACATTTCTCACGAAACTGTGTCTTGTCTCGCAGTTTGCAGCAAAGCCGTCATCGAAATATGTTGTACCTGTGTACATGCGAGCGAGTGTACCGAGGATGGTTGGTTAACCTCCGCCGAGTGAACTTGATACATGACATTGTCTGCCCTTTTCACGCACCTTGCAGACACTGCCTTTGTCCCCGCATCTCTGTAGGCAGCTTTCTTCTTACAAAACCCGCTATTTACGCATTCGCTTGTGTCCTGCTCCGGTAGAAACTTTATTCTCAATTTTACATGTCTAGTTGGCTCCGGCAAAGAATTATTTCAAAGGCACGTCAGTATGTAATTTTAATGAAATGCCGCCCCAGGGCTATTCTCTTTCATGTAATAATGTAATGAAACGGAATTTTTGTGTATAGAAGCTAGTAATTTTTATATTTTAGAAGATGCATTATGTGGCATGGTTTTTGAAGTTACATTAAAATGTTTAAAAGAGTTTTTGAACGTGTTATAGTATTTAAAAAACTTTAAAAAATTTAAGTTTCCTTCTCTAATATGTTTTTGAAAAGTTTGTAAGACACGAGTAAATATGAATAGTTTTAGTTAATGATCAATAAAATCCCTGTTTAAGGGGAGAAGGGTGACAAAGTTTCGATAAAATTCATTAAACAACTACACCGATACTTACTTTCGTTATTCAAATTGAATGAAAATATGCAAACGCTATGCAGGACTTTACAATTCTTAGTTATATGAAAATTTGCATTCCTTTCACCTTTCTTAGTTAAATCTGTTTGTTTTAAGTTCATTCTTTGAGGGTGGGGGTCGGTCGAGTGCCTCTTCTGGCCACCTTCCTCTAAGAATTTTAATATACGATGTATACAAAAGTTTCATAATGAACTCCTTTGTTATTCTTGGTTAGTTTAAGTTTGTGCAAGTTTTGATTATACCTAAACATACTTCATTTGATATTTTCTAAGAAATGTTTTCTAGAGGACGTCTGCTCTATAAAATTTATGAGACATAAAGTTAGGTCGCTATCTTTGAACAATTAAGGAGAAATAAATTCGCAGAAAATTCGTCTAAAACAAAATGAGGTTGATTATAATATTGGTAACTGAAAAAAATCGATAAAAATAAGCTAAAACTAAAACTAGTGGCGCACTTATTTGTTTAACTGGCGTGTCTCAAGTCAGGCCGCAAATGAGGGAGGGTTAATGAATAATTAATGCGCACACTTTTCCCGCCAATTATAATTACGTAAGGAAAGCAATTACCAGCGACTAGGCGTTGCATAAGTGAAAATTTGCATGTGCCGGGTATTTAATAAATATGTTAAAAAATTCATCCCGACTTCTCAGCTACAAGATGGGGGGTTAAATGGTAATTATGTGTCATCAGCATCAGCCGATCTTAATTTATTTTTATTTTTATTTATTTAACAATTTATTGCACACATAAAACATTTAACAAGATATACTTATAAAGAAAGACGACACAACATTAATTTTTTGGTTAGTTCAGTAAAACTAAAAAGAATGGTCTTCTTGGTAGGTATAGCGGCTGATAGGGATCATTTTGAAAAAAAAAATGTAATAATATTACTAGAAGCTATCTCAGAAATGTTCTTTAGAAACCAGTCATTTGGCGGCTTTAAAAATTATCATAATATTTTGTTCTCTCCCACATTTTAAAGTATCTCGAACGCAAAGTTGGTCTAACTCCATTAGTCCATTCAGAACATTAAGCTTGTAGATGTAATTTAATATAGATTTTTTTCGCATTTTATTATACATTAGTTTAGTTATAGAAGTTATGGATTCAGTATACGTATGTACTATGTACCTACTATATATAATATGGATTCCATTTATGGCATAAACAAACATTTAAATAATTAAATAATTATAATAAAAGACTAAAGAGGTGCGATTATTCCGGGCAGCTGACTCCCGCCGCAGGCCAAGATCAACCTGAGCGGGAGAGCGGCCGCTTATAAATATCTTCCATATAAAGGATGAGACGAGCTAAGCTCTACCATTTATACTCCAACCTTAACATTGTGCACTCAGTTCATTACTTAAGAAGGGTATTAAGGAACCATTAAGTGTGAAGCGAGAAAAGTTATCAAGTCAGCTGATTGGTATGTTTGCTGTTGACTATAATGTAGAGTCTAATTTACGTTGTCTTGTACATGTGATGAAGTTCTTCGAGAACTTATCTCGGGTCTTATCCCGTACCTATAGTCTTAACGTAGTGAAAAGCGCCAGTAGATATTATAATTTTTAAGACTACGTAGGACATTCCTTGCTTACGGCCAATTAAATAACAGACCCTTGGAAGGCATACGGGCGGTCGTAGCCAACCAGAGAAGCCTAGTTAGACAATTTGAATCTAAATGTTATTATTAATAATTATAATCATTATATTATCAGAGGGACAGGTAATGAGTAGCTCTTAACACAATACGTAATTAGTGAGGTAGCCGGCGCGTGCGCATGTCACGGGCGGCGAGCGTCACGCCTGCCGACCGGAAGCCGGACCGGACGCCGAGATTGTGACGAGCCCCTGATTCCTTCCGGTGAGAGGAGACTCCAAGGTACAGCCGAAGAGCGGTAAGCACCAGGTGGTATGTTAGACCGGGATTGGTAAGGTTTTTTTTTTTGTTATTTTTGGTATAGTATGTGTGAGTGAGTATAAATATTGAGTGTTATGACCTATGTATATTGGAAATTTTAAACGCGTGCATCCTAATTAAACGTTTAGTTTATACAAAACAAAATATGAAGCTTTTTTTTGGAGTTTTCAAATCAAAGCGCACGGAGTGCGCGGCCAAGTTCCAGCAGGCCGCGCGCATGCCGTGCACTATTTACACGAACGGTTTCGACGCACTTTTGACCCCCTTGTATCTCAGTGCCTATTGCGAGAGCAAAGATAAAATTTTACCTACCTAATTATATACTAGTACTTACGCAATATACCAAATTTCATACATATAGATTTGTTAGATCCTGAAATATTTCCTTGTAAAAATAGCTAATTTTGGCACTGACTCACTGACCGGTAATCAAAATTCCTAGGCCACTTCCAGTTGTCGTAGCGTTATGAAATTTGGCACACAGGTTGTTTGTTATATGTAGATTAACAAAAAATTAAGAAATTTGAGAAATTGGTCAAGCGTGAGTCGGCTCATCTATGAATTTGAGATAAAAATCGGTAATCAAAACCTCTAGGCCACTTCCAGTTGTCGTAGCGTTATGAAATTTGGCACACAGGTTGTTTGTTATATGTAGATTAACAAAAAATTAAGAAATTTGAGAAATTGGTCAAGCGTGAGTCGGCTTCAAAACCTCTAGGCCACTTCCAGTTGTCGTAGCGTTATGAAATTTGGCACACAGGTTGTTTGTTATATGTAGATTAACAAAAAATTAAGAAATTCGAGAAATTGGTCAAGCGTGAGCCGGCTCATCTATGAATTTGAGATAAAAATCGGTAATCAAAACCTCTAGGCCACTTCCAGCTGTCGTAGCGTTATGAAATTTGGCACACAGGTTGTTTGTTATATGTAGATTAACAAAAAATTAAGAAATTTGAGAAATTGGTCAAGCGTGAGTCGGCTCATCTATGAATTTGAGATAAAAATCGGTAATCAAAACCTCTAGGCCACTTCCAGTTGTCGTAGCGTTATGAAATTTGGCACACAGGTTGTTTGTTATATGTAGATTAACAAAAAATTAAGAAATTTGAGAAATTGGTCAAGCGTGAGTCGGCTTCAAAACCTCTAGGCCACTTCCAGTTGTCGTAGCGTTATGAAATTTGGCACACAGGTTGTTTGTTATATGTAGATTAACAAAAAATTAAGAAATTCGAGAAATTGGTCAAGCGTGAGTCGGCTCATCTATGAATTTGAGATAAAAATCGGTAATCAAAACCTCTAGGCCACTTCCAGTTGTCGTAGCGTTATGAAATTTGGCACACAGGTTGTTTGTTATATGTAGATTAACAAAAAATTAAGAAATTTGAGAAATTGGTCAAGCGTGAGTAGGCTCATCTATGAATTTGAGATAAAAATCGGTAATCAAAACCTCTAGGCCACTTCCAGTTGTCGTAGCGTTATGAAATTTGGCACACAGGTTGTTTGTTATATGTAGATTAACAAAAAATTAAGAAATTTGAGAAATTCGTCAAGCGTGAGTCGGCTCATCTATGAATTTGAGATAAAAATCGGTAATCAAAACCTCTAGGCCACTTCCAGTTGTCGTAGCGTTATGAAATTTGGCACACAGGTTGTTTGTTATATGTAGATTAACAAAAAATTAAGAAATTTGAGAAATTGGTCAAGCGTGAGTCGGCTCATCTATGAATTTGAGATAAAAATTAATATGTACAAGTAAATACACTGAAATAAGATGAGGAGGAAAGAAACAAATTGGTATGATTCCTTAAAAAAAGTATTGAAATCTCACCAAAAACATACCTGTTAAAACGGGGCCAAGTTCCTATTCACTAATTGTTCGCCTTAAAAAAGAGTTGAAATCCAATTCAATGCCAAGTTTAGATGCACTTCCAAATCGATCATAATCATCTTCATCAACAGCCTGATCCTAAATACTTCTAAATTTGAACTTGGCAGGTATTCATACTAGTAGCACTTGATAATGTATAATTTTTAAATTTAAATATAAGATATCTATGTGATTAAATTAACCTGCCAAGTTCAAATTTAGAAGTATTTAGGATCAGGCTGTTGATGAAGATGATTATGATCGATTTGGAAGTGCATCTAAACTTGGCATTGAATTGGATTTCAACTCTTTTTTAAGGCGAACAATTAGTGAATAGGAACTTGGCCCCGTTTTAACAGGTATGTTTTTGGTGAGATATACAATTACTGTATTCACATCAATTTTGTGTCACTTAAAAATCTTTCTTGGTGTAGACGTAGAGCATAGAAAATATAATTCAAATTAACAGTCCAATTCACAAGCGAAGCGATTTGTGTAAACCGCTGTCCGCTGAATGTTGACCGCGCGGGGTCGTCGCTCCCGGAGCCTCAGTATGGAACGATTTCCGATGATCTTTTTCATTGAGCTCGTCATATTATATGCTCTGAGTCACAGCACACTGTCACATTCGTTTATGAAAATTGCTTACTGCTGATAAACATGCACTTTAACCGGGAAGATCGATTGTGAGAAAAAGATTCGTGCACTTAATATTACAAGTAAATTCTTTGCGCATACAATGCTTAAAATAATTTTAATATAAAGCTATAGAGAGAATTGAATTTATACTTTAAAAATCATATCGAAGTTTGCTACGATTTTCGTAGCAAAGCTTTCATGTGCTACAAGTTACAACTCTACCTCTACGATGCTATTAAGTAAATAAAATTATTCTAGTCTAAAACCACAGGACAAGCAAGTATTCGGTTTACAATAAGGTCAAGAGTCAAGACCATAAGTGTAGTATCGGATATGGGGAGGCGATTCTCACGGCGTAGGCGTCCTTCTCACGCGCTCGCCTTACACTTCCTTCCTGCAGCCACCGGCCGCATCGCCGATGCGCCTGCGCAGCGATCGGATACGCGACACAGTGAAGCAACTTATGAACTTAAAATTCTTAGTAAATAGTAGATAATTTTCGGACTGTTAATAAAGATTTATCTATATCTGGTATAAATTTTCCGTGAAAATTCCGCCTTATTTACTTACACATTAAAAAACCTTTTTTTACGTTTTTGAAGGAATATATTACAATTACGGCGCGGCGCAATGAATATAGTCAATGGTTACGTAAGCCACAATAAATATTGAAATTATTCATTCACCTAAAACATTATAATAATTAAATATTAACAAGTTTATTGATTTTTCCACGTTTTGTTATCAATTCGAGTATCCGATCGCGTCACCCTCGAGGGTCATCCAGCGGTTGTAAGCGATACTCTAAGGGTGATAATCGTTTGGCGGGTGAGTGGTCTGGGAACTGCTCCTTCCGGGACTTCCCCCTTATCTACTTAAGTGACAAATCTTTTTTTGATTGTGAGAACTATGGCGGAGGCGCGGAAACTGGCGGGACAAGTGCGATTGTAATGAGGGAAGTCGCCAGTTTAGGATTTTGAGGTATTGTCCGTGAGAGTACGGAAATTAGCAATATTGTGGGAACCCCCTAACCCTTTCCTGTGTTGGGAATTACCGAAAATTTGAAATTTTTATCTTTTGTTAAGAATAATCTCTTCTGAAACTAAGACTTGTTAATCTATAGGGACTTTGAATGGGGTAAGTAAGGGTCAGTTGATATAACTATACCTACAGATTTCAAACTTATAGGCCACGGCGTGAGGTCTGTCAATTCATTATTCAATTCGATAGTATAATATTATGTATTGTGTATCTTCCTATGTACCAAATTCGACGCGTCACGTTGTACCTAATGTAAATTGAGTATAGACCCTAACTGTGCAATTATTGTTTAATTAAATACAAACCACAATATTAAATCAATGTTCTAAACTCTAAAGTCTAAAGGTATCTTACGAAAAAACTAAGATATAAAATGATACACAAAAATTTAATACAAAACTTACAAGCAATTATTAAAATAGCAATGAATATTACTGGGATACTTCTATCGTTTTGTCTTGCGTTTTCTTCCCGCTTTATTTCTTTTGTGGTTGCGGTTAAGGACGGTATTGTTTCAGTCTCAACTCTCACGGGCTCTCGTCTTGAGAGCAAACAGGTCATGGGACACCGCTTTGTGTTTAATGCTACATTGTTTAACTAGGCTAATATTCCCATGAGACCCGCTTGGACCCGATTGTTTATCACAAAGGATTCATTATATTTTTGTGCCTTGAGAAAAAGCTGGCCTGACATCTGCAGTTTAATATTTTTTACGTAACTGTGAAAATTTTTGTAGTATTATATTTTTAAGATATATTTTAGTTGGCAATTTGTAAATTAGATTTATATTGAATACAACACGGCCAAAATATCTTGTGACTTAGCAGCGATAACACGGCCTTAAATATCTCTAGATATTTGACCGGGTACAGCATTAAGTCAAAAAAATTGTCTTAGTATAATAAAATATAATAGTGGACAGTATATTCCTTGTATTTTTAACTAAAAGCTGGTAAACTTGTAAATTTTGTGCAATTTACTGTATGTGTAACACGACACAGATGTAAGCCGCTGATACACATCTTGTAAGCGGATTTCGCTTGCGTGACTGCGTGTTATTAGGGCGCGTTCATAAGCGATTCGGACCCCGCGAACACCATGCAATTGCCAGACTTAAGTTAGATGTGTATAGAAAGAAATAGACAAGACTTCAAAATGAACATGTTTGATTATCTAATAGGCACTAAATGGAGTCGCTACTTCGTTGCGCAGTATTTATCAAGCTGCAACTATATATTTCGGCCAAATAAAACTATCCCATGTTGTTTTTCTGAGAATAAAAGTATCTAATTTATTCTACATTTAATATAACTTGGTTCAATTATAGTCTAAACGCTAAGAGTCAGTAACAACGCAAACAGATAAACTGACACGTTTCTCGATTGAAATAAATGGACTAAGTAAAGTATTTAAAATGAAGATAGCAATAACGATTTAAGGTCCTATAGACCCGAAAATTAGCAGGTCGATGTCTGTCAGTACGAATATCGACGTAAAGGACATTAAAATAACATTCATATCAGCGTGCCTTGTACAGTGGCGGTTACGACGCTCGCCGCTTCCTTGATAGGGCGAAATAGAAAAAAAAACCTTTTTAAGTACTTCGATAATCAAACCAAAATACAAAATATTTTAACCACAAATTATTGTTCTTTTCGTAGATATGATTTTTGAAAGTAAAACTATCTTAAGATTCATGTAAAATAAGAATAATATCACAAAATATTCGAATTTAGCCTCCTTTTCGAAGTTATTTTTGATAGAGTGAAGTTTTCAATATTATGTTTCGAACCATAAATTGTCAAAGTACGTTAAGTAAACAACAACATGTATTTCTTTTGGCTTTTAAAAGTGACCATTTGTTTGTTTATAATTGATTCAAAATCATGTAAAATTGGGTCTATAGGGCCTTAAATATTATGCATAGTCATTGCCTGCCAGCTCTAATAATATCTACATCTACATTTCTACAAATGTGCGTATGCTTTAGTTTTAGTATGGTAATTATATCTTTTCAACGGAACACCAAGCTGTCGCGTGGCGTACCGTTCACCGCGCATCTGTTGCTCGCCCGCGCCGCTCGCCCGTGTGACCGCGTCTTACGTTTCCCTACCAACTAACGTATTTTAGTCACAAGTCGGGTTAAACTAGAAAAACGTTTTTTATAATGTTTTTCAGAAGTTTTAGTATAATCTGTATTCAGTATAGTCTATACTCTATAGATACACGTGAATTACCTTCTTATCCGAAATTTTTAAATTAATATTCACCACGTGTGAAGTGACTTTTCTTTTTAATCCCTTCTGTTTCTTACGAGCTGTTGATAAATAAAATGTGACTTGTCACCCTAACATTTGTAGCGTAACACTGCAATAATTGTGACTAACATTTTACGAATCCAATTAAACATAACATTGGAACTAGGACCGGCAATGGAACCGTGAATCGGCAAGTTCCAATTTCGAATTTCGTCTTGATTAGTTTTTGTAGCGGACTTCCGGCGCCCGGCGACGTCTCCGTCTTACGCTTCAACAGTTTTCTCGAAATTGATATCGCAGACCTTAAAGTAACTATTACAACGTATGTCTTCCGGTTATCGACCACTCGCGTGCATCCCTTTAATTGCTTCATTTGGAGTTATAATGGTCCCCGAACAATCAATAAGCGTCTTCGAGACACGGTCCGTAAAATTTACAAGGGTGATACGTCAACATTTGCCGCTCTAATGATGGACATAAATTACCGTCTGCTTAGTAATTACACTGTTTGCTCGAACTCCGAAAACACATTGGCTCGCAATCATACGTCGCGTAAACAAAATCAGATAAAACTCATCATTTTGCGCCTAAACGAATTATCTAGCGTATTTCGGGCCTCGCCGCACCCGGTGCGTTCGCTTATACAAACAAAATACCGACCAATCACGATTTTGTGAATTTGAAATTTGTTAAAGCTCAGCACTACAGAAAACCAATACCGAGTACATAGTACACGTAGGTACGTTAAAACTACGCACAGGCTAAGCAAACCGCGCTAGTGTGCGCCACCCACACCGGCCCAGCCTATAGATAGACACTCACACAATGTGATTTTGCAAATGGGCTAGTCGAATGTATTCGTTCGCCGCCGGCCGCTGGGGTGGCGAAGGGGGAAGATGCGTTTTTGTGCAACTCCACGCTTTAGCTACATTTACTGGAAATATAAGTGCGTAACCAATACGTACTTAATACCGGGCGTGTGTGCGTTCTTTTCAGGGAGCGCGACATCAGCTTCCAAATCCGATATTTCACCGGACCTTTTTCGTACAGATAAGTGAAACAATGAAAGCTTATTCTTTGCAACGTTTTTTGTCAAAATGGCAAAAACATTTGCAGTTTTTTTTTTGGTAATTGTTACATGACATACTAGGTTTTTACAATTACTTGAATGTATTCGAGAAAACCTAGAGATACTTTAACGTTAATGGCTCCTATATAAAGCTTCCATCGGTAAAGCCCTTTATGAGACTAATCCAATAACGCGAACGCGATGCATGTAGATACAGCATGTGTACATTCATGCGGCAAAAACAAATCGCTCGTTTAGCGACGCCGCCCGAACGCTGTCGAAAGACAGCCTACGTTGTAAAAATAAAAGTGTTAATATTATTAGTATTAGCAGACGTTGTATCTAAGTGCACCGGTCTCTCGGTTACTCACACCTGAGTGCGCGTGATCACGGCCCGGTTCACACTTCTTTCAGCGCTGTGAACCGTCCGGATGGAAAGCAACATAAAAGGAAGCGGTTTACTTCGTAAAGAAAAAGGAAAAATAATTATTGACCGCCGCTTTCGATTCACTCCGGCCCGAATCACGTTACCCGCCCAGACTTTCACGTCTACCTATGTCTAGGTACTTATTACACCTAGGTACCTGTTTTTGGGCCGGCTTATTTATGTATCATAACCCAACGATCGGTCGAAGCTTATCGCCAATTAGAGATGTTTTGGATTTTTATACAAAAAAGCACAATTTATTGAAATCCAAATTTAATAGGTGTGCAAATGTTTCAGCGCCGGGCCTTGTGGTACGCTAATTAATAGCAATCCGCTCCTAAATTGCATAAAGCTAAACTAGAATCAAACAAATGGTCGTGAATTTTTAAGCTCTATCGGCCGCAGTCGATCTCTTTAATTATATTGTAACTAAACTAAACGTCGGCGTCGGCGATTTATTCGGATCGGGCAGGCCGGCCGGGCCGATACTCCTACACGATGCGACGATACGAACACAAAGCGAGCCGATGTCCACTCCTCTTACGAAACACGAATTTTCGTACGCACACAGGCTCAAACAGTTTTAACGTACAGCCGGGCTCGTATAAAATTTATGGTGCACACTTTTGCAGCTATAGCATAGATCTGTGGGAGGGGGCGGTCAGCCATTTCGCGTCGACTAGATTTACAACCTCGGTGCGTACCGGCCAACACTAAGATTGGATAATCCTTCTGTCAAATCCGTGCACGCCATTGTGGCTTCTGAATTAGTATAATAGGGGCTAGATTCGCGTATTTTATTCGCGTCATTAGATGCGTGTGGTGTTTAAATGCATGTGACATTTCCATAACGGCATTTTGTCGCTTAACCACTTGTACCATTTTGATAGTCAAATCTAAATCGAACGCGGAACAAATTAGTGAACAGTTTAATTTTATTCCTGGGGATGTGTTCTTGTATGTACTCGCATGTAGAGATTAAATTTCGTAGCAACGGCTCGGGAAGTTTTTTCATTTTGTTTTCATGCGGAGCCATGGAAGATGCTCGGCTAATGAGTTGCCGATGACGAACTTTTATTGGGAACATGTATCGTTCTCAATTTTGAGATCGTCAATTCTGAAAATGAATGCGAAAATTTCGTCGAGTCTGAGCCCTTATGCTTGTGCTCTTATTGAGGAAACGTTATACTCGAACTCGTCTTTTTGGAATTATTAGGGTTACCTGTAAATATTTCGTAATATTTTCGTTTTTTTTTTGGATGGATTCAAATGAAGTTTGCTCTACATTAGATGTAGATATTTTTGTAGCGAATAATTTAGAGCAGAAGTTGGGACTTATAAACGTTTGTATTAATATTTATTAGTTTTAAAGTAATAAAAACATGAAAATCAATAATAATCATACATTATTAAAATTGAATCTTAGGGATCGCGATTTTTTTCAAAGCTGATATTATATAGAATATAACAAAGGTTTAGAATACCCATTTTGAGCATCGGTTAAAAATGGAGGCCTCCCGGCACAAGTTGGGGGCATTATTTCAAAATGCCCGGCTAGGGGTGAGGCGGTGTTTGTCTATCGCGTTTCCCATTCACCAGGCGAATTTTCCGAAGCCCAGCGCTGCCCCCTAACCCCCACAGCCTCCCTGTATTTTTATTAAAGGAATTAAAGTGTCTGAATGAGTAGCTATGTATTGATTAGTAATTAGAACCGTATACCTAGGTTATCTTTACGAGTTCTGTCGTTAACAAGATTTTATGGTTATTTTTAATGGTTGTATTTAAATGCACCTGTGATGTTATCGAAAATTGGTGTTGTTTGAAATGTATTGTTAATCAATTTTAATTCCAATGTCCTTGATATATATCATTCTGAACCATTATTCTATGTTGATTTTAATTAATAAGTAAATTAAAAATAATAGCAGTACCTATAGAACATGACCATGATTTGGTGTAACAAGAAAACTTAAATAAAAGCAAATTGAAATGAAAGAGCAATATTAAATAGTACAGATAAAACATGTAAATGTAAGAGAATGGAGTTTATTTAGCAGCTCAAGGAAACATTAGGTTCGGCGCGGCTCGTATTGATAGGCCGATGTGCTGATAGCATCGCTTTTGGCGTCATATTCAAAACTGCCTTGTTCTTGATTAATGTTCCCCTTTATGGGTTTTCGTTCTCGTGTTTGGAAAATCATATTTCAAATATAAATCCAATTTCAGTTCAGTTTTTAGTTCATCGTGGACGTTCTGATTTATTTATGAAGAAGATGATTAATATTACCAACGACATTACTGCATACTACTTATAATGTACTTTAGGAAGATAAGTATATTCTACTTTTGATATCTTGCGTTAGTAACGCAAGATACTACAACTACATAACCTACGTAAACTTTTTTGACCTCAAAACTTTCATCGCAAAATTCTTCGCCTGAAATAAAAGTAACAACAACATTGTTTGTGTTTTCATATCTAAGGTAACTGAAAATAAAGTAAACAAAGATTTTTTTCGTTTTTCCCTCTAGTCGAGCGTAAAGTTAAAACAACTGGATCTAAACTTGCGTGTTCTCATCATTCGGGATTGTCGTATTTTGTTTTTTAATATCCCTCACTTTTACTTTAGCCGAATTCAAAACATTCTATACACCGAAATAATAGTTTTTATTTTTTCTTGCTATTAGGATTTTTTTACAATTGGTCGCTTTATAAAACATTTTAGACAACTACTGTGTAAAAGTCGTTACTAAAAAACCCTAACCCAGAGTATAACAGGGAAAATGCTATTCCAGGCCATTCAAATTTAAAACAAAAAATGTAATAATTAAAAAACTATGTTGAACTTTTTTCTAAAAAGCAAAAAAGGAACTTCGCAAATATTGTTTAAAATTGAATTGTCACAGAAGCGACCCCTTTTATTACATAGATGCACGTATGTCTGATTATTTGAAAATTCATGCGCTGTCCACCCCTGTCGGGCTGCAGACAAAATACGGGTGTACGAAATTCGACCGGTTTTATTCCGGGCCGAAAACCGGCGAATACCGGATAATACAGGTATATGCCGCCTGGCAGATAGCTTACGGGCATGTAATAAATTGTGAAATATATATGGGACCCTTTTTTACTAAAATTAAGATCAGGCACGCGCTTACAGCGGATAATGGATATGGCTCGTACGTTTGTGTACAGATAGTAAAAATATTTCTTGTATTACTGTCAGAAAGTTTACTGTATAAACTATTTCTAAAAGTTGCTTTGACGTGTTAGATACTTGAAAAGGACTTACCATTAATATGATTTTGAACACTTATCCAACAAGAAATCTGCCAGAGGCTGGCTGGTTGGTCTGAAACAAAGGAAAGAAGATGTTAGCTAGGGAACATTTATTGACCGTAGTCTATGACACTTATCGATAAGAACAACACTAGTTATCGATTGAATCTATACGGGTAGCCACGTGCGGGACCACCCTGTGCGCGCGCGTGCTCACTTGCCCCGTTTTTTACCTCACCTCACCTAATCTTCGATCAGATGAAAAACTTGCGACTGTTCTTGCACAAGTCATTAATGAAATTGTTGTAAATACGTCTATAAATCAAAACCGTGTTTAATTTATAGACGTACTAATTAAGTGTCCTCTGTTTGTGGTTTCTTTCTTTGTTAGTAATTATTATATTCGTTCTGAATAGGAGTGGAATGATAAGAGAGATAACAATAAGAATAAAGATTCAACTAACATTACGTTATTATTTTAGACATGAAAAAATCGTTGAAATAGTCGGTGATATAATAATATAGAGCTTAGTATGGCGTAAGAATTTGTCCCACATGCATGAATCTGGGTTAAAATAACATTGAGTAAAAATATGATTAAGGGTTAAATTTTAAGCCAGATCTTAGCCTTAGCCAGAAGTAGGCCATCTTAATCAATACTTAAAAACTTTTGTTACAAGCCTTAAAAAAGCCTACAAGGTTGCGTATAAGGTTGCATATTAGGCCAATAACTCATAGGTACATTATGCCTTTACAATATCGATCAGTAGCCCAGCTTGGCTTTCATCCAAACATCTTATGGCAGTAATATGGGTCCAGGTGTAATTCGTATTTATTGCTGTTAAGTGGTTATTTGTATTGAGTATTGAGTACAGGAAGTGTAAATGTTTAGTTATTAGACACATAAGTTTAGAAACTGGTCGAAAAGGTCGATAGTGTACATCTGCCGGGACATATTTCGTTAACTGTACTCTCAAGTGTATGACATGCCAAAGAAAGAGATACAATAGAGATAAGAGTCATAATATTATAATTTATGACTATAAAATTTATGTATTCATATAATGTATGCATATTTATTGTTTGGTATTTTATGGTATTTTAGAATTTTAGGATCTGCAGGGCTATTATGACCGTTTACGAAAAGTGCACGATTCCAGGCAGTTCAGTTTTCGATCTACAACTGCCTTGTTCTTTATTTGTATTATAACCTCATATTCTTCTGGCTGGATTTGAACCCAGTTTGGTTGTTTATGAATGGATTTGATACGTCAGACGAGCATGTAGGTGACATTAGGAAACGTCAAAATTCAAACTTGACATAACGACATTATGTTTTTTTTTTGAGAAACGCACATAATATAAAGGGCATAGCCCATTGAGATACTATAGTAGAGGAGAGAGCCTTATATCAGTGTATAAGCGTCAAAAGCGTGTAATGTTATGTCCTACTTACTAGGACATAACAAAGGAGTTGGTCTGCATATTTAATGTAATAAAAGTGTTAATAAAGGTTTTTAATGAACATTTTATGCTAGATATTGTTGAGTTCTATGGTTCCGCTAAATTATAAACCATAAGAATGGCCAAAGAATGCCTCAAACACGTGGATTTAACATTAAATACGTAAGTTTTGAACAACGTTTTTTGGGCTTCTCAATCGGTATTTTTGTAAGCTAAAAAGGATAATATTTAAGTTTAATAATCCCTTATTCGTGCTATGTGAGGCATTAGTGCTAAAAATTTTACATAAATTAATAATTTGACTACAAAAGTTGCATAGCTTTTTACGTGTGCTTACGGATTCTCATTACTTGAACTATAGTTTATCGATATCATGAACTAAATGACTTTCTTTTCTGGATTATAATGTGCTTCGAAATGATCGACAAATAGAAATATTCAAGAAAATAAACGCACACTACTTGTATGAAAATAAGCACAAAATGGCCACGCGATGACGGGCTAAGACTACATCTACCTATATATCCTTAATCTGTGGAGCCAATGATGATGATATTTATGGGATATATTTCTTTACTTTATAATTACATTAAATATTAAAGTATATTATTATATTATTAAATAAATAGATTGTTTATTTGCAAAGGCGCACGGCAAATGTAAATATTTTAAGTGTTGCAACACTGTCTTTATATAATATAGGTAGGTAAACGGAAAAATTGTAACTCAAGTTGTAAAAGATTTTGATTTTTTTATCATAAATAATTAATCTTATAATACACAACGAATATATTCTTCTAATATTAATTATCATTTATACAAATAATTGATGATTCGTTGCACTACTAATGCTGTAATGTAGTGTTCCCCACTGTAAGTATTTATGGCTGCAATTTAAACTCTCAAATTATTTGAAATTTGTATTGCAACACTGATTCTCAATAATTTGTGAATTATAACAATTGGCAAAAATATTTTAATGTTTATTTATTAATTATAATATAAAGTATGATTTAGTACACTATATTAATAATATTACGGCATATTAGTACAAACTACAAACTTTAGAGCTCTCTTTAGTTCTCTGACATTAGCAACTTACCGAGTCAACCATTATAAAAAAGAAGAAGAAGTAGAGAAAATAAAAATGGGTAAAATTTGAACAAAATATATGTACCTAGTTGATATTATTATGTTGTAAGAAATTGATAAACTTTATCCTTATACCTACGTTAAATAACCTTAAAAAGTCTGGAATGCATCAAACTTGTGTATTACATGCATTACTGCAATACAACAATAAAGTTTACTTTCAAGTAAGTTGAACTTGAACTACGTTTTTTTGTGCTTTCAAATAGGTATTATTGTAACTGATAGTAACATAAAAAGGCAATTTATAAGTTTTAATAATCCCTTATTCATGCCTTGTAAGGCATTTTATATAATTGGTACCTACTGTGTGCGCTAGCCGCTAAACCAAATATTTTTTAGGTTAATGGATTGCTCGAGAAGAAAACAATAAATTGCAAGTGGGATGATGATGACAAAGTCCTAAAAGGAAGATAATATATTCACTCAAAAGCTTAAACTAGAAGAAATTTAATAAAAACTTGTTTTTAAATGTTTTATCATTTATTTTCTCATTCAAATACACTTAATACCTACATATACAAATAATATAACATATTCATACACAGCTTTCATCATGACTGTATTTGTCTTATCACCTTATTATGAACCTAGTATCAGATAGTAAAGTGTTAAACCTCTTTTATATTCTTATAAAAATATTTATACAGCGGAAATCTTAAACAAGGTTTCTGCCTTGTCACTTGAAATCAAAGAAGTTGAATAAAACATCCATTGTGTAAATATTTGATTATTATTGATGAAAGATAAAAACAATATTATAATTTCAGACTTTATTTTCCAAACCAATTAGTAATACACAATTACAAACTCTGCCTTTAAACTATAGGAAATTTGGATCTCTCAGACAGAGAGTGGTCACGCGGTCAAGTGTTCAAGTGATCAGTTTTGTGATCTTTGTGTTGTATTACGTTAAATAGAGATACACGGGGGGCATTCTGAACACGTCAGAATTTCTCCTGTGTGACTGACAGCTTAAATGCAGAACGCTTGAACATGTGACCACTCTCTGTCTGATCGATCCCTAAGAATTAAAACATAATATAAATTTGTTACTTAACAATATATTATTATCTTGTAACTTGTAAGTTTTGAAGAATTTTAATATATTATATAAAATAAATATTATTGTTATTGAGGTACAAAACTATGTATATACTTATAATATTATTATGGTAATAATAATATAAGTTCCTATGATAATATTGTTTTATGAACAAGTATGTTAGTTATGCAATTTTAGTAAAGTCTTTTTTGAAAAGTAATTTTATGAAGGTTTTATTTTTATTTTTGAGTAAAATTTAGTGACTGTTACACTTTTTATAGGTAATACCTCTTTTTATAATATCCCTTTGAATAATACCTTTAGGCCCACTTGCGCCAATCTGGGTTAAAGTTAACTCTGAGTTAAACATCATGTCATATTTGTCACTCACCAATTCAGTGATAGAGATGACATGATGTTTAACTCAGAGTTAACTTTAACCCAGATTGGCGCAAGTGGGCCTTAAACAGTCAGTCAAGTTATAAATGAAAAAGTGCATAATATGAGAATTTAGCTAATTTGGATTTAATATTTTCAATTTAACTTTTCTAATTTAGGTGTGTTTCAATGTTTATCCGGAGCATGTTATACATGAATCTAAAGTTTCAATGGTACGAGAACACAATCTCAAAATGCTTGTTATTGAGAAAGTAAGTAATGTGCCTTTGAATTTACCTCTTTGGTGCAATGTTTATCATGCATATGTACCAAAATACTTTTCAGGTTAACAAGGAAATAGTTTTGTGTAATAACACAAAAACTATAGATTGCACTATGGGTTTTTGGTGAAAGTTCATATTTCACAGTAATTATACACAATACTTGTGTTTCCTTATGACTTGTATGCGTTCCTTGTGTACTAAACCAATGCAGTCTTAGTTCATCACACAAATACAAAACTTATTGTTTACATAACCTATATTGTATTTAAATAATACCTATAGGTTATTACACCTCACGTTATTATGACACCTCACGGCTCACTAACACTAAATGGATTACTAAGGTCTCTAAGGCGTCTTTACTAAACTTATGTATCGCTTTGTGATTATCCTGAGAATATAATCGTTTTCCCGAACACTTCCATTCTCAATGAATACTTCGAATATTTAGTTTACACTAATTACTATTTTACTATACTAAATATTCTATGCACTAAAATAACTCATTAAGTAACTAACAAACTAAATAGCAATATAACTTAGCACTAAAGAAGTATGTAATATTGATAAATAAAATTACTAAAACGTAAACCATTCAGTAAAAGTTAATATTGTTTGGCGTTTATTGAATTGCTGTTTTTGACGTTTGAGCAAGCCAGCTTATGTCAGTTAGTGTTGTCATAATACGAAATTACTACTCGGTTATCAATGGAGAAGTATGTTTTGTGTCACGTGACCGCTCGCTGGCTGGAAAATAGAGGTCATAGTACCAAATTACCAGCCAGTCAATTTAAGCCCGTGTAATAAATGGATATAAGAGCTCATAATAACCCCCCTGTACATTTTTCTGCAATAAAAATTGTTCTATGCTACCTATTTCCTTTCGTCAAAATCGTTTCTGTGGTTTAAGCGTGAAGAGGTAACAAATAGGCGAAGCATAGAGATAGAGAGAAACAGATTATGTCGGTATAGATAAAAAAATATTTGATAATACATTATTAGTTAAAAATTTAGAGCTAGTACGTGCTGAACTAGAAATGTGGTAGATTAAAAATTGCACAAGCCATGGATAAACCTATTGAGATGTTTGCAGATGTGTTCATTTTACTGCATTTACAGAAAAAATAGATATACAAAGGTTGATTCTTACATCATAGAAGCTTAGGAGCTTATAAAGTCACGAACAGATTTTATACAGGTCAGATTAGTAAAATTGGCCAGGTATAATACCACACCTTTGTCTATCTGTCTGTCTGCGTCAAAATAGAGGTTGTCTATGTACCTTTGCCAATTTTAACGAAATTCGGATAGGAAATACTTATAATATGTGTGTCGTGTGATTCCCCGAGATAAAATTCCTAGGCAAAAGCATTTGCGGGCAACGTTTAGTAATATTTAAATCTGAAGCTACTTGTAGGTACTTTTGAATATCATTACAACTGTAACAACTAACAGCTGAATAACAAAAGCACTCGAGTGCAGTCGGCATTAATACATATTTATTTGACATGCGGGCGATCGCGAAAAGGATCTTAGAACACAATAGACGAGAATTGGTCTACTTAAACCAAATTACCGCGATACTCCCGCATCCTTGGCGCTCCGGGCGTCCACTTCGCGACACCGGAAGAGATTCCCACAATTGCCTCCGCGACTGACGTATCTACTATCTACACATTGTTGATCTTTGGTTAAAGATTCTATTCTCGTTGTATTTAATTAATTATATTTATGTAACATAAAAAATGGTTACAATCCTTTTAGGGTTGGCAATGCCAGGTTAATTTTAATTGATAAATTTTACTTTGCGATATTGTAATCTTTATTGAATAATTGTTGTGTTGAATTACAATATGAAGCGTAATAAATGGTATCACTTAACAACTAAACACACACCCCTTTGGCTTTGGTTGTGTGGTAAACACAAAAGTTTTGATTTGATACTTCCTTATCTTTCAATACTTCTTTATCGTATTAAAATATACAAAGACAAAATTACATGTTGTCGAGCTCCCGGCTCAACCCTTCACTTATCTCGTCACCAGACGCCGCCAGACAGCACTACACCGCGAGGTGTCAAAATATACACGCGGTAAGGGCGAGTTCACACGCCCACTTGTAAGACGCGTGACGTCACAGGAAGTGACGCAAGGAGGACGTCTTGAATGGCATACGCACACACGCAAACCACCGTATATTATAGCTCCTTGGACATGTAGGAGTCTCAATGAACGTACGCTGCTCGTTCACGTCGTGATTGTATTGTGAAATAGTCCCATTGAGATTGACGTACGCCACTATTAGAGAAACAACGATTGATAGACGCAGCACAGTACTAATTGAACGATGTCAGTTACGGTTCCGGACAGGAAACGAATTAAAAAAAATTTCGTCACTCGGAACTAGCGACTTCTAATGAGCGAACATACGAATTATTTACCGTCATAAAGTCTCGCTTGACCGCGCCTAGAACAATTGGAGTCGAAAAACTGTTCGTCATTTCCGAATTTTAATGAGCGAACACGTTACGATGAATGACAGGGGCATTGGACCTTGTGCCAAAACCATAATACACCGGCAACTCTCTTGCATTTTTGGAACTGAACGCTGTCGAATTTTGAACTCTATTTTTAGGACGACTGAGTGCACGTTTTAGCGGGATGGATGTGCGGCGAAGTTTGTTTAAAATAACTATCGGTATGGAGTACACGTGAGGGGGGTGCGGGCAGGTGTGAGGCCAGATGTCTTGAACAAATTGCCGTGCCATAAGGTACCGTCGGTGTGGACACACCCTTACTTTTGTTGGGCGCTTGGCGTGTGCCAAGGTTTAATTTTATGCTTGATTACGAGTCGATCGGGGGCCTACTAATTAATAGTTGCGAGATGAATGCTTCAGACTTCCAAGTTTCAAGTATTGAGTCATTGTTTTTAGTTCTTGTGAATAAAAACGCTGGTAAGTTAGCGAACGACTTGTTTTTAAAAGTAATGCTGACAATAAAAGTTATGAATAATTTAATTGCGCCCACGTTCCAGTTCAGTTTCCTGTTAGATAACGTTCATATTTTTGTCTTGGTGGGAATGTATAAGTTTTATGATATTGAATTCTGAATTTGGTCCGTTTTAGGTATTCTATTAGTTATTAATTATTATTAGTCAAAACGCCTCCGTGGTCTAGTGGTAAAGAGCGCGGCTCTTGACTCGGAGGTCGTGGGTTCGATTCCCGCGTTGGAAACATGTTATTTCCAAGTTTGGTTAGGACAATGCAGGCTGATCACCTGATTGTCTGACAAGTAAGATGATCCATGCTTCGGATAGGCATGTAAAAAGTCGGTCCTGCGCCTGATCTCTCGCCGGTCGTGTCGGTCTGCCGTCCCACTGGGTTATGAGAGTAAAGGAATAGAGAGTGCTCTTGTGTACTGCGCACACACTTGGGCACTATAAAATTACTCCTGCGTAGCTGGCCTGGTTTCAATGAAACCGGCCACCGTCACCGAAACCGGTGTGGGAGCTATTATTATTATTAGTCAAAAATTAAATACAGTTGGATGTAGACATTAGATGATGTATTATTGTGGCACATTCATCATGCTTATAACGTAATATTTCCTATAATGTTATTCATGTTAGCTTTACATACAACATGTCAATAAAGAAATAAAACATTTCGTTTTGTACAATACGAAACAATGCCTTAATTAAAACCCGTAAGACAAAAGCTTAATATCTAAAGTAGGAGTATATCTTTCAATAACCATTGTTACCGTTAAATATAAGATTCGCATACACGTTTACAAAAGCAAAATGAAAACAAAACTATTCCTTTATTCCATTTTTATCCGTATATTGTCTTTGGTCGCTGCTCTGTCCAGGCCAGCCGTAATCAAAGGTGCGCGACAAAGCCCATCTGGCTGGCTTTTTGACTCCCTTACCCGCCTGTTTCATATCTCAGTAATTGGCTTTCGATTTATATTCACTTGTTTTTCAGTTATCGCCTCTCTCGCGATAATCTGGATATCGTGATTGCGTAGGATTTAATAGGATTCTGCGACGGCAAAAAGTAGATCGATTGAGCTTTTTAGTTTTCTCGTTCGCTCTGTTTCCTGCTTCTCTATCTTTAGCTTCAATTATTTTTTATAATTAAAATTCATTCAGATTTATTGACGTTAGCATACATTCGGGGTTGATTGTTCGAAATTTGAAATAAACCGCCAAACGAGCGCGTCAGCGGTCCCCACACGCGCGCGCGACCCCCGCGAAAGGTGCGCGTTGTGCAGGGGGGTCGACCGCCCCTATTATCTTTAACATTTGAAGTCTGTTTGCAAGATAAAGGCAAAGGGGAGTCGGGGGGTGATTTTCTTTATTCTTCACCCGGATTTATTATTATTTTTTAGATATTATTACTGTGATTGTCGGCGGCGCGGCGCGTGCGCACATGTCCCGCTACCCCACGTTCAATTATGGGTGAACGTAATAATACTTATACTTACTACTATTTATTTTTTCCTTTTGTTCGAGGATTATAGAAAGTTACTGTGCGGTTCTTGCTGCTAAATTTTTGCAAAGGCATAATAACAAAATGGCGTTACATCTAATTTCCAGCTTGATTGTCATATTGTTGTGGACAATGGTTTTAATGAGCTGGACGACCTTGGATCGCGGACCGGAAATATTATGTCGCTTAAGATAAACTGAGAAACATTATGATAAAACGCTTAAAATAATAACTAAAGACCACTATGAAACATTAAATTAATTATTGTAGAGTATATTTGTGAAGCAAAATGTTTCTTATTTATGCTTTGTAAAGTATGAATAATCTATACGGGCATTTCTTTTGCACTTTCAATGCCTTTAGATGACTTTGCTAAAGCTATAGTAAATCACGCACAGCTGATTTTACGTCTGCACCTTACTGTGTCAACTGCCTTGCCAAACAATATTCCTATTCATGTCGTAGAATACAAAGTCGGTAGTTCTATGCGCGATCCAAATTCTTATAAGGTGGAGCAGTCTTTAAGGAGTTATCTGGTTTAAACGATTTCCGATCATGTGCTTAATGTTTAAGGTACAGTTTCGTTTGTCAGAAATATAAGGCACGTGATTGTAGATCGGTATCGCTACACATGTTGTTTGATCCGGCGTATTAATGTGTTTTGTGGGCGTATCGAATGTCTTATGGCTTTTAATACGTGGCGCCTAAGACAATACAGTTCCCAGGTGTACTGACGGGTCGTAAAAAGTACACTTCCGTGTTTAAAATTCTGTAAACATTAAAAAATATTAAGTAATCATTGCGTTAATAGTGGCCGTTACGTTCCGTTTCGTTCTACAAGAGACACTTAATAGGAGCTTTTAAAAATTCCTATACACATACTGTAAATTACTTGACAAGAAGAGGCTGCTATAAGCTAATTGAAACTAAAAAGTTAAAGCTGTCAATAAACAGGAGATGTTTTCAGTATGAAAAATTATGTAGAGTCACCGGGCAGTCAACTTAAATCTAATCGACCGTCATTTGATAGTCCTAGCTAAATAGATAAAACTGCCTGTTTTTTGCAGTATTATGAGTTAGGGCTGCTGGAAGAAATTTCTTTAGAGATAAGCAGTACCTGTTGTGTCGTCTTTCTTTATAAGTATATCTTGTTAAATGTTTTTTGTGTGCAATAAATGGTTAAATAAATAAAAAAATATGAGTATCCATATTTTCTAGTATTACCGGACGATCATATTATTTTCTAGTATAACTATAGGTCGATCAATAAAAAAACTATATTCTTAACATTACGTACCAAGATATTTTTTGCTTGATATCGATTTTATTGTCCCATGAATAACTTAATAACGAGTTATTAAGTGGATGTATCACCAAAGTTTGGTATGAAAGTTGAGCACTATCGATCCAATATGGCGTCTAATCCACGGACAGTCGGCGCACGAGACAAAGCTCTTCGCCCCTCGCACCTTTGACCCTGCGCCGGCGCAGCTGCACACTAAGATCAACAGGGGAACACCGCGATCGATAGTTCGACGCCGTTCTTAACAATCACTGTTGCTACTTACCACTGATTATGCCGTGCACTCAATGTAAGCCACGAGCCGCGGTTTAATATATTCGTAATTTAGTTCTGTTTATAAAGTAAGCTGCTTCTTTCATGATGAATACAGAATAACACAATCCATACTAATAATATAAATGCGAAAGTGTGTCTGTCTGTATGGTGTGTGTCTGTATGTAAGTCTTCACGCCTAAGCCACTCAACCGAGTTTTCTGAAATTTGATATGGAGATACTTTGGGTCCCGGGAAAGGACCGAGGATACTTTTCACCCCGAAAAAAGTACGGTTACCGAGTGATAAATGAATTTTTAACCGACTTCAAAAAAGGAGGTTATCAATTCGACGCGTATGTATGTAATATTTCCAGAACTGCCTTTTTCGTACAATTCTGAAGTCGGTTTTATCTTTTTAAAATACAGTTATGGCGTAACGGAGTTGCGGACGTCATCAAGTGGTATTTATTACACTCTAGGAATTCTTAGATAGAGTTCGTAGATAGTTATCTTGACCCATAACTATCAAAAGTTTATTGCCAATAGCATTTTTGTTCATTAAAATGCTGCTATTTCTATATTAGCCGGAGATGCGCACGCGCGAAAGATGTTTTCAAACAGCTGATGTAAACAAATAGATATGTACCGAAATTTAATAGTTTTGTATGAACAATCGATCATACGAGAACATCTTTCGCACGCGCTTGGCAGATGCGCTCGCGAAATCACCCGTTCTTCGTCAACGTATTCCATAACCGATGATCTATTCATGTATTTATTAGAATGTATATTTGAATACAAATCAATATGTGATCCCATCTGTCACATTTTCAATTGATACTAATGTTTACTGATATTAGTGATACTCGATACGATACTAACCTAACATTAAAAAGTATTGAAGCTGGCTTAAATTATTGCAGGTAAACTGTTATGAGCTACGAAATGTAATAAGAATCAAATGGTTTAAACTAAACATCTATATATTAATACGCGAGCGAAAAACTTTGAAACCCTTTTTACGAAAAATGCGGAAACGTAGGAGCATGAAATTTCGCACAGTTGTAGTTTATATGGAGAAGGTAATCGAGCTAATATTATTTTGAAATTATGCTTTTATCATAAATTTTTTAACAAATAAAACATTACAATACTACAATGTGCACACTACGTGATTTTGAATGACATTAAGCCTATGCACACGAATTATACTCTTTTTATTTATGGCTGAAGTCTGTGGTCAAATTAAAAATGGATTGTTGTTTTTTTATTAAATCTAAAATGCCAAAAGAAGAAGAAGAAAATAAATATTTTGGTAGTAGAATATTAATGGCATTGAAACTTATAATTATTAAGGTCGAACTTGGACCATTCGGCGATCTCTAGTATTTATAATAGTGTACCATTATTACGTCTTTACGTACGTAGCTCTACGAAACTCTACAATCTACAATCTGCATTTTAGAAATTAGAAAATATTAATAATGTTCAATAGTAAGTTGTTGATAACCACGATTAAAATCAAATTTACCCAGGCAAATAAAATTATTAAGATTTGTATGAGTATAAACTACTGAAAAGAGCTTTCAGGCTACCTAATCTTTCTCCAAATAAATATGTAAATAATAATTGTAAGAGCTAGTTTTATGTTATCAGGGGTACAGTTAGACAAGGTGGTATAAAACTGAGCACGTGACACATGACGAAAAGGTGCAGCACCCCTTTCTTTATTTGAACACGTCACTATGAATAGGCGATAGTAAAGTGTTAGTTGTGAGGGGTTCAATATTTTTTTCAATAACCAATGGATCGTAAGTAAAAGTTTTTGATATTTGATCTAGTGTGGTACTGACGTCGATATTGAAAGCTCTGTACGATTATTATAAACCTATTATTTTTGTATGGTTATGGAATTTTCTATTATAAAAAGATGTTAAAGTCTTGCTACATATATTATCGTCTGTTATTTTATGTTTTTTTTAGGTAGTAATATGTTGACAAAACATTGGTCGGGCTTAAAAAACACAAATATCTAATCTCAATAATGTTTGTTTCTCGTAAAATGTTTTTAAATTGTCATTTCATTAAAACACTTTACAGCTTCTGCCGAGATACCAATTCATATAAGATCGCTACGCCAAGTCATGAATCGCAAGCAGCACCTTGATTGCACATTATGATGAGCAAAAAATTTATCTTATGCGGGTCGACGCACCATGTGCACAAGCTGATCGCTAATTTCACAATGGGGAACTCTTTCTTGGCTAAAGGTGCGAATCGCTATTTAGGTCATCTTCACATTTTTTGCCACGACTCATAATAACTTTGGCATCTTGCGGGATGTTTGAAAAAATTGTGGGGTCAGGTACAATATCGGCATGTGGTGTGCTCACTTGAATAATTTCTTTAACTGAATTAAATATTCTTTGTACAGGTTTACAAAGAGAAAATATTTGTTAGTTTGAATAAGCTCTGAAACGACATTTGCGATGAAATTTCCTACAAAGTAGAGTAGAGTGCAGACGTAGGCTTATCTCCAAGACGGAAAATGTAATAATAATAATAATAATAATATCTATGGACGCTTCACACCACGTCAGTCTGGCCCCATGCTAAGTACCTGAAGGACTTGTGTTACAGGTACCAGACAACGGAAATATATTTAATACTTTTATACTATACATATATTTAAGATTTTTATTATATGATAAATATATTTAATACACATCCATGACCCAGGAACTTTGAAAACTTTTTGTTCCGTCGGCGGGATTCGAACCCGTGACCTCCGGCTTAAGCTACCAACGTGCTATCCACTGAGCCACAGAGGTCGTCATGTGTCGCCACAATGTGGTAACATAATTTTTTTACGTGTACGAAGTTGCGAGATAATCTACCGGTTAATTACTCGGTAGACAATTCCAAGAGTGTTCATTTGAAACCGATTTGGTAAACATTTTATTAATTCACTATTATCTAGGTATAGTCTCTGAAAAAATTACGTTGATAGTTACAAAACCTTAATTGAAGCTACCCATCTCAAGTAATTTAATGTGTTTTTTTTTATTTAATATATCCTTGTCGGTTGTAACTGCTCCAGGTTAGATTTTCATTAAACACTGCTGACCGGCGCCCTCCATATTTGTATAAAATAGGCCGGAAGGTAATGTTTCTTTGTTTTGTTAATGCAGCTTTTTGTAAATACTCAAGCTTTTTTGTCCAATTGAAGTTATCATTTAAGTAGATATTTTTATATTTTCTTTTTATTGTTTACTTGAAAAGTTTTCAACTCTATTCATGACTCATGGTACGTTTTGTATATTTAATTATTGTCTATATTATATTTTCTAGTTTTTAGTTTAGATAGATGTAGAGTTGATAATAATTCATTATTTATACTTGAATGTCACTTTTCTCTCAACCTTCTTTTTTGTTGTTCAACCAGCGCAAACGATAAAACATTCGATTTATTATTTTGATCACATTATAATATCATTGTTTGTTTATTTTTTAAATTTCAGTATTCACTCGAAATAATAATTGTTGGGTAACCTTAAAATGTTTTGAATGTACTATACTTAGTACTTATGTTACCAGTATAGGTACAGCCGAGGCCAAATCTAGGATTTTGTTGATTGTGAAATAAGGACGAAAGTTGGTAAATCGGATCTGTCTTCGACTGTACATGATTTGTTTTCTTACTGTTGCCAATTTCATACCGATATCGAGATCAATCATTATTTATGTTAGTGGGCCATAATCTGCATGCAATAATCGATGACGTACAAAATTGCACGCTACCCTATCCATTTGCTGCCGTTTCAAATTAGACTGTATCCTGATCTGCTAGGATCTATTTTCCTTTGTTTGCAAAAATTAGAAATTAATCTGCCAGTATTAGACAAAAAGTGAGAATAAAATCGACTCTAATGCCTAGGATTAGGGACATCGGGAGGTCTAAATATAGTTGTTACAATGTATGATGTACCAGTTCCCATGGCCATCTGTTTGTACAGTCTTGAGGGTTGAGGAGAGCCGTGACATTTGGTGTTACCCTTAAACGGCCGTTGAAGGTTTTTTAATTGGCCATTATAGCTTATGAATTATTATCTTACTAGATAAAAGTGTAACACTTTCATTACATTCTGATAAGAATCCTTATGAGAATATTCCTTCTTCGCTTACTGCCTTGATCATACCGCACACTTTTGTTACAGTAGCGCTTAGGTAAATTTAAATTTAGAATATTTTATTTCTATACAAAATATACATACAGAATATACAAGTAATAAGTATTACATACAAGCATATTGTAACCAAAGTAAAATAATATCAAATGATTTGTAAAACTTTATATCAATTTTCCATAGCCTCGCTGACGCTATCAAAAAAGAACCCGTCTGCGTTTTAAAATACATATAATATATTCTATTTACATATAAAAAAAATATCATCACAACTCATCCAAAAGCTTTTTATTCGTTTCGTTTGCAGTATTTGCAAAACACAGTTGTTTTGTGGCAATTGTCACATCACACCGATTACCCCTCTCGCAAGAGACAGGAAGCTCGTATCTGTAAGAGAAGCCGGGACATATAATTACGTCACACAACGGAACTAGGCGGTGGAGCAAGTGCAACTGGCTGCTTCCTCTGTCACAAGTGTATGGGGTTGTTATTTAAATGATGACATAAATAAGTAATTCGATAACCTCTAAAGAGCTCAAAGGAGACGATTTGCGATTGTAATTACTAAAGGTTGCGAGTATTCTTGAAGTTCTGTGTGTAGAAGGTTTTTCAGAAGAAAGAGCATCTAGGACACCTCTAAGGAACCACGTATGAGATTTTACCACTAAAACTGCGAGTAAGGCCTGTGTGTTTTTTTAATCAATAGAACTTGGGTATTGGCAATGTCACTACTAATGAATTTGATAGGTCTCAAGCTCGAATGCGACTTGGACTTTATAAGCTCTTAAACGTGATTTATTTGAATAGCTTGAAAATTATACCCTCCTGGAGTTGTCTAAGATACAAAATCTAAATTTTTTCCTCTGAGAAAGAGATGTCTCAAGCTCTATTATAAAAAGTGCTGCTCCGAAGGTTTTTGGCAATCAATCTATTTCCATCACATATCCTGGTATGTGATGGAGAGCGCTAAAGATAGACGTGATGGCTGTGGAAGATATACACTTAGATAGACAGAATGTCTGCCATACAATTTTTGGCAAAAAACTTTTCGTGTAATTCTGACTAAAATAGATTTTAGTCTAATATTTTTTAGTAAACTTATGCATAGATCTCTTACCGTATATTATTGCAAAATAAGCAACATTGCAACATCCGTAAAATTTAAATTTAAATCAATTGATTAACCCCTTGCTATAAATTTTGAGTTCCCACCGTCAGAATGTATGATCTATGAATATTTAAGTTAATAAGTAAATAATTTATGATGAGGTTTTATGCGCGGTTATGCGTCGTTATGCTGTGACTAAATAAATTTGTACACCTGTTAACGTGTACAGTCAGGAGAAAAATTGAATATTTTAAATTTTACTAAGACAATTTTATTTCATAATATATTTTGTACTGAATTGCTCTTCGTCTATATTTTCTTTTTAATAAAAATAAAGAGCTCAGAAAAATTAGCCATTTAACGTAAAATAAGTTTTCATCTGCTTACATTTTTGCTCAGCAGTGGGACAGCATAGGCTCTTAAATTGCGCACAGTATGTAAGACACTGATTAAAGCTCATTATTTTCTGTTTATTTTTTAACAGATTATGTTTAATGTGTTGCAGAGTGCCTGTACGTTGTAATTTTTATGTAGGCAGTACTAAGACCCCCGGTGCGTGACTCGAAGGAACCGGAAACGGTGCTCAACATCGTGTCGGCCGCTTCCGTGCGCTATGGTCTCCGCTTCCGCCTGCGCTTATCACTTAAAACACGCTACAATCTTGTTAAATCTCCCACTGATTTACAATTACATCGAAACAATTACCCTAACAAAAAAATTCTATAATTCTATTACATCGTTGTCGAATGTTTTTCATGAAGTTGTAAATGTGAATTGGAAAACTCATTATTTATTTGCATCTCTCGAGCTAATTAAATTCGAAATAGAAGAGGATTCGTGTAACAATACGGTTTGGGATATCGTTAGTGATCTAATTTTTAAATAATAATGACGAGTCCTAAGAGGCCACGCACGCGTAATAAACAATAACGGCACTCAGACAAAACAAAACCTCTATGCAGGTTACCGCGGATCGTCAAATCGAAAACAAAAGGAAAATGAAATGGAATGAACAAACCCGAAACATGACTCCAAAGTGCATCGAGTGTCTAAATTCGAGTATTCGTTTTGTCGCTAATATAGAAACCAACAAAACCCACAATACGTTAACCTGAAGCACCGCATCGATGGCCCGCCTTCGTTGTCTCGTTTTCGTAAAAATAATAAACATAATGACTTCGGCGGTATCGAGTTGCGATATTCAGCGTTCTGTGAATTTAATATGGAAGAGTCGTTCGAAAACGGAATAGTCATTATTTTTAATTAATTAAAGCGAGCTCATCACATAGCGTAATCTAAACCAAAATAGGTTAAACAAAGAGCGGGTTGTCTGTGGCGCGGGCGCGGGCGGAGCGGGCCGCACGGGCGGGCGCAGCGAGCGAGCCGGCTAATGCGGCCGCATCTGCTACGTAATGAGCTACTCAAGTACACCCTAACTTGTTTACATTGTTTCTTTATTGTGTTTTTTACCCGCCTCTTTCTTTCCTATGGTAACGAAATGATTTTTTTCCCCGCAATAAAACGAAATCTCGCGTCAGTTGACTCTTTGTCTTTACGATTTTTTTAATTAGACGTGCGTCGTGCTCGTCGTGTGTGCTTAGCGTGTGTGATGCCGAAAGATTTCGCGGTTTTTCGTCGTCTTTTCACGGATCTCTTTACTCGAGTGAGCTACATTTGACTGTCTGTTGTTTTGATATTAATTATCCCTCAACGGTTTTATACGGAAGCGTGGACTTTTGTTGAAATAAAATTTCCTTTATCCAAATGAGCCATCAAATATTATTTTTGGATGGCTCATTTAGTGCAGCAGTTATTTTATGACTGATGGCGTATTAACATAATATCATGACGTGTTTCTCATAATGTTATTTTCTTTAATTTTCAAATAATCCTGACCGAGAACTGAACTTTTTATTTGACTCACGTAGGCCAATCACAATTTTTAATAAAGAAACAAACCACTTTTCTACTTCAGCATACGTCCATGTACTTCATTCCCGATTGAATAGCGTCCGGTCTGCGTATACGTATAGGTAAAGAGCCAAGATAAAGCTCGAAGCATTAACTCATATTCTCAAGCTAACGTTTTTTAATAAAGCCAAGCAATTACAGGCTCGCAGCGTCACAATTCATATGAGCTAAAGTTCCGGGCTGGTACAGTCGGTAACAAAAGTGCGGTACACTCGCCAACAAAGCGGCTAATCATTCTCGTATGTGCGTGGCCCGGTTTCCATTGTCTGCGCCATGATTAAGAGGATTGTCTCCAGCCTTCCTCGGATATTAAAAGCTCGTCTTCTCAATGCGATAGTCTAGGAATTGTGCGCTCGGTTGTACACGCTAGACGGCTAGATAATGCGTAAAATGTGCCGCTATGTGAAACTTTCGCGGCGCGGTTTTGTTTCTATTATTATGAGCTTTTTATGCTCGGGCTCGCCTTTTTGCGGCGATCTTGTATTATAGGTAGTGACGTGATGAATTTTTCCGCTTTGGTTTTTTATACTACTAATGACTGCCTTTTTGTCGCAATGGACAGACGCCCCGCTGGGAATATTAAAAATAGTTTCGGAAATATATCGAGAATTCTTGAGTTTGAAAAAGGAATATTCTGCATGAAACAAAACCTCGCTGTCATTATAATAGACCTCGTTCTCTTTATCTACAAAATGTTTTAGATTGTGTTTTGTGGAGCATTTTACACGGTGCAAATGCTTTTGATGTTTTTATGCTCTGCGATTGCTGTTTCACATAACATGAAGTATAATTTATACCTAATTAAAATTGCGATAAAACTATTCTATTGTTTGTATTTCTTATAGGACTGAGGTACCCAAAAATTGTTTTTGGCGTAGAATTTCGTCTATCTGAATACGGTAGATAACAGTATGTATACCTTTTGGCCCAGTAAAAATATCGTATGTGATAGACAAACACTTTAACAATAATATATTTAATATGGATTTTATTCTCATGGTTTTGACTCTTACTAGGTTGATAGAATACTGAGTATTTATGGAGTCTGTAGACCATTAGATGAGGATAATTAATGATGATAAGACCGACCACGTGAAGAGGGAAGGAGGGTGTGACCCTCACGCGCTGTACCTACTTCAATCCTTTGTGTCTCTACTTTCACCGGATATTTGATTTTTATCTAAAAATTAACGAATTAGAAACTTATAGACCACTTTCTATTTTTTTTCTCCGAAAAAGGAGGTTTTTTTAAAAATTGAAGTAATTGCCATCATTTACTTGAATTTCTGATTTCAAGGCGGTTTCAACAATTTTATATGCAACAAAACATACTGTTACTTATAGACTATCTTTAGTTGAAAGCTACATTTTATTGAATCACTAGCTGACCTAGTAAACGTTATTTTGATAAATACAGCAAAATAACTTTTCAAACTCAAAATAAGGTATATGTACCTCATTTCGAGTTTGAAAAATGTAATATAATATTATGTTTGCCGATTCGCAGACCACTCGATAAGCGCAACATTTTTCATCAAAATCGGTCCAGCCGTTACGGAGGAGTTTGACAATAAACACGAGAGTTTTATTGACATAACAAGTAGAAGAAGCTATACAATAAAAAGCTATAGAAAATTGTCTTTGTTTGTACCATAATGGAAATTTCGTTCCAATAATGTTGGAGTGAGATAATAACCATCTCTGTCACATTAAGAGGATCGAGAGGGTCTTGGGAGAAGAAATCTTAAGGCACTTCGAGATAATCGCCCATGTAGGTAGGGCTGTGCTAAATATTCTCAAAACTGAAAATGAAAATTCATGACAAAAATGAAAATGGTACACTATTTTCTTATAAATTTTTCGTGATAAAAAGCGTCTCTTTAAGAAGCATTTGAATCAATTACTAATACCGAATTTTACTAATAAAGTACCTTAAGACGGTGCTGTATATTGTCTAAACATTTAATATAAGCATCATTAAAAAAATAGTTTGCCTGATACTAAAGAAAAGTTAGATACCTCCTCCTCAAAAAGTAGGAGGTATCATTCTTTTTTCTTAGTAAATCCAAAGAGGAAGTCATTTAAAAACCCAGTCAGTATTAAATTGGCCGGAAGCTCAAGGTTTTCAATGTTTACGTTGTGGTAGCCCTACTCACCCCAACGTCTTAACCCTCGCTCCTCAAGACGCTCCGTGTAATCGCCGCAACACCCGTAATCGCTGGGCCGCGCACACGCCCCTGAGCGGAGCGATACGCGCCCGCTTAGCGGAATTAATACTAAATTTTGTTTCAAATACTATTTATTAATTTATTCATAATATTAAGATTAAAAATGCAAAAGGGTCTATCAACTGTCTGTCATTTTAAAATTTAAGCACAATGATGTATCAAAAGATACCTTAATCAATTTCTGCACGAACGATGTAGCGACCACCAAACTAGTTTATTTTTATATTACTTGTATTATTTTAGGTAATATTTACTTCGTAATTTTTTATATTAGATATGTTTTCATGAAATTATTAAAATTTAAAGAAGCTATTTTCAGAAATATTTTCAGTTATATTTCTGTAATTTATTACAATAATAAATACCAAAATGTTCCATAGCAAAAAACCACACAGTTAAAGAACTAAAAAAAATAAGGCGATACGCTGTTCATGTTAGCATGTTCAAATCTTATTTAAGTGTTTATTGTTACACGCAAAGGACTTCAACAGCATGTTGAATAAATGAGGCCTTATCGCTGAGATTCCGTAGTAAATTACACGTAACTGTTGTAAATATTATTGAGCGAATGATAGTATTATTATTAAGGACACTAAGGGCCTGTTTCACCACTTCCTAATAAGCGCCGAATAGGCTATCCACCACTTAACTTGACAGATCGAGTATGGAGAATCTGTCAAAATAGTTGTGAATAGCCTGTTCAGCACTTCATCAGGAAGTGGTGAAACAGGCCCTAACAATATTATTTTTATGTGATTATAATTATTATTATAGTAATAATATAATACATTACTGTGTAACTTTTTTATTTGTTTCATAAGGTATTAATTTTAAATACATATTTTAATTCGAATATTTGAACTTTATTAAATTTAGGTTTAATTGAAAATAGTCCCTACATAAAAAATACTTGTATAGCTATCATAATATGGGGAACAGACGTGTTATGTCTGAATATTTTGGTAACACTCGTTTGGTTTCAAATAAAAACCTTGCCACATGTCAAATAAAAAAAAATTTAAGTAAGTTAACTTCCAACTCGTGTAACAAAATTGGACGCCGCAAATAAAATAGAAATAGAATAGAATAAAAAATGCAAAATCGCATCGGAAGTAAAGAGTTAACTGGCAAAAAGTTACACAGGTATAATTGCTTCTGAAGTTAACAATCTGACGTGAGATGTAAATAAAAAGTCGGCAAAAAACCGCAAAAGCTGTTTACTAAACTATAGATAAAACACCTTGGCTCATCTTTTTTGCGAATGTTTGAGTATCGTATCCCGGGTGTGACCGAACACATGTCAGATTTGAGCGCGTGCGGCCCAAATTAAACACCTTTTGCAATATTAACTAGGTTTTTCTGTAACCATATTGCTTTCTTTCTTTTTTTGTCTGAATGTTTTGGCTAGTTTTTTGCTGACGATATCCCAATATTTATCTTTCATTATTTACATAGCGTTATAGTTTTTTCAGATTTCTAACAACACGTAACAAGCTCTTTTTCGAAGCTTTTTAACCCCCGAGTCCCGACCAAAAAGAGCCCACACCCCTGGGTGTTATAAGTTTGACGTGTCTGTCTGTCTCTGTGTGTGTGTCTGTCCGTAGCATCGTAGCATCCAAACGGGTGGACCGATTTTAATCTAGTTTTTTTGTTTGAAAGCTGACATGATCGAGAGTGTCCTTAGCTATTATAGTTCATCATCGTCAGCCTGCTCATTGCTGGAAAATCACGGTTTATCTGGTTCGTGCGTGATAGGCCGCGATTAACATCTTGTAGTCGTTTCATGGGTTTTATATTTTGCTCTGGTGCGTTATTATGATTTAAAGTTATTGAAAATGATATTTTTAATAACATGGTATTTTTTTGTACTTACAAAATATGGTACTTATTCTGTGGCCTGTTTCACATTAATTTGAATGTATTAACTAATAACACTGATAAGGCGAACATATTGCCCGACAGAAGGCACTCTTGAGGTCACTGAACTTTGTATTTTTGTCATGAAGTGCTTATCAATGTTTTATATTATACGACGTCCTCTTTTTTCGAGGTCTGTTAGAAAAGAATAGTAAATGCGGAGTTTGTAACATTCATAATGTTTTGTTTAATAAACGTCTTAATAATGTGCAAACATTTACAGGTAGGTAAGGTTAGTTGGTTATTTTATTACATTAACATTTCTTGCTTCTCTCAGCAACAACTATAAAAGGTATACCTATTGACAAAAGCATACGAATAGTAAGGACTATAAGAAGGGAAGTTGTCTAGCAAATGTAGCCAACAAAACTACTTAGATTAAGTTTGATGATGTAGCACACATGTTTTCTGCGATGTAGAGCCATTAAAATCTTCGTGGAAGTTTGAAAATCAATTACAAGTTGGCGGAAGGGCCGGCCCTTACAAGGCGGCACCGGCACACACTGCGGCGACCGCGGTATTTCGCTAATCTAACTTTACATCTGAAGCTGCAATATAAATTAGCTATTTCAACACCCAAGATTAGTTTTCTTGTTCTCGCTTTGCTTAAATTAAGCATCTCTACCAAAATCATTACTTAATATTTAAGTCACTCTTCTGGGCTCTTATTTAACAAAACAAAAGAAAAATTACCAAAAATTTTACTTTGAATCGAGGAAGCCTATTTTCAGCGGCGCAAGTTTTTCGACCGAAATAATGAACGTCATCTTGTTACGGGCAAGCGAATAAAAATCTTCTTCGCTATTAAAATTCACGAAAATAATGGACAGCGTCTAATTGAAAGTACTACTTTGAATGAAACTACTTGAATGTTGTCAAAAATTCTTGAATTGCGGGCCTCAAAATCGGCGCAGCCGGCACGCGAACGAAATAAAACAATAAAGACCATTAAACGCGAACAAAAGGAGTAAAAGGCAAGTCGGGGTACAATTAAAACAAGAAATAATAAGGAGTTGTAATAATAAGTATTATTATAGAGACAGAGAGAGAGAGGGGTCGCGCACACCTGGCCCGCCACGCGACCCCAGCGCTTCTGCCGATTGTGGCAACTGCCACCACCGTGTGCAATATGCCTAAATTTTCAGCCTAAACTGTGCTCATCAAAATATATAATTTATGGCAAAAAAAATACATATCATTTTACATAATATATTTCTGCTTCTAATATTCTATCTTGTATTCATTTCCTTAGTAGGTACCTATATATTCGCTATCCACTATCAAATGTAATTAATTATTCAGCTGATGTTATGAGTGTATTAGGTACGCTCTACATAAAACAATAAAATATATTCCAAGAGCTCAGAGATGCAATTTCTAAATAGAGTGCCATTTCATTATAAAACCAATCGAACATAATTAGCGGTGGAGTAGAGTTCGATGACAGATCTTCGGATCCATCTTGACATCACTCCACATGTGTAGCACGGCATATATTAATAAAACTATTCCGTACTCGTGACTAATGAGCGCGTGGCACTTGACCGGTTTTCCTCGGGTTTATAATAATAATTGAACATTGTCATGGCAACGCGCGGCGCCCTCGCTGCATTCCGACATAATAAGAATTACACCCCTTACTCCAGTAAGTCACCGACATCTGTCTTTGCCCAGCACCTGGCTAGCTCTCCTTGTTCCTAGTAAATGCAGTAATGCATTATAATTTGATGCATACATAATTGAATGCGCATCTCGTAAACGCATTATAAAATTGTTGCCACAACTTTGCGCCGATGTTCGTGATTTTTGCGATAAAATTTACTATAGTAACTAGAGATACCTACCTTAAGTTTTACATTGACATACATGCGAAATTTAATGAAAATCAACAATCAAAATTTTAAATCTCTATGCTCATTTAACCAATGTCGACGCGAAGATAATTAAATTACAGAGACACACACTATGGCATACTTAATAAATTTTTCTTTGTTTTTTGGAAAAACTTAGGAACAATATAACATAAGTATGTGTAATTATAAAATACCTGATTAACAATAATGTAATAACAATGAGCATTTACATCCTCACATACAGGTGTAGTGCCCTTTGCAGAGTAATTGGTGTGACTTCAGGAAGCGGAAGCGGCCCGCCCAATGTTAGTTCGTCACGGCGGCTGCCACACAATACTGTACGGACGGACGGACAAGTAGGTGTATGTATTAATATTCTTTTATATGACTCATGTACAACCGCGATGTCGAAAAAGTGAATGTAGGGAAATGTTTTCCGCCTTCATACTTTGGATCAATGATTGAAATTTCAAAATTAAGAATCAATAAAATTGTGACAAATGACAGTCGTAATCCAAATGTATGAAATGATAGCAAATTAGTAATAAAAAATAGAATTAATTGGCACACTAAAAACAATGTCTTGTACTTTGTTATTAAAACAAAGTAAAATTTAAGGCGCTGCTGTGAAGTATGAGGTGTGAACCACTTAACACGTGACATTCTTGTCCCGCGCGTCAAAATGGCGTGACGCGGTGTTTCTGCACAAAGAATTCCGCGGCAAGTCGCACAGACGCACAGCTTGCTCACGAGACACAGGAGAATGAATAGACACCCGCTACTTTGGACAGCACACACGGGTGCAAACTCTATCTATCTAGAAACGTCAAAAAATTGGTAAACTTTTCCTTTTGGTTTTTCCAATATTTAATGAGCGTTGATTAAGGCTACTTTTAAATATTGAAAATTAATAGATAATATCCGCTACTTCGGACACAACTTTATAAGGGTTTATACTTTACGTAGAGACGTTATTTTACTGATAACCTTTTCCCGTTGGTTGGTTATTCCAACATTTAATAGGCATTGATCTGTTTAAAATTTTTCGGCTTCCTTCAATCTGTAGGTAATCCGGAATGTCCATGAGGTTGGAAATTCAAAATATTTGATAATATTTTTTTTAATTTACAATTGAAATGAATTAAACACAAAATGAAAAGCAAGCTAGTATATTGACATAACGTAAAAAAATATAACTGGTGGTAGATGTCATCGCAAATCTGACGTTCATAAGATTTTTTACTGTACCAATTATAGTGAACCAATGCGTGTTAAAAAATATAGTCGGCGCGTTCACCTAGCAATTCTTTGTCCGTGTGTTTCCATATTAAGTGTAAGTACACACTTACACGGCAACTTGGGTGCTAACACTCCACACGTCGTCACTTGCGAGTATAAAGGCGCTAAAGAGTTTAAAGTTTTCGCATTAGGCGACATCCGAGCAGCGAGTAATTACTAACATCTTTCAAGAACGAGCTTCATATTAACATAGTTGAGAGACTTTTAGTTTTGTTAAGTCATTACCTGCTTGCTGGTAAATTAAGTGGTGGTATGAAAGTGAAAAACGAAAAATGTGAGTTGAAAAAGCTATACTTGTAAGATTTATTTTTACTCCATCCTTATCGCGTCTTAGAGGCTTTTATTTCAAAAATTATGTAGATATAATTTCATGCTAATAGCGTGATGATATGACTAACTTTGGAATCGACACAAACACCTGAACATCATTCGACGTGACATGAAAGGTTTCTTAGGAGAGGATGCGGATTGCGGAAGGCAGTGAGTGCGCAACGAGTGAGACTGGTTCTGAGTTCTGACATAATTACAAACTGTATCTTAAGCCTTTAATCGCGACTCGCATCTCTCTCGAGCCCACCGGCCTCTTAGTTTTAATGGAAAGCCCGATGCACCTCTTTAGACGGCCTAGAAGTCTTTTAGCATTTGTGCGCCTTTTAAAAATTGTCTTTCAACGAACACAACGATTACGCCTAGAAACGCATTTAAACTCCATTTTTCATATTTAAATTACGACCGCTTCATAAAAATGATTCCCGACAAAAAGTGTACCTGCAGTGAAATCGGAAAGAAAACGAACTTTACAAAACTACCTATGCACTGAGATAAATTGAACGAGCCTCTAGGTTCGCGCTAACAATAACCCACTAACGAAATTAAAAGCAGATGCAACCTCATTTTCCAGAACCTCTATGCAGAATCATTACTTAAACTCCATCTTTTTAAACGTTTCCAGAAAGGCTGAATGCGCTTAGTCCTTGAATCGTTTTAGATAAAAAGTAAGCCCACGCACGACGCGGCCCGGCGCCCGCCATTGTACGGCGCGAAGGTGGATCTCATTAGGGGAGCGTTCGGAATAAGACCGCGCGATGAAGCGGGAATCTTGGCGATCATTACGGAACGCGGTCGTGTCATAGCGCCTTTATGTTTTATGAAATATATTTTTTCTATATTTCTCTCTTGGTTTTAGAAATGCGGTATCTTTTGTGGCACAAGTATTCAGTGCGTTCTGTGTTCGTATTATGTAGCATCTAGAATGTATTTTTGTGAATGCATTCGTT
Organism: Plebejus argus; assembly: GCA_905404155.3. NCBI lineage: Eukaryota > Metazoa > Arthropoda > Insecta > Lepidoptera > Lycaenidae > Plebejus > Plebejus argus. Next base: position 7,947,738 of record FR989930.1, read on the forward strand.
ATTCTAGTAACCTGAAAATGTCACAAATAATGATTCGAACAAAGCGCGCCAGATTCGTGTGAATCTAAACAACTTGTGTGTTCTTAATAACGTGCTAACTACCTACCTACGAATACTGGTATACAAAATAATATACGCAGTATACCTACATAGTAAATTTATACAGCTCTACCAGTCTATCTACAACAAAGGGTATTGAAATAATAAGATAGCAGATACTCACGCAATGAGGAGGTGGAAATCCGAACTCACGCGTCCGTATGTTTGACGAGTTTGATCTGAAAAATGAAACACGTCATGTAATATACTAAAACGACAATCATAAAGAAAACCATGAATAAATAAGGTGAATAGAAACATTCAGAGGACTATTACTATCGACAATCATCTATATTCTATGGGCAGTTACCTACAACCTACTTTCCAAGAACAAGTGGAACAATAGACATGCGTCTTGTAAAGTCCCCGCCCATCGTCTTGGGCCCCTCCCCCCTCGAGAACGTTCCACACCCTCGCCTTCAGAACCGTGCCATTGGACGAGTTTTCCTTCCGGACCGAACAATGAATTAAATATTCATCGATAAAAATCACTTTATAGTTATTGTCGAGGTGGAAGTTTCGAAATATAACTTTATAGTTTAACGATAGGTTATGGTTACGTAGTTTTAGTAATCTGTGGTTGTGGCTTATTGGTGCCAATGTTGTATTGTTTATATTTAGACATAATATACGTATTGTAAATTGTAATGAGTTACCTACTATTAATTTTGAACTTACTTCAACGTTTAATCTAAAAAACTGAAATTTTAAGTTCTTTTACAGTACCTACTGTCTTCCAGACTTGCCTCTCGAAGCCTGATTCATAGACATAAGTAATATTATGTTATTAATTAAGACAGCATTGTAATCAAGACTTTAGTGAAAAATGTATGGACCGTAAAAACCTTTACTCACTAAGGCTGGTATAAATAGTCAGTACTCAAGATGCATCCCGGTCTCAAGACGCGGTTCGGCTCTATGATTGGTCCAAATTTTGACAGCCTACCAATCACAGAGCCTGGACCGTGTCTTGAGACCGAGATGCATCTTGAGTACTGACTATTTATACCGGCTTAAGTATCTCCTTATTCAATGCCTCTGATTGTAACTATCTACATAAAACATTTTTCTCATCTCTGGGCGGAAAACGTCAAATTTACACGCCGTTTTCCGCCTCTGTCGATGAGAAAAATAGTAAACGCACCATGGCCAGTGAATAAGAAAGCCTTAGATCACATGTTTGTTGACCTCGCCTTCAGCCAACAATTACATGTGATCTGAGACATTTCTTATTTTCCTGCCCTTATATGCGTAATCTTATATCTTTAAACGAGCAAGGAATCGAGCTCGATAGGATCTAGCTATAGGAATCATTTTTGGAAAATGTAATTTTATTCGTATTTTTATCTAATACCGAGAGAAGCTCGGTCAAATAGCTAGTGTAGGTACTATTAATCGAACATACGATATTCATGCAACATCTATCCCAGTACGATATTCTGGACGGAAATTGGAATCGTTTCACCGCACCGAAACACAAAAGTTCTTCAAAATCGAAAGAATAATAAAACGTAGATAAAGCTAAGTCCATGATATATCCAGTGCTATTATAGTTGGTGTACAGTGTACACTAAGCCGTATTACAGCCTGCGAGCCTATTGTAGTCTTAATGCAGGAGCAAATCTCTAAACGACCTCTGATTGTTTCTTTTGTTCGCTTTAAAAACTTGAGCGACGGCACTCGTTTCTTCAATTGTGAATTTTTATATAAACTACGAAATATTTTAGTCCGGCATTAGTTTTAATTGAGGTTTTATGTTTCGAAGAAAATGAGGCTGGAATTAAAAGTAACTCAAGCTAACTAGACGATAGTTTCTACTAGCAGCAACTAGAATTATCAATGTAGAGTTTTCAGTATAATATTTGCTATTGTTTGACTCTGTGATGTGTCTATTGACATCATGACAGTATGATACAAATATTGCAGGTATTTATAAATTTCATTTCAATTCAATTTTGATTGGTCAACTATCGTATTCTTGCTAGGTGTTTCTAAGTACAATTTACTGCTAAGAAAAGTATTGTCTCTTACTTATTACCTTTCAGTAACTTACTTTATCCAATTTTTACTGATCCAAGATTTTTGTATGACGTAATAGATATTCTATTCTCTTTAGGCGCTACTAAATATAATTTACTTCTAAATGAATACGTTTTGTAATCTCACTTAATTAATGATTTCCTTTCAATATAATAACGCTATTATGTATACATATTTGATTGTTTATTTTGTAGATATATTTCGGTTCAATACGCCCATACACGCCCAAGTTCTTACAAACCGAGCGATCGTACGCCCTCTTTCTTAGATTAACTTCTAACTCCTCCCATATGAAAACGCCTACCTCCTTGGCTCGGGCGTATTAGAATTTAGGTCATGTCGACATATTACATAACTACGTTGGAACATAAGTTAGCGATTGGACTTGCAGTGAACGATTTGTTAGAGTAATTTTAATTATCGTTATTGGTATGTACAATTAATATTGATTCATACTCTGGTATGTTATCTTGTGATAAATGATAAATTGATTAAAAATAGAATGATGACTTCTATTTTAGAATTTTATTGATTCAAAAATATCATGGGTGTTGACTACGATGCATCATTAGAAAAATTATTGTAGTTTGATATCATGATTAACATAATATTCAGCTCAGATCAAAAGTCAAAACGTCAGTACAAAATTATACAAATCGAGTTGCTAGCGCCATCTACAGTTGTTTCTCTGAATACTGCGCGTGCGTTGGTCTTAAAAGCGCCATCTAAGCCTATTATTCTGAATTAATACGCACTCTAGCTAGCTTTAAGAGGGCAGCGCCATCTGTTATCATTTGAGTGCATTGTTGCGCGTGCGTTGGTCTCGCTAGCGCCATCTGTGTTTTTTTACTTGCATTGCACGTACATATCTGTCAAAGTGACATTCAAATCTCAAATTTCGACGTTTTGCCGCTAGGTGTCATGCAATCTAAATTAAAAACGCACGGTTGAATTCAAAATACTCTATGCACATTCCAATAGATGTCAGCACATATTTTGCCTTTTCGATTTCAAATTAAAATTATTATTAGAATATTGTACTAGTAGTTTTTGTAAGTTAATTATAATAAACCTACAATAATTTTATATATTATAATGAAACTTTGTGATAAAGTATAAGAATTCCTACCTTGTGAATAATTCACAAGGTAGCTGAATTCTCGAGATGAAGATGTTAACATTCAAAATAAAAGATAATAATATATTATGCGCTGTGATTGGTACTAAGTACTAATATATTATATTCTGTGGCTGTGATAACAAGATTCGTGTGTTAAGTTTGCAAAAATTAGATAAATAAGATTTACTACAAACATTATGAATATAATTTTATTAAGGGCCTGTTTCACCACGTCCTGATAAGTGCCGAATAAGCTATCCACCACTTAACTTGACAGGTATGGAGAATATGTCAAAAAAGTTGTGAATAGACTATTCGGCACTTTATCAGGAAGTGATGAAACAGGCCCTTATATGATTACCTATGTATATTTTATCAATGTGTCTGTTGTTAAAAAGAAAATGACGATTTTAAATAAATGTATTGACTATCTGCTGGTTTAATGCTCTACTAAGACTATCTGCGAATGGTAGAATAACGTCTTGTTTTTTAAAGATTTGGTATACTTACTTACTTAATATCATAATTTTCGCCTTAGGTAGTAATAAAAACATTTAATTATCTATCGCTTTTGTATTCGATAGGGCTTAATTATTATTTGAGTACTGAAATTTGTTATCAAGGTATTACGTCATACATGTATGTAACTATGTATAACAAAATGTCAACATAATTTTTATACTTTTAACAAAACAACTAATACAGTGCAAGTACACTTCCTACTTTTGTCTTGTAATTATAAGAATTGAAATTATTACTATCACTGAAATTAAAAGCAATAGATGTTGAAAATAGATTTATAAAATATGTATTCTGCTGTCTAACCCTCAACATAACAGGCGTTACAAGTTTATAACCCGTTCTTTTATCTTTCTTGAATGCATTATCATAAAGAGAGCAGATGAATGTCAGTAAGATATTTTTTTGGTATCGTAGAAACTAGAAAGTAATACTTATTCAGCCAGTTCTGGCTTGATTTTAAAAAATAAAAGTACTGTCATTCAGAGTTTATATCGAAATCAACCTTTCTGTGCATTTGTAGTATTAATAACAATATTCGTTATTAATAATAATAATATTGTTACAACATAACAAATCAATTTTTGTTATGTTCGTTATGTTATGTACAATATCCAAGATGCCTGTGAACATTTTATTATCTTTTCAATTATGCTAAATGGAAAATATAATAAAAGGATAAAAAGTAGGGATTATAAATGAATCAAAGAAAAGACAAAAATGTTTATTTGTAACAAAAACAAAAGTATGAAACAAAAAACAAATGAACAAAAGTATAAAAATTAAACAATACAAAATAAAAAGTATAATACACATTCAAATTATATTTAAATACTAAAATTGGCAGTAAATGTTAACAAAAATACTACGTAAAGCGTTTGAGAAAGTGCCGTCGGAAAAAGGGATGAATGTTTGAGGTCAGGAAAAAACTAGCTTTTTAGCGGCGCAGTCATATTACACATATCATGAGTACGCAATAATATTAAGTGGTTTGAAACTTAATTCTAATTTGTATGTATTAAAGTTAACTACTTTTAAAGCATAACATTACTACTACTTATATTATGTAACAAAAAAATATTGTTATTTACAAAAAAATTAAAATGAATATAGAAAATAATAAAAACTAACACTAATCTACACGTATCACTATTGGAAGCAGGCATAACAATTTTAAAATCAAGAAAACACCACCTTTCGTCGACGAATAGTCTCTTACGTAGCACAAAATTAGCTGAAGATTGTTCGTAAAATCACACCAGTTCGTATATAACTAGTAATGTACTACAATAACTATTACTTGTGGCAGTCAATCAATAAACTTATCATTAATTCAACGCTTAATATTATCTATCGAATGTCACACCAGGTGTCGTCGTTATAGAAAAAATAAATTTTCAAATAAAAATCTTTTAACGGCCAAAAAGTTTAATCTCTCACAAATGTAACCGACATAAATATTAAAAATTTTGCAAAACTTTTCCCGTCGCCGACGGTTTAAGTAAAAAGTGAAGGGAATTTAGCCTAAAAATATCTTCAATTAGACGCGATTAGAATTTAAAAATTTAGATTTTTGAATTTTTTTGTAATATTAAAATTTATAATCACAAGAGCACGAGGAACGTGTATTGCGCCGCGCGGCCCGGCCGGCCGCCGCGACTCCAGACGGACGACTGAGACTAACCGCGTCGGGCCGCCACCCCGAACCGGCCCCCTCCCCACCCCCCGACTCTGCACCTCCGCCGCACCTCCGCCGCGGGGGCGACTTCGTTACGAGCCACTTGTAATCGCCGCGCGATTTTTCCGCCTAAGACAAATTAGGCGCGCCCGCTTCCTCCCCGCCCGCGTTTGGGCGGTTTCTTAAGTAAAACTCGTGCGGAGCCTCCGCTAAGCCTAAAAGCCGGGACCCGGAGCCGGCAGCGGGCTAGCCCGGCCCGGTGCACCACACGCGCGACGCGCGAGCATGTGCTGCCTAATCGTCTAAATGGCTCGCGACCGCTTTGTTTACGTCCACATTATCAGCGCGAATATAAATTATTGACGTAGCACTGTTACGGCGGGCTGTTTTATTTTTAAATGGCATTTAATCGTCACTTTCGCTTTCGACGCCGAGGCCGGGTTAATTGTAAATAAAATTCAATCATTCGCAAAAAATCCCCGTAATCGGCACCGACAATATCAATGAGAGATACGTATTTAAAGCACATTTTATGCATAATAATGGCCGCTGGTGAGAGCATTTTTGCACAGAAAATTCTGATGGTTTAAAAAATGTAAACAATAAACTGTTGAATGATTTAAAATTTAAAGTAATCGTATTGTTAAGTGATTTTCACACATTTTGGTTCAAGTGTTATCATTAACGCGATTTGACACATATTACATCAATTACCAATACATTTATGAAACATCTGAAACATAACACTTCTCTTGTGCAAATCTTTCAAATATTATGATAAGTATTTTAACCGTTTTAATACGATATTATATTGAAAACATTAATTTTATAACAATGTAAAATTAACGTTACTTTTCTTTAACTAAGCAATAATAACTGAAGCTAAACTAACTATGTTTTTTAAATTTATACAAAAAAGAAAGTGAGCCACTTGCTAAAATGTGAGGCTTTATAATACTGTGTGATAAATTGATACCAGAAATCGAAATCCTTACTCAAAAAATGAATTAATCTTGAAATATACAGAATATTTCAAGAAAATATTTTTGCGACAAACAAAAAAAAACATATACTTGAAATAAATATTATATATTTATAAAATTTTTCGATTGAATGATACAATTTACGACTAAGAAAAAATAAAATTTTCGTTCGTATTAAATTTAAGAAAAGAACAATAAAAATAAAAAATAACATATTCGTTCGAAATAAAAATCAATAACTGCAAGGCAAACCAAAAATCAATCACTACAAGACATAAATTCGATCCTCTACGAGCGGTCTACGTGTCGATCGCACGCCCGCGCTGAGCGTCTACGGCGTAGGCGGTGGTGCTACGAATATAACACTTTTTCAATTGTGATTTTTTTAGATTCATACTATTATTTTTATTACTGTATATGATTTCGAAACGTGCAAAAGTAAATGTAATAGGTTTTTACACATATTATTTAAGGATTTTTCTGTTTCGGGACACAAAAAAATGCTCTTCCATCACTGTTCTAAAATATTATTAATTAAAAATTATTTTTTTTTGAATGCATCGGAATATAATATTAAAGCAGTCACAATAAAATTATATAAATTTTGCAGTTTTTACATTTTAGAAAAATTAACTGGCAAACACAATTCTTATGATAAGTTATTGTTTCAATTTATGATACGGAGAAAAATTCGTCATTTTAAAACGATCTCTCGCAACGATTTCGGCGAAGTCCATTGCACATTTCGCACGTGAAGTATTGGTCTGGTATGAATTAATATAATTCCTTTATCAGAGCTCGTTCCGCCGAGCCGCGGCGCTCCCGCTGCGGTGTCGATGACCGCATCGCTTTTATCGAATATAAATTCAAAATAACTGATTGACGAAATAAAATTGAAATATTCTTTGTTGTTTTATTGTTTGTTGTCGCTAATGTTTCACTTGACGTGAGTGGGAATAATCATTACTCTTACATTAAAATGTTAATTTTGTGAACAGTCTCGTCAATTGTTAATTAATTATCATCCTATAATTTTCTCATATTAAAAATGAAATGAAATAGCTAATACTTAGTATTTTTTCTCACAAAATATTGTGGATTTGAAAATCAACAAATTTTTGTGCTACAGAGATCGTTAAAAGAAAGTTGTGCTCACAAATTCGTAAATTAGCAAAAAAATTACAAAACTTACAAAAAAAAACAAATAATAATATAAGTAATTTACAATGTATAATACAAGCAAATAAAAAAAATATTACAAAAAAGATATTAATTATGACTCTACATAAAAACAATAAAATCGTTCACATCTTTTACGAATACCTTTAGATGATGACAATTTACAAATCTTCCTGGATCTTCAAACTTATCAAACACGAAAAATGTTTATTTTTGCAGTTGTAAAGTCCCAAAAATCCGACAACACCATTAAAAACTAACGAAACCAGTTTTAAAATCTAATTATAAAACTTATTTTTACAAAGTTTCTAAGTAGCACAGTCCCGAAAAAATTTAGAGTTCGTATCACCTGCGAAGTCCTTAGCACTGTAATTTTGAATAATTTCGAATTATAAAAAAAAAAATCCGAAAAAAAATGTAAACGCGTCGAAGGAACTTAATACCACTTATAGACTATGCGGCAAAACGAGCCGAATATTTACATTGAAGAAAAAAAATGAGGTCAATCGGAGGTTACGGGCAACGCAGCCGGACGGCGCGGGCCGCGACGGGATGTGGCGTTGGAGTCCTCCAACGTCCCGCGCGCCCCCGCCCGCCCCGCCGGCGCCCGCCGCGGGACCGCCGAAAACCACGTGCGCGCACTCGCGACAGGGACGCAGCATACCCGCCGCCCCGTGATAGAAAGGGACGATCCTATTCTTTTTTTAATTTACTATATTTGCTGATTTTTATTATTTTTTCGCATTTCGATATTTTATTTTTTAGTTGATGCGCCCCGCAACTCACCTGTTGTGCTTGACCCGCTTCGATCTGTCCACCGATCACATGATCGACAATTTTTGCGCTATTTTTTATTACAAATACGAAATACGTGCTTCTAAAGGTCGTCCTAATCCAGCGTACGCGTCCAAATATTTGTTTCACAGAAGAACGACAAAATTTCAAGGATTCCTAGTATACTCGATATTTATCTATTCAAAACAATGGCTATTGCGTTTGCGAGACATTGTAAACCAAAAAAATATTTTTTGTTACAAGTTACTCGTACCATCCTTGTTATATTTTAGAAATTTGTGTACTCTTATTTTGTTGTTTGAAGTAATGAATAACATTCGTAACTTACATAATATATAAAATACAATTCAATAAAATATGTAATTATAATAAAATTAGATACAATAAATAATAATTAAATCTAATCATAGGTGCTGCCATTATTAAAGAGCGTCGAGTAGCCGAACTAAGCATAATTCAGTGTCCAGGAGGCCGACGACACTAGCGCCGCCACGCTTGCCGCGTCAATGGAAACTATAAAACGATGGTTCATTTCTAACGCGTTATTTTACCTTTTTATTTTTTAATCGTGAAAGTGCAACGTTCACTTCGCCTGGCATTCAACGGCCATTTTCGTTTACTTTTTCTTTTTCGTTTTCATTGGTTTTTCACAGACGTTTTGATCGTGTCGCGGAATTGGCTCTCCGTAACATACATTGTAGTGTTTTTTAAGTTTTTAACAGTTGTTCAAATCTGTCGGTAGCATTTATTCAGCATTCGACAATTTGTATACGAAATCAAATATGACAGTATGCAAGCTGGGGTAGCTATACTTTTGTTTTACTTAACTTGTAAATAAACGAAACGTTTAGGAAATTATTTTATAAATTAGGTTACTAGTTAAAAATATTCATAATAGATGGCGCTAAGAGGCTGATTAGAACTAATTAGAAATAATTAGTTTTTTGTATAATGTAACTAAATATATTATTTTCTTTTATTTATATGAAAAAACTGTAAGTTTTTGAAACAAAATTGTCCCAGTATAAAATTTGTTTAAATTTGTAAAAATATAATCCGTTATTATTTGAATAAGTTTTAAAATTATATAACGAAGGCCCTTTATTTTGATAAAATACTCAAAACGCAACTAGCAATAATATTTTGTGTTGTAGATTTTGACATTTTTTTATAACGTGAGATAATATATTTTTATAAAGCTCACCATTTATATTTGAATATTTTATTGGTGAAAAGTCTGAAAACAGACTGTTTGGATAATATGTAAGGAGAATATTGTGAATTAACTGCACAAGTATATTAAACATAATATTATGAATTTATTAGGTACGCAATTATTTTAAAACATGAAAAATTATTATAATGCTTAGTTACACAGATTTAAATATAGATGGCGCTACAAGACACATTTCTTATTATGCTCCTTGTCGACGCGTCGCGATCTCGCCGCGCGCCGTAGAGCGCTACGAATATAGAGAGAGCTACGCAGCTACGAACAAGCGGTCGGAGAATCTTAATTTGCAAGTGCTACGCTACGCCATAGTCGGGTAAAATGAAGGATGAATATTTATTTCAGTGATAATAATAACTGTTTATATTTAATTTTTTATTAGGATATGGATGGAAAAAGAATAAAAGTACAAATTTTGACAGCTTCGGCAATTCCGTTCTACGAAAATTTTCGTGCGATCTTGGCCGAAATTTATTTTTTTGTATTTAGATTACTAATATTGAAAGAATTTTTCGAAAAACGTTTATATGAAACGTTGTGAAAAATATTTAAATGATTATTATATCTTACTAAACAATAAGTAAGATAATGTCCTGTCAATATTACAAAAAAAATTCATAGTAGGATCAATCGGTTTCCGAAAAAAGTATTATTCGTCAGGCCCATTATTTTCCGATTACTAGAAACATGTTTGTAGAGTATAAGAACGTTAGGGATGGGCAGTAAAAGAACAATGTAATAACGTTTTAGGGCGCCACCTCAGCCGCTTAACGCCGACGGTAAACTTCCAACATTACTTGTTTTGAATGTCCTGCGCTAACGTGAGATTCTTTCACGCTGTATACGGTTACGGTTACTGTATTTGATACTTTTATCACGGGCGTAGCTACTGCTGTACATGCCGTATCAATTATTCCGGGCCCCCGGGCCACAGGCCAACGTGCGTAAGCAAAAATAAATAAGATCTTTCCATTAATTAAAAGTAAAAAGGCTACCTTAGGGCCCCACTATAAATGTTTATATACGGAGGCATGCAATGTTTCTGACTTTTATGCCAGGTTTCTGAAAATTTTTTATACTTTTACGACCGGTTTCTGAGGTATTTTGGAGATTACTGGCGCTTTTGATTGGATAGCGTTAAAAAAATTTGCCAGTCAACAAACCAGTCAATAAATCAGTAAACACTTTCAACATGACGACCTCAGTGGCTCAGTTGGTGGGCTATTGGTAGCTCAAGCCGGGGGTCGCGGGTTCGAATCCCGCCGACGGTACAAAAAGTTAAAGTGTCCATAGATATAAACACTTGGCAAAACACCTCAGAACTAAGAAAGTGAAGTAAAAAAATGCACATTATTTTCGATAACCTTATGTGTCTAATTAGAAGTAGGTAATTTTTATGTTATAATTCAAATTATTAAGAGGAAATTTAGTGGCAAATTTTTTAAAGTTTACAGACTACAGCTTTAATAATTTAACAGACACTTACGGCGAAGTTCCATTTCTAAGAATCTCCTACCAAAGAGTATCTAATACACCTACCATACACCAAGTACCGGTGAGGAAGATGACACGTCGCGGCTCATAAACCGTTCCCCTCTACCCCTACACCCCTCTACCCCTGTGCGAAGTGCTCGTAAACACTCGCCCTAACTGCCCCAGATAGACTTACCGGTGATCGTCGATCTTATTCGATTCGTTGCAAATTTATTAAAAATAAATCTTTGTTTTACATTGATGTACTTACGTATTCGTTCAAATTTATTTAAAAATAAAATGTTTTGTTTCGTATACGTAGGTCACTTTAGTTCATTTGTGATCAGTTTAAAAAGTGTTAAACTTCATGAGCATGTGGTCAATTAAAACTTAGATATTATTAAATTATTCACTTCTATGATAAAATAATCTCGACAGCAATTATTATTGCTATGCTTAACAATAAGATAAACTAGCTAAATCCGAGCTTTTAAAGGGGTTAACGACGTCGTTTTTCTGCGTGGTCTTTAAGGCAGTTTTTTTTACATTTTAATAGTAACCAAACCTTGACATGACCGATGATAATACATGTATGTACAATTGTATATATAAAAAAAAATTACTATGTTAAAGCACAAATCAATAGGCGTGATAGTTTTTTTCGTAAAAATATGTACTACAAAATGTTTTGTTATGGTTAAAGTTATAAAGTAAGCCGGTGCAACCCACTCTTAGTTTGTGGCATAATATAATAAACAAATTATAGTATTACAATGGTATAATCAAAGTAAAAATTTTATTTCTCAATACAAATAGCGGCTGATACAAAACCACAAAACCTTTTTCCTTTTAGTTTATGTGGGTATTTATTCCAAATCGTTTCCAGCATTAGCTGTAAAACGTCACCACCTTTGGGCCTACTCTCACCTTACATTGCTATTAGGGTTGTGAGACGTCGTGTTTGTGGCATAAAAAGCATAAAAGGCATTCACGTTTTGAAAACTAAGCAAGGAATTGTATTGTTGTTTTTCTTAGATATTAGTGCTACCTAGTTTATAAACATGTAGATTTTGGCAGTTCAAACAAAGAAAAATTGTAAAACTAGGTACCTCTACAATATACCTACATAATATTATAGGTTAATTATTATATTATTCCAAGAAAATTAACTGTATAAAATTAAAGATTATCAATTACCCTTTGATATCAGCTTTACATGTACTTGTTCAATTTAATTAAGGTCATTTTGCAAATGATACAAATCATAACGAACAATGTAAATTTTCTAAATTCTACCCGCTAAATGCCAACCCTAGACGTAACGCAAGAAGCTAACTTCGGTTTTATTGACGTACCTTTAATTTCCAACAACTTTGAATATGGTTTTTTTATTTCATGGATGGAAATCACATTTATATAAGCTCTAATGTCAGCCACAAAAGGTTCAGATTTATCTGATGCGAGTTAAGATTTGAATGTCACCGATAGATAAAAAGTTTAACTTCTCCCTTGTTACGAAGACTAAAGTAAAATATGCGTGCTACGAATTTAGGCCGTGTAACCTTAGAATAAGGTTACAAGTGGGAAATCGAGGAATGTCGGTGGCGTCTTTTTTGTGTTCGGCATTGATTCTCGCATATTTTGCTTCGGAATCGCCTTTTTGATGTGTTGTGTTACGGAGCATTGTTATCTTATAATGTTGGGATAAATCTAAGTCCGTTTATGAGTTCTGTGAGACCGGTGCTCGGGGAAACAAATTTCGTTTTATGGAGCGTTCATATAAAGACATAATAAAACAAGATTAAGTGTAATGTTAACCGAGAAACATAAAGTGCCTTGTACCTTGTGTTACATTTTATTCTTTCGGTGCTGAGACGTAAAAGCGTAGCGTATTATTACTAGGCAATTGAGTATATCATCAGCGGGTCTAAAATGGTCGCTTTGTAGAATCATGATATGAATCATAATATGATTCATTTTTTTAAACCGCAAAATGCAACTCTGCTTGCAATTCATTTCTGTATTTTTGTACTGATTTGACATATTTTGTCAGTTTGACAGTTTTGACAATTCATTTGCTGAATTGATTGAGAGGAATTGCTAAATGTGACAATTTTAGTCCCGCTGTTTACTTTGTGTCTTAGCTATGCTATTGGCTATTGCATAGCATTTTATATCAACTTATGCAATATGCAATTATAATTCGCATACGTCTAGTCGCATGCACGCATTACAAACACTATGCCGAAGTGTGGCAACACCGCACGGTCGGAGTGAGGTGGGTAAGGTTTTTTTCGTTACGGAATTTCATTGATTTGATACGGTCACCGCGCTCAAAGCCCGCGATAATTAAAGCTATGCAACAGCTTAAAAACATAATTTCGAATCAGTAAAATATGAACCAGCAGGCAACATTTAACGAAATAAGCTGAGAAAGGAGAATACTTACAGTTTATAATGAAGCGAAAGATTCTCAACTAAGACGCCACCCTTTGTAGACAAAGAATGAGACTGGAAGGGCCAGTAATCCCCGTAATAAGTCTAACAAGTGGACTTGTAACGAAATAACTTTCACAAAGAACGTTCAAAAGGATTGCGGTTCTTTCGTACCGAACGATTTTTAAATCGAAAGAAGTGAGGCTTTTAAAACTTTCCGGTTAATGTTTATTGCTTTGGTTGTCGAGGTATTAAAGTCTGGATATTAAAATTAATATTAAAGTATTGGAATTTTTTCACTATTATCTGGTATAGCAAAATCCTAAATCATTGCCATAAAAAATATAATCTACTAGTTCATGTTTTTTTTTGGAATGGAGATATTAATTTTTAGGGTTCCGACTTCCGTGCCCAAAGGGTAAAAACGGGACCCTATTACTAAGACTTTGTTGTCTGTCCGTCTGTCTGTCTCCAGGCTGGAACTCAAGAACGGTAATAGCAGAGAGTTGGAATTAAAATTAAAAATAAAAAGCGTATAAAAATAGCAGATTATGTATATCTGTTGTCGCTATAACAAGAAATACTAAAAATAAAATAAAATTAATATTTAGGGGGGGCTCCCATACAACAAGCGTGATGTTTTTGGCCTTTTTTGCTCTATATCAATAATGGCAACAGGTAGGTACTTTAATTTGTCTCAAAGTCCTTAGTTTTATGTGTAATTTAATACATAATAATAATATTAAAATAAAATAAAAATTAATAGGGGGCTCCCATACAAGAAACACTGTTTTTGGCCTAATTTTGCTTTATAATGGTACGGAACCCTTCAGTCGCGAGTCCAACTCGCACTTGATTGATTATTTTTTCATTAAAATATAATTAAATCATAATATTTACCTTCGTAGAAAGATAGTGGAGCTATTCGTTTTTTGTGTCTAATCTACGTAAAAATTATAAATTAGTCCAACAGCCAATTACGGATCTGATTAAAATGATACATAATGAGTTTGCGCGTCCAGTTCGTAAATCTCTCGTAGTCCAGGAGCCTGTCGCGTCCGTCATGCTGCTGCCGCCATACACGCGATAAGCATACTGCACGAACCACTCAGTATTTTACCACCAACATGATTATCGCTTATCTTATCTAATGCTAAACTTACCAAATACCAAGGCTCATTTGATCCGAGTTGAACTTAAACCTGCGGCTAAACGGCAGCATAAATATGTATGAAAAACAAAACCGGCCAAGTGCGTGTCGGGCCACGCGCAATATAGGGACGGAACCCTATATTGCGCGTGGCCCGACACGCACTTGTACCGTTAGTTTTTGAAAATTTTTGTATGGTCAATGAATGTACATTTATAACATGTTTTACACTACTAACAACATCATCTCAGTTACTTTCAAAGGAATTTGAATGAAAAGTTCCTTTATACTTCGCCGAATACATTTTTTTTAGTTGATCGACTATTACTCAATAACTTATGAAGTCTTCTTAGCCGTGATAGTTTTCCTTTTAAATTCAGCATATTTCCTACTCCCGTGAATTTTTCCACATTTCCAGAAGCAACCGTTTAGCTGGTAGAAGGGGGGGACACTGGACTCTAACGATTTTTTCCAATTTAAAACTTAATATTTCACAAATGGATCCCTAAATCGGAAAATGATCTATGAATACTCATAATATTTAGAAAAAAAAAACTATCCAACGACACCTCACACGATGGGGTGGGCGCGAAAAAAAAATTCAACCTCGCTTGATGTGTACGTGTAGGGGAGGTACCATAAAAAATATTTTATAAATATTTTTTGTACTATTTTGTCGGCATTATTATAAATATGTGTATTCATGCCAAATTATAGCTTTGTCGGTCCTATATTATAGTCTTTGAGCAAAACCGCGGACAGACAGACAGACGTGCAGACGGACAGACGGACGGACAGACCGAAACTATAAGGGTTCCTTGTTGACTATTTGTTGTTGTGATCTTGACTATTGAGAAAATAGCCTAAGATTATGATGAATTATTTAACTTCAAAGTTTCTAAAAGACACGTTGTTAATTGATAAGTTATACGCACAAAGGCACATAAGAGGTCCGTAAAAACTTCAAGTTCCAGGGACCAAACAAGTTGGAGGTTATACAAGGACGTTTCCACCGATGCCACGCTCGGTGGTAAGATTTTAATTTGTGTCTCGCGATTATATTACCACAAGTTCACATAACGTTCACATAATATAAATTAATAGTTCTTTTGCCATATTGGCGAAACAAATTTGCCGGATCAGCCTGTCATATTATATTTTAATTATTTTTCTCATGATTGTACGGTGTACCTACCAAAATACAGAATATGTTGCTCACGACTGTACCTACTAATACACTATTCCTATATTATGCGAGTATGTTGTGTGGAATCGTCGGCGCGTGTCATTAGCGGGATTGAAACAAAACATTCGCCTGCCGATATTTTCCTGATATAATTAAAAGCCGGCTCTAAAAATGTATAGCTTTTAATAATGATAAATCTAAAAAATATATGATGTTCATTACTATAATAAAAACTATCTACTAACGAAAATTGGTTTGAACGAGATCTATATTTTATACGTCATAAAATGGTAAACCTTAATAATTTAACTTTTCTTAAATCATCTGAAAGATAAAAATAAATAAAAAATCTTTTAATTTCTTAAAAATAAACCTTATTGCTGCAGCGGAACCCTTCATGGTCAAGTCCAACTCACACTTGTTTTTTTCTAAGTTGATTGATTGTTACTGTTTTTTAAATGTACTTATTTAGGCAAATACTGTCTTCAATTCAATATTTAAAGTAGATTAAATCACGTCGGTCCAGCGGTCAGCGTGTTATTTATAGTGAACTTTCAATTTAGAGAACACGCACTGGCCCTCCGTCTCCCTTCGTCGTAAATCACCCGCAGACACTTTCTTGTTGCGGCCCACGACACACTTGCTCACCTCCATACTAATATTAATGCGAGTGAGTCTGTCTTTCTGTCTGTTACCTCTTCACGCTCAAACCGCTAAACCAATTTTGCCGAAATTTGGTAAAGAGATACTTGAGTCCCGGGAAAGGGCATAGGAATTAGGATACTTTTTATCCTGAAAAAATGTACAGTCCTCGCGCGATAAATGATAATAGTTTAGACGTCAGTGGGCTTGCCGAGCATGCTATCTCGCTCGGTCGGAAGATCTTCCTTTTCCGCCGCCACTAACATCGCTAAAATAGTCATCGACTGATCGAACTATCTTTTCCAACGTGACGTTTCTCCGAGTGCTACGACTAGGCGTCTCAATCTGTGTTGCCATAAATTTGAAAAAGCAGTAAAATGTAGTGATGTGCCGATTAGTCGCCGACTAGTCGGTAAAGCCGACTATCCGGCCACTTTTGTAGTCGGCGACTAATCGGCGAATAGTCGGCAAAATCGCCGACTAGTCGGCTTTTTACTTTTTTGCTATTATCTATACATATAATAAAATCGTAGGAAAGTCAATTCTGTACATTGAATATTTTTGAAAAATAATACTTGGGACGTGATCTACAATCGATATGGAAGCCAAAAATATAGTTTTTAGAATTTTTGTCTGTTTGTCTGTTTGTCTGTTTGTCGGTTTGTCTGTTTGTCTGTATGTATGTCCGGGATAAACTCAGAAAGTACTGAATGGATTTACTTCAAATTTTGCACGAATATTATATAGAGGTCGGGTCAACACATAGGCTATATATTATGACGATATCACCTAGGGCGGGGGGAGGGGCTCAAGTTTCAATATTTTTAGTTTTTTGCTCATATCGCTAAAACGGTGCGTTGTAGAGAAAAAAAGTCCGATATGTAATGAAAGCCCATAAAATTTCCTACAAATTTCTCCTTCACACTTTGTATCTATCTTCACTCCTTGCCATGCTATGAGCTTTTGTCTATCTTTTCTATACAAATTTCGAGTGTCGTTTGATTAACATGCTGGGAGCTTTGGCATCGGTCTTTTCTTGGGGGGGGGGGGGCTTCGCCCCCCCAAACCCCCCCCCCACCTCCCCAAATTTTGCTTCAAACAAAGCGGTGTTGCGGCGTTATACATCTTTTTTAAGAACAAAGTTAAAAACTAAACTACACATACGGTTTTCCAGTGTCGTTTGTTTTGGGGGGGCTGCGCCCCCCCAAACCCCCCCCCCTTATTCCTCATGAAACTTTTGTTCATAATTAAAAGGTATCGTGGAGTTTGTATTGCGTCTTAATTATCCTTTGTAGGAACAAACTAAGTCATCTATACATATTGTAATAAAATCGTAAGAAAGTCAATTCTGTACATTGAATATTTTTGAAAAATAATACTTGGGACGTGATCTACTATACTAACGCGGACGAAGTCGCGGGCAACAGCTAGTTGAAATTAAATTAAAGAAAACCCTTGATTATTAAGTATTTATAATATTCATAGTATCACACTCAATCAGTGTTACACATTTTAAAATTAAATTAAGTGTTTCTGAAAAAGTATTAAGTGCTCACAAAGTGATAATAGACATAGAAATTTTCATAATTTCCCGAGCATTGGAACTCGGGAGACGTCGCTGCAAAGCGCTTTTTTAACTTAACTTTAAGAAAAACACCGCTTTGCGGCGATGTAGAGGCGCCAGACGTTGCTTGTACGTTACCATGGTAACGTCGCGATGGCTTTCCGGTGAGTTATAGCACTTATGATGGACGTACAGACTGGCGACAGCGGACAGCCACCGGCTATATCATATTTACTTCTATTTCATTTGAACAAGGTGCAAAATGCAAGTGCATTGTTTGGAGTTCTTGCGTTTCATAGATTCGGGTGCTTTCGTGATTACGACAATTAGCGAAGACTTGCATGCGCATTATTAATTTGGGAGTAGGTAATATAACGTATGCGAAGTAAACATAACACGATTTGACACGTTTACAGGCGGCATGTGGGACTTACCCGCGAAACAGCAGTAAAAAAGCGTTACGGAAACTCCCGATTACCACGATCGGCTTGGCCGACTAGTCGGCCGATTAGTCGGCTTCTTTGCAGCCGACTAATCGGCTAGTCGGCTAGTCGGCCATAGTCATGATCGGCACATCTCTAGTAAAATGTTGTAAAACTCTTTATTTACATTATCAGGTGCAATGAGTGCAACCTTCACCATGGCGCTGTCGCTTTCGTATCCGCTCTCGTAACTGAATTCAGTTCATTGGCAAAAAAAAAACTCTCATTGCGAGCGAAACATAAATAAAAATACATTAATACGCGTAATACGGTCTACGGACACTACGTCACCCGTGGGGTTGCCCGCCGTAAAGATCTCCAACAAAACTGGAAATTTTCGTACGAAGTATTGGGGTTATCGAAACATGTAAATTGGAAACATGAATAACGAGCGTTTTATTTAAAAAATGTAATAATATGAGGTTAGTTCAATAACAATAGGTAAACTAAGGTAATATTAAGAGTTAGATAATATGTTGATTTGTTATTAATTTGAGTTGGGTTTGATATTTGATTGAATGTACACTACATTTTATTGCCTGATGTCGTGAAGAACTTAGCAATTTTACACATATTATTACCCTCAAATAAAAAAGCTGTTTCCAAGCTACAAAAGCTCAGCTTTATTTTAACAATTTCATTATTTATTACAAGTCTTATCTGCGTCTATACTACAGAAATTGTTCAATCAAAAAATAGTTAACGAAATTACGGCGACGTAACGTCTCGCCGGCTGGCAACACCATGTCACGCGGCCTGTGACGTCATAATTGGCTCGCAATACAACCTTCACCCAATAATTGGAGCGGTCGGCGCGAAACGCGAAAAAACGCGATATTTTTAAACGTTAAACGAAATAAAAGAGTAATGAGTTATTGATCGGGCGGGTTAATGCACTGATATTGCGGACGGTCAAGGCCACCGGATAATGGAGCTTTTAATTTTATATTTTATTAATTGGCCCGTTTCCGTCAACACTTTTTTGCACAATGATTTTACTCAATGATACGTTGTACTCATTTGCATTAACTACTTTTTGCGGGCACGAATGTTGTGACTTGTGAATTGTGATAAAGGATACTGTTAGTTCTGAATTTTACCGTTTAAATTTTAATGTTTGTATTTTTTTTCTGAAGTAGACATCCTTAAATATACTTTCATTACAACGGCTTATAAACCAGCACTTACACTTTTTAAAAGAAAAAGCTTAGAATCAAAATAGTAATAGGCAACCTAATCGTCATGCAAAATCACCTTTATAACTTACCAATAAGATCCTATATTGCAGTCTATAAAATCCTATCTAGTATCACAGACACATCAGACTTTAGTTACACTCTACACTGCACTATAATTGCACTTAACACAAATTTAAAATATTAAAACTTTTTTTTTTTGTAAAAAAGGCTTGTGTTTTATTATTAGCGGGAAGTGTGTCCCGCACACCCGGCGTCCCACAAGGAACTCGAACGTCTTGGGGGCGAAAGACGTTGGTTCGATCCCCATCGTTAATTTCGTAATAAAGGTGTGTGGAGGGGCGATTTTATTTGCTAATTCCTTTATTTTACTTGAGGACTTAGCAATTGCTTTTCATTAGACACGTTACGATTAAAACAAGGTTTTTAATGGTAAAATTTTAAAATATTTTGTTACTTAATTATAATAATTAACATTGAAAGCATATAATAAAAAAAAACATATTTTTGATTTTTTAAGACACTTTCTTTTTTAATTTAAGAAATAAAACTGACTTCAAAGTTATTCAAAATATTAAAATTATTTTATTTAAAACTTAGAAGGTCAACCGAAAGTTTCGTAAAGCAATTTTAATTTTTATTCAAGATTAGTTCTTACGACATCAAGCATAGAGACCGATATCAAAAATTGCTGTTGAAGCCCAAGTATAAAATATTTATTTGGAAGGGTGAGCTTTCTTTGCGTTCATATTGTTGTTGGTTCATAAAAGGCGACAATGTTGACAGGGACGGACTGCAATGCAAAAAAAAAAAAAAATATAGGAGTGTTGATAAATAAACTATGCATAAGTAATATTATATTTTACAGGACACATTGCAATATTCAAAATTCAAATACATATTTTAGGATGAAAGGGTATTTTAATATAGCTTCTAAGTTTACTCGTACACCTAAGTGTTCAATTGTTGTTGGAAATGGTTTTTGATAACGACTTTTACAACGTGTTTACAACAAAATATATAAGTAACATAACTCATAAGTCTGCTTCAAAACTCCAGCGTTATATTAATATTATTTTTTATTAGGCACTATCAGAGAAGTTGATTCCTAGGCAGATGGCAGACCTAAGTAATTTGGTCGCGTTAAGTCAAACCCATTCGACCGGTCATAGCTAACATTGAATTGACATATCACATAAGCCAATCAAATGACGACGTAGGTCCGTAACTGCCTAGGAATCAATTTTTTCGATGTTACATTTCGTACCGGGAAAAAAAATGTTACTCATAAAAAGTCGCAACAAATAAAAAAGCGCCCATTTTAAGGCAAATTTTATTTAATTATAGAAATGTTATACAGTGCATACAATAATCACAATAGTCTTTAATAATAATTTATATAATATTATATTAGCATAAATATTTTTTAATTTAATGCATCATCTTAACATTATCTAGTCTCTTACTATTTTTTTTGAAATTTAAAGTCTTCCTTTGAGTTCGTCCCTGTGCTCGGAAGTATTGTACGGTGGCTTATTTTTAACGGTCATAACGAAGCACGCGTCGCGTCGTACAGAAAAGCTAAACCTTGGGTTAACTAAATTTATTCTATGTTTTTTTTTTTAAATTCTGTTTTCCCTGGAATCAAGCGCATTAAATAGGTACTTAATATTATAAATGCGAAAGTGTATCTGTACTCTATCTGTTACCTCTTTACCTGCTCTGACCCTGCCCTAACCGCTGGCCCGTGAAATTTGGTATGGAATTTGAGTCCCGGGAAAGGACATGGGATACTTTTGATTCTTGGCGCAATGGAGTAGCGAGCGTCATCAAGTAGTTAAATAGATAATGTAACTAGCTAAAAGCCGAGCTTTGTGAGGGCTCGCGTATTTTTTCTGCGTGGTAATAATCTTTAAGGCAGTTTTTTATACATGTTAATAGTAACCACACCTTGACTATTCCGTGATAAAAACATCTACATATTATCAAAAAAAAAATTATGCCAAAGCACAAATCAATAAGCGTGATAGTTTTTCTGTAAAGTGTACCACACAAGTGTTCAGGTTGTAGGATAGACTCGCTTCGCTCGCCCTGGTAAAATTTACGACCCAAGGAGCTCTACAAACAGGTGACCATTAATGCGTAGTTTTTTTATCCAGAAAACTTCACCTTGATTTTCTGAAAGAAACAGTGCAATTTGTAGTACAGTACCGTCTAGTTATGTAAACAGTAAGTACAATTTTATAATTACACAGTCAGACTAGATGTTAAGCTTCAAATTGTGTTGTTAACATGATAATAGTGTTTTTTAATTTATTTATTTAAGGTCGCTTTTTAGATAATAGTTAATAATGTATGGATAGTACTTTTGTTTTATAGAAGTTATGAAAAAATCACTTTGACTATTTTTTGAAATCATAAATAAAATATTTTCTTTCAAACAAATATTATTTAAATACTGCAAAAATATACAATTCCAGGAACTCTACAAACAGGTGGCGGCCTTACTTTGAGCAAGTAGTTTTTTGTCAAGAAAATTTTACCTGGCAAACCAGATAAAATTTTGACAGTTTTGGAAGAAATTAGTTATCGAAACAGTACTATCACACAACCCTGTAAACTTTAAAATTGCGTTATCATAATATGATAATTGTAAATTAATAAAAAATGTTAAAAGGAATAGAAAAATAAAAACAATCAAATTTATATTCTATTCACAAAGAATTATAGCAGTAAAAGTAGAAATATTATAGTAAGTACTAATAATACAATGTATTGTAATAATATCTGTCAATAAAAAAATTAAAAATATTAAATTAGTGCAAAAGGTTTCCAACACCTGTGTGGGATCTCCTTAACAATAAGTCCCTCGTAAGGGCCCGTGCCCGTCTCGGTTCGCGCCCAACTTTTAACGTACTTTAAATAAGTCACAACAGCTGAGCGACAGAAGATAAGATTACTTATCGTGCTTCGACACGAGCCAAACTTATATTTAAGAATATAGAGTTCAATTTTGACTGTTGTGTTTTTTGCCTAGTTAGTGTCTTCCATAAACACAAAATATCTGTACTTATTTTTTTACACCCTTTAACTGTTTTTAGCTGCCAGACACCCCTTAAAACTTTCTTTAAACTTTGAGGGTGTCTAGCAGTGGGAAGCAACTGTCTAAATGTCCGGCACTAGAAGACGTGATTCCTCCACTTACCGCGAAGTAAGCTATAAAATAGAGCTTTACTCTTTCTTGAAGGTCAGATAGACCTTCAGAACTGGATAACTCCTAAAGTAAACGCGACCGTAACTCGATAGCTGTTGCTGGTCGTTCTTACCTCTGTAAAGGACACAAATAGGACGTAAACTTTCAGCTTTACGAAATCAAGGAAGGTCTGGCCATCGCAGGATCTTGGTCCATAATAGTAAAGTTGTGGCGATAATAAAATATATTTAAGCAAGTGATTTAAGACAAAGACTAAATAAACAAATTAGAGCGTATTATGTACAAATTGCGGTATTGTATCTTGAGTACACAGGTGTGACTAAAATTTAATTACGTCACTTAACGTTTTAATCGAAAATTTTGCGAAAACGAGACATTCTATGTTTGTTTTTTTAATACTTATTACTAGATGACGTCAAAAATACTTTATACGATGTCGCATCACGCATGTGACATCTGATTTCAAGTACTTAATCCAAAACTCTAAACTATTCTTATACTTAATAAAAAATTTTATATTTTTAAAAAAGGAATCATTTAGAGTAACGTCTTTTTTTTAATTTGAAGCTAACCGTCACTGACTTAGAGCCAGTCCATACGGCGCGTTGCGTTGTGCTTATGTTGCGTCGTCCCAACGCAAATATTTTAACGCATAGCCGGCCGCTGCTGGGGCGCACGGGCGTTGCGCCGTCGTCGCAACGTTATTACGAAGCAGTCAACGTCGATACCCCCTCCCGCTTCGTCTCGGGGGCTCCGTCACGTGTGCGTTGCGACGACGCAGCACGCCGTGTGAACACCTTGGTTATTTTGTATGTAAAACAACGCAACAACAGCGCTGCGTCGACGCAACGCTGACGCAACGCGTCGTGTGGACTGACTCTTACTGGCATATGCATAACGCACAGATATTACGCGTGCTGGACACACGAGCGGAAGTCACCAATTTCCATAAACTTGCCAACTGGTCGACAAACCCATGAATTTTTATACTATAAACGACTTTATGCTGTTGATTTAGAGTACAATATTAAACAGTCGTGTGCACGAACGTAGCGCACGCGTCCGTCTTGGTTCGTGGTCACAAGAAAGTAACAGGATGCGTCTTAACGCAAGGGTGGCAACCCTATTTCTTAAGACACTCGCCAAGAAAATATACACTACGCCTTAAGTATTATTACTAACGATTACTTACTCCTGACCGTTATATAGATTTTGTTACAATCTTCATTCACAGATTACCTACTAAATAGTCACTACCTTCACTGTCAATATTCTATCTCTACATCGTAGAAACACTTAACTTTACGTGTTATGTTATCGTAAGAACAAATAAATAATAATGTAGATAGATAGAAAATTCTTTATTTGTACAACTTAAACTAATATTCAGGGTGCCCTAGAATATTTTTTTTTGTGATTACTAACAAGCTAATTTTTTGTGAGTAGCTACATTTTGATAAGACGAACAACATTTTTATTTTCGAAAAATCTTGAAAGTGGTAGCTAACAGCGATAGAAAGGCTTTCATACTTTGACTTGATGGTCCTAAAATATGGATTGTTTTATTTGTAGGACAAGGTTACTCCTAAATAATATAACTATTAACCTACCAATATACAAAAAATCAGCTGGTTAGGGTTCCGTTTTAGGGTTCTGTAATCAACAAAACTTGGTTGATTACTGTACCCTAAAACGGAATAATAATTATGAAGACATGAGTGGATAATGTAGGTAACTGACAATTTACAACATACGAGCGGTTACTCAATTTTCCCTTATAACTAATTTGAACAAACTTAATAAACGTTGTAACTTAACTACTTCATCATCTGGCATTTTTTTACTATGGAAAAATAGCTCCAGTTTTCAAAGTATTAGTTACCAGTACTATATATCAGCGCATGTCTTCAATTATGTGAGTAAACCAAAATGAATTGAAACTAAGTAGATCTATTATTTGTTTGTTTCCAGCACGACAGAATGGTGGTGTCGTCCTCGTAATCTCAATTTGAATAGCAATATCAGGAACAGATGGACAATCAAACAATTTGCAGAACTATCTTGTTCCCAACTTGAGCAAAGTAAGTCCGAGTTTCGCAGCCGTTTAGGCAATCTGTCGATTTACAGCTTACTTAGAACTCGCTGTCACAATAATCGATTGAAACTTAGCCGGCTCCTGTTAACTCGAGCTTTGACAAATTTTGTCTAAGTTATCGCCTCTAGAATAGACCTCCTTAGTCTTTACTCTTTATCAATTACATAGCTTAAATAGTATTATAGTAGTCTGATGACTTCGATTTAGGTAATTTTCTTGTATCATCACCTCTACGAATAATAATTATCCGTCGCATCACCTATAAAAACTATGTATATCCTAGATTTGTTTATTTCAGATTGAGGGTTGATGAAATACAATTATCTCCACAAGAAACCAGAAAATATATAAACCAGCAAGCAGCATCGACCCTATCAGCAATCAACTTTTTCCAAAACCTTAAAGACGTCAAAATCGAATACGAGATATTAAAAATGTACCATTTCTTTATAAGAAAAATTTGGAATTGACTATAAACTATTTTCCATCAAACAGGCTCTGATTTTTATACAATTTGGCAAGTTGACCGCAGGAAACGACACACGCAGTACGCTACAACGGTTAATATACGGTCCTCTTGGTATTTTTTAATGCGCACGAACATCGAGCAACACGTCCTAATAAAGTTAAAACATCAACTCATAACATATTATTATACAAAATATTTCTAATGACTAATGAGCATGCAAACAAGACTCTTGGATTATTATTATTAATCAAGCACAATATTAAGTTGGATTAAAAAAATGAAGCAGCCATAGACATTATTTAAAAAAATAATTATAACGTCCAAAAGCAACTTCGGGCGAACCGGGCGAACCTAATGATCGTCAGCATGTGAGCTTCCTGTGAAGAAAAAAATTAAAAAATGATCAACCTGTCGCTTCATTTACTTTTAACGTCATTGATTACACATAGTTAGATAAATTACAAATTTATTTTTGCAATAATGGAGCGCAGTATGTTAGGAGTAAAGCTTCTCGGTAAAATAAAAACACTATACTGCGCTCCCAAACGGGCATCAAGGACGTGGGTGTCAAGGCGGCCAAGCTGAAGTGGGAGTGGGCGGGTCACGTTAGCCGCATGCATCCCGATCGCTGGGCAAAAATCTCAACAGAGTGGGCACCCGAAGATGGACGCCGCGGCTGCCGTGGCCGGCCTAGAAAAAGGTGGCGTGACGAGCTGGAGGCATACCAGCCAGGCTGGCTATCGGTGGCGCAGGAGAGAGAGCAGTGGAAGATCCTGGGGGAGGCCTTTGCCCAGCAGTGGGTCACTATAGGCTAATTAAAAAAAAAGTATAGTATACCTTTATACGTAAGTAAGATTTTTTGGTATTTGGTTTGATATAATAGTTGTTAAATTCATTGTAATCAGCATCTAGTTATAATATTATAATATTATATCGAATGTATTAACAGGTTTCTTGCTTACTTGGAAATCAATTAATTTCATGGGACCCCATCCTATTGTGCTGTTAGGACTATTTAGCTGATTAGTTCCGCGGCTTGCAGGAGTGACAGGACCAACTACTTACCTACTTTCTTGATTAGGATGTCAAGTCTAATACAAATTAATAACTTAATGAAAATCAGTATTATACTGGTCGTAAGTATAATATTACCTACCGTTAGGCTTTATCGTTTTGAAGATTTTATATAAAATACTAGATGAACATAATGCAAGATATTCAACGCGGCATTTGATTTTTTTTTAGTAGCGAGCGAGCAAATGATGATGAATTACATCTAAAAACACTCTCGATCATGTCAGCTTACAAACAAAAAAAAAAACTAGATCGAAATCAGGCCACTCGTTTGGATGCCACGATGCCACGGTCAGAGACACAGATGGACGGACTCGTCAATTTTACATGCTGCCTGTCTGTGTTGTTCCACCCCTTCGTTTTCTTGGGGGGTATGAAATGCGACCAGCTCCGCTCCATCTCATCATAGTGTGCCCTTTAATGATCATGAAGGTTCGCTCGTGCCGGTTTGGTTTCGGCTCGGTTTGTGCGTTGGGGTCACTCTCGAAGGTGATAAATCTCCCGCCCTTAATTAGAGCTAAGAGATTGACAGCGTGGTTTACGAGCAAAGAACGCCGTTATGATATTTGCGCGCCTCTCCAAACACGCCCGAGTGAGACAAACCTTTACTTGGCCTGAGGTAATATTTGCTCTATCTTTATACTTCGTGTCCTACTATTTTCTATACGAATACAATTAAATTATTTCTCCTGTGGTTTCGCTTGAAATAAATCCTGGCACACAATCTTTGATTTTTAGGTTTCCGTACCCAAAGGGTAAAAACGGGACCCTGTTACTAAGACTTCGTTGTTTGTCCGTCTGTCCGTCTGTCTGTCTCCAGGCTGTAACTCAAAATCGGTAATAGCTAGAGAGTTCAAATGTTCACATATTATGTATATCTGTTGCCGCTATAACAACAAATACTGAAAATAAAATAAAATTAATATTTAAGGGGGGGGGCTCCCATACAACAAACGTCATTTTTTACCTTTTTTGCTCTATATCAATAATGGAAAAATGTAGGTACTTAAATTTTTCTGAAATTCCTTAGTTATATGTGTACTTTAATATTTAATAATAATATTAAAATAAAATAAAAAATTAAGGGGGGCTCCCATACAAAAAACACAATTTTTGGTCTAATTTTGCTCTATAACGGTACGGAACCTTTCGTGCGCGAGTCCGACTCGCACTTGGCTGATTATTCAGTTACTCAGAATTAATAATATTTTTCACTATACAAATATTATATAGTGTAATATACTTAACATAATAAATACAGCGAAAAGTATAATTAATTGTGAAATCTGAAACTCTGTATAGCAGACAGCAAAAAATTTTGAAAGGAGTATAGCGAGATCAAATCAGCTGTTTTACAACTTTTCTGTCTCATAAATTATAATATTATTATTATTTACTGTCCATTAGGCCACCTTGCCATAAATACCTGTTTTTAGTAGAGTATTGATGAAAGACATACATATTGAAAGACCGTTGCCATTATATTAATTATTATTAGTCGATAATAATTGATAAATAATAATGAATAAAAATTGCAACACGTTTTAGTTAATTATTACCAACGGCTAGCGGATATAGAAACAGTAGGAAACACTTTGACCCCATGGTTTCCATAATCCATTGTTACATTATATTGCGAACAATTGCGAAATAGAAAAAAATAATAATTCCATAATTGGAATTTTTGTACAAAGCGTTTAGTTTCTTGCATTCATCTAAAACGTTCCCAAGGGCTCAGGCATATTTAAAAAAAACTGGAGAACCTCGTAGAAATGGTTTGCAAACTTTGATATTCTATAACATTGTAATCGCACAATCATAGTATTTCTGGGTAGTATTTAATCGAGTGACTGTAAATTACAGTTTTAAGTGTCAAAATTAATAATTGGGGTTATGGAATTACTATTTGAGCGACTGACTGTGAGTGACAAGAAATTAACAGAACGGCAACTTACAAATTATTTATTTGAGTTACTTAAAGTACAAAATGAGCAGCTTCATAATATTTGAGTGACCTAATATCTGTTTGAGTGTCAACATTACGTCCAGCATTTTTTTTTCAATATTTGGCAAATGTATTTTATGTAAAGAGCGGCATTTTATCTTAAATGAAGTGTTTCGATTTCTAAAACCACTTTGAAAAATACACTAAGGAGCTGAGTATAATGAGGTCACATTAAAACAAAAAAAAATGAATATGAAATAACTATTTGATGAAACACTATTATTCAGGGATCCCTGGATCAATTTTTAGGGTTCCGTAGCCAAAATGGCAAAAAAGGTACCCTTATAGATTCGTCATGTCTGTCTGTCTGTCTGTCTGTCTGTTTGTCTGTCTGTCTGTCTGTCTGTCCGTCCGTCCGTATGTCACAGCCACTTTTCTCCGAAACTATTAGAGCTATACTATTGAAACTTGGTAAGTAGATGTAGTCTGTAAACCGCATTAAGATTTTGATGCAAATATGGAAAAATTATTAAAAATTTTAGGGGTCCCCATAGGTACAACTGAAACAAAAAAAAAATATCCATCTAACCTATGCGTGTGGGGTATCTATGGATAAGTCTCCAAAAATCATATTGAGGTTTCTCATATCATTTTTTTCTAACCTGAATAGTTTGCGAGAGAGACTCTTCCAAAGTGGTAAAATGTGTGTCCCCCCCCCTCTAATTTCTAAAGTAGGGGTCAATCATGATAATTCTAAAAAAAATATATGATGTAGATTACTATAAAAACTACCAACGAAAATTGGTTTGAACGAGATCTAGACGGTAGGTAGTTTTTTTATACGTCTTAAATGGTAAACCTTAATCTAAATTTCATTAAATCGACTGAAACATAAAAATAAATCAAAAACATTTTAATTTCATAAAAATAAATTGCTCCTGCGGAACCCTTCATGGGCGAGTCCAACTCGCACTTGGCCGCTTTTTTATTACTATCGAGAAATTTTTTTGTATTTTCATTTGGATAAGAAGAACACTTTATCTGTGAAAAATCTCGAAAGTGGTAGCTAACAGAGATAGAAAGGATTTCATATCATCAGATCATTCATGTATAGGAGCACCCCTGACATTTTTATTTTATTTTAATATTATTATTAAATATTAAAGTACACATATAAAAAAAGAATGTGTGAAAAATTCAAGTGCCTACCTCTTGCCATTATTGATATAGAGCGAAGCCCCCATAAATATTAATTAGGGTTCCGTACCCAAAGGGTAAAAACGGGACCCTATTACTAAGACTTCGTTGTCTGTCCGTCTGTCCGTCTGTCTGTCTGTCTGTCTCCAGGCTGTAACTCAAGAACGGTAATAGCTAGAGATTTGATATTTTCACAGATTATGTATATCTGTTGCCGCTATAACAAGAAATACTAAAAATAAAATAAAATGAATATTTAAGGGGGGTCCCATACAACAAACGTGATTTTTTTGGCCTTTTTTGCTGTCTCCAGGCTGTAACTCAAGAACGGTAATAGCTAGAGATTTGATATTTTTACAGATTATGTATATCTGTTGCCGCTATAACAACAAATACTAAAAATAAAATAAAATGAATATTTAAGGGGGCTCCCATACAACAGTGATTTTTTTGGCCTTTTTTGCTCTATATCAAAAATGGCAACAGGTAGGTACTTGAATTTCTCACAAAATTAGTTATATTTGTACTTTAATATTTAATAATAATATTAAAATAAAATAAAAAAATAAGGGGGGCTCCCATACAAAAAACACAATTTATGGCCTAATTTTGCTCTATAATGGTACGGAACCCTTCGTGCGCGATTCCGACTTGCACTTGGCCGATTATTTTATTTTGTTTTCAGTATTTGTTGTTATAGCGGCAACAGATATACACAATCTGTGAAATTTTCAGAAGTCTAGCTATAGCGGTTCTTGAGATACAGCCTGGAGATAGACAGACAGACAGACGGACAGACAACGAAGTCTTAGTAATAGGGTTGTTTCGTATTGAAACTGTATTTAGCTTGATTTGATCCTATTTTGAGGATACTTAATAAAAATGCAATTTAGCTGAAATTTTGCATTACAGTTTGGATGCGATTTACGTTACAATGCAAAAAAGAATGGACAAAAACAAGATGTCAGCTACCGCCGCGCGCCGACCAATAGTTAGCAAAAATTAAAATTATTAAAACGCCTGTAAAAGTTAAATAGCAAATATGACTTTAAGAACCAAACAAAAACTAAATTAACATTAAAATATTTAGGCGCTGCAACATCCTGGCCCCCGTTGAAAGCTTCTTCTTTCAACTGTTGGTGTCTTCATGTCGTTCTTTCCTTCAACCGTTGGTGTCTTCATCTTGCAATGGACAAAGGCGAACTAGAGGCCTTCTTACAGTACCCCGTGTGGTGGCGATATCTGCAACTCGTGATATTCCGTCGACACCCGGGGACAGCCGAGTGACTCTGCCAAGCCTTCAATTTAGGGGAGGCACGAAGTCTTCATGTATCAATACAAGATCTATATAACGAAAAACGAAAAGAAATATATAACTTTCAAGTTGACATGATTTTCCTTCCATTTTCTGCGCTGCTGCATTTCGGATATATACTCCCTTTGCCATCTTATCCAAAAGTGTTGGCGAAGTTTTACTACTCTAGCATATCGCTGAAGATGATTTTCATTGCAGTCAGTCAGATTTGGTGTTGGCATGGACGTCAACTGTCTTCCAATCAAGAAGTGCCCTGGGGAAAGGAAAAGTAGGTCATTGGGTGAGGAGGGCAAGGGACATAGCGGGCGACTATTTAGAATCGCTTCCACTTGCACAAACAAAGTGTACAATTCTTCAAAAGTTAAATGACTATTTCCTAATATTCTAACTATGTGATGCTTGGCAGATTTAACGCCAGCTTCCCATATTCCACCAAAATGAGGAGCATAGCATGGTGAGAAAATGAATTTAATACCATCCTGATATGCAGAATCAGAAATAGAGTCGGAATTTTGTTTTAGAAATACACCTAACTCTTTAGCAGCAGCAACGAAATTGCGGCCATTATCACAAAATATCTCTGCTGGCCTTCCGCGTCGCGCTACGAATCTTCGTAACGTCATCATAAAGGCATTTTTGGACAAATCACTAACGATTTCTAAATTAATACATTTAAATCTCATGCACACAAAAATACACATATAACATTTAATTAATTTTGCGCCACGCCCTTTGCGATTTAAAATATAAAAAGGTCCAGCGAAATCGAGGCCTACAGAGATGAACGGATAATCAGGATTAAGTCGCTCTGAGGGCAGATTCCCCATTTTTGGTTGCAGCATTTTACCTTGCGCTCGTCGACACCGAACACATCGACGCACTACCTGACGAGCCAATCCACGACCATTGATTGGCCACACAGACTGCCGTGCTGACGCTAAAAGCAATTACTGTGGTCCAGCATGAAAATTCTGCAAATGTTGATATTCAAATATTAACTTGGTCAAGCAATGAGACGAGTCAAGCACTATAGGGTGATTATTTTCGTAAGTATATTGCGAGGACTCTATTCTGCCCCCCACTCTAATTAAATTGTTTTGATCAATAAATGGAGATAAACATAGCTACCTAGAATTATGTTTCAATGGACTATTCGTTTTTAATAATTTAAATTCAGTAAGAAATGATTCCTTTTGAGCAATACAACATAAGCCATGAAACGAGTCATTTAATTCATCTACAGATAAATAGCCTATTCTCCTTTGAGAAGGATTTTTTAAATTGTAAATAAAGCGCTTTACATAAGCGAATGTACGTTGTATTTTAATTAATTTAGAATACCGTTCAAATTTGATTATTGGCTCGGATACAGCTAATGGAACAGATTTAATTTCTAATAATGTGTTTTCATATGGTACTTGAGGCATATTAGGCCATTCAAACTCTTCACATTTTAGAAACTCAGGGCCAGATCACCATATTTCAAGGTCGCGAATTTGGGCTGAATTAATTCCTCTACTGATTTTATCAGATGGGTTCATATCCGTAGGAACATATCGCCATGAAGCCGGATCCGTTAACTCTAATAGCTCTCCTACATGATTTGCAACAAACGTTTTGAACTTTCATTATGTCTCCACGAAGCCAACTTAAGACAACGGTAGAATCACACCAAAATACACTTCGCGAAGGTTTGTATCTTATAGAATCAGTCACACTTTTAGCAAGCCTAGCGCCAAGGAGAGCCGCGCAAAGCTCCAAACGAGGAATAGTAACGGGTTTTAAGGGGCATACCTTCGATTTAACGCATAAAAGTTTTACTTTTACATCTCCATTAGTATTAATACTACGCATAAATATACAGGCTCCATATGCACGTTGTGAAGCGTCACTAAAAACGTGCATTTCGATTGATTTCACATCATCAGTAGTAAGGACCTTTCTAGGCACCTTAAGTGTTGAAAGAGCTGTTAAATTATTAGAAAACTCTAACCAAGACTCCTTTATCTCCTCGGGTACAGGTTCGTCCCAATCAAGTTTCAATTGCCACAACTTTTGCAAAACTAATTTAGGCTGAATAGTACATGGACTCAATAAGCCCAGCGGATCAAAAATAGTAAAGGAATTGGACATAATAAATCTTTTAGTAATTAATGCATTTTCAGATGGTAATTTAAAAGGAAAATGGAGATAATCATTTAAAGGATTCCATCCTAATCCTAATGTACTAGTAGCTTCACTTAAGTACAATGACTCAGAGCAACCTGACATTTTATTTAGTAATTTCGGCGCATTTGTTTTAAATTTTCTTAAATTAAAACAGCTACATTTTAGAATATCTTTCACGCGATTTAAGATGACCTCTAATTGTTGTTCGTCATCGCATCCAGTAATTAGGTCATCAACGTAAAAGTCATGCTGTATTATGGTCTTAATCAATTGATCATCAAATTCCTCCCCCACCTGCCACAAAGCACCTTGTGCTTAAGTAACTCGCACTTGCAGTGCCGTAAGTAAGAGTACCAAGCTGCAAGGTTTTCAAACTCTTCCTCTCTCCATAATATGAGCTGCAAATTTTTATGCATGTTATTAGAAATATTTACCTGTCGATAAAATTTATCAATATCTCCTGTTAGTAAATACCGATATTGGCGAGCCCTTATTAAAATGGAGAAAAGTGAATCTTGCACGTGTGGTCCCTTATGTAATAAATCATTTAAAGAATAGCCTGAGGAGGTGGGTTCTGAGCCATTAAAAACGACGCGTAGCTTCGTTGACTCACTACATTCTTTAAAAACAGCGTGATGACAAAGAAAATATGAAGGATTAGGCTTATCGATTTTTATTTCAGTTGAGTGTCCTAAATCCGCATATTCACGAATGAATTCTACATATTTGGTTTTTAGTGTCGGATTTTTTCTAAACCGCCTTTCGAGATTAAAAAATCTATTTCGAGCTAAGTTGTACGAATCTCCCAAACAGTCAGGTGAATCTTTTAGAGGCAATTCAACACAAAATCTACCTGATTCCAGCCGAGACGTGTGAGATGCAAAATGTTGTTCACAGAATTGATCATACTGTTAAAATAATGTTTAGATATAGTAGCGTGATTACAGTGAACACTGTTATTTTTAGTTTTATCTTTTATATTTAGTATAGGACCAGCAATTACCCAGCCAAATTTTGATAATCTGAGCTTTGGCTTGTTGAAACCCAACGAGCGTTGATCACACTTCAAAACATCCCAGAAAATATCGGCACCTAACAAAATATCAATAGGCCCAGGTTGACCAAATTTTGGATCAGCAAGCCGTACCGTCTGCGGTATTTGTAACTCGCGTATGTCTATAGGAGATTTTGGCAATTCTCCAGTTAACTCGTCAAGAACGAAACACGACAACGTAACACTATACGAAGTGTGAATGGACCTTAACTGAGCGACACAGTTTTCCATTACTTTATTTATCAAATTATTACCTATGCCTATAACATTAATAGATTCAATAGTATTAGAATTTAGACCCAGCCTCGTCTGCAATGATTTAGTGATGAACGACAACTGGCTACCACAGTCTAGAAGAGCACGAACCGTCTCAGATTCATTTGTATACGGATTTTTAACCTCAATTAGCGCAGTTGATAACACAACCTGACTAACGCTTTGTTTAGAAAAATTTGTGACGGTTTGTGGCTCCTCCGTTTTATGCAACAGTGAAATCTACAAGTTGCTATCCAGGTAGCACAAAATTGCTGAGTAGCGGCTGTGGGCACGTTTTTACATCGACATTGGCTATGAAAAATTGCTATATAAGCTTCTACTCAACCTCTACATGACCAAATTGGGCACACTTTACACGTATAAGTAGGGTTTTGCTATATAGAAGCTGTGTAAGTAGCTTTGCTAAGAAGTTTTTGTAATTTAGGTCATATAATAAAACTGTAGAAATGAAAATTCTGTACATTAAAGATATTCAAAAAATAATAAGCGGGGGGTGTCACTACATCGCTATAGAAGCCAAAAATGTAGTTAGTTTTTTGTCTGTCTGTCTGTCTGTCTGTCTGTCTGTATGTTTGTTCCACTATCACACGAAAACTACTGATCCGATTTGAATGCGGTTTTCGCAGATATATTTGTCTTCTTCCAACTTAACATCTGGTGTATAAAAATTTTCCCCCTCGCCCCTCTAAGGGGACGAAAGAGGGGGCAGATTTTGTATCAAACTTATTCCTTTAAACGAAAACTACTGATTCGATTTGCATAACGTTTTCGCAGATATATTTGTCTTCTTCCAACTCACCATCTGGTGTATAAAAAATTTCCCCCCACCCCTCTAAGGGGACAAAGAGGGGATCAGATTTTGTATCAAACTTTTTTCTTTAATGAACTTACTTCATATTATTAACTGTGTTTTCCAACTTAACATCCGGTGTATAAAATTTTCCCCCACCCCTCTTAGGGGACAAAAAGGGGGTAAGATTTTGTATCAACTGATGAAGCAGAAATACTTTAAATGGCAAAACAACGTTCGCCGGGACAGCTAGTTATAATAATAAAAATCTAAAATATCACTAACCTGCCAAGTTCAAATTAGAAGTATCATGGAGCAAGCTGTAGATGAAGATGATTATGAGTTATGAACTTATGACCAATTTTGCAGTGCATCTAAACTTGGCATTGGTTTGGATTTCAACTCTTTTTTAAGGTGAACAATAATAATGTTTAAATAATATACTTCAAAATAATGGCTGTCCAATTTATTTGTAACAAATTTTAACAATAGGTACTCATTAATTTGTACCTATTGTTCAAATTAATCCGTACCACCTGTAGGTTTTTAATATCAGATCTAAATAATATTATAATCGATAATTATGTCAATATTGGAATAAAGTCCAAACAAATTTTCTTCTTTATGACGTAAATTCTTATTCAATATTTTAGTATAAAAGGCTGAAAAATTTTGTGAAAATCATCAGTGTGGTTCCCACTCTCAAAATGAGAGTCACAACCTTCGTGATCTTGTGCTGTGCACTCCAAGTAAGTTTAATTATTAATAACTATTAATGTTTATAATTCATTATTAATCATTAAAGCCAGTCAACTAAAGATAAAGTAAGTACTATAAATTAATCTGCGCACGTGTGTTGTACAATTTTTAAGCATTTTTTTGCAATTATGTATTTACCTACAAGCAGCTACATGCAACTTTTAAAAGGGCTTTGCCTACGTAAAAATTGTTATTACCCCAGGAAAATAAAACATTTGACCTCGGAATAATTCGCATAGAGCTGAAAATTGGTAGAGACATTAAATAGACCATTATAAATAAAACCTCAAAAGTCCCCGGCGATCCTCCTTGTGCAAAATTTTTTATTCAAGGTCAAATGTAGGAAAATGAGGTTTTTCCTGTTTATTTTTCAAATAGTATATTTTATCATAAAAATAGGTAGAACAAGAGTGTAGATCATAGAATTCTCTACAAAAAATACCCAAACACTTTTTTCATACGACTTACCATTCGTTATAAATAGCAGGCTTATAGTTGGGAAAATCATATCTATGTACTTATAATGTAAAGCTGAAGAATTTGTAGAACTACTGGTTCGAATTGAAAAATTCTTTTTGTGTTGGATAGTCTTACATATCGAATAAGGAAGAAGATATATAACATCACCCTGCGACCAATAGGAGGGAAGAAATAGATGAAGATGTGAAAAAAACAGAGAAAACAATTTGAAAGGGCTTATCTCAGGAACTGCTGAAGCAATTTTTATATTATTTGGCACAGTTATAGAATAGACCACGTGGAAGGACGTAGGCTATTTTGTTTCTGAGAAAAATTTACGGTTTTCGTGAAATTTATAATAAACGCGGGTGGAGCCACGCTTAACGTCTAGTACTACATAAGGGTGGTTTGACATGTTCTCGGCCTGACATACTTCTGAGTGCCTTGCAAGCGTTCCGTTGCTCTTCGCGACTCGAAAAGTTATGATTTGGTAACGGTAATAAGTCACGCAGAAGTATGTTTGACTGTGAACAGCCCTCGTATGCTGTAGTAAATGGAGGTTCCGCTCCGCCCTGTTAATTATGTATTTCACAGAAACCGTACATTTTCCCGAAAAACAAAATAGCCTATGTCCTTCCACGTGGTCTTCTTTATATATGTGTGCCAAATAATATAAAAAATGCTTCAGCAGTTTGTGAGATAAGCTCTTTTAAATAATTTTCCCCTTTTTTCCACATTTTCCTCTGTTTCTTTGCCTCTATTGGTGGCAACGTGATGTTTTGTAGCTCAAGTCTTCCTCGATAAATAAGACTATCCAACGCAAGACGAATTTTTCAATTCAAACCAGCGGTTCCCCATTTTTTTAACTTTATAATATAAGTATACAACGTAAAATTTTAGTGGTTGTTTTCCCGCAGCAGAACGATTTACCTATAGTAGTACTATCGAACCATGCATGTTATTTTTTGAAAATACAAAATATTTTGTATGACGTACTATGGAAACTTTATGCCGATATGCGCGAGTTACTATGGACCCGACCGAATTTTTTTTATTTGAACAAAAAAAACTTTACAAATATATTGTACTACTAAGATAGAATCATTTTACTGCGGGAAAACAACCATTTAAATTTCACACTATATAGTAGTATGATTTTCCCAAACTTTAAACCCGCAAATTATGAGGAATGGTAAATCGTATGAAAAAAGTGTCTGAATATTTTTTGTAGAGAATTTTATGATCTACTAGCTGTCCCGGCAAACGTTGTTTTGCCATTTAAAGTATTTCTACTTCATCAGTTGATACATATCTTACCCTCTCTTTTGTCCCCTAAAAGTTAATAATATAAGTCCACTAAAGAAAAAAGTTGGATGCAAAATCTGACCCCCTCTTTGGTCCCCAGAGGGGGTTGGGGGGGGGACTTTTATACACCAGATGTTGAGTTGGAAGAAGACAAATATATCTGTGAAAACCGTATGCAAATCGGATCAGTAGTTTTCGTGTTAAAGAAAAAACCACCCCGCCTTGGTGACGCCCACTATCGTATTATATTAATTTCGCCATAATTTCAAAACCAAACGTCCAATTTTAATCATTCAAAGACCAAATATTATCTACATAAACTGTACTTAGTGATGAAGTAATTTATTTTGATAAGGATTAAAAGCATAAGTAAAATAAACACGTTTAAATATAGTCTAAAAAAAATTCAAGATTTTTAAATAAAAAAATGGTTATTGTGCCTCACTCGACATAGATAGATATAGTTTGTCGCTGACTTTTTTGTAGATATTTGTAAGATCTACAATTACTTAGAACATTTTATGGTTCTATCTTTTATAGTTTGGGCAGCGTACGGAAAATAAGTAACTTTTCTGGTTGATTTTTTACACCTTGCGTCCGAAAAACCCAAATATCTTACGGAAACCTATTTTTTCCAAAGTAAAATTTAGCCTATGTTCAGCACAAATAATGTAGAATTCCAATGATAAAAGAATTTTTCAAATCGGTCCAGAAGTTTCGGAGCCTATTCAGGACAAACAAACAAAAAGTCTAATCTTTTCTCTTTATAATAGTAGTGTAGACACTCTTGCTATACCTATTTTTATGATAAAATGTACAGTTTGGGAAAAAACGGGAAAAACGTAATTTTCATACCTTTGACCTTGAATAATTTTTTTCGCCGGGGACTTTTGAGGTTTTATTTATAATGGTTCATTTAACGTCTCTACCAATTTTCAGCTCTATGCGAATTTTTCCGAGGTTACGATTCTTTTGTGTCTAAATAGACCGGGATATATGCCGAAATGTAGTTTATTGTAACAAAAAATAACGAAAAAGATAAATATTTTATAAATTGTAAGAAAATTAAAAGAAAATCAATTAATATATAGAAAAATTAAAGTAAAATTCATATAAATATTATGGCGACAATGGAACAAAAAGCTAAGAAATTTGCACTCATAAATAATGCGCAATGTGTCCCGATTCGGTTTATGAAATGATAACAATGACGATAATAATGATCAGAGTGGTGAAAACTTTAAGATGTTTCAATCTTTCGCATTAAAAAATAAAAATAATTTAATATAATATTTAATTTGTCTTCCAGTATGCATCTTCCAATTATATAAATAAAAATGATATCAATGATGACAAATTACTACGAATACTAGAAAACAATAATAACAAAACAAGCTCTGAAATAAGCGACGAAGAAGGCAATTTATACAAAACATTATCAAACTTTGAAATAATCGACGACGATGCAAACTTTGATGAAAATAAAGAGGCAAACGTAGAAGTTTTAAAGCTCATAGTTGAAACAGACAGTTCAGGACACAAAAGGATAATAAAAGAAAAAGAACAAATACAGAGAGTATCCGGTGGCAGTAACCAAGTCATCGTGAACAAAGGTAGCGCTCCATCTAGCTCTAAGGCCAGCTCAGCCAGTGCATTAAGCGCTTCTGGACAAAATCTTGGGGAAGGGTATGGAATATTAGGAGGATTGGGCGAATCTGCTTCATCTGGCTCGAATGCCGGTGTTCTTCGTGGCCTCAGCCAACTCGGTCCCTTCGGCTCCTCGCAACAATCTGGCTTGGGTGGATTACACAACGGCAGCAACCGCAACAGCGGAAATACAGTGGTGGTAAACGAGAGCGGCCCATCTTCGAGCTCTAGTTC
This sequence comes from Plebejus argus, assembly GCA_905404155.3. Lineage (NCBI taxonomy): Eukaryota > Metazoa > Arthropoda > Insecta > Lepidoptera > Lycaenidae > Plebejus > Plebejus argus. The sequence continues at coordinate 7,987,513 of FR989930.1, forward strand.
CGCAAGTTCATCAGGCTCATCTGGAATCGGATCTAACGAAGCACAAGAGATCAAAACACTTTTGAGTGGTCTCAATGCAGAACTTCAAAGCGCAAACATCGCTGCTAATAATGCACGAGATGCCGCTGCTACCGCTGCAGCTGCTGCTGCTGCATCCGCATCTGGACTTAATAACGGAGCCGGCAATACAGTAGTTGTAAGCGAGAGCGGACCAGCTTCGACCTCTAGTTCCGCAAGTTCATCAGGCTCATCTGGACTCGGATCTAACGATGCACAAGAGATCGGAGCACTTTTGAATGGTCTTAATGCAGAACTCCAAAGCGCGAACATCGCTGCTAACAATGCACGCGCTGCCGCTGCTACCGCTGCAGCAGCAGCTGCGGCATCTGCATCTGGACTCAATAACGGAGCCGGTAGTACAGTAGTTCTTAACGAAGGATCTGGATCGAGCTCAAGCTCGTCGGCCTCTGCGGGACCAGGTCGTTACGGACAAGGCTTAGGTGGCCTCGGACGGGGCTCTGCATATGGTGCTGCAAGCTCTGCTGCTTCAAATGCTGGCAGCTCAGGTGGAAATCTTTATGGAAATGGTTTTGGCAACTCTCTGAAAAACGGTTTGGGCGCCTCGGGACGATTCTCAGGAGCATCGGGGGCATCTGCTTTATCTGGCTCGAATGCCGGTGTACTCGGTGGCCTCAGCCAACTCGGTCCCTTCGGCTCCTCGCAACAATCTGGCTTGGGTGGATTACACAACGGCAGCAACCGCAACAGCGGAAATACAGTAGTGGTAAACGAGAGCGGCCCATCTTCGAGCTCTAGTTCCGCAAGTTCATCAGGCTCATCTGGAATCGGATCTAACGAAGCACAAGAGATCGAAACACTTTTGAGTGGTCTCAATGCAGAACTTCAAAGCGCAAACATCGCTGCTAATAATGCACGGGATGCCGCTGCTACCGCTGCAGCTGCTGCTGCTGCATCCGCATCTGGACTCAATAACGGAGCCGGCAATACAGTAGTTGTAAACGAGAGCGGACCAGCTTCGAGCTCTAGTTCCGCAAGTTCATCAGGCTCATCTGGACTCGGATCTAACGAAGCACAAGAGATCGAAGCACTTTTGAATGGTCTTAATGCAGAACTCCAAAGCGCGAACATCGCTGCTAACAATGCACGCGCTGCCGCTGCTACCGCTGCAGCAGCTGCTGCGGCATCTGCATCTGGACTCAATAACGGAGCCGGTAGTACAGTAGTTCTTAACGAAGGATCTGGATCGAGCTCAAGCTCGTCGGCCTCTGCGGGACCAGGTCGTTACGGACAAGGCTTAGGTGGCCTCGGACGGGGCTCTGCATATGGTGCTGCAAGCTCTGCTGCTTCAAATGCTGGCAGCTCAGGTGGAAATCTTTATGGAAACGGTTTTGGCAACTCTCTGAAAAACGGTTTGGGCGCCTCGGGACGATTCTCAGGAGCATCGGGGGCATCTGCTTTATCTGGCTCGAATGCCGGTGTACTCGGTGGCCTCAGCCAACTCGGTCCCTTCGGCTCCTCGCAACAATCTGGCTTGGGTGGATTACACAACGGCAGCAACCGCAACAGCGGAAATACAGTAGTGGTAAACGAGAGCGGCCCATCTTCGAGCTCTAGTTCCGCAAATTCATCAGGCTCATCTGGAATCGGATCTAACGAAGCACAAGAGATCGAAACACTTTTGAGTGGTCTCAATGCAGAACTTCAAAGCGCAAACATCGCTGCTAATAATGCACGGGATGCCGCTGCTACCGCTGCAGCTGCTGCTGCTGCATCCGCATCTGGACTCAATAACGGAGCCGGCAATAAAGTAGTTGTAAACGAGAGCGGACCAGCTTCGAGCTCTAGTTCCGCAAGTTCATCAGGCTCATCTGGACTCGGATCTAACGATGCACAAGAGATCGGAGCACTTTTGAATGGTCTTAATGCAGAACTCCAAAGCGCGAACATCGCTGCTAACAATGCACGCGCTGCCGCTGCTACCGCTGCAGCAGCTGCTGCGGCATCTGCATCTGGACTCAACAACGGAGCCGGTAGTACAGTAGTTCTTAACGAAGGATCTGGATCGAGCTCAAGCTCGTCGGCCTCTGCGGGACCAGGTCGTTACGGACAAGGCTTAGGTGGCCTCGGACGGGGCTCTGCATATGGTGCTACAAGCTCTGCTGCTTCAAATGCTGGCAGCTCAGGTGGAAATCTTTATGGAAATGGTTTTGGCAACTCTCTGAAAAACGGTTTGGGCGCCTCGGGACGATTCTCAGGAGCATCGGGGGCATCTGCTTTATCTGGCTCGAATGCCGGTGTACTCGGTGGCCTCAGCCAACTCGGTCCCTTCGGCTCCTCGCAACAATCTGGCTTGGGTGGATTACACAACGGCAGCAACCGCAACAGCGGAAATACAGTAGTGGTAAACGAGAGCGGCCCATCTTCGAGCTCTAGTTCCGCAAGTTCATCAGGCTCATCTGGAATCGGATCTAACGAAGCACAAGAGATCGAAACACTTTTGAGTGGTCTCAATGCAGAACTTCAAAGCGCAAACATCGCTGCTAATAATGCACGGGATGCCGCTGCTACCGCTGCAGCTGCTGCTGCTGCATCCGCATCTGGACTCAATAACGGAGCCGGCAATACAGTAGTTGTAAACGAGAGCGGACCAGCTTCGAGCTCTAGTTCCGCAAGTTCATCAGGCTCATCTGGACTCGGATCTAACGATGCACAAGAGATCGGAGCACTTTTGAATGGTCTTAATGCAGAACTCCAAAGCGCGAACATCGCTGCTAACAATGCACGCGCTGCCGCTGCTACCGCTGCAGCAGCTGCTGCGGCATCTGCATCTGGACTCAATAACGGAGCCGGTAGTACAGTAGTTCTTAACGAAGGATCTGGATCGAGCTCAAGCTCGTCGGCCTCTGCGGGACCAGGTCGTTACGGACAAGGCTTAGGTGGCCTCGGACGGGGCTCTGCATATGGTGCTGCAAGCTCTGCTGCTTCAAATGCTGGCAGCTCAGGTGGAAATCTTTATGGAAATGGTTTTGGCAACTCTCTGAAAAACGGTTTGGGCGCCTCGGGACGATTCTCAGGAGCATCGGGGGCATCTGCTTTATCTGGCTCGAATGCCGGTGTACTCGGTGGCCTCAGCCAACTCGGTCCCTTCGGCTCCTCGCAACAATCTGGCTTGGGTGGATTACACAACGGCAGCAACCGCAACAGCGGAAATACAGTAGTGGTAAACGAGAGCGGCCCATCTTCGAGCTCTAGTTCCGCAAGTTCATCAGGCTCATCTGGAATCGGATCTAACGAAGCACAAGAGATCGAAACACTTTTGAGTGGTCTCAATGCAGAACTTCAAAGCGCAAACATCGCTGCTAATAATGCACGGGATGCCGCTGCTACCGCTGCAGCTGCTGCTGCTGCATCCGCATCTGGACTCAATAACGGAGCCGGCAATACAGTAGTTGTAAACGAGAGCGGACCAGCTTCGACCTCTAGTTCCGCAAGTTCATCAGGCTCATCTGGACTCGGATCTAACGATGCACAAGAGATCGGAGCACTTTTGAATGGTCTTAATGCAGAACTCCAAAGCGCGAACATCGCTGCTAACAATGCACGCGCTGCCGCTGCTACCGCTGCAGCAGCTGCTGCGGCATCTGCATCTGGACTCAATAACGGAGCCGGTAGTACAGTAGTTCTTAACGAAGGATCTGGATCGAGCTCAAGCTCGTCGGCCTCTGCGGGACCAGGTCGTTACGGACAAGGCTTAGGTGGCCTCGGACGGGGCTCTGCATATGGTGCTGCAAGCTCTGCTGCTTCAAATGCTGGCAGCTCAGGTGGAAATCTTTATGGAAATGGTTTTGGCAACTCTCTGAAAAACGGTTTGGGCGCCTCGGGACGATTCTCAGGAGCATCGGGGGCATCTGCTTTATCTGGCTCGAATGCCGGTGTACTCGGTGGCCTCAGCCAACTCGGTCCCTTCGGCTCCTCGCAACAATCTGGCTTGGGTGGATTACACAACGGCAGCAACCGCAACAGCGGAAATACAGTAGTGGTAAACGAGAGTGGCCCATCTTCGAGCTCTAGTTCCGCAAGTTCATCAGGCTCATCTGGAATCGGATCTAACGAAGCACAAGAGATCGAAACACTTTTGAGTGGTCTCAATGCAGAACTTCAAAGCGCAAACATCGCTGCTAATAATGCACGGGATGCCGCTGCTACCGCTGCAGCTGCTGCTGCTGCATCCGCATCTGGACTCAATAACGGAGCCGGCAATACAGTAGTTGTAAATGAGAGCGGACCAGCTTCGAGCTCTAGTTCCGCAAGTTCATCAGGCTCATCTGGACTCGGATCTAACGATGCACAAGAGATCGGAGCACTTTTGAATGGTCTTAATGCAGAACTCCAAAGCGCGAACATCGCTGCTAACAATGCACGCGCTGCCGCTGCTACCGCTGCAGCAGCTGCTGCGGCATCTGCATCTGGACTCAATAACGGAGCCGGTAGTACAGTAGTTCTTAACGAAGGATCTGGATCGAGCTCAAGCTCGTCGGCCTCTGCGGGACCAGGTCGTTACGGACAAGGCTTAGGTGGCCTCGGACGGGGCTCTGCATATGGTGCTGCAAGCTCTGCTGCTTCAAATGCTGGCAGCTCAGGTGGAAATCTTTATGGAAATGGTTTTGGCAACTCTCTGAAAAACGGTTTGGGCGCCTCGGGACGATTCTCAGGAGCATCGGGGGCATCTGCTTTATCTGGCTCGAATGCCGGTGTACTCGGTGGCCTCAGCCAACTCGGTCCCTTCGGCTCCTCGCAACAATCTGGCTTGGGTGGATTACACAACGGCAGCAACCGCAACAGCGGAAATACAGTAGTGGTAAACGAGAGCGGCCCATCTTCGAGCTCTAGTTCCGCAAGTTCATCAGGCTCATCTGGAATCGGATCTAACGAAGCACAAGAGATCGAAACACTTTTGAGTGGTCTCAATGCAGAACTTCAAAGCGCAAACATCGCTGCTAATAATGCACGAGATGCCGCTGCTACCGCTGCAGCTGCTGCTGCTGCATCCGCATCTGGACTCAATAACGGAGCCGGCAATACAGTAGTTGTAAACGAGAGCGGACCAGCTTCGAGCTCTAGTTCCGCAAGTTCATCAGGCTCATCTGGAATCGGATCTAACGAAGCACAAGAGATCGAAACACTTTTGAGTGGTCTCAATGCAGAACTTCAAAGCGCAAACATCGCTGCTAATAATGCACGGGATGCCGCTGCTACCGCTGCAGCTGCTGCTGCTGCATCCGCATCTGGACTCAATAACGGAGCCGGCAATAAAGTAGTTGTAAACGAGAGCGGACCAGCTTCGAGCTCTAGTTCCGCAAGTTCATCAGGCTCATCTGGACTCGGATCTAACGATGCACAAGAGATCGGAGCACTTTTGAATGGTCTTAATGCAGAACTCCAAAGCGCGAACATCGCTGCTAACAATGCACGCGCTGCCGCTGCTACCGCTGCAGCAGCTGCTGCGGCATCTGCATCTGGACTCAATAACGGAGCCGGTAGTACAGTAGTTCTTAACGAAGGATCTGGATCGAGCTCAAGCTCGTCGGCCTCTGCGGGACCAGGTCGTTACGGACAAGGCTTAGGTGGCCTCGGACGGGGCTCTGCATATGGTGCTGCAAGCTCTGCTGCTTCAAATGCTGGCAGCTCAGGTGGAAATCTTTATGGAAATGGTTTTGGCAACTCTCTGAAAAACGGTTTGGGCGCCTCGGGACGATTCTCAGGAGCATCGGGGGCATCTGCTTTATCTGGCTCGAATGCCGGTGTACTCGGTGGCCTCAGCCAACTCGGTCCCTTCGGCTCCTCGCAACAATCTGGCTTGGGTGGATTACACAACGGCAGCAACCGCAACAGCGGAAATACAGTAGTGGTAAACGAGAGTGGCCCATCTTCGAGCTCTAGTTCCGCAAGTTCATCAGGCTCATCTGGAATCGGATCTAACGAAGCACAAGAGATCGAAACACTTTTGAGTGGTCTCAATGCAGAACTTCAAAGCGCAAACATCGCTGCTAATAATGCACGGGATGCCGCTGCTACCGCTGCAGCTGCTGCTGCTGCATCCGCATCTGGACTCAATAACGGAGCCGGCAATACAGTAGTTGTAAACGAGAGCGGACCAGCTTCGAGCTCTAGTTCCGCAAGTTCATCAGGCTCATCTGGACTCGGATCTAACGATGCACAAGAGATCGGAGCACTTTTGAATAGTCTTAATTCAGAACTCCAAAGCGCGAACATCGCTGCTAACAATGCACGCGCTGCCGCTGCTACCGCTGCAGCAGCTGCTGCGGCATCTGCATCTGGACTCAATAACGGAGCCGGTAGTACAGTAGTTCTTAACGAAGGATCTGGATCGAGCTCAAGCTCGTCGGCCTCTGCGGGACCAGGTCGTTACGGACAAGGCTTAGGTGGCCTCGGACGGGGCTCTGCATATGGTGCTGCAAGCTCTGCTGCTTCAAATGCTGGCAGCTCAGGTGGAAATCTTTATGGAAATGGTTTTGGCAACTCTCTGAAAAACGGTTTGGGCGCCTCGGGACGATTCTCAGGAGCATCGGGGGCATCTGCTTTATCTGGCTCGAATGCCGGTGTACTCGGTGGCCTCAGCCAACTCGGTCCCTTCGGCTCCTCGCAACAATCTGGCTTGGGTGGATTACACAACGGCAGCAACCGCAACAGCGGAAATACAGTAGTGGTAAACGAGAGCGGCCCATCTTCGAGCTCTAGTTCCGCAAGTTCATCAGGCTCATCTGGAATCGGATCTAACGAAGCACAAGAGATCGAAACACTTTTGAGTGGTCTCAATGCAGAACTTCAAAGCGCAAACATCGCTGCTAATAATGCACGAGATGCCGCTGCTACCGCTGCAGCTGCTGCTGCTGCATCCGCATCTGGACTCAATAACGGAGCCGGCAATACAGTAGTTGTAAACGAGAGCGGACCAGCTTCGAGCTCTAGTTCCGCAAGTTCATCAGGCTCATCTGGAATCGGATCTAACGAAGCACAAGAGATCGAAACACTTTTGAGTGGTCTCAATGCAGAACTTCAAAGCGCAAACATCGCTGCTAATAATGCACGGGATGCCGCTGCTACCGCTGCAGCTGCTGCTGCTGCATCCGCATCTGGACTCAATAACGGAGCCGGCAATACAGTAGTTGTAAACGAGAGCGGACCAGCTTCGAGCTCTAGTTCCGCAAGTTCATCAGGCTCATCTGGACTCGGATCTAACGATGCACAAGAGATCGGAGCACTTTTGAATGGTCTTAATGCAGAACTCCAAAGCGCGAACATCGCTGCTAACAATGCACGCGCTGCCGCTGCTACCGCTGCAGCAGCTGCTGCGGCATCTGCATCTGGACTCAATAACGGAGCCGGTAGTACAGTAGTTCTTAACGAAGGATCTGGATCGAGCTCAAGCTCGTCGGCCTCTGCGGGACCAGGTCGTTACGGACAAGGCTTAGGTGGCCTCGGACGGGGCTCTGCATATGGTGCTGCAAGCTCTGCTGCTTCAAATGCTGGCAGCTCAGGTGGAAATCTTTATGGAAATGGTTTTGGCAACTCTCTGAAAAACGGTTTGGGCGCCTCGGGACGATTCTCAGGAGCATCGGGGGCATCTGCTTTATCTGGCTCGAATGCCGGTGTACTCGGTGGCCTCAGCCAACTCGGTCCCTTCGGCTCCTCGCAACAATCTGGCTTGGGTGGATTACACAACGGCAGCAACCGCAACAGCGGAAATACAGTAGTGGTAAACGAGAGCGGCCCATCTTCGAGCTCTAGTTCCGCAAGTTCATCAGGCTCATCTGGAATCGGATCTAACGAAGCACAAGAGATCGAAACACTTTTGAGTGGTCTCAATGCAGAACTTCAAAGCGCAAACATCGCTGCTAATAATGCACGGGATGCCGCTGCTACCGCTGCAGCTGCTGCTGCTGCATCCGCATCTGGACTCAATAACGGAGCCGGCAATACAGTAGTTGTAAACGAGAGCGGACCAGCTTCGAGCTCTAGTTCCGCAAGTTCATCAGGCTCATCTGGACTCGGATCTAACGATGCACAAGAGATCGGAGCACTTTTGAATGGTCTTAATGCAGAACTCCAAAGCGCGAACATCGCTGCTAACAATGCACGCGCTGCCGCTGCTACCGCTGCAGCAGCTGCTGCGGCATCTGCATCTGGACTCAATAACGGAGCCGGTAGTACAGTAGTTCTTAACGAAGGATCTGGATCGAGCTCAAGCTCGTCGGCCTCTGCGGGACCAGGTCGTTACGGACAAGGCTTAGGTGGCCTCGGACGGGGCTCTGCATATGGTGCTGCAAGCTCTGCTGCTTCAAATGCTGGCAGCTCAGGTGGAAATCTTTATGGAAATGGTTTTGGCAACTCTCTGAAAAACGGTTTGGGCGCCTCGGGACGATTCTCAGGAGCATCGGGGGCATCTGCTTTATCTGGCTCGAATGCCGGTGTACTCGGTGGCCTCAGCCAACTCGGTCCCTTCGGCTCCTCGCAACAATCTGGCTTGGGTGGATTACACAACGGCAGCAACCGCAACAGCGGAAATACAGTAGTGGTAAACGAGAGCGGCCCATCTTCGAGCTCTAGTTCCGCAAGTTCATCAGGCTCATCTGGAATCGGATCTAACGAAGCACAAGAGATCGAAACACTTTTGAGTGGTCTCAATGCAGAACTTCAAAGCGCAAACATCGCTGCTAATAATGCACGGGATGCCGCTGCTACCGCTGCAGCTGCTGCCGCTGCATCCGCATCAGGACTCAATAACGGAGCCGGCAATACAGTAGTTGTAAACGAGAGCGGACCAGCTTCGAGCTCTAGTTCCGCAAGTTCATCAGGCTCATCTGGACTCGGATCTAACGATGCACAAGAGATCGGAGCACTTTTGAATGGTCTTAATGCAGAACTCCAAAGCGCGAACATCGCTGCTAACAATGCACGCGCTGCCGCTGCTACCGCTGCAGCAGCTGCTGCGGCATCTGCATCTGGACTCAATAACGGAGCCGGTAGTACAGTAGTTCTTAACGAAGGATCTGGATCGAGCTCAAGCTCGTCGGCCTCTGCGGGACCAGGTCGTTACGGACAAGGCTTAGGTGGCCTCGGACGGGGCTCTGCATATGGTGCTGCAAGCTCTGCTGCTTCAAATGCTGGCAGCTCAGGTGGAAATCTTTATGGAAATGGTTTTGGCAACTCTCTGAAAAACGGTTTGGGCGCCTCGGGACGATTCTCAGGAGCATCGGGGGCATCTGCTTTATCTGGCTCGAATGCCGGTGTACTCGGTGGCCTCAGCCAACTCGGTCCCTTCGGCTCCTCGCAACAATCTGGCTTGGGTGGATTACACAACGGCAGCAACCGCAACAGCGGAAATACAGTAGTGGTAAACGAGAGCGGCCCATCTTCGAGCTCTAGTTCCGCAAGTTCATCAGGCTCATCTGGAATCGGATCTAACGAAGCACAAGAGATCGAAACACTTTTGAGTGGTCTCAATGCAGAACTTCAAAGCGCAAACATCGCTGCTAATAATGCACGGGATGCCGCTGCTACCGCTGCAGCTGCTGCTGCTGCATCCGCATCTGGACTCAATAACGGAGCCGGCAATACAGTAGTTGTAAACGAGAGCGGACCAGCTTCGAGCTCTAGTTCCGCAAGTTCATCAGGCTCATCTGGACTCGGATCTAACGATGCACAAGAGATCGGAGCACTTTTGAATGGTCTTAATGCAGAACTCCAAAGCGCGAACATCGCTGCTAACAATGCACGCGCTGCCGCTGCTACCGCTGCAGCAGCTGCTGCGGCATCTGCATCTGGACTCAATAACGGAGCCGGTAGTACAGTAGTTCTTAACGAAGGATCTGGATCGAGCTCAAGCTCGTCGGCCTCTGCGGGACCAGGTCGTTACGGACAAGGCTTAGGTGGCCTCGGACGGGGCTCTGCATATGGTGCTGCAAGCTCTGCTGCTTCAAATGCTGGCAGCTCAGGTGGAAATCTTTATGGAAACGGTTTTGGCAACTCTCTGAAAAACGGTTTGGGCGCCTCGGGACGATTCTCAGGAGCATCGGGGGCATCTGCTTTATCTGGCTCGAATGCCGGTGTACTCGGTGGCCTCAGCCAACTCGGTCCCTTCGGCTCCTCGCAACAATCTGGCTTGGGTGGATTACACAACGGCAGCAACCGCAACAGCGGAAATACAGTAGTGGTAAACGAGAGCGGCCCATCTTCGAGCTCTAGTTCCGCAAATTCATCAGGCTCATCTGGAATCGGATCTAACGAAGCACAAGAGATCGAAACACTTTTGAGTGGTCTCAATGCAGAACTTCAAAGCGCAAACATCGCTGCTAATAATGCACGGGATGCCGCTGCTACCGCTGCAGCTGCTGCTGCTGCATCCGCATCTGGACTCAATAACGGAGCCGGCAATAAAGTAGTTGTAAACGAGAGCGGACCAGCTTCGAGCTCTAGTTCCGCAAGTTCATCAGGCTCATCTGGACTCGGATCTAACGATGCACAAGAGATCGGAGCACTTTTGAATGGTCTTAATGCAGAACTCCAAAGCGCGAACATCGCTGCTAACAATGCACGCGCTGCCGCTGCTACCGCTGCAGCAGCTGCTGCGGCATCTGCATCTGGACTCAACAACGGAGCCGGTAGTACAGTAGTTCTTAACGAAGGATCTGGATCGAGCTCAAGCTCGTCGGCCTCTGCGGGACCAGGTCGTTACGGACAAGGCTTAGGTGGCCTCGGACGGGGCTCTGCATATGGTGCTACAAGCTCTGCTGCTTCAAATGCTGGCAGCTCAGGTGGAAATCTTTATGGAAATGGTTTTGGCAACTCTCTGAAAAACGGTTTGGGCGCCTCGGGACGATTCTCAGGAGCATCGGGGGCATCTGCTTTATCTGGCTCGAATGCCGGTGTACTCGGTGGCCTCAGCCAACTCGGTCCCTTCGGCTCCTCGCAACAATCTGGCTTGGGTGGATTACACAACGGCAGCAACCGCAACAGCGGAAATACAGTAGTGGTAAACGAGAGCGGCCCATCTTCGAGCTCTAGTTCCGCAAGTTCATCAGGCTCATCTGGAATCGGATCTAACGAAGCACAAGAGATCGAAACACTTTTGAGTGGTCTCAATGCAGAACTTCAAAGCGCAAACATCGCTGCTAATAATGCACGGGATGCCGCTGCTACCGCTGCAGCTGCTGCTGCTGCATCCGCATCTGGACTCAATAACGGAGCCGGCAATACAGTAGTTGTAAACGAGAGCGGACCAGCTTCGACCTCTAGTTCCGCAAGTTCATCAGGCTCATCTGGACTCGGATCTAACGATGCACAAGAGATCGGAGCACTTTTGAATGGTCTTAATGCAGAACTCCAAAGCGCGAACATCGCTGCTAACAATGCACGCGCTGCCGCTGCTACCGCTGCAGCAGCTGCTGCGGCATCTGCATCTGGACTCAATAACGGAGCCGGTAGTACAGTAGTTCTTAACGAAGGATCTGGATCGAGCTCAAGCTATGCTGGCAGCTCAGGTGGAAATCTTTATGGAAATGGTTTTGGCAACTCTCTGAAAAACGGTTTGGGCGCCTCGGGACGATTCTCAGGAGCATCGGGGGCATCTGCTTTATCTGGCTCGAATGCCGGTGTACTCGGTGGCCTCAGCCAACTCGGTCCCTTCGGCTCCTCGCAACAATCTGGCTTGGGTGGATTACACAACGGCAGCAACCGCAACAGCGGAAATTCAGTAGTGGTAAACGAGAGCGGCCCATCTTCGAGCTCTAGTTCCGCAAGTTCATCAGGCTCATCTGGAATCGGATCTAACGAAGCACAAGAGATCGAAACACTTTTGAGTGGTCTCAATGCAGAACTTCAAAGCGCAAACATCGCTGCTAATAATGCACGGGATGCCGCTGCTACCGCTGCAGCTGCTGCTGCTGCATCCGCATCTGGACTCAATAACGGAGCCGGCAATACAGTAGTTGTAAACGAGAGCGGACCAGCTTCGACCTCTAGTTCCGCAAGTTCATCAGGCTCATCTGGACTCGGATCTAACGATGCACAAGAGATCGGAGCACTTTTGAATGGTCTTAATGCAGAACTCCAAAGCGCGAACATCGCTGCTAACAATGCACGCGCTGCCGCTGCTACCGCTGCAGCAGCTGCTGCGGCATCTGCATCTGGACTCAATAACGGAGCCGGTAGTACAGTAGTTCTTAACGAAGGATCTGGATCGAGCTCAAGCTCGTCGGCCTCTGCGGGACCAGGTCGTTACGGACAAGGCTTAGGTGGCCTCGGACGGGGCTCTGCATATGGTGCTGCAAGCTCTGCTGCTTCAAATGCTGGCAGCTCAGGTGGAAATCTTTATGGAAATGGTTTTGGCAACTCTCTGAAAAACGGTTTGGGCGCCTCGGGACGATTCTCAGGAGCATCGGGGGCATCTGCTTTATCTGGCTCGAATGCCGGTGTACTCGGTGGCCTCAGCCAACTCGGTCCCTTCGGCTCCTCGCAACAATCTGGCTTGGGTGGATTACACAACGGCAGCAACCGCAACAGCGGAAATACAGTAGTGGTAAACGAGAGCGGCCCATCTTCGAGCTCTAGTTCCGCAAATTCATCAGGCTCATCTGGAATCGGATCTAACGAAGCACAAGAGATCGAAACACTTTTGAGTGGTCTCAATGCAGAACTTCAAAGCGCAAACATCGCTGCTAATAATGCACGGGATGCCGCTGCTACCGCTGCAGCTGCTGCTGCTGCATCCGCATCTGGACTCAATAACGGAGCCGGCAATAAAGTAGTTGTAAACGAGAGCGGCCCAGCTTCGAGCTCTAGTTCCGCAAGTTCATCAGGCTCATCTGGACTCGGATCTAACGATGCACAAGAGATCGGAGCACTTTTGAATGGTCTTAATGCAGAACTCCAAAGCGCGAACATCGCTGCTAACAATGCACGCGCTGCCGCTGCTACCGCTGCAGCAGCTGCTGCGGCATCTGCATCTGGACTCAACAACGGAGCCGGTAGTACAGTAGTTCTTAACGAAGGATCTGGATCGAGCTCAAGCTCGTCGGCCTCTGCGGGACCAGGTCGTTACGGACAAGGCTTAGGTGGCCTCGGACGGGGCTCTGCATATGGTGCTGCAAGCTCTGCTGCTTCAAATGCTGGCAGCTCAGGTGGAAATCTTTATGGAAATGGTTTTGGCAACTCTCTGAAAAACGGTTTGGGCGCCTCGGGACGATTCTCAGGAGCATCGGGGGCATCTGCTTTATCTGGCTCGAATGCCGGTGTACTCGGTGGCCTCAGCCAACTCGGTCCCTTCGGCTCCTCGCAACAATCTGGCTTGGGTGGATTACACAACGGCAGCAACCGCAACAGCGGAAATACAGTAGTGGTAAACGAGAGCGGCCCATCTTCGAGCTCTAGTTCCGCAAGTTCATCAGGCTCATCTGGAATCGGATCTAACGAAGCACAAGAGATCGAAACACTTTTGAGTGGTCTCAATGCAGAACTTCAAAGCGCAAACATCGCTGCTAATAATGCACGGGATGCCGCTGCTACCGCTGCAGCTGCTGCTGCTGCATCCGCATCTGGACTCAATAACGGAGCCGGCAATACAGTAGTTGTAAACGAGAGCGGACCAGCTTCGACCTCTAGTTCCGCAAGTTCATCAGGCTCATCTGGACTCGGATCTAACGATGCACAAGAGATCGGAGCACTTTTGAATGGTCTTAATGCAGAACTCCAAAGCGCGAACATCGCTGCTAACAATGCACGCGCTGCCGCTGCTACCGCTGCAGCTGCTGCTGCATCTGCATCTGGACTAAACAACGGAGCCGGCAATACAGTGGTTCTTAACGGAGGTAGACAAGGATCTGGCTCGAGCTCTAGCTTGTTGGCCTCTGTGGTACCAGGTGTTCCCAGACGAGGCGTAGGAGCCGGTTTAGTTGGGCTCCGTAATGAAGCGTCCAGTGCTTCTGCTAATACAGGATCAAGCCGACTTGATCCTCAAATCGTTATCATTGGTGAAGATCAACCACCTGCCTCGATTTCGATAAGCTCGTCATCTTCTCAACAAAGAGGAAGAGCTCGTCCAATTTGCCGACTTCGCCGTGCTCAATATATTGTTAGAGTGGGACGAAGAGGTCAGCTCTGTCAAAATTGTTAAATGTGTAACTTTTCTCAGATTATTTATTATTTAATGGATACATCTTTTTGTCTTGAATAAATAACGTTAGAGCATTTTATATAGTTTTTTATTTTATAATATTTTAAAAAATCTTTTTCAAACAGTATCTCTTTATGATTTTGAACCTTCGACACCAATTTTTGAAATGTCTTCCTTCCAATAATAAAGAATTACTATTAATACTTAACTTTAATTACTATTACTATTAAGAATTACTGTTCATAGACGACGAAGTTATCCGTGAACAAACATAAAAAAGCTTGTATAATGTATACAGAAGAATTCAAAAATATCCTCATTTCTAAAGTCGGTTAAAATTATAACTTAGATTTTTGTAAAAATTACAAGACGTGTCTTTTGCCATTTGTAATGAATAGCAAAAGAAATGCAATGAAATCTCGTTTGCCGCATGGGATTACACCGTTCAAATTTTTATAATATTAATTGTTTTCATAGCGGCAACAGAAATAATAAGGCCGCGTCCGTCCCCGTCAAAAGGAATGAGCACATTATGCCGGGCGGTGCCGGGACTCAACGTGCCGGGGCGCATCGCAAAAATCCGCCTCCATACAATAATTTGTATGGAAGCGGATGCGCGTACCGCTCACTGTGCCGGGGCGCATCAGCGCGGATTTTTGCACGGCAGATTTCCGTCAATGCGACACGGCCCAGCAACAGTGTGACCACATTTAGTAGATTTCTACTTTTTGGTAGATTTGAGGTTAAATGAATGACTATTTAGTATATTAGTAGATTTTGGTATAAAATCGATATTATAGAATAAATATTTTTTAAATCGTAAAAAGGTAATGAAGAGAGTCCATAATATAAACTTTTAGTTTTATTTTAGTTTCAACCACGTAGAATACTAGATGAAAACCCGACTTCGCTGGGGTAATTACTTGTAACTCAATACACATCTAGGTACAAATGTAGGTAAATATTTGTGTAGTCATATTTTCTCAAGAAATATTAAAAGAAAGCAAGACTCCTAAAGATTCGTATAGCTTAGTTAATTATATTTAAAAATAGTAAATAACACTGCAAAAGTTTTACATACTTTAACATTCCAAGCAGATTATATTATAATATGAGTATCGTGTCGTGTCGTTATCGTCGCAGTGTGGAAACGCCCATTATCTAACGCTAATGATTTCTATTGCATTCAGTCTTTTTCTCTACATTGGCAGGTAGTTTTAAGTACCTACTTACTAATTTTAAAAACAATAATAGTAGGTAGGTATAGTATTATTTAAAATGTTCAAGCAGTTATTATAGCCACTGCAGTCCGACTTCAAAAAAAGGGTTATCAATTCGAGCCGTATGTATGTAAAATTTCCAGAATTGCCTCGTTTTCGTATATTAGTCTATAATATTATCAGCGTCTGAATTTTGAAATCGGTTTTATCTTTGAAATTAAAAACCTTAAGAGGTGCCAAGGGACACCCGAATGGAACGAAGTTAAGTATTTCAAATGTTCAAAAAACCTGTATACATATACACTCAAAAATATTACTACAAAAACGCCATCTATTGACGCCCAGGAATACTATCAACGCCCTCTGCCCCTACCATGCAGGTACTAATAAAAAAAGTGTCGAGGTTAAAATATATCGTTCTGTCTAGACTCTAGCCCTCTTTACGCCGAACGCGCCATAAGGAACTTCGTTCCAATACTATTATAAAGAGATAAAACCAACTTCAAAATTGTATATAATATGAAGAATTAAAATTCCCTAGCTGTCAAAAACACATCAATTGCTGAGACGTTGATAAGTGATAATTGATAACAAACAAAGGCAACAAAAAAAGGGTGCGCCCGGTGCGCCATGATGACTGCCGGCAGGTAGAAAATGAGCAATGGCATGTGTCAACTGTCAGCTTACAGCAAGATGGCGCGTGGACTGGGACACTGTTGCACACCAGTTTTCTTGGCCAAGATTAGGGTGAGAGATCACTCCTTATGTGAATGCGGCCTGGACGAGGGCAATCTAGACCACATCTTCTTCTCATGTCCAAGGAACCAACCTTCCCTGTATGATATCCTTCCCCCTACAATTCCCCGCCCTATCAACCTAAAATCTGTTTTGTCTTTTGTAAATACTCCGTTTGTTGAAATTTTATGTACATATATTCATACTAACAAAATAAAACTATGAGGTGTATAGTACTAACACTAAATGTTTGTGCTTGTTTTAGATTTTTCAACATCCGCACGCGTCTCAAATTATACCTTGTTTCTTCATAAAGCCAACCCATCCTAAAGCAGAGTCACAACATCAACCACTTTGACATTGGCAACTCACTACGGGGCCATTTTTAAAAAGAAGAAGAAGAAGAAGTTTGTTTGTCAGTGCCATTAGAATTTAACGAAATACTCCAAAATACGAATTTTGCGGACATAATATGTAATATGTTGTCGACTCGAAATCAATATTTTCCTATTTTCTATTATTCACATAAGGTTTCGATCGAGTCTATCGTACTCCTGCACGAAATTATTAATATAAAAAGTAACGGTTTTGGTAAATCCTGTCACGAGTGATTTCAAAGTGGTCACACTGGAGCTACCCAAACATATTTTACTTACGCGTATTTTTGTTATTCCTAAGACGACAAATGAAAAAGAAACCGATCTGTCTTCGTAAATTATTTTTTCAGGTAGGTACAAAAAAGGAACAGTAACGATTTTGAGGACCAATTATTATCCTTTTTAAAGAGTTAAGCCAAAAATCTTGATTATTTTACAGTTTAACACGTACGGTTTTGTGGTCAATAAAAATATTTGTGGAACACTATACTTAACTATTTCAAGACACCACCCTTATGCTGATTCATCTCTTACAAGTAAATCAAGTTTTCTTTAATTTTTTATAATGTCGCAATTAATCGAAATCACTAAGGCACAGCAAAACCTCGAGGAACTAGTGACGAGGAAAATGGAATGAGGACGCGACCTAAAGCCTAAGGGCCGCGCCACACCAGAATGGCAGCGGCGAGGCGAGCACTTTCAGTGTCATATGATTTTAAACTTTATCATCATTATTATAATACATAGTATCGCTTGAGAAATCGCGGCGGCCACGGGCGGCCGTAGAATTCTCAAGCGATACTATTATATGTATTACAATAATGAAAATAAAGTTTAAAATCATATGCCACTGAAAGTGCTCGCCTTGCCGCTGCCACCATTTCACCACTTTTTGATAAAGTGCCGAATAGGCTATTCACAGCTTTTTAACCGACTTCCAAAAAGGAGGAGGTTATATTATGTTCGGCTGTGGATATATATTTTTTTGTATGTTCAACGATTACTCCGCCGTTTGTGAACCGATTTTCAAAATTTTTGTTTTCTTATATTAGGTTTCACTCCAATTTGGTACCATGTTCACAAAAGTGGTGATCTGATGATGAGAGATTTGTGAAGATCAAAGCAGAGAGACTTCTGTACTTGTACTATTATCTATTCTGTGACACAGCGAAAGCGCTATTTCACGCCGGTTCTCTGTGAGCCCGTGGTATTTCTCCGGTCGAGCCGGCCTATTCGTGCCGAAGCACGGCTCTCCCACTGTAAACCTAACCTTAATTATTACTCTTCTGGTGCCCTTAGACGTGATGCCTTAGCCCTTAAGGCCTAGGCAATTGCACAGAATAGATAATAGTACAAGTAGCAATTGCTTAATTTGATTAAGGGTTAATCCGTCACTGATTGTGTCCAATATTGTACAACCATGTGGGTTGTGACATTGGTTATGATGATGATGATGATGATGAATGTAATTTGCATAGTAGCATAATATGCTTTCAGTTCTTAAAACAGCGCCTAAGCCCCCAAACTTCGAGAATCGAGAATTCCATCTGTTTATTTAATGTAATAAGGTGTTTTAATGACAATAATATTGACAGTGCGTTCGTTGACGCCTTCAATTATTGAATGCGCCAAATCGCCAATATTATGAAAGTTGAATGTCAAAAGATGATGAAAATTAAAGATGAAAGTGCGTGGACATAGCTATTATGTGCCTCAAGCTCTGGAGATAAGATTGAATTTGTTATGTTCATTTTTTTTTCAAAATTACATACTATGGATTTTCCATTGTATGTTTAATGTCTTAACAGCCTTCAAAAGTGTGAAACTATAATATCATTACGAGAAAATCGGTCAAGTGGGAGTTAGATTCTAGCACAAATAACCTGTCCACACCTCCACGTCACGACGCGACATCGTCAACGCGGTGCGGTAAAGTGGCACGGTACGTTGACGTGACGTGTAAAACGTTAACGTAACGTAAAATGCACATCACGATATAGTGCCAACATTGTACGTAGGCATGCTTTGTAAAACTGCTATATTCAATAATACTAGCTTTTGCCCGCGGCTTCGCTCGCGTGGAATTCGAAAACCGCGTAAAATGTTGTCGTTCTTGTAAAAACATTTTTTTTTCAAAAAACATTTCTGTAACCCCCCCGAGTTTGGGGGGGTCGCAGCCCCCCCAAGTACGGACTGTAGGCAAAGCTTCCCTCATATTAATCAAACGACCAATTGTCCTTAAGGAAGGAGGATCAAAACTTGACACTAACGACGCGACAGCATTTTGTTATAGGCGACATTTCCAGGAGAGGTAGGGGGCGAGGGGTTGTGGGGACGCAGCCCCCCAAGCACCGACCGGGGCGAAGCCTCCCGCATATTAATCAAACGACGAATTATCCTAAAAAGGAGGATCAAAACTCAACACTAACGACGCGACAGCATTTTGTTATAGGCATCATTTCCAGGAGAGACATGGGGCGCAGCCCCCCCAAGTACCGACCGGGGCGAAGCCTATCGCATATTAATCAAACGACGAATTGTCTTTAAAAAGGAGGATCAAAACTCAACACTAACGACGCGACAGCATTTTGTTATAGGCATCATTTCCAGAAGAGACATGTGGCGCAGCCCCCCCAAGTACCGACCGGGGCGAAGCCTATCGCATATTAATCAAACGACGAATTGTCCTAAAAAAGGAGGATCAAAACTCAACACAAACGACGCGACGACATTTTGTTATAGGCATCATTTCGGGGGGGGGGGGGTTGGGGGGGGCTACGATACAATAGATTGATACAAAAACTGACCCCCTCTTTTGTCCCGTTAGAGGGGTGGGGGGGAAAATTTTTATACACCAGATGTTAAGTTGGAGGAAGACAAATATATCTGCGAAAACCGCATTCAAATCGGATCAGTAGTTTTCATGTGATAGTGGAACAAACAGACAGACAGACAGACAGACAGACAAAAAACTAACCACATTTTTGGCTTCTATAGCGATCTTGTGACATCCTCCGCTTATTATTTTTTGAGTATATTTTATGTACAGAATTTTCATTTCTACAGATTTATTATATTATGTATAGATTCATCTAGATATGGACCGCAGAATACGTATTCTGCTTCTGCTATTGTTAAGAAGACGGAGAGAGAGAGATTTAAGAAGAAAAGACGTAAAATGTTGCTACACCGTGACGTGCACATTCATGTTACATTGACGTAAATTTTTACGTCACGTCAATTTGCCACGCTACCGCCGGAGCGGTAACGTGGCAAATTGACGACGTAAAAATTTGTGAAAATTGGACGTGAAACGGATTCCACGTTGACGACGTCATGACGTGGAGATGCGGACAGGCCAAAAGGGTTCCGCATTTTTTATTTACGAGGTCACCACCAAATATAACAAAAAATCTAATTTTTGTAGAAAAAATATATATTCCACTATCAACATCAATGCGGACGAAGTGAAGGTCATATATGCTGCTAAAAGAAAGTAAGTCCCTAATGTTTTTTTTCTAATATAATAATATTATTCTGAAATTCCTAATCAGATACGACGTATCTAATTAGGATTTCAGATACGTGGTGCGAATCCAAAACACCTTACGTGGTGCGAAATGCGAATCCAAAACACCTTAAGACCCTTAGATATTTTTTACCAAAACTAGTTTTTCTACTCATCGATGACCCCTGGCCTGAGTTTTATATTCCCTCACTTTACATTGAGTGTTAAAGAATTTAAAATGATAATTTATACTAATTTATGTGAGAAAAGTCATGACCCCTACGAACTTCTGATATTTTGTAGCATTTTAGTACAGACTCTTATTTGGATAGGATCGATATTAAAACTGGCTAGTGAATTTTTGGCAGCATTGATAATAATTATAATAATATTATGTTGATTTCTTAAAAATGTAATATCCGTGTAAGCACAATTATATATTTCCAAGTGCGTTAGTGGTTCTCTTCTGAAAATATTTATGTGCTGGTGTTTTGTGTGGCTTTTTTGAAAATGTTGAGGATTAATATAAAAATAGTCTCACTAAACATAGAAATTCAAAACGAGGTGAGTAACAACTTATATATTTTGTGATCATCTTCATAATATGCAACGCAGTGCGAATGCTTTCTTTTCCCTTTGCAATCATATTATTATTAAAGCTTTTTTTTTCAAAACCATTGTCGGGTGTCACTTAATTTTTTCTTATGTTACTTTACTTGTTGATATTTAAATATAAATCAATAGCATGATCGATTTTTAAAGTTTAACAAAATCTATTTTTGCCCTTATTTTAAAAAAATCGGCCAAGTGCAAGTCGAACTTGCCAACAAAGAGTTCCGTACCGTAAACGGATTTTTTTTTGTATGGGAGCCCCGTTTAATATTTCGATCAAGCAAAAAATCGGTAACCGAAAAATCCAAATTTTACAGGAACAATGATTTACTGTTTTTTGTGTATATTTTGGCAACGCGTGGAAATATTTAAAACATTGATATATGAAATAAAACCTAATTTTTTGGTGCATGTAATTGTTTAATGAGTATGCAAATATGTTTAAATCATAAGCTAGTAATCTGTGAAAATAAATAATACAGGAGTTTACAGGACAAGTCATGAGTAATAAATTACGTTATTAACACTTACAGGGTTTTTGCAGTAACTTTACAAAAAACTACCATCCGTAACATTATATTATGGACTTTTATAACGTAATTTATAATGTCAAAGAGGGCGCGTACGTTAATATTACGATGTTATTGCGGTTATATAATATTTATGCAGAAACTGTATTGCTAAATTACATTAGTTTTAATAAGAAATTTAATACAGTGTTAGCACATGGTTAGCACTAATACCGATATTTATTCGACAAATTTATTAATTGTAATATTACAAGGTTTGAAGGAAATACACAGAATATCGTGTATTAATAAAGTTTATTCATATCAAAACTAATTATTGAACTCTCAAATCAGTTTTATAAAAAACACAAAGTAAATATAAAACCTAAGGGGGTCTAGGTCAAGAAACGGACGATTTTCAAGATTTAAATAGGAGACAGGAGACATAAAAATATAGTAATTTAAATTCTGAAAAAAATATATGTGTTAGATAAGGATCTAACACATTGGAATTCATATTCCATTACACAATATCATGAACTTCACTCGATAGAAAAAATACCAAAGTTACTAAGTGCACGGTCCAAATTGATACACTTGTCCAATAGTGTCAAAATATTGACTTTAATATCATTTTTAGACATAATTCCTGCAACAATCTCAGATTAATTAAGTCAAATGATGATAGACTGGCCGTGTATTATTCGTCTAACAGTATTTAAGATTCAATATAAAAAAAACTAAACTATCAACGCCATCTGCCCCTAACATGCAGGTACTAAAAAAAGTGTCGAGGTCAAATCAAGGTCATCTGGCTAGCTCCCTATACGCCAAACGCGCAAAAAGGAACTACGTTCCAATAAAATAATTATTTCACTTTAAATTTGCGTTTTTCAGAATTGGCATAAATATAAAATGATTCATTATTTTGAATAAATATCAATCTTCATTATTTTGAAGTTCGTCGACTGTGTGTCACACTGTGTCGTCACACTACACTGCGAAACTGCACTGTGGAACCCTAAAATGCTTAAAACATAAATATTAGGTTGGGGAAAAAGTTTCTTCGCATTTTATATAAAAATTCAAAAGGTTTTTTTATAAAGTTTATTAACAATTGACTAAGGTATACAGCATGACTGGTGAGACATGTTCAATACTCGAGGACGTGGTATTAGGCTATTATAGTAGTTGAAAAAAAATAAAAAAAAATAATATCAATTGTTCACTGAGTAAATGTAGCTTGAAGTTAAAAAATTATTTACCCAATGCACGGTCACCGCGCGCGGGAGGGGAAGCGCGGGGCGCGGGGCGCACGTCGCCGCGCTGGCCGCCTAGTAATTTACTAAGTGTCCATGATTCATTTATTTAAAGGCAAATTTGGTCAAAAATTAAGTACCTAATTTTATTACATAATTGTAATGAGAATCGACTACAGAGTACTCTCCATAAGTATCGGTAATGTCTCACCAGTCATGCTGTATAGGTAGAATTTTGTTCGATAACTTTTTGCCATCTTGTTGGTAGGGACATGATCCCATTGCATTGCTATAAAAATTTTGGGGCTTCTGATGAAAAAACTGCGACAAGAGGTTTAATTAATGGCAGTCCTCTTGTGATGTCAACCTGACACTGCCTAAGAAATTCTGCAGCGACCGAAACAGGTGGAAATCGGAAGGTGCAAGGTCAGGACTATACGGCGGATGCATTAACACCTCCCAGCCAAACTCCCGTAATTTTTGCTGAGTGGCTAAAGATGTGTGAGGTCTAGCGTTATCATGGTGAAAAACCCCACATCCCTTTTGTTGATTAATTCCGGCCGCTTTCTCTCAACTTTTTGCTTTAATCTCATCAGTTGTTCGCAGTACAGTACAGTTCAGAATCGATGGTCCTGCCTGGCGGTAACAGCTCATAATGAATAATGCCCTTCCAATCCCATCACACACACAGCATCACCTTGTTGCGAGTTAACCCGGGTTTCGCCTCAGTCTGTGAAGCCTTTGTCCACGATCTTCTTTGCACGTTCTTGTCTAACGTGATCCACTTTTCATCATCAGTTACCAGCTTCGTCAAAAATGGTTCGGTTTCATTACGTCGTAATAAAGAATCGCAAATGAGTACACGGTTTGTCTACCCAGCTTTTTTCAAATGCGCCAAAACCGTTTTGTGGTCAATCCCCAGTTCTTCAGCTACTTACATTGTAACTGATAATAATATGCCGATCTTGCTACAATTTTTAAAAAATGGCATCATGTTTCGCGCGGCTTCGCGTGAAAAAGGTATTTTACGAGAACCGTACAGATTTCCGCAATAAAGTTGCCGATATCCTCTGTTCATTAGTTCGTGAGATTAGCGTGTTCAAATAATAATTATCCCCGTTTTTGAATTTTGAAAAAGGGACTCATAAATATTCAGAATTAATATAATTATTATTAAGTAGAATGTAGATACTTTTTAATTAATTTTTAAGAAACTATTGTTTTTACCTTGGAACGTGGAAGTCGGGTCAAGTTTGTATTTTAAATAATTAAAATTAATTATTTCCTTGAGGTCTCCTCCACTCGACTCAACTTCAATCCTCGAATATTATGACGTTTGATAGAACAGAATATGACAAAATTTTTGAAGGATCGAAGGGTTTAGTGGAGTGGAAAAAATCTATAGAACTTATTGATGTGATACCTACTCTTATAATTGTTATTATTTACATAAATTATTATAGTGACGAAAAAGTACATATTTTCTCTTTTAATTAAATATTATATCAAAAGTTTCAGTTGATTTACATTATTTTAATTGCTACCGACCTAGCCTACCTAACGATCACTCAAGTCTCGATGAAATTTTTGAAACGCAGAAAATATTTGTCATTAGGCGGGGAGATTTTGCAAAAAATCATGACAAAAAGTAAAATGGCGGCGCAGTGATCGTCATGGGGTGGGCATTTTAAATGTTCATTCTCTAACACAAGCGCAATAGTCAGCGATGACGCGCCGAGGGTGGCCCGACCCCTACACTATTGCTCAACTACACGCACACAGGCGCACGCGCGCGACCAGTCTACCCGGACCCGCCGAGTGCCCCTGCGGCGCTCGACGCGGGCCCGCGCTTGTCCCGCAGCAACGGACCCAGCGAGGCTGGCCAGGCCGCGGCACTAACTATACGCACACGCGCGCGCGGAGGGGCGCGTACGTGGTAGGCATAAAATTCGGAAATATAGGTACATGGGCGTTGTATTCCTCCTCTGAGAACCGCAAATGAGATCGGAGGCGAAGTGGAACGAATGCACGATTTCGCTGTATTTATTTTAGCTTTCCGTGCGTATTCACAGAATCAGCATTTAAAGCGCTTAGCTTTTTTTTTAATCGTATTGTTTAACCTAAGTTACTATTTTTAGGGTTCTGTACCCAAAGGGACCTTATTAATAAGACTTCGTTGTCTGTCTGTCTGTGTGTCTCCAGGCTGTAACTCAAGAACGGTAATAGCTAGAGAGTTGAAATTTTCACAGATTATGTATATCTGTTGCAGCTATAACAACAAATACTAAATTTAATATTAATAATTAACAATAAAATTTTAATAAAATAAAAATTTAAGCGGGGCTCCCATACAAAAAACATAATTTTTGCTTACTTTCGCTTTACACCTGCGCGGCGGTACGGAACCCTTCGTGTACGAGTCCTACTCGCACTTGGCCGATTATGATGATTCCTTGTATACCCTCTTAAACGTGAATTTTCGATAATTATGTAGGTGAAATAGTTTTTTTTAATAATTTCCTTTTCGTTACTACTGCATAGATGACGACGCCCGCAACTCCGTCGCACCAAAATTCTTTTTTTTTTCCGGGATAAGAATTGTCATCCTTTCCTATGTCCTTTCCCGAGACTCAAAGTATTTCTATGCCAAATTTGAATAAAATCGGTTAAGCAGCTAGTTTGAGCGTGAACAATAACAGACAGACAGACAAACTTTCGGATTTATAATATTACTGTTAGTATGGATAAGAATGGTAACTTGGGAAGGTTAAGATTCGGTCCTTTCAGTAATAAACCGCTATGCAAAAAAACCAGGGAAAATTAAACAATATAACTGCACATAGGTATAAGGCTATGTAAGCGTACAGAAAATAATCCATATTCCATACAAAACGCACTCGTATTAGCCAGTAGTATGGAAAACAAAACGCGAAATGTTACGTTACATAAACTAGTAGCGATTTTTGGCGCAGTTCTCAATATATCACGTCGGTTGCAGAACACCACGCGCGACGCACACGCGCGCGAACACGCACACTAGCCCCCGACGTCATCGTCAAGCCGTATGACGTATGGTCAGACAAAAAAAAAACAAAAAAGGCTTCTTTTTTAGTTTTATTTTACCTCATATTAAGTTTTTTTTACTTTAACCGTACCTAACGTTCATGGTTTTTTTTATATTATAAGAATACAGCATATAGCGGAACTTCCTATGTCCATACTTAATATAATACTTAATTATGCAAAATATGTATGTCTGTCTGTCTGTTACCTCTTCACACCCAAACCGCTGAACCGAATTTGCTGAAATTTGACAAGAAGATACTTTAAACCAAAGGAAAGGACATTGAATAAGAATAAGAATAAGAATACGTTTATTTTGTCCACACACAACATACACAAAACAGAAGAAATAGTAATAATAATAATAATAAAGGACATAAAAGCTAGATTTGTATATATGTTATACATATTATTTATGTCAAATGTATGGTGGCTGTTATGGCCCGGGAGCTGTCAATCCAAAAGTGCCCTAAAAATTTCTTGATGAAAATAGATAGTGTAGAACTATAGCTACTGGAATCGCTCGGTTTGCGTGGATTTGCAAAGCCAAAAAAAAATTTTTGTTTTTTTTTAATAAATGTTTTGCCCTCACCATTCAAATCACCGCAATGCGCATACATTTTAACCCTCTGATCTAAATTAATAATTTTCCGGATTATCGCATCAAATAATGTGTGCCCTTAAAGCGTAAAGTCATTTCACCCATTACGTTTCATATTAAGAGTGGGTTGCATGATGCATCGACTTACTTTAACTTTAGCGTTTAACTTTAACCATAACAAAATGTGAAATGATCTGTCAACAATACTTTCGATAGATGGCGCTAGTAGTATTTGTTAAACTATCAATAGAAGCCAAATTCATAACAATATCATCTAAAAGAAGATACATATATTTTTTTTAAAATCAATATAAATGTGTTACTAAAATTATTTATTTTAATCAGTAAAGTCATATGATAACAAACAATAAACTACCAAAAAATGACACTTTTTATCTAAACCTAAGTACAGCGAAACAAAAAGTCTTTAGCATAACATAATTTTAACACCTTACAAACAACACAAACAACGTTACACTTTTAAAACGCAACAAACCCCAAAGTTTTCGTCGGATTCTTTTTGGGACCGCTTAGCGATACCAAATTGGGCAAATATTGAAATAATTGCGGCTATGGGTGTCTGCGAGGTGTTTTTTTGCTGGCGCTCCGGCCGGGCGGCGGGCGAAGTGTGAGGCGGGTTATTAGTTCGCCTGCGCTACGTCAGGATAGGTTTTCACAATTTTGAGTTGAGCAGAGTCACACAATGCGCGACGTCATTTTCTATGATTAATAGTGGCGCGTCAGTGCACGTATGAATATAGTTTATATTAAGTCTCGTTCGAAATTATCTATCGGAACTGATTCCTTGTTTTAAATTTCGCGTCAACTAAAAACTGCTTCGCAAATAATAGTTGGTATTTCGTAACACTGGTCGAAGCTCTACATATCGGAATTAATTGTTTAGAGAAGCATTTGAACATATTGTTTTGACGTGGGAGAGCCATGCTTCGACACGAATGGGCCGGCTCGACCGGAGAAATACCACGTCCTCACAGAAAACCGGCGTGAAACGGCGCTTGCTCTGCGTTTCGCCGAGTGAGTGAGTTTACCGGAGGCCCAATCCCCTACCCTATTCCCTTTCCTTCCCATCCCTACTCTCCCCTATTACCGTATTCCCTCTTAAAAGGCCGGCAACGCACCTGCTCTACTGATGCTGCGAGTATCCATGGGCGACGGAAGTTGCTTATTTAAAGTAAAATAAGTCACATGAGATCGGTCCATCAGGTGACCCGTTTGCTCGTTTGCCCGCTTATTTCATGAAAAAAAATACATGGCTTATGTTAGTTGGTATAAGTCTTGGATGAATTTCTAAGACGGTAGACGAAACCTGAATCTATATGAGAAATTGATAAAAACTAAAAATGCATCATTACATTTTTCAGAAAACAATAATAACTGTCCTGGCACTAATAATTATAACTAAGTTTTTATGGACTTTTTATTATACCTACTTGTAAAACTACAGCTCTTTTAAACCAGTTTTTTCTGAAACTTTCAGTAATGGTCACTGTGAAGCATTAATAATTGTGTCCTAACTCACAAAATTTTTGTTCTTAAATTTTGAATGCAGTCTTGTTCTAAATCATCTAAGGAATATAAATACATTCATAACTCAACACGTAATTTTTTTGTAGATTAGTAGTTACTATATAGTTAGTACACGAATGCTCAACAGCGTCGAGTGCTAAGACGCTATATTGAAAATAACGTCCTTTTCGAAGTAATACTATAGGACTGTCAGAAATGCTACAAATCTGGTAATGAGATATAGTACATATCTTCATAGCCTTATCTAGGTTTGAGAAGAACCAGAAACACGATTAATGTATTTTGCCTCGATACATTTCTCGATCGAAATAACCTCTTAAAAATACGAAATTTGAAGATTATTTTTAAACGAGAATAGATGTATTGCAGGAAATTAGTCTAATTAATAGACACCTCTGCAACCCAAAATCGTATAGAAGCATTTTCTTTAAATGCTCATAGTTATTGTTTAAATAAACAAAATTACGTTTTTTCGCATGTTTTCCGAGCGAGCCGATAGCTTCTGGCCGCAGCGTATTCACGACTTTATAGTCATACAAATTAAGTATAAAATTGCCCTTGCGATAAAATTACTTCAATATAGCGTCTTAATTCCTCAAGTTGGATACTGGCATTATCCACTATTATATAGGCTTAAGACAGTAGTGGCTCTAAGTATGACTTGTCAGATGTCGTTTAAATGGCTAATATAATATCATTTGGATTCGGTAAATTAATGGAAAATTAACTAGTAAGGAAAATATGAAAATAAGAATTTATTATTCAATATAATTTGGTAAAAATATGAATAGTAAAAATGAAATTCGGTTTGGGCTGCACATTCGTATCAATAATTGCTAGTGTAATATACCGGTACCAAATTAAATAAGTACTTTCATTTACTTAATGGAATAGACAAACCGATGTTTCAACATATAAAATAAATACATAATGCTTTTAATCCAAATGGATGTGAAAATCAATACATTAAAAATTTCCTGAAATTAACATTTTAGAATTGCGCACTAAACAAGAACTGTTGATGAGGGGTGGGTAACGCATACATAGATCGTATATAAACACGTCAAAATTTCCACAAAACGTACGTGAACGCCATACTAAAAAGCCTGATAGGCCTAAAAACGTGGATTCGGCCATCATTCCGCCCCCCGGGGGTGGGCCGCACTATCCCCCTAGAGTACTTGACGACCGCGATGCTAGAATATTAATGTTCGCACTTAATTGAATATTTTTGACTTATCGATTTTTTGAGTCTCATAACCGGAGTCTATATCAAGTCGCCGGCTTCAATTTTTAATGAAATCAAGGCGGTTCCCGAACGGAAATATCTTACAGTGTTCCTCTTAATTAATTAATGATCCCATTTACGCGGGATTTTTATATTGGAGGGGTTCAGTAATAGGATATATTTATTTGTATTTTGTAGCTTTGATTTTTAGTCATGTGTGTGTTCATTGCCTATTAATACCTAATAAAATTACTAATAATAGATCGCACACAACACATTAGCACCGGTGAAATTAGCAAGCTAAATAAGAAAGTATGAGATTATAAAGAACCTACAGCAACGAATATAAACGTCATTTCACTTTTTGAATCAAGAACAATTACTTAACTGATCATTTAGGACAACATTCGAAAGTAGTATATTAATAAATCCACAATTTCGTTTATTTTTAATGACAAATTATTATTGTAATTAAAATAAACGAAAATTGAGCTTTTAATTTTGGGTCGCTGCGAGAGAGAGACGAAAGGTTTAATTGTACAATTCGGAGCGAGTGTTTAGCACTGTTTATAGGGAGGGTTAGGGAGGTATAGTGATAAAGGGAGAAAGGATAAGGAGGGCCAGCACTTAGATATATTTGTGCGATGTGGACCCTTCAAGATACGCATCGGTGGATGTGTGCGACGCCCGTCACCCGCTTTTGTGGAATAATGCCACAAAGATCTAAACAAAAGATGTTTTATGCGAAATTAAATCAACTGACGAATAGTAGGCTATTGTTGTAGCAGGTAATGAAATCTATGGAGGAATTTGTTCGGAAAATAATAAAAGGCAATCGATACCAGAGATATATTTGATGATAGCATAAGTAGTGATTTGGTGAAGATTTTTATATTTGAATAGGTTACATGAAGGACTTCATTAATTTACCAAATAAGTCACTAAGTGCTACCCTTAAGTTAGTAAGGGTTAGTATTTTTTTTGTTTGTTTGATCAATTTATGAAAATTTTAAATCTTAATTATTCGTATAACAATGTTTAACTTGACATGTTTAAAAGTACACAGCACAGTATAATATTGAACGCCTTAAAATTGAAGGCTACCAATTCTTTTCAAATCCAAAAAGATGAAAATATCTAATCTAACAACCGGAGCCATAATTTTCTAAGGAACATTCCAGACTTGGGTTGGCATTAGGCAATATTAACACATTCAGTACGGTCCGCCGGCCATTCGTCGGCAACAGCCCAATTTCATATTCTATTTTATTCCGGTGATAAGATTAAAGTATGTAATTTCTTGTCTGAATGGGGAGGCATTTGTATACTAGGTACAGGGTTGGCACTGAGCTGTAACTTGTATTTATTTTTATTTACTTTAAATTGATATTCAGCATCAGTAGTAATATTTTAAATATGACGATAGTAAGAGTTGGTTGGGCAACTTTATAAAATAAATTATACCTTACTGATCGTAGAAGTAAATATTACCTAATTAAACGACATATTATCATGTGATTACATCTAAAGAAGTAATACGCTTAAAGTATCTACTTAACCGAATAAGTAGAAATTTAATCACTTTTGAGATCACGGCATAGAATATATTTATTAAGATATTTCTTTTCAGAGAAAAATCCCGGTTCTTCCGCAATAAACGAATTCCTGCGCAACAAAATTGCAGGCAATATCTAGTTAATAAGCATAATGCACCTACTAGACTAACTGGTGAAGTCTCATCCTGCTAAAGTAATTTTTATTATAATAATCCATTAATATGATTGTTACTTTACCTTAGAAAATATTAGACCACCATTTTAGCTCAGTATATACTAGTTAATAGTAGTATCACACTGATGATTTTATTTATAAACCGGTTATAACAACGGGCGCTCCAAAAAGTCGTACCTGCCATTTTGCGAATAAAGTTTCTCAAAATGGCAGCCCTCTCGTCAATTGTAATAAGAAGTGTCCCCCGCCGGCCGCAGACCGCTCGCCCTATAATAAAACCCTCTCCCTGACCCTCCCACACTAAGATGACGCCCGAGTATATTGGACAATTTTCGTCCGAACTGTTTTCGTGACTCGTTTAGTAATTTTCATATTACAGCGTCCGAAAATTGTCTGATGGAGTTGATTTACGTCGTTTTTGAAGTATTAAAGCTTATCAATGATAATCAACCGGTCCATCTAAAACGGTACTCTAACCAGCTAGTTTAGGACCATCAAATCAAATAGTAAATCCTTTTTATCTCTGTTAGCTACCACTTTCGAGATTTTGTCGCAGACGAAATTGTTCTTCGTCTTATCAAAATGAAGCTTCACGAAAAATTCGCTTGATAGTAATAAAAAAATTGTTCTAGGGACCTTTTCTTTCTTTCGGTATTTTTGTTTGTAACAAACATTTCCTTTTACCGAATTTACTTATTTTTTTAAATTAAATCCTAGCTTACTAATATAAAATCTACGATTGTGTATGTCTATCCATCTCTTTTTTTTTCAATTACTCCAACTGCTGAAACCACTAAATCGATTTAAATAAAATTTACTGAGATATCCTAATTTCTGGAAACTTTAAAAATAGGATAACACTTAATTGCAATTCCTTAAAATCTAAATGTGCCTCGACCAAATTAATGTAATTTCTTTCTTCAGTGCGCGACTTAGCAGCTTATATTATATCGGTAATATTTATAGTTGCCCATACTGAGCATAATAATTTACATTTAGCACAAAATTATTTGGAACGGAGGATAGGTTTTATTTCAGAAAAATAAGTTTTCGCCCAAACAAGTCGCAGGCAACATCGAGTTAGAAAGCAAAATCCAAAATAACTTGCAAAATGTAGAACGTGACAAACCAAAAGTAACCCTACATAATCTTGCCAAAGCTCCCCCGTAATTTAAAAACACCCTCATGGTTTTCTTTCATCCCACCCTTTTGGGGGTCAAGTCACCCTTAAGATCGATGGTAGGGAGATCAGACGATAGGGCCTGTCCCGAATTAGGAGCACCCTTTGTGCGTCTCAGATGGGTCGCCCGAACTTTGTGCCTTGTTTTGACGTGTTTTATAATTAATTTGCTAGTTTGGGGCCTTAGTTTAACGAGGGTGGAGGAAATTTATTCTAACGAATTCCCTGTATGTGAATTTTCGATGAGGGGCTATGTATTCGCTTATTTACTTTCGACGAAACCAAAGTTGTAATTATAAGTGTTTGTGTTATGTAAGTATAATTAAAAAAAATTATGAGTAAGGTTCACTCACATTCAGTATTCTCACGTGATACTTCGGTCGGTTGTTAATTTGTTATAATATATATTTCGTGTGTTCTTTGTCGTAGCACTCGTAGGCAAATATTGGTCAAAAATTTATTAAAATATTACAAATTTTATCTCTGGTCTTGACGTAATATTTTCGACAAAATATTCAAGCCAAAATAAACAGTCAAATAAGATTTATGTAAAGAAACTTCGTTATTTTACACAGTCACATAATTATAGCGACATAAATAATTAAGCAACTACTAGTCTAACATGCTGACTAATATTCGTTTAAATACTAATGTTTCTTCAAGTGTCAACACGGGAGCACAAACAGTGCGGCCAGCGGGTGATCTTCATGTGCGTTTGTGGGCTCGTTTACTTAGTTATTTGTTTACTTTATGATAAACGATGTATAGAGATCTAACCGTTTTGAGGTGTACAAAAGCAAAGATATTATGTTCCAAATAAAGAGTAAAACGTGTACCAAAATTTGCTTATCCCTCCGTAGAACGGTTGTCATTACCTTGACCACTATGTGTTTTCAGTTCCGGATAGTTATGTTTCTCTGTATTCTTTTTTTTAATGAAATAAGGGGGCAAACGAGGAAACGGTTCACCTGATGGAAAGCAACTTCCGTCGCCCATGGACACTCGCAGCATCAGAAGAGTTGCAGGTGCGTTGCTGGCCTTTTAAGCAGGAATAGGGGAGGGTAGGGATGGGAAGGGAAGGGAATAGGGGAGCGTAGGGAAGGGAATAGTGTAGGGGATTGGGCCTCCGGTGAACTCACTCACTCGGCGAAAGTCGAAACACAGCGCAAGCGCTGTTTCACGCCGGTTTTCTGTGAGGGTATTTCTCCGGTCGAGCCGGCCCATTCGTGCCAAAGCATGGCTCTCCCACGTCAATTATACTATTTTTTTAATAGTAACCGTCATCATACATTTTTTTCTGCTATTTAGTGTATTTGTAGTTTTGGGCACTTATGGATTTTTACTTTTCTCGATGTTTCGCGGCTACTTTCAAAGCGTTACGGCTTGCTATTAATAAACGAAACTTTAACTTCTTCATTCTTGCGTCTAATATCTATTGATAAAGAATATTCTGGAAGCAGCTCTATGCAACAAGAATAGGG
The DNA here is from genome assembly GCA_905404155.3 of Plebejus argus. Taxonomy (NCBI): domain Eukaryota; kingdom Metazoa; phylum Arthropoda; class Insecta; order Lepidoptera; family Lycaenidae; genus Plebejus; species Plebejus argus. Next base: position 8,020,777 of record FR989930.1, read on the forward strand.
ACTCCAGACACATAATATAAAATATGGACAGTTAATGTGCTCTATTCATTGTCATCAACCATTGTCCAACCGAGAACGTCCATTGGTGGGCATTGTCTTAGGCGAACACTAAAGCATGCTTTTATACCACTCCTATTTCATTGGACCGTATCTCTAAGCAATGTTACATCAATTAGATAGCAACATTTTGTAAAATGTACCTACAATGTTTGTTGACTATAATTGTACATTAAAGCTTTAGGAGGTCTACCATCGTCACTGTATATCGACCGAACTCAGAGAAATATAATGATAAATTTAATTTTGTATACCTAATGAAGATTTTGATATAAGCTTCATTTATGTTCTGCCTTCTTTAAAATTATTTTTAATTTAAGTTATCATATCTTTGAGTGCGGCCGTTTCTTTACGTAGTACCCATAATACAAATAAATAAATAAATAAATAAACCTATACTAGTAAGTTAAATATACACTTCTTAACTATTCAAATTATCATCAGCTAAATTAAAATTAGTATTATTAAAGTCAAAATTAAATATTCTACTTAATTAATGACAAATTTTCTCTTGAGCGGCGCAAGTAAGGCCCGTCACTGCTTGCCGGCCAAAGTGAAACTTTTCCAATTACCGTCTCCGTCAAGTGACCTGCCCCCCCCCTCTCCGCCCCGCGCGATTCACCTCAGGCCCCCCCGGGCCAGCCACACAAAGAAGTTTTAATTGCTCGCCTATGTTTTAGCAACCAACTCAAATGAACACTATTTAGATTGTTTTACTTACATTGTTTTAGTTAATGTTATAATATAATAAGGTATTTATTTTAAAGAAATTTTTTTATTAAGTTGATACACGCTGATACAGAAAATAATTAAAATTGTATAGATGACATCTATACCATTAATTATTATGAGTGTATAGTGTCTGACTTATGGAGGCCGTAGTACTTCTATAGCTGGTGGAGTTGCGGTAGGTTCTATCGTACCCGCAACTCTGCCTTAAGCGATGAGTGGAGCACCATGGGGTTTTAGTGGGTAGTCTACCAGGAGTCTCACATACCCCGATAGCCCAAACTGCCGGGGATGCGTAAAGCATTTCCCCATTTTTAAAAAAAAGGGCGTAGTACTTCTAGGCATTACTTAAAAATTTCGGTTCTTTAACAAATCAACTTGATTTGTGACGAGTTTCACAAACCTCATATTATAATTATGTTGGATTTTTTCCCTTTTAGCTCAGCGTATCAAAACTTAAAAGATGAAATTACTGTTGTACTGTAGAAGCGCGTAGAGGCACGTAGAGGCGTCGTAGAGGGTCTACGACACAATCTATAGCTATGTCCACATTATGCAATTAAATCTTCAATTTTCGTTATCTTCTTTTTATTCAACTTCCGTTTGGCATATTCAATAATTGAACGCGTCAAAATCCACCCGCGTTGAAAGAAAATTGTCATAGTGAGCGCTACGATTTCAGCGCGCGTCACGGGCATGCCTCACGTTCGCTGTTGACTGCGCTATAATGCATGCCCCTGATGAACAAAAAAGGCACAGTGTGGACAAAGCTATAAGCTATCATAACTAAACCTTCCTACTATACTATAGATTTAAAACGTATCTGTAAGCGTCGTCAAGTGAATAATCGTGAATTATAACTGAACGTGCTCACACGGACGCCGTAAGCCGGGGGAAGACTAATTTCATTCGACGAAGGGTCGCGCTCAAAACTAATTTTAGTGACTAACGCAAACATCCTCATAGTATGGCGGTCATTGTTTCCCCTGCAAATAACAACTTGCAAGGGAAAGGTATCTACGGTTTAATTTAATTATCGTTTGGATACTAAGCTTTACCCCCATACATATTGAACAAGCGCTAGTGCGTATTACTCTTTATCTTATCTTAGTACCTACCAATACTTTAATGATAGAAATAATAAAAGAACGTTAAAAAACTAAGTAAAAAGAATTTGCCAAAAAATGTTTTCATTTTAGCAATAAATATACTGCGTGACTGGTGAGACATGTTCAATACTCGAGGACGTGATATTTGGCTATTATATTAGTTGGAAAAAAATAATATAAAAAATTAATATCAATTGATCACTGAGTAAATGTAGCTTAGAGTTAAATAATTATTTACCCAACGCATGGACACCGCGAGCGGGAGGGGTAGTTGTGTGGTGTTTCTTTGGTAGCGCACGCCTCTGCACCGGCCGCATAGTATGCCTACTTGCCTAGCCGCATAATTTACTTAGTATCCATGATTCATTTATTTTTGGGAAATTCGGAAAAAAATTAAGAACCTAATTTTATTACATAATTATAATGAGAATCGAGTACTGAATACTCTCCTTAAATATCGGTATTGACTCACCAGTCATGCTGTATACTGCGTAAATAATGTATAGAGTGCAAAAACTACGTTTTTATGATATAATTGATGGATGAAGAGTAACTTATTATACCATTAATTCACGATAAATTTTACGTTGTTCTTACGTTTCCCTAAACACGCTTCAATACTCATTAGGGATATTGCGACCATCGCATTCGTATATTTATATTACTTTAGTTTCTGCCACCCCCTTATATAAAGACTAATGCAATAGCATAACGCGTTAAAAATAATTTCGCTAGTTATTTCGAAGGGCACAAATGGTTAGAAAGGGTCATCTTAATTTCACAGTAATAGCAAGTCTTTCTGACCCTTGGACATTAATCGCGAAGGGTCCAGCGGTCGTTGAACCCGAATTAAGATGCGGAGATGGGGTGAAGGAAAACGTTACATCGGACTTATCTTTGTATATTACAAAACGTTGGATTTCATTTGAATATTTGGCCACGACACAAGGTTTTGACGGTTAATATTCTATGGAAACCAAAGTGTATTTGTGATAAATTTTTAAAATAGCCTCGAATATCCTCTTCAAAGACAACGATTGATAAATACTATATCAGAGTAAGTAAAAAAGGACTCGAAATGTTTTTGAGTTTTTAAGATACTTTGTGTCTAAACACACTATAATGCCGAAGTTCCGCGGCGGAATATCGGCATGATTCCGCCTGCAATGTATTTTAAATTACCGATGACACACCATGCCGAAATTCCGCCGCGTTATATTGTATGCGTTTGACATTGCTGACGGAATCATGCGGAATTTCCGCCGCGGAACTTTGGCCTAGTGTGTTTAGACACATCGGCAACAAGGATAGGCCCAAAATTTAGTTTTTACGTTTTATTGTGACGTGAGTTTTTCGCGCGATTATCGAATTTTTCGCCACTTATATACTTACAGTATTCCCCCAAAATATTGGCATACTGTTTTCAGTGTATTACATTAGCCAAAATAGAGACACCATCGACTTCTTTTATTTAAATAAAAGAAATAATTTAACAAACTATGATTCAAAACATAGATTAAACGGGGAATAGAGACTGCACGCAATATAATATGTTATTCATAGAAGCTAGTTTGAAGTAATAGGTAGTTATGTGGCGGTGGAAGATAAATAATGTGCTATCGCCGGACTATCCAACTTTATAAATTACTTTCTCAGATAGCTTAGGCGCCCGTCTAACTGGGTCGGGTTTATCACAGTTGGAAATTTCACGTTTATACTCTGTGTTGTGTTTATTTAATGTTTTATGACTTCTATATAACTGATACTAGTTGTGACCGACAACTTTGTTTGCACGGAAACTCGTTCATCATGACTGTACTAACCATTTGGTATGCAGGATTCCATCCTATCCCACGATTCAAGTGTCTATCTTCATTAAAAAAACATTTCAGTAATATGATGGCTGTGGACAGACAAATAAATGTACTTCTGTGTTTAAAAGATTATAATATCGAGATAATATTGTGTGTTCTCTAATCATTACGCAAATATTATATACCATGATAATATTTTGAATGTGTAACTTTTAGATCTGTTTCAAGACTAGTTTCTAATCACAATACTAAGGGGCTTTTCACCACTTCTTGATATGGCTAACCACTACTTAAATTGACAGATAGAGTATGGATATTGGATAATCTGTCAAATAAGCCTATCCAGAACTTAATCAGGAAGTGGTGAAACAGGCCCTAAGTACATTTAATTTTAAAAGCTCCTAATTGTAGGTACTTACTTTTAAAGCGTCGTAATTATAATTTCAGTGATCTATTGAAGTTTGATATACCCATGATATTTATATTTACAAATTCAATAATATTTTATACGCTTTATAATAATTTTAAACAAAATGTATGGTAGTGTTGGCAGGGGGCGGCACCGCGAGGCTGCGCCCGGCGCCCGCAGTATCAAACAAAGTTTAGCCGTCCGCCCCACTCGACACCAACTACGACGTGCCTACTGCCTATAATGTTTTATTACTGTATATTCACATTATCTATACAATAAAAAGAGAAAAAATAAATTAATTACAATCTGTGATATGAAGAAATGGGATGATGTGTTTAGGGAGGTATTAGCAGAAAAATATGTGACTTCTACTTTCTAGTTCTTACAATATAATAATAATATATTTTGTAGTTGGTGCTTCTTCTGCTGTCGTATAAAAGTCAAAGCAGTCGGTTGGTGTAAAAAATATTTTTTTACCAAAAGATAGCTTTTTGTAGAATTTTTAAGAATTTTTGGTTGCTGCGTGTCAGGTATGAAGAACTGCGTAGGCCGTGGCAATTGTAATATCAACTCCTGTCTCAACTGCCGAACCTTACATAATTAAGATTAATTAAGATTATTATAATGCAGAAAATGTCCATGATGAGTACACATTTTATAACTATTGTGAAGTTAGCGAGAAAGTTGATGCGCATTTCATAGAACGCAAACGAGCGAGGCGCCATTTCATCGCTGAACAGTTACGCTAGTTTTCTTACATCATTGGACTTTTCCAACTCATTTGCATTCAAAAGCAGATAGCGTTGATGTGCTGATACGAGCTGCGGGCATACCTTTGTGGTTTCTATATAGTCTAGAAAGTTCTAGAGCTCTAGTTCCGTTTAGAGTGGCAGCAGTTGGCAACTTTTACGAGAAGTTTGCGTAATGTTGCGGCAAAAAGCGCTCACGCTAGGTTTAACAATTACCTAAGCAGCGCCGCAAAGTTCTACCAGTTTGTTTATTCCGCTCATGCACTGCATTATATACTTAGTTTAAAACTAAATCAGCGGGGCCAAACTCAGCAGTCAGCACATACGTATTTAAATTATGAAATTGAAATTAGTCATGTGCAAGGGGATCGTTTTTGTTTTCTTAATTATTAATAATGTATAACTTTTTGGGAATTAGTAACGATGATATCGTAAGTCTTTAATGATATTTTTTTCCATATTTCACAAGCTACAAACACAATTTAAGATATCCCTTTGGTCACTTTAAATTGTTGAAAGCAAAGCAAGGCGTGACAACGGCGCGGCGTTCCGGCAAATTCAGATACCACATAAATATAAAATGGACAAATGGCATTTTAAAAGTAGGTACTAACATTTTTAGCTTAAGCTAACTAAATTATTAGTCTAATTTAGTTAGCTTACTCAGGTAAAAACGTTTAAGTTTAAGAAAGTCTGCGTAAACTAATTAAATAATTTATTTTCTACCAAATAACCTTTGTCTACGCATTCAATTTGATGATATCTAACAGTAGTTTGAGTGTAGTGAAATAAATCGCTGGCTAGCTTTGCATTACGTAAGGACGATTAAAACTGCCGGAATACACTATGTTTTCAATTACGAAAGGCTCGCGAGATATTCGCTACATTCAGGGTTGGCAGTTACTTCATAATTTTAATTTAATTATTGAAGTAAATAAATTAAATCAAAAGTCCACCCAACTATTTAACAATATTTCACGAGTAAGACTAAAATATTATTATATGTAAAATACAGGAAAGTTACACTAAAATTGCATAATATGTAAATTGTTCGCGTTATTAACATAATCAATAGTCACTTAGGTAGATTATTATTAATAATTAGCCTTTCGGCAGCTTGCTCCAATGCAACGGTTGGTGATTTGGTAGTAAATGTCATTGATGCTATCTTTAATACATTCAAGCAAAGGCTTAGTACCTAATTTCATCCTAGTTAGTTTTTCTTTCATTAACTGGTTTTTACTTGTTTTTTAAACAAGTAAACTGATAGATTATCTGGACATAATATAATTTATGCAAGAAAAGATTAAGAACGTTGGCAGCCCTAGCAGGGATCGGCGCGTTCCTCGCATGCCTTCGCTGCCATTCCGCCATAGCTCCTCTCGCGCCATTCAGCGCCATTTCGCACCTTCGGCCTCAGCAGGTGGCTGTATTCGTCTGTGTGCTATGTGCGTATGTGTACAGTGTGTGAGAAGTTAAATGACAGAATTAGAGTCGTCTTGAAATTTCTTTAATTATAAACTTAACTGTATAGATTATAAAGACTAAGACTGAAGTTAAAACTTTGTATAGGAATTAAAATACGCACGTACGTGATATATACGTATCATAATAAGACCTTACACAAATACCTAGTATTATTCATAATTAGAAAATGTATTCCATGGAGCCTAAAATAAATTGCTAGCAAACTCGTTTCGTTTGAACTATTCTAACGCGCGGTCCCGACTTTCGGTATGTGTTCATTAACTCCCTAATACGTGTTACTTTGTCTCTAATCTTTAAATAAAAGCAGCTCATATCAGATAAAACTAAATCTTATATACCACTAATAAAGTCCAAAATTGTAGCGACTAAACGCGATTCTAACATTACGTCCTTTTGTTCAAAACTCACCACACAAGGGAATTTGTTGATTTCTAGCTTACATGTAAAATGGCGAAGGATCAAATTATTATATTATACGAGCTTTTGCCCGCGGCTTCGCTTGCGTTAAGAAGTATTATTATATACAAACTTTCATCCCCTATTTGAACTCCTTGGGGTGAGAATTTATCATAATCCTTTCTTAGCGGATGCCTACGTCATAACATCTACCTGCATGCCAAACTTCACCCCGATCCGTCCAGTGGTTTGGGCTGTGCGTTGATAGATCATCAGTCAATCACCTTTGAGTTTTATATATTATATAGATGTACACATTTTAATATTTATCTTTATATGTTTATTACTCATCAATTCAAAATTGTTCTTTGATGGCTAAGATAATAATATGAGTCGCTAAAGAACGGGCCTATCTAAAACCGAAATCCTTAGTATCAGTCCAATATTTCACAAATGACTTTAATTATACTTCTCCGCACCGCACTTGTGCCATAAACATTTTAATTAAAGGACATTTATCTAGAAGTCGTCCCTGCGATTATATACTAGGGAGTAGGGGTACACGCACACAGACAAAGGAATAATTTGAAGATAAGAGTAAACGGGTTGGGTAAGGATACGGCAATAATGAGCCGGGAGTCACAATTAGAGAGGGGAAGTGCGTTCGGATGATCTTAGAGTCGGAATCTAACGCTGGGCCGGAGGGTTGGGAGTAATTACCTACGTACTATATCGCGCTGACGTATTATGTAATTTAGGACTCGACCAAGGGATAGGTACTTAAACGATCTCGTGTTTATAGAACCTTTCTAGTGAGAATATGTAAATAATTCATTATAGTCTTTCCCTTTTAAAGTCAGTAGCAAAATGTCGTCGTATAGGCCGTTGTCGGCACAATAATATCAAGGTTCTCTTGTTATTACCGCTATATTATACTTACCTAACCCTTCGCTACGATACATTTTGTATTTTCCAAATAAAAAATGTATAGGATTACCTTTTTAGGCCAATAAAAACGACATGTCACTAAGCTATAGAGTTTTGTCGGGCCCTGTTAAGACGACTTACGCGAGTCTTGTAAGTAAATGAATGTTTTATTTATAAATCTAATGATTTTAATACAAGATACAAAAAATTTAAAGTGCCGTAAACATAATACTTCCTTTTGTGGTTTAGTAAAATGCATATTTTAAATATAAAGTGGTACCTTAAAATAAAATCATTATTATAGTTTAATGAATCCGTGTTGTTCCAACTATTCACTCACAAACTTCTCCAATGGTCAGCTGTGTAGATATCACGACTCGTTACTTGGAAAAGGGTATTTGGAGCTGTCATATAACAATGGAGAGGTAAACAGAGGCCGAATGAGACGATATTTGGTCCGTGTCGGCCGGCGGACTATTTCTTCAATCCTCAAGGGAGAGGGGCGGGATATTGAAATATGTTATTAAATTCCTTCCCTAATTAATTCGTCTATTTGTATTTTATGTCTCTGCATAGAATTTAACGATGGTAATGAATAATTATGTTCTAGATAGATCTATCGTGATTTTTGCGTCTTCGAACATGTCTATTAGGTGGAAGAAAGTGGTATGTTCAATTTGTCATAGGATTATATAACCACTAGCTGTCCCGGCAAACGTTGTTTTGCCATTTAAAGTATATTTTCTACATCATCAGTTGATACATATTTTACCCCCTCTTTTGTCCCCTAAGAAGGTGTGGGGGGGGAAGGTCATACACCAGATGTTAAGTTGAAAATCACAGTTAATACCTAATATGAAGTAAGTCCACTAAAGAAAAAAGTTGTATACAAACTCTGACCCCTCTTTGGTCCCCACAGAGGGTTGAGAGGGGAGGGGGGGGGGAGGATTTTTATACACCAGATGTTGAGTTGGAAGAAGACAAATATATTATATCTGTTAAAACCGTATGCAAATCTGTGAAAACCGTATGCAAATCGGATCAGTAGTTTTCGTGTTAAAGAAAAAAGTTTGATACAAAATCTGACCCCCTCTTTTGTACCCTTAGAGGGGTGGGGGGAAAAAATTTTATACACCAGATGTTAAGTTGGAGAAGATAAATATATCTGCGAAAACCACATTCAAATCGGATCAGTATTTTTCGTGTGATGCTGGAACAAACATACAGACAGACAGAAAGAGTGACAGACAGACAGACAGACAAAAAACTAACCACATTTTTGGCTTCTATAGCGATGTAGTGACAAAGGTGTAATTTCGGGTGTCATTTCATATCTTTTATGTACAGAATTTTCATTTCTACAACAGAATATTGTCTTCCTCCCGCACGCGCTTTGGTGACGCCCACTATCGTAATATTTTAATTTCGCCATAATTTCAAAACCAAACGTCCAATTTTAATCATTCAAAGACCAAATATTATCTACATAAACTGTACTTAGTGATAAAATAATTTATTTTGATAAGAATTAATAGCGTGAGTAAAATATATCCGTTTAAATGTAGTCCAAAAAAAATTCAGAATTTTTAAATAAATAAATGGTTATTGTGCCTCACTCGACATAGATAGGTATAGTGTGTCGCGGACTTTTTTGTAGATATTTATAAGATCTACAATTACTTAGAACATTTTATGGTTCTATCTTTTATAGTTTAGGCAGCGTACGCAAAATAAGTAACTTTTCTAGCTGATTTTTTACACCTTGCTTCCGAAAAACTCAAATATCTTACGGAACCCTACTTTTTTACTTTTCTACCAAAATAAAATGTAGCCTATGTTCAGCAGAAATAATGTAAAATTCCAATAGCAAAAGAATTTTTCAAATCGGTCCAGTAGTTTCGGAGCCTATTCGACTCTAACAAACAAACAAACAAACAAACAAAAAATCAAATCTTTCCTCTTTATAATAGTAGTGTAGATAGAAATATTGATTTGTAACTTAATAATGAAATTCAAAACTGTACAGTGTACACTACTCGTAGTACTAACCATTTTAATACAAAGCTGTAATAATATTATCAATTTAGTTAATTTAACTTTTCCACTCTTTAATTTTTTTAAACTATTCCTCTTGACACTATAAATTCCTACATGCGCCTATAAACAGCTCTCAGCACTATGATCCGTAGATCGGGATTAGGAAATGATGAGCTGATGAGTGGAAATGGAAGTGTCGGAGTCTCTCGGTTCATTAGAGACGGTGCCCACTGAACCGGACCGGTCTGAGATCAAAAGATGCCGCTTCTAGTGTTGACCATAAGCGATCAATCGGGCTCCTATGATAGTTACGTAATTAATGCGATCTAATAAGGCTATTATGAAAAATTATGTGACTAAATTAGAGAAAATATGTCAATTTACTCTTACAAATTAAACACGAGATAAGACATTCTGTATTTCTGTATTTTGAGTAGGTTAAAGCATTTAATCTACATAAATATATAAGTTTTTTTATTTAAAAAAGGTGATATCTAAAAAATAATTACATAGTATTAATGTGACTAATTTATCTTTAGTGTCGTCTTAAAATCTTTAGGTTTTATTTCAAGCTTACAGTTCAAAAAATATTTGAACGTGCGCTATTATAGTAAAAAGTAAATAAAACAAGATAAACAAAACAAGGCTTTTCTCTATGTCTTTAATGTTGAATGTTTGACAACTGTTTAAACATAACCAGGTAGCTGAATGAAGATACAAAATATATTAAGAGTGAGTTCCACCAGCTTACTTTAACCATAACTTTAACCATAATAAAATGTGAAATGAACTGTCAAATCCTTAGAAAAAGTCGCCATATTTGACGATAACCTTCACCTTAACTATGCTTTTGGTGCAATTCACCCTTAAGGAATAAATAGAGTCCGTATGTAATGTAAAGATTTTGAATATTGATTCCGGACTCAGAGAATATATACCATTTAGAATTACATCATTATACCTAATTTTATTACTCAACTAATGCCTGGTTTCTGAAGTTTTTTGACAGGCCTTTGTCATTTCACTAGCGCCGTTGATTGGTCGACTTTTTGACGTCAACCAAGCGGTAGTTTAAAATAAACTCCACAGAAACTAGGCATTAATTGGTTAATATTTTCACCTAACGGCCGAACTCAGGGACATTAAATGTGATTAAATTTCAATTTAATAAAGAGTTTGACAAATAATGTACGGGACTTACGTGAAAATCTTCATTTCAATTGAGATTTCAATACACTTAAGTAATAAATATTGTTCGTCTCTAAGTGCGGCAGTAAGTGACTCAAATGTATAGATAATGAAAATAATGTCTGAAAAAAATAATGTGTCATCATTTAGACAAGCAGTGGAGTATTAAACCATATCTCTATCTCTGAAAATGATAAAAATTGTCGTGACAAAAGACACTGACAAAAGACACATATATAATAATTATTATTCAAAATATGCTGCAAACTAAAAAATCAATTAGTCAGTGCAAACTCAAAACATTATATTAATAATAAAACAATAGAGTGTATACAAAGTACATAAAATATCATCGAGTTAGTTTGAAATTCAATTAATTAAATGTCGATTGTTTAAAGTATGTAAAATGTTGTTTCATTTTCTATTTTAAAATAATTGAAACGGGAATAAACCATGGATTACTTAACGTATACAAGAAACACGAAGCGATAAAAGAAAGTTTTATATTAGACTCGCAAAAAAAACAATTATTATTATAAGTCCAAACTGTTCCACTGCTGGGCAAACACCTCTTCCATGTTTTTATCTACGGCGCTACCACTGGCAAAAAAAAACAATTAAAAAAACTAAAATAAAAAATGGCATCCACTTGAAGGATCACGCTAAGCCATGCATCATTACACTAGCGAACCCCGTCCGGATCAATACACGGCGCAAAACTTAAATTCGCCCCCCTCAAGAAGAAGGCTGGCCAAATTCGTATGTTAATACACCCCCGACCCTCCCTTACACTTGCACCCCCACCCGCCGCCCGAGGGAACGGACCGAACTATTATAAAGGGTAGCACGAAAGTTAGATTAATGATGTTAGGAGCTGACCAAAGTACAATCGCTGCGCAAAATACTTTCCTCTGATTAAAAATAATAAAAATGTTTGCAAAATAATATTATGCTCCTTCAATTTTTTAGGCTTACAAACTTAGGGCTAGAAGTAATGATATTAATTCTAGTCTTTTAATAGTAGGAGTAAGTACATTGTTGTCAGTTATGGTACCTAATGTTTTCGTTGTGACCTATACGTACGTTAAGAGTTTGACGGCAAAAAACGCTTTAATCTATTAGCGATATCTTTTTTTTACGTTGGGGGAATGCGTTTACGATACCTATCAATCCATTTTTAATCCTTGCGAATATGATTTTAATAAAATTGATCGCATCAATAGCTTATAGTTTATGTTTGAAACTTTAATGGATTGATTGCGCTTGTAAACTAAAAAAAAAACACTAAAATATTACACTAAATCGAAAAATCTTAAAGAAGCAAAAACTTATAAGTAATAGCCCTCGAAGCATAAAAGACTCTAATCCTCATAATGAACTTAATGTTACGTGTATATCAGAAACTTTTTATATATATTTTATAATCTTCGAGTTTTTAAAAGAATTTTGTGTGTAACTGTACATTTTCTATCGAGGCTCGGCGGTAAAGCGTGGACGATCTAACTTCGCCTTACACACATACACACTCACTCACACACACATGCGATGCCGCGGGCTGTAATGTTGAGTTGGGATTAGATATGTTAAGTCTTCATACATATTAGAGTATTATGTATGTATTTAAACTAATTCTCAGTTTTCGTATAAAATTTATACATGAGAGTAGCTTCATGTTAGCTTCTAAATTAGTTGCTCTGATGTACAGTACATTATGATCCTTTATAATGTTAGACATGTCGGAGGAAGTCATGAGTCTAGTTGATTTCAATTGCTGAATTTTAGAGGAAGTCATGAATTAGTTATTTTTGATTCCTAAATGTCAGAGGAAGTCATGAGTAGTCATGAGTCTAGTTATTTTCCGATTGTTTGAAGTGTTGATTCTTCACGATTATATTGCTTTAGAAATGATTGTAAAATTCAGTGATCATTGTAAAAATTTTAAGTAAATTTAATTTAGTTTGTCATATTTTAACTAGCTCTAAATATCTTGATTTGAATTTAATTGTAATGGACCAATCAGAGCAGAGGGCGCGCGTGCCTTGAGTGGGGTCGAGGCGCCATCTTTACTTAAGAGGGCTTGACAGTCGTGAGGAGCTCATTCGAGTGTGAGCAGTCGATCGAGTTGGATCGTGGCGAGTACCTTAGATTTTATGGAAGTTGTGACTCCGGTGTATTAGTGTTTAACGGTGAAAAAGTAACAGTGTGAACATGGTGAAATGTGTTGGTGTGAATTGTAAAGAGAGAATCATTGAATGAATAAATGAAGTGTGCAGTGAGCTTGATAGTTTTATTTCAATTCAGAAGCGGTACGCCACAAAGGAAAAGCGATCCTTCGTGGTATCTCACGCCCAAGAATGACTGAAGAGTGAAAGTGAAGGAACACGTGAGAGGATGAATCGTTCGGAGGTGGACTCGCATCATCAAAACAGAAGATCAACGTCTGCAGGTTCACGACATAGGTTGTCAAATGTATTTTTGAACCCAACATTGAGGCAGTTATATCAAATCTAAATCTAAATACTAACGAAAGAAACAAGACGGTTGAGCTAAAGTATAGTGCAAAATATTGAGGTGTGGATTTTGAATTTATGTGGTGCAAGTTTCAATTGGTTGAAAAGGCAGGTAAGGCCCTGAAGGGCTTTTGTTTAACGTGGTTTGAACTTTGAAAATTGGAAACGTAATTACAAAACTTTTAAATCATATCGGAAAATCTTTGTTCTGCTTGAAAATATAAGTATAATAATTTTGTTTTAATACGTTCGCTGCGGTACGAGACCTTATGAATCTCGCTTGTGACTTTCATCCGGTTCGGAGGTGAATTTGTATGTTTTACTCGTCCCGGTTAATTAGTTTTCTATACGTTGATTAGGTATAGTGTTAGCAATATTTTTATCAATAAAATCGTACGAGACCTAATGCGTCTCGTAGCGACAATATGGTAAAAATCTACATCTAGTGCGTTACGAGTTCCATTAACACTCGTACGACGCGCACCTGGAAATTAATTAGTGTTGTGTATGTCGTGCTATCGAAAAATATATTTATTGAAAGTTTAATTCAGAAATTCAAGGGAAAGCATTTTGACAAAAAATATGATAATAGCGAAACATTGTAGTATATTATAAATATAAATATAACATAAATACACAATAAAATATAGTAAAAAAAGACGCTGTGTTGGTTGTTATTATGAGAAGGCCAGACAATGACGAGCAGAGAGGCCGACAAAAAAAAAAACATGTAAAAGGGTTTTGTAATAAATGCAAGAAAACTTTGTTCATCATATTTTAATGAAAAACATTGAATATTTTGTTACTTGCTACATTCACTTCAATAAATAATATCGATATTTTTGAATTGTTCAATTTCCATCACTTTTGATGTATCGATATTTAACCAAAATGTGATTTACGAGATCCAAATGAACTCGTATATTTTGTTAAATTGTGCAATTACGAGGCCCTTAAGTTCTCGTAAATTTATTTTGAGTTTTTCTTAATCATTTTTACTGCTATCTCCGGGCGGAACCACATACTACAAGATACATTCATTGTTAAGGTTTTAAGGAAGCCACTCGTACGAGATCTAAAGAGTCTCGGTGCGTCATTGCGAAAGGAAAGATAAGAGTACTTTTCAGTCTCGTAACGCCAATACGCAGTGAAGGTGTTAAAAAATTGAGATTGAACTAATGAAGCTGTAATATACTACTGTGACTCCGTTGAATCGTAATTTAAACGATTTTGTTTAAAACGAATTAAAACGAATTGGACACGATTTTGTTTTGTAACGGACAAGAATTTGATTAGCGGAAGCTAAAGTTTACTTATTTTAAATTGTGTACTGTGAAGTGTGGAAGATGCGATATAAATCATGTTTTTTTAATAGACGTGGCCATTTTAATAGATCTGTCATTAGTGTTAATAAGCTGCTTGCATTTTCGTCAATTGAGAATATTCTTCCCGAAAACTTATAGCCATAGACCATTTACAAAGTGTTTGTATTTAATGTAAATGTACTTACAATAATCTGAGATTTTGTTTCCTTTCACAAATGATACACAATGGTTCAACAATTATTATTCACTGACTGTAAGCGAACTGTGTACGGGAGTTCGGATTATAAAGTATGAAACTTTACACAAAATATCATAATGGCACAAAATAACACTTCAGAAATAACTTAATGTAAATTTACATTACAAGTACAAATACAAATTTGTTTTCCAACAAAAAATAAAAATTACAAGTATTGCGGGTAGTTGGTAAAAACTTGCGTAAAAATAGTGCCATAGATGTCGTATTACTAGATGTACTAGATGTGGCAATCTTGTCGTACGATCTATTGATATTACGGTGTAATACATTACTTCATTTTAGTGGTATTCGTTTTGTTTTGTTTAATTTAACAGAAGACGCAAACAATAAAATATTTAAAAGACTGGAAAATTGATATTTAAACACGAAAGAGTCATTCATGGATTAAATAAAATATATTATCATATTGAGATGAGTTTAGAATCTGATAACCTGTGGCTAGATAGTTTTTGTTTTTTTTAAATTGTCGCTTAAATTCTTAATTTTTAGCAGTTCTGATTAAGTTACTTTTACAATTGATTGAGTAAACGGGCTGATGGAGATATAATTATTTTTACAGTACCTACTTGTTGGTGGAAAACATTATAATATAGACAAGGATAAAAAGAATTTATACAATAATTATTCTGTGCTATTTTACCCAGGTACACATAATTTATTATGTACCTAACGTATAGATTGAAGGGACATAGGTAAATTTGAACAGACACAGTCAAAGGCATGTAATGTGGTGCTTCACAATAATTGTTTACTTTAGAGGTTTTTGTTTCGAGTGTTAAAACCTGATAGATCTTTTTTTGAATAAATTAGTTTATAACTATAATATCAAGTGTTGTATTGGTGCCACACTATGGAAGTATATTATACTGGAATAAGTGCTAAAATATTACACCAGGATGCCAGGGTACAATGTCAGAATATTACTACTGTAATGTGTTTGAGGAGGAACTAGATCTTAGGATGAATTTTAACATTTTATGGGCCTTAACACTTAACAATTTTATAGTTGTTTAGCGCCATGATCGCGGATTGTATTGGACAATAGCGGATTTTATTAGATCTTCTAAGTTATAGTTGAATCGGTTTACCC
The DNA here is from genome assembly GCA_905404155.3 of Plebejus argus. Lineage (NCBI taxonomy): Eukaryota > Metazoa > Arthropoda > Insecta > Lepidoptera > Lycaenidae > Plebejus > Plebejus argus. The sequence goes on from FR989930.1 coordinate 8,036,867, forward strand.
ACAAAAGTAAATGTAAAGAGTCAAGACTGATAATTCCTTCACTAACTGTAATAATACAATTTTATTGCAATAATAAACATTCTTCCGGTTTTATCAGGTGTAGCAAGGAAACTTGAAAATAAGACGTGTTGTCAATAAATAGGTAAAACAATTTTGAACAATAGGAAATCCAACATATCTGTGTTTCTCTAAGGTCATCTAGAACCACCCTATGGTACTTGCTTTGTGGGCTGGATGTTGGGCAGGCCGTGAGAGCAGCTAGTCCATATAATGCTCTTTCAATGGGTCGTTGGTGTTCAGACGTCCCTGTGTGACCCATGGCAGGTGTTAATGGGTTGTCCACCCGGTGGGGCGATGCAGTGGCCATCTGCATCCCAATACCGGGTAGTTCTTCAAATTTTCTTCATTATGGTTATATATGTTTAGGTTAGGTTTGGTTTGGGTCAGGTTAACCTAACCTAGTTTTCAGATTTTCCTTATAAGATTGAGGGTTGTTGAACCCAAATTTTCGTCGAATTTCGCCCAAAAAGAAAAAAGGGTGTTTCAAGCTTTTAGGAAACCAGGAAACAAGAAAATATACTTGTGAGAACCGTTGTAATGTAAAATGTGGGTACATTTAAAATTAAGTGAATATCATAGTTAGAATTTGAAAATTAATTGAAATTGAGAAAAGGATTATGATAGCTTGCTAGCTACTATAATAATAATCAATGAGCTGAAAACCTATAACAGGTCGATGATTATGATCGACTACTTTAACTTTAATTTCATATTAATTAGGAAGGGAAATTATCCATGGAATTTGTAATGGCACAGTTTTCAGAATTTTCAGTAGTTATCAAACCTATTTAAATAAAAGTGAATTTTCAATTCTGTAAGACTGTTGAAACTTGAGAACCTCTAAGCCGATTTAGCTAATTTTAGCCTTGAAAATTCAAATATTTGTGGAAGTCTAGGAAAAGTCTTTAAGTTGACATAATATCTTGGAAAGGAATTGATACGAAGTTCATCAGGTTTAACTACTTTTAATATTGGTATTAAAGTCCAGACAGTTGACAGGGTTCTTGCTCGCTATCCCAAGTCAGAGTAGACAGAATTATAGAGTATGCCGACTTAGAACTGATGTTGAAATTTTTAAATTTGACGTATTATGGCGAAAATCGTCGCTAGAGTTGTTAACTTGTTACTTACGAATTTAAAACTATGACATATTCACTGGAAATTGTTAGAGCCCCGTTTTGAAATCTTTATATTATGGAGCGTGGACGGTCCGATTCTTGATTGACTTTTGCAACGCGATGGTGGTTCGGGAGTTGCTGATCTGACAGAAATTGTATGAACATGACACAATTATGAAGTTGACAGTCAGTTGCCAAACTGCGAAAAAAAAAAAGCCGCTATGCGTAGTTGAAGAATGAAACGATCACGACTATTATAATGACTATAATAAATGAACGTGCAAGGTGCACATATTATATGAACGTGCAAAGTGCAGATATACGAACGTGCAAGGTGCACATAATATATGAACGTGCAAGGGGCACATATTGTTACAACTATTAATTTGCAAAGCAAAGTATAGTCACAGAATATATTATATTAGTAGTACCAACTGAATTCCCACTAACGAAACCGGTTTAAAGAAATAACGACTCATATTACGATACTATAAAGTTCAAATTCCGACCGCGCAGTGCTAGGCGCCTACAATATTTGCCTACGTCTCCGCTTTCGTTCTATCGCATAGCGCGTACCTTTTCTTACGAAATCAAGGTTTTCGCCTTTAAAAAAAAAATGTTTTTTGATTACTATTTAATTGGTACGAGTAGCAGACCTTTTTATAGTAATATCAAATTTTGGTAACCCAACCTATATTTTATAGTAGTTTTATATTCGATTATAGTGCAGGAATTTAAACATAGTAACTTGAGTTTATTTCTGTGTAGTTTGTGTATTTTTTGTATGAAATTGGTTTATTTGCTATGTTTGTATAGTTTTTTATATATTTGTGTATTTAAATACTTTATTCAAATACATATTTCATTGGCCTTTTTTTATTGTTCATTTTATAAGATTTATAACGATTTTGTCACAGCGATTAAACCTGTATCATGAATTAAATTCCTCTATGATCAGTATATAGTCGATACGCGATGAAAAATATTGCGCGTGCGTCATCGCTCGCTTGTGAGTCCCTTATGATGTGCCCCTCTCGGGGGGTACTTACAGTTCGATGCCTACAGCGCGAGTGGGACAGGCCTTGTATAGTGTTCATTTGTAAAGTATGTACAAGGTGTACATATTATAATATGACTATATGAACGTGCAAAGTGCACATTATTGTTACAACTATTAGTTTGCAAAGCAAAGTATAGTGTTCATTTGTAAAGAATGTATGTACAAGGTGTACATAATATACTGGTGGAGAGGAAGAAGCCCGCCGCCCGCAACCATCGCGGCACCGCGCCATATGTACCTGAGCTGCGTCTGCGGAGCGAGGTCCCCGCGACGTCCCTATACAAATCCCGCCTGCACTGGTCCATGGAGGTCGAGGACGTCGTGGACTACATCAGTGAGAAGACATCCCTCCGCCTGAGGGTCGAACGTCTGCAGTCTCGCCACAAGGTCAACTTCAGTTCCTTTGTGGCGAGAGTACCGACGCATCTTCTGTCGACCTTTGAAGCGGAGGAATTCTGGCCGACTGGTGTGGTTTACCGAAGGTTCCGGGGGAGACTCCGGAATGAAGCGCGCGTCACGTCGCCGTTAACTCGTGATAAAGTGTAGTTATTAAGTGTATATTATAATTTATATGTATGTTAGTCTTTAAGGTATATATTGTATGGGCCTATGTAGCCCGATATAAATAAATAAATAAAATAAAATATGACTATAATCAAGGTGCACATATTGTTACAACTATTAGTTTGCAAAGTATACAATGTTCATTTGTAATTTTGTAAAGTATGTACATTGTATCATAATATGACTGTATGAACGTGCAGGGTGCGCATGACACAATTAGGTAAATAATTTGGTCTGTACTCATAATGGCCAATCACAATATGTTCGCGAGGTCGCGACATTTGTCAGGATGGACGAATGTTAGACATGTCGGAGGAAGTCATGAGTCTAGTTTATTTCAATTGCTGAATTTTAGAGGAAGTCATGAATTAGTTATTTTTGATTCCTAAATGTCAGAGGAAGTCATGAGTAGTCATGAGTCTAGTTATTTTCCGATTGTTTGAAGTGTTGATTCTTCACGATTATATTGCTTTAGAAATGATTGTAAAATTCAGTGATCATTGTAAAAATTTTAAGTAAATTTAATTTAGTTTGTCATATTTTAACTAGCTCTAAATATCTTGATTTGAATTTAATTGTAATGGACCAATCAGAGCAGAGGGCGCGCGTGCCTTGAGTGGGGTCGAGGCGCCATCTTTACTTAAGAGGGCTTGACAGTCGTGAGGAGCTCATTCGAGTGTGAGCAGTCGATCGAGTTGGATCGTGGCGAGTATCTTAGATTTTATGGAAGTTGTGACTCCGGTGTATTAGTGTTTAACGGTGAAAAAGTAACAGTGTGAACATGGTGAAATGTGTTGGTGTGAATTGTAAAGAGAGAATCATTGAATGAATAAATGAAGTGTGCAGTGAGCTTGATAGTTTTATTTCAATAAGGATAAAGTTGCCTTTCATACTATAATAATTTAATATTTAAGAAATTCACGTATATTCGTAATTCACCTAACATAATATTAGGATTCTAAATTTCTGATATACGGTATATCAACAAGATCATTCATCAATTTTATTACAAGTTTTGCACGTAGCTTGTGGCGGTCTCTAAAAAACAGACCAACAATAATAATTAATTAATACAAAAACCCAACAATTTTCTTAATAACATTCATGATAAACTAAATTTATAACAAATTAGAAGCCATTCCCAAAAATCTAATAAAATATCTATTCTAGTACTTACATAAATGCAAGAGCTAGTGCACAGTGAGACATAAAACATTTTCTAATCCCGGGGCGCATGTGTGCTAAGCACACACGTACATCTTCAAGTGAACCAGTGCTTCAACTTATACTTTACTACCTACCCTGTGAATTCAAGCAGTCGAACGTAGACCAACGAAAATTTGCAGATAAATCCTAAATTTTGGGTAATTTGCTAAAAATATTATGAGTGATTTGGTAATTGGTTTACGAAACTGCATTAGATCTTTTCAATCACCATTAGGATGAGAGATTATAAAATCATACTGACTATTCCAAATCGGCTAAGATGTTGTCCTTCTAGTCCCCTAAGCTCACGAGAAGTATTTCACTTAACAAAATAGATTAATATGACGGTTCATAGTTCACGTTCTATTAATAACTAGTACAGGATCAACGGTCATGTCATAGGGCTGACCGAGCCACAAGGTCGCCGCATGCGTGATTATGGGAACCGCGCGCGCATTATAATTTGAATTGAACTCTGACCAGTCCGTCTCACGGTAACCGGTTGTACCTCACAAGATTCTGTATCTCCCTCAATATTATTAAAATATTCTCTCCATATTCTAATAAATTTACACATTCTTTGTAAAATATGTATATTTTTTACCGGTCGAGATCAAACGATTTTTCTCACGGGTCAAGCTTTTGTTAGTTACCTACGGGCGTAGAAGACCTTTTGAACTTATTTGATGTCATAGTAATAAAACATATTTCATACTAGCTGTCCCGGCAAACGTTGTTTTGCCATTTAAAGTATTTCTACTACATCAGTAATTGATACAAAATCTCCCCCCCCCCCCCTTTGTCCCCTAAGAGGGGTGGAGGGAAACTGATGTTAAGTTGGAAAAAAGTTAATAATAATATGACGTAAGTCCATTAAAGAAAAAAATTTATACCAAATCTGACCCCCTTTTGGGTCCCCTTAGAGGGGTGGGGGGGGAAGTTTATACACCAGATGTTGAGTTGGAAGAAGGAAAATATATCTACGAAAACCGTATGCAAATCGGATCAGTAGTTTTCGTCTTAAAGCAAAAGTTTGATACAAAATCTAACTCCCTCTTTCGTCCCCTTAGAGGGGTGGGGGGAAATTTTTTATATACCAAATGTAAAGTTGGAAGAAGACAAATATATTTGCGAAAACCGCATTCAAATCGGATCAGTAGTTTTCGTGTGATAGTGGAACAAACATACAGACAGACAGACAGACAAAAACTAACCACAGTTTTGGCTTCTATAGCGATGTAGTAACACCTCCTGCTTATTATTTTTTTAATATCTTTAATGTACAGAATTCACATTTCTACAGTTTTATTATATGTATAGATTAGGTATATCATATTTGAAGTTTGATGTGTGTATCGGAATCAATCTTATTATATTAAAAGTGGATTTAAAAATAAATTTGTTGTACCAAACACCTTAATCAGTGCACTAAGAATATTATTACCTAATAACATAAATTCTACTAAAACTCTTTTCTAGAAACATTTTGGAAAAAAAGGTTAGATAAAATAATAATACTTTAGTTTCTTGCATTTATCTTCTAATTGTAAGTATACTAAGCATTCGGGGCGTCCACCCACATTTTGCTCGTGGATTTGACCAAAACTACACTCACACTTCGATATATTTACGCTTTATCCTGAGGTTGTCGTGTCTCTTCCTTCCCCCGCCGTGTGTTTATATGCAATGATGTGTTCCATAATTTGAATATTACGTGCACGAAATTCTAATCACATTTTCATCTTGCGACTGTAGTAATATTGCGGTACAAAGATAAAACCTGTATGTTTTACGGAGTAAAGTCGAATATGTACTTCTTTATTTTATGCCTGAAATTATATTCCTAAGGGATAATCGAATCGGTATAGGGTGGTGCAAATTGGTTTACTGCGGATTTGATCGGTTTGCGGCAATTAATGTTTGATTTTTTTGTTCCTCCGCCAGACTGAATTTAAGTTAGTTAGCCGAAAATTTTACATCAAATCGTCGGCGCCTAATACTGGTTAATAGGATCCAGAATGAAATTGGAATAAACTGCTCAGATTAAACTCGGATTTTAATATTATGATCTAGATTCTAAATGATTAATAGTATTTGTTTTGATTGTTTTTTATAATTAATATTTTATTATTATTTAGTTGGTTAACATAATATAAAATCAAAATTGTTTCATTTCTGAATAAATTTAAAATAAATGTTTTCAGAATGTCCTACTGTATGGTGCCTACCACCGGTTCGGGAACTAACCCGGCGAGAAGAACCGGCGTAAGAAACACACACGGGGCCCACTTTTTTACCAAAAAAAAATAATCTTTTAAAATAAAGTTTATGTAGTACATGTATGTGCCATTATTATTATTACTTTTGTGTATAATATAGATACAAAGTTTAATTATGTAATTGTGCACGCTCTATCTAATGTCTTACATCACATCTCTGTCCGTGGTAGGGCTGCTGTAAAAAATTTCTTTAGAAATAAGCAGTTCCTTTAGGTATGTCATATTAAGGCCAATTAAAAAGCTATAATAAAAATTATTATTTCATGCTCACTAGGAACACTGTTTTATTGTAACAAAGCAGATGCATTAGAATTAATTTAGTGCATAGTAATAAAAGTGAAAGTTTTAATAACAACTTATAGCCATAATACAATTTATGCATCTCCCGAGTGCTCTAATGACTCAAACTTTGAGATGAACGAACGCTTTACGATTAGTTCCAGCTTCTAACTACGATATTAGACTAACTACCCGAATAGCCGGTTTAGCGCTACCACTTTTTGATTAAACACTATATAATAGTAGGTAATAGGTATACTATATATACCTATAATATATATATTATACGACATAATATATTATACGCATTACCTTTAGGTATAGGAAATAAAAAAAGTTTTGTTGCACCTAAATCAAAAGCGCCATATTTTGTCTTCCTTAATTATTTTAGATAGGGAGATGTATTGTTAGGTTATTATATTTTGTCTATTTTAAGCAATCTTCGAAGAAAACTGATTGTCAGTAGTATCAAACTACTTAAAAACTTTATTTATTTATCAAAGCGCACGGAGTGCGCGGCCAAGTTCCAGCAGGCCGCGCGCATGCCGTGCACTATTTACACGAACGGTTTCGACGCACTTTTGACCCCCTTGTATCTCAGTGCCTATTGCGAGAGCAAAGATAAAATTTTACCTACCTAATTATATACTAGTACTTACGCAATATACCAAATTTCATACATATAGATTTGTTAGATCCTGAAATATTTCCTTGTAAAAATAGCTAATTTTGGCACTGACTCACTGACCGATAATCAAAATTCCTAGGCCACTTCCAGTTGTCGTAGCGTTATGAAATTTGGCACACAGGTTGTTTGTTATATGTAGATTAACAAAAAATTAAGAAATTTGAGAAATTGGTCAAGCGTGAGTCGGCTCATCTATGAATTTGAGATAAAAATCGGTAATCAAAACCTCTAGGCCACTTCCAGTTGTCGTAGCGTTATGAAATTTGGCACACAGGTTGTTTGTTATATGTAGATTAACAAAAAATTAAGAAATTTGAGAAATTGGTCAAGCGTGAGTCGGCTTCAAAACCTCTAGGCCACTTCCAGTTGTCGTAGCGTTATGAAATTTGGCACACAGGTTGTTTGTTATATGTAGATTAACAAAAAATTAAGAAATTTGAGAAATTGGTCAAGCGTGAGCCGGCTCATCTATGAATTTGAGATAAAAATCGGTAATCAAAACCTCTAGGCCACTTCCAGTTGTCGTAGCGTTATGAAATTTGGCACACAGGTTGTTTGTTATATGTAGATTAACAAAAAATTAAGAAATTTGAGAAATTGGTCAAGCGTGAGTCGGCTTCAAAACCTCTAGGCCACTTCCAGTTGTCGTAGCGTTATGAAATTTGGCACACAGGTTGTTTGTTATATGTAGATTAACAAAAAATTAAGAAATTCGAGAAATTGGTCAAGCGTGAGTATGCTCATCTATGAATTTGAGATAAAAATCGGTAATCAAAACCTCTAGGCCACTTCCAGTTGTCGTAGCGTTATGAAATTTGGCACACAGGTTGTTTGTTATATGTAGATTAACAAAAAATTAAGAAATTTGAGAAATTGGTCAAGCGTGAGTCGGCTCATCTATGAATTTGAGATAAAAATCGGTAATCAAAACCTCTAGGCCACTTCCAGTTGTCGTAGCGTTATGAAATTTGGCACACAGGTTGTTTGTTATATGTAGATTAACAAAAAATTAAGAAATTTGAGAAATTGGTCAAGCGTGAGTCGGCTCATCTATGAATTTGAGATAAAAATCGGTAATCAAAACCTCTAGGCCACTTCCAGTTGTAGTAGCGTTATGAAATTTGGCACACAGGTTGTTTGTTATATGTAGATTAACAAAAAATTAAGAAATTTGAGTAATTGGTCAAGCGTGAGTCGGCTCATCTATGAATTTGAGATAAAAATTAATATGTACAAGTAAATACACTGAAATAAGATGAGGAGGAAAGAAACAAATTGGTATGATTCCTTAAAAAAAGTATTGAAATCTCACCAAAAACATACCTGTTAAAACGGGGCCAAGTTCCTATTCACTAATTGTTCGCCTTAAAAAAGAGTTGAAATCCAATTCAATGCCAAGTTTAGATGCACTTCCAAATCGATCATAATCATCTTCATCAACAGCCTGATCCTAAATACTTCTAAATTTGAACTTGGCAGGTATTCATGCTAGTAACACTTGATAATGTATAATTTTTAAATTTAAATATAAGATATCTATGTGATTAAATTAACCTGCCAAGTTCAAATTTAGAAGTATTTAGGATCAGGCTGTTGATGAAGATGATTATGATCGATTTGGAAGTGCATCTAAACTTGGCATTGAATTGGATTTCAACTCTTTTTTAAGGCGAACAATTAGTGAATAGGAACTTGGCCCCGTTTTAACAGGTATGTTTTTGGTGAGATTTCAATACTTTTTTTAAGGAATCATACCAATTTGTTTCTTTCCTCCTCATCTTATTTAAATATTTAAATATAATTTAATAAGAAAACTCACGAATTAACATAATTATGTTTAATTTAACCATCAATTATTACAAGTTCATAATTATTTTGTAAATCCTAATGGCAATTAACATATTTGTAGTTAATTACTATTTAGTTTTTTTTTTGTGATACACGGTGAATAATAGTATTTTTTAACTTCTTCCAGTCAGATCCAGGGATTGCTACAGCACGCTTATTGGTGCCTGACAGAGTCGTCAAAATATTAGAAAAAGAGCAGGTTTGTTAAAAAAATTGAATAAACTTTTTATTTATAATCGGCAACGATAACTTAATGAAAGGTATAGTCAGGGTTTCCTAGAACATTTTTTTATTTATCAAGCTAATTTTTCGTGAGTACCTTCATTTTGATAACACGAACAACAATTTCCTCTGCGAAAATTCTCGAAAGTAGTAGGTAGCTTGTTAGCTATCTATCTCTTTTGAGATAAAAAGGATTTAATATTATTTTGATTTGATGGTCCTAAAATATGGATTGTATCTATTTGTAGGACAACGCTAATCTTAAATTATATAAAGTATTAACCTATCAATATACAAAAAATCTGCTCGTTAGGGTTACATAACCCTAACCAGCTGTTTTTTTTTTATATATTGATAGGTTAATTATCATAACGAAAAATTTGCTATATTTGCAAAAAAACATTGTTCTAGGGAACCCTGACTAGTATGTAGCTTAAGGTTTTAGAGGGAAACAAAGTAAATTAAGGCCTAACCTACAAGGTCGATTATCCCAAAAATGACGCATGTTTATTTTTTTTAAATTCTTAGTACCTAAGGCTCTGCCTCGGTCTTGTCAAATATTATAAAATAGTTGTCTAATATTTATTTTTTTATTTCAAGGTCATTCGAGAAAATCTCTAATAACGCGGAATGAATTCTCTCGTAATGTTAAAAATAGCTTGGGCTTAAAATCAAAGAGGTAAGTAACGCACATTGTTTTTCTTAATTATTATATTATTATTCGCTTTTTTCTGAGTTAGTGTTATTTATATATAATTATAATTGTGTAAGAATGTTCCTCGTTGAGAAATAGGTACCTAATTTTGACAAAAAATATTGGTGTGTAAATTATTATAGGAAATTAATAATTATTATCTTCAACGAAATTAAGTTTAATATGCCAATATTTTTACTGAATATTTTAATTCTATTACCTATAGATTTATGATAACTGATAAGTAATAACTATATATTTGTAAATTTTTTATATTTGAAAATATTTTTAATTAAAATTTACACCGATATTATATATATTTCAAATACACTTATGCATGAACTGTCACTAAGTACCTAATATTAACGTGGTATTTATCTCGTTCCAGGATTCCTGACCGGACTCTGTGCGACCTCTATAATGAAGAAAACCTAGATAACTGCGGGCTGATGACTTACATTCTAGATCATTATAGAAGTTGGACGGATTCACCAACAAATTTGTAAGCATTCGCTGATCAGCGCTTCGCATCGCTTCCGCTGCTTCACCATAATGCTTTTGGTGGATGTTCTACTTCTTTATCAACTCCTTATAATATGGTGTAGGCGACGAGGTGTTTTGTTGTGTTAACATTTAATATTTACATCAGTGATCATAGAAACGGATAAAGTCTTTTAATGTAACTTAAGCTTTTTAATTTAATATCTTATGAAAACACAAAACTTACGTTATGATTTTTACTGAATTAAAAAAATCGAAACACATAATCTAATTTTCAAGCAGAAGCATTTAAATATTTAGCTACAAATAAATAAACTTACTTTTATAGTAATTTTGAATTGGCCTATTTTTATACAAATTATTTAAAAAATGAGCTATATTTTGATAAGTGTGACTGACCTAATATTATTATGTAACCGTGTATCTTATGAAAAATTTCTACGGAATAAAAGAGAAAAGAGGTTTTGTTTTATTTGCTCCACGTGCCGGCGTTGCTTCGCTTCTACTTTTAATAAATTGTTTCTTGAAAGTAAGATTAAACATCGCTTTCTTTGTATTAACTTTCTTTTTTAAAATATTATTCTGTTGGCTTTTTGTTTTATTTGTTTTGCAGTTTGATTCATTCTCTGTTTTATAATATAATATTATTCATTTAAGGAAATAGATATTAGTATTAAAATTAATAATGTAATAAAATGTTTAAAACAACATAGCAATTTAAAAACTTTTTAGGAACATTTTGTAGCTATTTATAAAAATGTCAAATATATATTTTGTCTTATTGCGCAGTTATTAATATTTAATATTATTAATGCTTATTTCTTATGTATAAAGTGAGAACACTTAAGGGAACACTTACTTTTTGCCGCGCACTGTAAAACTCTGGAATGAACTGTCACCAGCAGTATTTCGATCTACAAACCTTCAATAAGAGAGCGTATATTCCCTCTTAAAAGGCCGGCAACGCACCTGCAGCTCTTCTAAGTTCTGATGTTGCGAGTGTCCATTTGCGACGATAGTTGCTTACCATCAGGTGACCCGTTTGCTCGTTTGCCCCCTTATTTAATAAAAAAAATCGGTCAAGTGCGAGTTGGACTCGCGCACGAAGGGTTCCGTACCGTTATAGAGCAAGAATAGGCCAAAAATTGTGTTTTTTGTATGGAAGCCCCCCTTAAATTTTTATTTTATTTAAATTTATTTATTTAAATTATTATTAAATATTAAAGTATACATACATTTAAGGCCTTTGTAAAAGTTTCAAGTGCCTACCTTTTGCCATTATTAATGTCGAGCAAAAAAGGCCGAAAAAATCACGTTTGTTGTATGGCAGCTCCCCTTAAATATTAATATTATTTTGTTTTTAGTATTTGTTGCTATAGAGGCAACAGATATACATAATCTGTGAAAATTTCAGTAGTCTAGCTATAGTGGTTCTTGAGATACAGCCTGGCGACAGACAGACAGACAGACAGACAGACAGACGGACAGACAACGAAGTCTTAGTAATAGGGTCCCGTTTTTACCCTTTGGGTACGGAACCGTAAAAAAGAACAAATTAAATATTAAAATACTTATTCAAAAGTACTTTAAAAAAGTACCTTAAAAATTCTTTTTGTTTAATTTCAAAATGTTTTAATATTTAATCACTTAAATCAAGGAAGTATTGTACAACATACTATCAACATTTTTTGACCGCTAAAAGATAGAAATAAGACATAAAGAAGGTAAGAGCGATGTTTGCATGAAAAATTATTTGACGTAGAGCGTGTGTAGACTTCCGTAGCGCCCCGTAGCCTTGACGTAGACGACGCGTAGCACGACTACGTACATTGATTGCTGCAAAAAGATTGTTCGAAAAGGAATCAGGAAAAATGTTTTATTGTATATTAGGAGCTTAATAATAACTATTGATTATTGAAATATGGTTTGTTGATGTTATTTTGTAATATTACAGTACATAAATTAAATTGATATTAAGGAATACTAGTGCTACATACTGCATGAAGTTGTATTAAGTTTAAACAAAAAACATCATGGTCCTCTGATATGACTCTGCAAATCTCATAAATTTCAAATATTATGTATAATCAAAAACATGGCTATGACATAATTAAGGATATACATGAATTAGTCAACCGACAATAGTTTACTTTGTGCTATGTCCATCATTTTACAAATTTGAAATCATTTTATAAATGATTTCGATTAATTATGCAAAATATACTCGTATAAAATTCGAATACGACTCATTATAATATTTTGCTCCCCAGTTTTCACCGACCATACAATGCAATAATAATTTTATTATTCTAAATAGTTTGAATAATCGCACTGAATGTATACTAATTATCGTCCGCCATCGGCGATAAGCGCCGCCTGCAGCGCCACCGCGACAATTTTTTAAAAACTAAATGAGTCTCGGAAAAAAATAGCGCCAACAACGGCATCTCTTAGCGGGCGAGAGAATTTTTCGCGCGTCGGTCATAACACTCGGCCACGTGCATTTGTTTTGGTTGAGTTTTTTATCAAAAAAGATAGCATACATAAACCTCACCTCGGGCCGTCGTAGGTGCGCCGAGCAAAATGGTCGTCGTTTTTTTCTTCTCTTTTCAGCCATCTGTCCGTCCTTTTCGGTCAAAAATGCGATCGTTATTTTCTGTTCCGGTGTGGATGTGTGCGTCTAGTGGCGGGCGCCGAAGTTATCCGCCACCCGCGCGCGCCGCATTTTGCTCCCAGCGCCGCCGGTTTACGGTTTGTTTTTGCTCCGCGGCGCGTCTGTCTTACGTCTAATGGTCGACGAAGAAAAAATAGAAATATAGGAGGCACGGCGTGCACGATAAAGAGAGCGGGAGTCGTTAACGATTCTGCGCCGGAAAGTTGCGCAGATTGCGTTTTTGGTGCTTTTTTTGGGGGCAGCACCTCACACCATCGGGTGTTTTTTGTGCCTGTCTTTTTCTCTCACGCAGTCTCATTCCTTGGAGTTTTGTGTGTGTCGGGGTGGCGGCGCGCGTGTGTGCCGCCGGGGGCAAGCACCTAGTACTAGATTTTTGCGTGCTAACGTCCTAGATAGCCGATCGCGGTACATAGGCCGGGTATATAATGAGATGTCACCGCTACACAGCGAGCACATAGACCTATGCAATAACGTGTTCTGCTCGCTATTCATGTTGATTAATCACAGGCTTACATAATTGTTCTATATAAAAATATTATATCCGTTAGGAAACGCAGCCAATGCATTTTGTTGAAATATATTTATGCGTTGAAAATTTTAGATGCTCAATTATTTATAATAAAATGTGTTTCGGGGAAAATGGTTTTTTAAATGTGCTGGCGTATTCATGCGGTATAAAGGTTTTTGGTAGACTTCATGGTATAATATTACTATCACCGTTTAGTTAAAAGGGGTGTACGCACTTTTCTCTAATTGTCCCTTGCCTAACTTGCTTTATAGGGTGAGTTCATTACACACATTATCATGCTGTGAGCAACACTATGCAATAAATACCACTGTATTGAAGATGAAGAAGGAGAGGAGAAAAGTATTATTAGAAATAGAACAATATGTGGCGTAGAAGAAATATCCTACGGCAGCAAAGATTCTCGAATTGAGCTCGCTTAGTATAATTTTGTGTCGATACTCCAATAAAGCACACTTGGCTCACTGCGCGGCCAAGTTAAGGCCGTCCGCACATTATAAGAATTTCTGATCAGAAAAATTCGGATGCCCGCTACCACAAAACCGAACATCTATCAGAAATTTTCTTCCGTCGAGTCCGAGCTTAGTACAAAATTTATAGAGATACCACGATCCGAATTTCTGATAAGAAAAATTTCTGCCATTCAATCGACGGCATCTGACACTTATCCGAATCGGACGTTAGACACGTCAGAATTCTGATAGTATGCGGGGTCCACAACCAAATATAATATGAGCAGAGTGCGTTCCAGTGGGCGTTCGAATTTTTCTGATCAAAAATTCTTATAATGTGCGGCCGGGGTAAAGCGTTTTCATTCATGAAAATGTGCAACGACAGAAATAATATAATATTAAACCCAGGGTTAATTTTGTCATGGTGCAAGTAATTCTAATAAAGCCAAGCAGCCTAGCCTACAAACCAACAAACCATGTTGTGAAAGTTATTATCAAATATTTAATTTAAAACTTTGACAATAACATGAGGTGTGGTTTATTGATAAAATATAAAATAATACAAACCTAAAAGCGTTAAACAGCCCCTAAACCTACAATAATATCGAACAATTTAATTTGAAATAAGGCTGCCTTCACACTAGCGCTTGTCCAGCGTAGATGTTCCATGAACGTATGCGCAGCGCAGACGTTTCGTTTCCTCCGCAGAATTAATTAAACGCTGCGCTAACGTGGCGCAGACGTTACACAATTTCTTTAGGAACAATCAGTACGCGGCGCTAGCGCAGCGTACTGATTGTTCCAGTAGAGAAGCGGCGACAACGCGCCGCGTCGTCGCGGCGTCTGGGCTGCGCATACGTTCATTAAACGCCTACGCTGGACAAACGCTAGTGTAAAGGCAGCGTAACTCTTAACTCCCAAGCGGCCACATACGGCCGCGATCACAATAGATTTCATAGAATCCGCGATCGAAGAATAAGATTGAAAGACGGGCTTCAATATTAAATGTAATGTTCAATATTAATCCTGAACCGTCATAATAATACACAATAAGATAAATTGCTCTATAAAATTGATCGTCTGTAAACAAAGATATATTATAGTGTCATCATAACATTTTACACATCAATTATTATTTTAAACATCATAAAATTTTATGATTTTAAATATTTTTTTGTAAATTTACTACTAAATATTTAAACAAAAAAAAGTAGACAAAAACACTAAAAAATATATAAATAAATAGTAAATTTACTACAAAATATTTAAATATAATAAAAAATATTTTTTAAAGTTTAAATATTTTGTATAAATTTACTATTTATTTATATATTTTTAGTGCTTTTGTCTATTTTTTGGTGTTTAAATATTTAGTAGTAAATTTACTAAAAAATATTTAAACACAAAAATTTTTTTTTAGTATTTAAATATTTTCGTATGAGAAAATGATTTTGGTATTAAGAATGTATGAAAATTTCGAGGGTACCCTGGGCCCTTAAATGCCCAAAGCGCATACAGTATTCTGACAACATAGTCGGCCTAGTCCAGAGTGGACTGGTCAATACGTCTGGGACCATGTGCGAGTTTTCTCACGATGTTTTCCTTTACCGTACAAGGACTTGCTTGCATTATCTGTCCGTCTTTCAGACTCATTTTCCTATCTGAACACCTTTACGCTTACACTATTGAACCGATTTTGATGTGGCATCGAGAGACATTGAGCTAATTAACAGATCGTGTCACTTTGAGTGGCACCAGCTTCATCCACATCTCCATGGCGATTTAAGTATCCTGGTTCCTTTCTTAAGCATCCTGGTAAGTCAGAAAGCATAACTATTTTTATTGCTTTGTTTCGACTTACTTTTCTTAAACTTTCACAAACCTTACAAAAATTTTAACTAAGGTCCAAAATAGGAAGCTGGTCTCACAATTTGAAATAAATTTCGACTTTCGACTTTCGACGAGACTCTCCTAATATTTTAGACCATAATAAGGATAATAGAAACATAATATACTTGGTTAGCCTATGCACACACTTTCAAACTGACCTATCAGCATATTATGGTGATAGTCTTCTCTTATTGCCAGCCCCTGTAAAAATTGTTTAAGTATTATAACGAAATAAGTATTTCGTTATAATATTTTATAACGAAATAGTTATTTCAGACAACCAGTATTAATATAAAACCTAAAATCATTAGGTGAAATCGATAGTGCCGGTTACTGTTTAGTGTTTAACTCTTAAAAATAATGTAAAAAAACAGCGACATCTACAACAAAGACACAGAAATAAGTATGTATCATTTAATTTTTATGCACAACTTTCGTTCGTTTTATTGCATTATAAATTTAACTATTTAAAATATGACTGTGATTTGTAATATAATTAATAATTTTACACGTATAAAACAACAAAAAATCTAAAAATAATTTACCAGATCATTTTTGTGCAGCGCCATCTAGTATGGGATAGCATTAACTTTAGTCACAACTTGGCTGAACCGGACCTGCTGCTGAGTGCTGTACGTAAAACTATACTAGTAGGTATCAATCGCCCATCTTATTTTTAACGATTATTATTTTAATTATTATAATAATTCTATAGCATTTTTAGAGTACTATTTTTTTTTCATGATCCAGTCCGAAAAGTTAATAATAAATTATTGTGAGTTGCAAAAATACAAATTATTTACAGGGTGTACCAAAACTAAGTGCAATACTACTTTAGGGTGTGTATTTGTCTCTTACAAAGAGTTCACTGTGAAAGTAGCAGCGCCGAAAAAGTAACTTTTTTAGCTCTTGTATGGGAAAATCCGTGACGCTAGCGGGCGGGCCAGGTGGTTGTCCGATACAATTTACAATATGACACAAATCACAAAAAAATTTGCTCCTTCAGCGCTGGTAATTACACAGTGAACTCTATACAAGGGGTGCATTAAGTATTATCGCTTACTTTTGTTCCAGCCTGTATACAGTATGATTACAATAATTATGATTCAGGGTGTGTATAATATAGAGAGTTCACTGTAAAGGTAGCAGCGCTGAAAGAGCAACATTTTTATGTGATTTGTATGGGATGGATTTTCCCATTGCAAAAGCAAAAAAGGGTATTTTTCAGCACTGCTACTTTTGCAGTGAAATCTATATAGGGGACCCAATGTGTATATTGTATACCCTAAATTACTGTAATTTATGTTAGTTTTGGTATACTCTATATACTAATATTTTGAATCTTGTACCAGATACGAATTAATTAAATAAAATAAAAAACAAGACCTACTAGGTATAACTTTACATAATATTTTAAGACGCTTTTATTAGCTTGCGCTGTATGTATGTATGTAGCGGAATCTTTGAGAACGATTTTTACCTACCTCCAGTTGTCTAATTAATTCGAAACTTTGCATACGTATTAAGAGCCAATGACAATGCAACAGTATTTTGTTAAAATTGATTTTTTTAAAAAACAAAATTAATTCGAGTAGTTTTTTCAAACAATTTTTTTATTTGTTATCTAAGTTTATATTGTATATAAATTTAATTTTAACAAAAGGCTGAAATAACTAAAAACGGGTACCCTCGAGTTTTCGACATGTCACATAAATAATATTCTATTGCTGCTCATCATATTATTCTAGATGGTTTGGCACTAATGCCCATCTCTGGATTATGAACCTATAGGCAGTATAGGCCTATGGCCTATGGCCGGCTTACTATTATGACGTCCTAGGGGGCGGCGTTCCTATACATACTCATAAAATACATAAATCCGGCCCTGCTAATATAATGACCATCTTTTTTTAATTTGATTAAAGCTTATCTTTTTTAACAGCGTTGTTGATTGCTTATTTTTTGACCTTAGTAACAGTAACGTCAAAAAATTAATCAACAAAAACTAACGGTAACCAAAAAAGTGTGCATCTATTCGCTAGCGCGCGCTAGCGAATAGATACACAAGCTTAAATTTATATTGTGTTTTCGTTCAATTTTGTTTTTATTTTTATTTTTAAGCCAATTTTTAAGCCAATCCAAGGAAATTCGACCAGAAAAAGTAAAACATTTAATTTTTAAAAGCCTTCAGTACCAAAGCATTAAAAGCGCCATCTATCGCACGTAGCAGTAATCAGATATTTGTTGAGCTTACTCTAATAATTATTAATATTAATATATTAAATTAATTATTAATAATATCATTACAATTTCGCATCATTTCATAATTCTAATTATTATTTATGTATTTTTTTCTATTGTTGACGTTTCTGATTGAAAAAATAAATAAATCATTTTTATTTAAATGCATTGTCTGATTTTGGGGAATTTTTGAGGATTCTTTTTTCCCAATAATAAGTAATAACCCAAGAACCAGTGACAGCCAGACTTTCGTCATTATATAAAAGCTGAATGTTTTCTTGTATTCCCTATATGACCAGAAATTATGGACCGTCGGTCGCGGTTACTTTAGGAGCTATCCAGTAGGGATGTCTACTTAACCATCGATAAAGAATAAATCTCAATTAGTCTACTTAACCATCGATAAAGAATAAATCTCAATTATTTTATCTTATCTTCTTTGGGATAACTGTAGTCTTCCATCCCGGACATTTTTGACGGTTGCTTCAACTGCTAGACCTAAGTTTTTTATTAGACGTTGAGGTAGTTAGGCAAAATACAAGTTGGCTGATTCTGAGACCAAATAAGCACATTAAAGTCCATCAAAATCTGTCCAGCTGTTTTGGAGTAGGAGTTTGGCAACAAACACCACGACACGAAATTTTTTATAATATGTACAAATATTATAAAGCTGAAGAGTTTGTTTGTTTGTTTGCTTGAACACGCTAATCTCAGGAACTACTGGTCCGATTTTTAAAAATCTTTCAGTGTTAGATAGATAATTTATCAAGGAAGGCTATAGTCTATATTATAAGACTAATAGGAGCGAAGAAACAGAGGGAAATGTGGAAAAATTTGAAAGGGCTTATCTCACGAACTATTGGAGCAATTTTTATGTCATTTGGTACAGATAGAGAGTAAACCACGTGGAAGACATAGAGTACTATTTGCGAAGAAATGTAGGGTTTCCGTGAAATTCCTAATTTACGCGGGCGAAGCCGCGCGGAACGTCTAGTGAGCGTAATATAATTTACAATCTCGGGTCTTGCTGACAGAAAGGCTGCTACAGGTTAATGGATTTTAACTTGTTAGCTTTACTCTAGCTCACATCATTGGTTAATTTTTTTTCAGTAAGTAGAGCAAAAGTAGAGTAGCACTTCCCTCATCCCTGAATAAACAAAATACAGCTAACTTGCACAGATCATAAAGTCATATACGTTATGCATAAAGTTATAACTAGGTAATAATTTAAAACTTACTAATAAGCAATTTTCGCATGGAATTACTAAGTGCGGTGATTAAAAATATAATTATATACATAATAAAAATAATAATGACTCTACTTATTACAGCCCTTGACAATCACTTAGGTAAATATTTTAAATATCTATTTACTATGATGTAACTGGCAAGTAGGAGTGATTTAAATATGTAAAAAGTTAAGAACCCCAACATTAAAAATAGTTCACCCTATTTTTAACTAGGCGCCTAGACGAGGGAAGCTTTTGCGGGCGTTACTTTAAAGTGAACTCTATTGAATTATTGAATAGATTCAAAAGTTATTCTTTTTACTTTACTAAATAGGCACAAATTTATGCTATTTACTAGTACAAGTAAATAATGTCATAACATGAATATTATTATTATATGGATGGTAATTATAAATAGTACCTACTAAAGTTAGACAATGTCATAACAATAATATTATACAAATGAAAAATACAAAAACAATTTTAGGAATTATCGATATTAATAATATTTTAGGTTATATTATAGGTTATTAATATTAATTATTATTACGGCGCATGTAGAAATCGATGTGCCTCAAACAGTGTATAATAGGTAAATAACATAAGTATTAGTGATGCGCCGAATAGTGATTTGACCGAATAACCGAATACCGAATATTATTCGGTTTTGCCTTTACCGAACCGAATATTCGGCCGAATTATTCGGTTTACCATTATTTTATTTTGCCGCGTAAACAGGTTCTATCGTGTACTCTACGTGCCGCTGCTGGCTAGCTCGGAGCGAGCCTTCTCTCGCGAGCGCAATGCAACCGCAATTATTGCGCAATAATTGCTCCAAAATCGCAGTTTCGTATCACATAACAGCCAAAAAATACGATAGCAATCGAGCGACAGTACTCCCTCTGCCGAATAATCAAGGAACTATTATAATTGCATTTAAATCGCTAAATCTCCATACTTAGACCGATAGCGCTAGGTTTTTTGGTTTCAAAAATTCTAAAGTTTCTGATTTTTTTGCGTATAGGTTTGGGACCACTAGGTAAACCTAAAAAATGATTTAGTGTCATTTTGGTCAACAGCTTCCAGAGATATTTAGGTATTTTGCTTTTTGGTCGCTATAGGCCGAAAAAGGAAACGGCGAAGGCATATTTAAACGTTCTCATTCCAGACGACGAGCCCTCCTTGGATGATGAACACCACCGCGACATTAGGAGTAGAATGCTAGACCCCATTCATACGCCGGCCTCAGATTTACCAACTTCTGAGGAATTTACTAAAATAGTGAATCTATTGCCTATTAAAAAATCTGTGGGCGAGGATAAAATATCGAATATTATGATAAAGCAAGCGTGTTTAGCGGCCAATTCATCGATTCTATATGTTTTCAATAGATGTATTGCAGAAGGTATATTTCCAAAAATCTGGCGTACCGGCTGCTTAAAATTAATACCTAAAGCGGGAAACAAACCCCCCGACGACCCAAAATCTTACCGTCCGATAACGTTACTGCCGTGCTTAGGTAAACTACTAGAACGCCTTATTGTGCCTCGCCTGCTACCCGGTGGTACTAAATTTCATAGTCAACAGTACGGTTTCACCGCCGGAAAATCGACTGTTGACGCGGCGTTAGAAGTAAGAAAAATAGTTAATTTATCGGAAAGTAAATACGTGGTTGCCATTTCATTAGACATATCCGGGGCCTTCGACCATGCTTGGTGGCCGATGGTACTATTAAAACTAAAGAATCGAGGGTGTTACTGTAATATTTATTCCATAATACATTCTTACTTTTCTAACGGTCAAACTAAGCTCCGTCTTGGACATTGTACACACGCCAAAGATTTAACGTGCGGCTGCCCTCAAGGATCGATAATCTCGCCTAAATTATGGAACATCGGATTCGACGATTTGTTAAGTCTTCCACTTCCACTGCTTTGTACAGTTGGTTACGCCGATGACGGTTTTCTTATCGTTCAAGCAAACTCGCGTTCCGAAATTGAGTCTAAAGTCAACAGTTGTCTTAATTTAATATCTGACTGGGGTAAGCGTAATCGTCTGAATTTCGCCGCGCATAAAACTTACCAAATTCTTTTAAAAGGTTCCCTTATTTCTTCCCCTAGCATTAAACTGAACAATATAAACGTTAAACGCAAACAGTCACTATGTTACCTTGGTTTTCATTTGGATTTGGAACATATAATTCAAACCGGTGAGAAAGCCAAACGTAATTTTTACTCGTTTACTAGAATATCTACTTCGACATGGGGCCTCTCATTTAAAACTCTTAAATTGATTTATACCGCGACTTACCTAGGCAGCATTTGCTACGGAGCCCCCGTGTGGGCCGACAGAGCAATTATCCGCGCGGCTCGTCGCAAGCTACTGCAAAGCCAACGGCTGGCAGTTGGCACTCATATTCTTATGCAAAGCTTACAGGACCACAAGCACTGAAGCCTTGCCCGTGTTAGCCGGAGTTTTACCCGTTGACCTTGAGATACAGCGCCGTGCGACTTATATATTATCATAATAAAAACATTGACAACCCGTTCTTTTTAAGCGCTCGCGATAAAATTAAAATAGCAAGAATGTTTGAACCTTTAGATGACTCTGTGCAGAACCTCATCTCCGAATGGCAGACGCGATGGGGCTGTTCCACCAAAGGGCGACATCTATATAACTTTTCCTTAATATTCGAGACCGGCTATCCAAACATTGGATGGATATTGACCACTGCGTTTCTCAATTCCTGACCGGTCATGGAAATTTTAAGGCTAAACTTTATGGATTTAAACTAGTAGCATCACCTATGTGCGAGTGCTCGACCGAAGGCAACATGTTTGAACAAACCGCTCATTATGTTCTCTGGGAGTATGGTCTCTGGCAGGACGAAAGAACTACAATGCTAAACAACCTACTCTGTACATCTGGAGTCGCATACTGCGGTGATCTCGTGGACAGCGCTAGGAACTTCCGTGCCTTCAAGCGTTTTTGCCACAATTATTATTGGCAACAATCTAACACAACAAAATCCAATATTAATTTAGCTATAGCGTAGTAGTCAAATTATTCACTTTTATTCCCGTGGTGCTTCCCCTTCAGTTCTTTGACTTTCGGTCATTGTAACTTTGTGCTGTCTCCCGCTTTGTATGGTTAGGGAATCTGGAATTCTTCCTACTCCTCCTATTCTTCTTCTGATTAATTTCGTTGCGGGTCCCAAGACAGTTTTAGCATGTCCTTCGGGCTTCCTGAGATCATATCAAAGGGTTTTCGTGGTTGCATACCGCTGTCGATCCTGGCGACACAGGAGATACAGTGGTGGGAGTGTGTGGTGGGCCAAAGCCCATTAAAAAAATATAGGCTGAAAAAAATATTAAAGTTTAAAATTTAGCCTTTGTGATATTAGCTAAATTTTAAACTCTCGGGTAGTAACTAATGTGCAGACACGTTTTGTGTCAGATTCATCTACGGGTTTCCCAGTAATTTAGCAAATATTAGAAACGTCGCCTAATTGCGTCGAAAAAATATTAGAGTTTTTAAAAATGGTGTAATATGGTTTATTTTATTGATGTCTGCTACTGTAAAATTTTTGTGTCATATTCATCCATGGGTTTTGAAGAAATTTTTATTTTTGCTATCACTATTTGCTATACTGTTGCATTTATTTCGTATCACCTAAGCTTTTGACAGCAATGCGATGGCAATCGGCGAGCTATTTGAACTGATAAATAGCGATCACAACAAAAGTGATTTTTTCCGATTGCTTGTTTATCGCTGAGTGGTTGGTGGTGTTTTACGTAAAATTTTAAACTATAAAACGTATTTTTATAACATTGGTGCACACAGTGCTCGTATTAGAAGCCATTCCTGAAGAAGAAACAAGAGATGCAGTCAGAAATACAGCTAAATAAGACCTCGCAATCGCAACCGAGCCCAGGCACTGGAACTGTCTGACTCTGAATTTAAAACCCATTACAAGGGTTGAATAAGAAGCTGTTTGTGACGAGTTTAACACATTGACAAGAAAAACAACAATTAACACCTGTGCAGTGTT
Source organism: Plebejus argus (assembly GCA_905404155.3). Classification (NCBI taxonomy): domain Eukaryota; kingdom Metazoa; phylum Arthropoda; class Insecta; order Lepidoptera; family Lycaenidae; genus Plebejus; species Plebejus argus. The sequence goes on from FR989930.1 coordinate 8,060,449, forward strand.
GCGAAACATTTGCAACAACCATCGCCTGCCAGTAACGACGATTTCCAAATGCTTCTAAACTTGTTTAGAATCACATTTTAGCCATTTCAGGATGTCATAGTTTCTTTGAAAAAGTGAGAACCAGGTTTTAGTGAGTGGCAGACCGCAAAGAACTTGCAGAGATTGTGATCTTTATTGTCGTTTTAAATAAAACTAAGTTTTGTAAATATAACAGAGCGCAGTTTATTCCGAGAGATTTTTACAAATAGAAGACTCAAGAAAATATGGAGTCCGGATAAGGAAATTGACTTGTCTGTAGTCATAGACTAAAAATGTTTCTTTTTTATGTGAAAAAGCAATAAGCTAAGGCTCAAATTTCTATTACAAAATTTTATGAAGTGAAAAATAAAGCAGTAAAACAGTGTTATTTGTTTCATTTGCATGTAGATTACTATTAAGTTATTGTTATATTTTGTCTTCATGTAAGTAGAATTAAATGGAATACATACCTTTAATACTAAAATACATAAGAAACAAGGTTTATTTTAAGTAGTAAAACATTTTCAATATAATGAACTGTGCAACAATAAATAAAAGATTTCATGTATTATTTAATAATAACAGAAATAATATATTAAAACCAATGTTAAAAAGATTTATTAAAATCAGAATACTGCTTAAAACCCATCAATCCTCCAGCGGCAGCCGGCTGCCGCATAACAATCGAAAATTTATTGTGTGTGGCGTCTGCGACACCCACAATGGAGATGCTCAAACCTCTTGTGCATAATACTTATTAATTTCTTTATTAGTTTTTCATCGCGATGTTTTAAATATCAATATTGTAAATATTAAAATGTATATTCATCAATATTATTGGACTTTAATTTTGCTGCCTAGTGCCTAATGTTGTGTTACATGATACTAAGGAGCTGAGCCCTGAGTGACATAGGCTATGTATGTCCTACGGGCGAAGCCGGGGCGGGTCTAGTTTTTAATATTTTGAAAAAAATAAAACCGAATATATTCGGTAACTGAGCCGAATAATTCGGCCGAATACGAATAGTGAAAAACATGCCGAATACGCCGAATACCGAATACGAAACGAATATTCGGCGCATCTCTAATAAGTATTATAATATTACTAAGGTATAATATTAGAGTATTGGATTAATAATAAAAGTAAAGGATCAATTGACATTATTCATTTATTAAATACAGCACTAATATGAAATTCATTTTTAAGGATTACAATTCAAAGCAATTCACAATACCTAGTCAGTAGTCAACAAATTTTAACAAAGTCGAATCAAGGAATATAAATACTTTGGAGTATACTGATTCCTAAAGACGTGGACAATTCTTAGTGAATTGTAAGTAGTTGGTGGTACTGAAACTGTTTATTTTTTAATTATTTAACATTAATAAAGCCTTTTCCATTATGTGAGAGACAACGTTACAACGAACTATAGAGATCGGGAAGTCAATCATTACAATCAATTGTTTTTGTTAGCTAATGCACTATGGTTTTACATTTTAACATCTGAAAAATATTCAAATAATTTATATTATGCGTAGGTACAGAAAAAAGTACTTATGTTCACTTGTTTTATGAAAATACTTTCTAAATACAGTAATTTAGAATTGCATTAATGTATTAAACAGCTGGTAGGTATGATTGGTATGATAAACAGAACTATTTATGCTGATGCCTAAAAGTGAACGAATAACTAGCATATTTTTGTATTGTTTAAAATTACATTTAGATTTGGGACCTGAGGCTAAAAAGACAGGTGTGGATGTAAAAAATAAACCATGGTGCATTTACGCACATTAGCAAGAAGCTAAAAAATATTTAAATATTACAGCGACGTCCCAATAACACTAATAAGGACAGGATTTCCCTTTCCATTTAACAATTTATTTTCCTAAGCCCCGTGGATGTTAATAATATATCGCCATATAAGAAATCTCATCCCTACGAGGGTGGGACCGCTAAATGTGCTTCGCCGATCCCTATGTAAAAAAACAAAGAAACACTCGTCACATAAATAGAAACCCTAACTCCGATAGCGTAGAGTCCGCATTCGCGTGCACATCTCGCTACTTAATCACCGCTGTCTCCCACATAATACGTATGTATTATACTCGGACTTAGGCCTTTTTTTAGCAAAAAGGTCGCTCGTGACGCCTCGCGTATTCAAGATGGCGGTGTTACGCTGCCGAGTTTTTTGCATATTTCACAAAAATTGCGAAAAAAATTCCAACTATTCCGTAGGTAGTTAGTTTTGAAATTTATTTTGTGGACCTCGACACTTTTGTTTTTGAACTATACGAGTAAGTGAAATAAACATTTTTCGCAGTTTTATAAATTAATTTAGCACTTACATAATAAGTTAAAGCTTTCATTTAAGGGTCTGTTTGTTGCTGAAAAGTTGTTTAACCGTACATTGTTCCGGGAAAAAATACTTTATAAGTCTAGAAATGTGTTTTTATTGTTATTAAATTACAAATGACAAGTTCTAGGATGGAACAAAGAAGGCTGAAGGAGGAAAGCTTAGTTTTATTCAATAGGTACGCCATATTATGTTTTAGTTGGTTTTGATTTAATATGACTCGAACGGATAAAAAAACAAGTTGAATCGAATGCTGTTCAGCAGTTAAAAATACAGATTATAATAGTATCTGACATTATTAACTGACTGTATAATATTAGATGACTTTGGAGTTTGGATACATATTGGCACTCCCAAGTGCTACACACAAAGACAACTATTCCGCTAAAGTCTTTTGATTGAAAGTTAATGTTATCATACTAGCAGAGAGAACGCAATTATTGTTTAATAATAATTATTAAGGTAACCTAGTGTTTAAAATTTTACAACTCTTAATGCACCTGTCATGGGTAATATTAAAAAATAATCAAAGGTTATAAAAGTTCAATTGTATCTTAATTGTTTACTTTAAATATCAAAGTAGTACCGTTTTATATTAAGTTTAAAATTATTGATTGTTGATTGTATTTTTTTAGATAGAAGATGTATTTATCATCGGAGTTATTACAACATTTTTTTTGAAAAGTAAACAGTTCACACATTCACATATCGATCTTTCATGTTAAGTTGAAAACATAATCCTGGCATTTTGCAATCTATGGTTTCATCAAAATGAGGATGTTTAAAAGTTATTTTAGAATATAACTTTAGTAGTAAAGCAGTTTCTTAATACGAAATAGTTCACACGAATTATTTGAAATTCAGAACATTTTATTCACTTTTTATATAGAATATTAGAACACAGAAGATGATACTTAAAAACGTTTTTATAAAGCCAGAAATATATAAAACCAAAACAAAATTCAATCGGATAATATTAGGTTAGAGTTTTGTGCAGTTGAAATTTTCCAGCCAAATTAGGATGTACAGAGAATTGTAGAATTTTCATCAGTTTCAACAAAATGAGGAAGGACGATAGAATCGATCGAACAAACGCGAGGCTGCACGGTTCAATTACTACGCATGCATGGGTTTTACATGTTACGCGTTGCTTTTAAAATTTAACCTCTACACAAAATGCGATTTTTTATGTGTCTAAGTTTTTTTACAGCAATTAAATAATTCTGATTAAGTTTTTCAAATACTTTTGTGAGTTATGCCAAGGAATAATGTTAAGATTTTGAATGATTTTTGTATGTATTTTAATATCGTGACCTTTTGAAGTTTGGTTTTGCGCCCGGAATGCATTTACAGAAATTAGTAAATATTGTTTACCTACTGAAATAAACAACTCTTGCAAGCAATTTTTGAACTTCCAGAAATCAAAATGAATTTGATTTACATTTACTTTGGGCCTGATGGGTGGAAAAGAATCTTAGAATCAGATTTCATGGGTTAAATTTATATAATTTTTTAGCTATTTCGTTATTTCGTATTTATAAGTTGAAACGAAAAGGATTTCAATTCAATTTCAAAACAAGGAAAATAAATTAAACTTATCATTGACAAAGATGTGCGCTTTCCCGACAAAGTTGTTTAAGTTAATGGCTATTGTTAATATATAATCGCTTCCATTTTCACAGAATTTGTAACAAAATAGTTTTTCAGTTAATTACCGAAAATATACATTGCTATTGTAATTTGTAAGAGCATATATATGCTACCTTAATTAATACAAAAATTATCACAATATTGCAATTAAATACTTTATTTCAATTTACCTATTATAGGTATTATCTTACCAATGTTTATAAGCCCAATTTTTTTAAGAATGTTATGTGTTGGTATGTTAATATAGTAATCACCAGTTAAGTTAATATTTAACTATAGTTTAGAGCTACAATACAACGTTATGTCTATTTCATTTCGTGGCCAGTATAGGCTTCAGTAGAAATATTCATTTTGAAACTTCAACAGTTTTAGTACAAAATTAAAAAAATTATTCACTTTTAAGAATAGAACAAACTTGCAAATTTAATTTTCGACTCGTGAATGATTTCACATCGCCGAAGCTGAATCGATACAGATGAAGTGGTGAATTACAGCGATGGAAGAATATTCGATGGAGTCGGTCGGCGGGCGCTGTTGTCTTTTTGCTGTGGCCGTGGCCGAGTTAGAGGTTATTGTTCTGTTTTCGGAACCCGCCATTTTTCACCTTTTGATGAGTGCAATGTCTCACTTCTGAAACAAAGTTTTACTTGGGTTATTGGAATCGAATTTTTGAATATTTAAACAGGTTTTTTCGGAGTTTCCAAATTTCCTATGGCATTTATCAGATCAAGGATTGTTTTATCAATTTTTATGTTTGCTCATAGCAAAAATGAGGTAGGTATGTATTGAATGGCAAATTCTTCTACCAAGTCTGCCCGGCAAATAAATACAAATATTGTGAATCAAGAGATCTATTTATATTTTTTTAACAATTATTATTATTGGCTCCTTTTTCAAATCAATTTTTAAAAAATGTATCCCATATTTATACCTATATTTAACAAAAAGCTATATTTAACAAAAAGCTAAATTCTATCGTAGATAGTAAAAATATTGCCACAACACGATCATTCATCATCATCATTTGTTACTTTAAATTGAATGAGAAAATATTATTAAATTATTTATAATTTTATATTCGTTTGTAAAACAATATAATAGAATTTAATGTTTTGAAAAAAATAACTAGGTAATGTCAATAGCTACAGGCTTTTACCTATCATCATTTAAACTTTGTTAACAGATGCTAAACCAGACACTTCTCTCGCAACATAAGATCTATACAACACAATACATGGGGTAAGAATTAAAAATTCCGTATGAGCCTATCGTAGCCCTAGGATACAATTGCGATACGGGATTTTTCCTATAAATAAGTGAGAAGGCGAGGGACGCGGTACAAAACGCTTGTTGCCTTCGTACACAACAACAATTGTCTCAGTCGGATTGTTGTCATTTTGCGTGGCGTCTGCATCGCCCATATGGCGTGCGTCTACCCCATGATGAAATAAAAGAATAATATTATGCGCTTTCCTGATACGGAAAACTCGAATTTCATACGGAAAATGAGACATACCGCGGTATACAAATAAACAATGCATTGCTTCTTTGACGAAAATAATGCTCAAAAATATCGAGTATTACCTTTGGAATTTTAAATTAATCGATTTGAGAAAACTTCCATTAAAAATGACCAAAAAACTTACCTAAACATTTTGAACACCATATTAAAATAATTTACTGTAGCACTACATTTTGATTTCACTTATCACCAGCTCCCAAAGAGATTATCGATCGAATGAAATTGCAAATAAAATGTACTCATATATAAATCACTTCCCCACCATCGAGAAAGAATCATAAACGATGCATTTTTAGACCTTAAGTCCTAAACAATAAAGCTTACTATTCAATGCAAAAAAATCAAAATCCCAAAAACAGGTTTCAAGTTACGTCTTTGTGTGCAAAATCGTTTTGCAAGTTTAGCTGCAGCTTGTAAATATATATACATAGCTGCTGCAGCGCTTTGTTGCAGACTCGAGCTCGGTGCGAAGGGTCCAACCCTTTTTTCTGCTCGTACATAAGGGATACATGTCTCAGCCTCTCACTAGGTTAATGTTATTTACTTGTTAACTCGTATTGTACTTCACAAGGCCTGGGGGGTGAGCCAAAATGTTTTCGTTTTCGCTTCGTTATAGAATCGCCGATGAAAATGTATGGAATTAACATTAGCGTTCGTTAATATGACGTTGACGTTCGACTCGTCTTATGTCAATTCCATACATTTTGATCGGCGATTCTATAACGAAGCGGAAACGAAAAAGTTTCGGCTAAATGGTCTGGTAAAATTGCATCACATAATATCTGTATTTTTCGTTGTTCTGGTAACCAGCGTTATACTAAGTATTTATTTTATTAGAAATTTTCCAATATCTGATTATATTTTAAGATAGTTAATCTGATTATATTTTAAGACAAAAAATATGCGGTTATTTTTTTATAAAGTTTTCATTCTTGCTAAGAAAATTCTGTCAATAATAATTTTAGGTGGAATGTGGATATATCACACGCATTCGTACGTGCATAAGAAAATCTCGGCAAATCGTTTAGTTCGCCGCGCTTAAACTTAGCGCTACTTGTTACTTTTTTTAAACTAAAACTTTACTAAATTTCATCAAAATTTGTGTCCTAGTTGATAATCTATTTAAAAATGCTTCATAAATATTTCAAAAACAAATATTTATTTATGTGTATTATAAATAATACAACAAATAATAAAACAAATATTTATTTACTAGCTGTCCCGGCAAATGTTGTTTTGCCGTATAAAGTATTTCTACTTCATCAGTTGATACAAAATCTTACCCCCTCTTTTGACCCTAAAAGGGGGGGGGGGGGGTGTTATACACCAGATGCTAAGTTGGAAGCAGACAAATATATCTGCGGAAACCTTATGCAAATCGGAAAAGTAGTTTTCGTGTTATATACAAAAGTTTGATACAAATTCTGACCCCTCTTTTGTCCCCTTAGAGGGGTGTGGGGAAATTTTTTTATACACCAGATGTTAAGTTGGAAGAAGACAAATATATCTGCGAAAACCGCATTCAAATCGGATCAGTAGTTTTCGTGTGATGCTGGAACAAACATACAGACAGACAGACAGACAAATAACTAACCACAGTTTTGGCTTCTATAGCGATGTAGTAACATCCCCTGCTTATTATTTTTTGAATATCTTTAATGTACAGAATTTTCATTTCTACAGTTTTATTATATGTATAGATAGCGATGTAGTAACACCCCCTTTTTTGCGTTGGGAAATGCTTGATGCATTCCCGACAGCCTGGGGAGGGGCCGCCTGGATATGTGGGACTCCTCGGGTGCTGCGGCAAGGAGGAGCACCCTTGTTTACCCACCAAAACCCAACGATGCCTTCTCTCCACGTGTCGCTGAGCCGCTGGACCCGCCTGAGGCGATAACTGCAGCAGCCCAGACAGCGGTATCTGCTTTACAAGCAGAATCACCCGCGCGGCTTTTGCCGCTTTTCCGGGAGAGTGATCCGGGGCTCCGGACGCACATCTACCGGGGGAGCTCATGTGATAGGCGACGGATTCCCCAATCCGCCGACCGAGCCCTATTATGGCGGGAGTTGACGCTCATGTTGAGCGCGTCTTCGTCCTCCGCGCCTTCTCCTAATCGGGTCAGCTGCTACATCGGCTTCCCGATTTCTCTCAGCGGCCTCCTTCTGCGTCATGATGGTCTCGCAAAAAGTAGAGACCGCCTGCCAAGCTTCTCTCGACCGGACTAATGCTCTTATTTTGTCCGGGAGAGTCAGGTCTGGTCCTATAGCGGCGCAGAGTTCCGCCCGTTGTGCGACCCAGGCTGGGCAGGCAACAAGCGTGTGCTGCGCCGTGTCGTCCTCGTCCGTGCAATGATGGCACTGAGGCGTAGGCTCCCGCCTGGCCGTATGGTGCAGGTAGTGGCCGAAACACCCATGTCCTGTCAGCATCTGCACCATCCGGTAGGAGAGAGTGCCGTTACGCTGCGCCACCCAATCCTCCAGTACTGGCCGAATTGCTGCAACAACTCTGTGACCGGCAGTTGGGGATGCCATTTGGTCTTGCCAGGTGCGCATTATCAGCATTCGCGCTTGGCGACGCCATTGGGCTGCCAGATCTGGTGGCACCCGTTCCCCTCTTTCCTTTGCTGCTGCAGTGCGAAAATAGATTTCCGCCTGCACACGGGCTTCCAAGTCCCATGGAGGGGTACCGGCTAACGCAAACGCCGCTTCGGAGGCCACCGTCCTGTAACCGCGAATCATCCGCAGGGCCATTATACGCTGTGGACTCCTCAGTAATGCTCTTCTCTGGGCATTGAGATGTAGTAACAACCCCTGCTTATTATTTTTTGAATATTATATTTAATGTACAGAATTTTCATTTCTACAGTTTTATTATATGTATAGATGTGTATTATAAAAAATACACATAAATAAATATTTGTTTTTGGAATAGTTATGAAGCATTTTTAAATAGTAATAATTATCAACTAGGACACAAATTTTGATGAAATTTAGTAAAGTTTCAGTTTAAAAAAAGTAACAAGTAGCGCTAACTAAGTTTAAGCGCGGCGAACTAAGCGATTTGCCGAAATTTTCTTATGCACGTACGAATGCGTGTGATATATCCACATTCCACCTAAAATTATTATTGACAGAATTTTCTTAGCAAGAATGAAAACTTTATAAAAAAATAACCGCATATATTTTGTATTTTAACTGTCGGACGTCGGTTGTTACACAATATTTTCGTATTGAATCAACTGAACGTTCATTAGAGATGCACTCTCATTATTGCTAATGAGATCTTAACTGCAGGCGTATCATTTTAATGAAAATATACAAGCTTTAATCGACTGCTTGTTTATTAAAAGTTATCAGGCTTTCTGTGTTTCTTATAATGAGAAAGTATTTATCAATTAAAATTTTATCTGCTCATTAAAACGCGGTCACCGCAACGGTCGAGTCGTAGGTAAGTCAAAAGTTTAAAAGCTGCATAAAATATCTTTCAGTTGTATAATTTACTCCTTTTAGTTTGTGTGATACCTATTTCGATCGCATTGAATGTCACCTCGGTCCTGAAATAAAATTCTGGAAAGAAATATGAATCGGACGAGAAGCATACTAAATTGATAAGCATAATATTATAATTTCTTCGTTCATAATAGACGTAAGAAATGTATTTTGATGATCATCTTTTTTACTTGACTGTGGTCTATGACGCCGAAATTTATCGACTTTAAAATATTGCTCATCATTATTCATTACCTAGTTATTAGCTAAATATCATACCGACAATTCAATAAACGTCTGCAACTGCAGATGTTATGTTCATTGTTCAACCCTTATTTCCCTTTAATTTCGCTTCAATAAAACAAGTTTACATAAAACATATCATGAAATCCGCTTTTTTCAATAAAGAATAATATCTATAAAACTCGTTATCTGGTATCAATGACGTTGGAATCGGGCGGGTTTGTATGCAGCGGGGGGTGAGCGAGCCGCGAGCTGGGAGCTGCGAGCTGCAGGTACGCGGAATGCAAACGGCGTGCTGCAAAAACGGGTTTCAGATCGCGAGATAACTTTTTTGTCGCTTTCAATAGCACTAATTTACAAATGGCAATGTAATAGTGAGTAAAAACGAGTTGCACGTCTGCTTATAACGATCTTCCTTTTGTTGGGCAACATGTTTGGCAAATTCTTTAATACCAATTTGCGTACTATGATTAGAATAATATACTTACATCAAAATAAAATGTAAACGTAACTAAATAAAAGTACAGTCTGGTTCTACTTAATAGAAAACTAATTGAAAGTAATTCAATTGTACGTAATTAAGCTTCTAAAATAAACAATTTTCAACTTTCAAGTATGTATTTAAGCTAGTGAATTGAAACGTAAAGAATCATAACTTAAACTTCCTTTTGCATATTTATGACATAAAATCGTCATGAACTCTTAAATTGGGTTTTCCAGGATAAGGCTGCCTTTCCATCAGAGCTGAGCGGAGCTGTGTTGCGAAGAAATGTGTTTTTGAAAACCAATAGAATCGCTTCATTGATATGACTTTGCCATGACATCGCTCAGCGGGGTGATGCTATTGGTTCTCCAAAAAAAATCCTCGCAACACAGCTCAGCTTTGGTGGAAACGCAACCTAAGACTCGGAAACCTTAGGAGGCTAGGCCAAGAGGTATATTAATATTAACGCCTCCGTGGTCTAGTGGTATACCACTAGCGCGGCTCTTGACTCGGAGGTCGTGGGTTCGATTCCCGCGTTGGAAACATGTCATTTCCAAGTTTGGTTAGGACAATGCAGGCTGATCACCTGATTGTCTGACAAGTAAGATGATCCATGCGTCGGATGGGCATGAAAAAAGTCGGTCCTAAGCCTGATCTCTCGCCGGTCGTGTCGGTCTGCCGTCCCACTAGGTTATGAGAGTAAAGGAATAGAGAGTGCTCTTGTGTACTGCGCACACACTTGGGCACTATAAAATTACTCCTGCGTAGCTGGCCTGGTTTCAATGAAACCGGCCACCGTCACCGAAGCCGGTGTGGGAGCTATTATTATATTAATATTATAAATGCGGAAGTGTGTCTGTTGTTTTTGCTGAAATTTGGTGTGGAGATCCTTTGTAATAGATAATTATTAATTTATTTTTTTTTATAATCTTTATTTAAATATAGGGCTTTTGCCATATATGACATGCCAGCCCCATCGTATAATTATTAATTAATATAGTCTAATTATTGCCTAGAGAAATACACACAGCACACACGATAATTATTATGCAAAATTTTAATTCAAAGTACGTGTAAGCTTCAAATAAATTATTATCTTTGCAGTTAAAGAGAACATTTTAAGAACAAATGGAATCCTAGAGCGTGGAGCTAAAAAGCAAATATTATAAGTTTCATGTTTCTGCTAAGATAACGCTTCGCCGAGCGAAATATGAAAGAGTTATCAAAACGATCTCCGGCGCACTAAATCACTGTAGGTACATAAGGGGAAGAGGAGTCATATTTACTCGCAAACGGACAAAATAAATGTTTTTATTACATAACGCGTATTTTCTCAAAGGCTCATTTCAAAGTGTACATATAAAATTCCTCCTTTTCGCGTTAAAAATACAACTCACATTACATTTCAGCGTTATTCGGGCGTTCTTTCTCGAACTCGGCGTTTGAATTTAAGCCGTATGTGCTAACGTTTCGGTTCTGTTTTTGTTGTGGAGTGCTCTAAATAGATAGATATTATAAGGCTGGTGCAAAATTTCAAGTAGAGGAATTTGGAGGTGCTTGGATACAGGCGGAGATAGATTTCGTCGCCTCTCCATAATTACACAAACGCGTTTTGAAAATATGTTTTCTTGTTATGTGTTAAACACATCTAAAGGTTACTTATCGACTTTCACCTTAAAACATTGTTTTAATAATTAGTCCTTAATACTTACCTCAATTTTTCAATAACATGTTGACATATTCTCCATCAATTTTTTGTTAGTAGATAATCTCTACTGTTTACTTGTTGACATTATATTAACAAACTTATTTTCAAACTTGAATCGGATAAAATATGGTAATCATTAAAAAGCTAGTTTATCGATGACAATATAGTTCCTACCTACTACTTGTACTTGAGGAACAAAGAACACAAGTTTGGAGTTTTTTAAAAATCATCCATAGCATAGAATAGGCATAATAAGAGCAAATTATGAGGGAAAAATAAAATATATTTTTATTTCGCTGCTGGGTTTTGTTATAAAGATAATTGCCACCATTACCATTCTCTCTAATGCAACCTTAAGCTCGGCCGTTGAATTGTAATTGGAGGACTCATAAAGGGGTCGGGAAAAGCGGAAAAGGGGACAAAACGGGACGAAGGCGGGGTGTAGAGGGGGGATGGGAAATGTATGGAAATGACGCACCGCCATTTCCCTGTTTTTGTATTTGATTATCCTTTCAAGACAATATTTCGCGGGTCCGGAAATTAATGAAGGCAATTTATGCGACACAGAGCGTGGGTGCCGGGTTTTATTTAAATAACCTTTTTTATTTTTTTGGAGCCAAAGCTTTTTGGGCGGGGCACCTTTTGTAAATTGGATTATACGGGACGGCTTCGACGCCTACAAGTTTTAAGGTTGCGCTCCATTTTACGAAACCTTAATCCCTATTGAGAAGGATACGTATTAAGTGGATTTGTGTACGATTTTATTGTAAGTTAGGCTTATTTTAGAGCCTATTTGTCAGATTTGGGATCAATATTATGTGACTAAAGCTTAGCAATTTTGATTAGGTACTCAAAGGTTGATGAAGTACTAACTACAATAATTATATAAGCTTAACAAATGCGTCATAATTTTTTATCTTTTTTTTTATAAACAAAAATAACAGCGCGCAAAAAAAAAACACAAAAAAGCAAAGCTGAACAACCAAAAGGATTTACAATATACACGTTGATATACCTTGTCGTACAAACAGAGTAAATCTTATGAAAACAAGCCTATCTGCAGCGCAATCGTTTCGGCCCTAAACAAACACAGCCATATTGGCTTGTGTTTGCCCCCCACTTAATTAATTTTCTCATTTCCTATTAGTCCGTGGTATGTTTAAATTTTATTTATTGCGCAATCCGCTTTTTAAAACATAGATTTTAGACAATGTTACCTGCAACGATTTTCTTTTTGTTACTTAGGTTTTATGAACATTATTAAGGTACACGATATATTAGTAGTCACGATGTCCAAATAAATGACTGCAAACGTAGTTTAATTACGATTTACAACATAAGCATATGCTATAATTAAACGACGCTGTTTAATTTTTCTTTCGCTGCCTTGTCGATCGGCATCTTTGTCCATAATGCCTTTGACATCAATATAGCTTAAAAAAGCTCTTACACTTACGATACCTATAACTACAAATCAACAACATTACTATACCATTTACATCGAAATGGGTCTGCCGAGATTTGTCGCAATTATCGGGGACCCTACCCGAATCATACCTACAGCACTTACCCAATCCACGAATTAGGCGCACGCACTTTTACAGCTATTTGTCACAAAAAGTTTGACAAGTGCGTCCCTCCGGTCAGCGGTCCGGCGTCATTTATTACCCAGCCCCTGCCACCCTAAGCCTCCCTCAAGGGCCAGTAATTTCACCTTCAAAGCCTTCGCGGGAATGCGTAATGACTAACGACGTGCCGTAAATCGTAGGGATTTACCCTTTATCTCGCAGAGTACATTAAAACCTGTCCCTTCGTGTTGGTTGAAATTTTAATGATATCCTATGTACCTTTACGCCTTCGGGTAAATAGCATAAATGGAGAATCCATACGCCAAGGATTTTATTTATTTAAAGATGTAAGAGTGAATACTTTGTAGAAATCAATTTTTTGCAACGTAATTACGAGTATAAATTTCTTTTCTCGATCGATTCAATTATAATAATTAGAAGCCCGAAATATCAACAACTCAATCAGTTAGTATATTGTAGAGAAAGACAAAGAATTGTATACCACAAAGAGATTAGGAGAATTTCAAATATATTATATATTTAAAACGTTTCACTATAAGGAAAATATTTCAACAATGTTTTAAACAATTGAAGTTTCCAATCTGCTGCCATTATTTCCCCCGTTAGAGACGGACCTCCCACAACCGCACAAAAGAGTAATTTAATGGAAGTGAGACAAAGTATCAATTAGTATACCGACTCCGCAGTTTTTGTTCAAATACTTCCCATATTAAGGTTCCGTATTTTATTGTAATGTATTGTATATTGTACGGTCTAACTTCTAAGTATGATAAATGATAATATTATGTAAATTATGTTTTCTTATTTTTCTCAGTTCTAAGCTCTTAAGAGGCCGGGGTACCCTCGAAATTTTCATACATTCTTAATACCAAAATCATTTTCTCATACGAAAATATTTAACATGTTTGAGTTATTTTTCAGCTTAAGATAGTAATTACCTAGGGTCCTGAACAATTTTTTTTACAAAATATTTTAAATACTAAAAAAAAATTGTGTTTAAATATTTAGTAGTAAATTTACCAAAAAATATTTAAACACAAAATTTTTTTTAGTAAGTATATAAATATTTTGTAAAAAAAAATTTGTTCAGGACCCTAGGTAATTACTATTTTAAACTGAAAAATAACTCAAACATGTTAAATATTTTCGTATGAGAAAATGATTTTGGTATTAAGAATGTATGAAAATTTCGAGGGTACCCCGGGCCCTTAAATCTAGTGCTTCCATAAATTATTGTTTTAAACAGTTTTATAGCTTAATTTTAGTTTTATAAATAGAAACGAGAAAAATATACGTAGAATTTTTTTGTAGCGAAAAATGCGCGGTTTCCGGTTGTTGTCGATTTCAAGTCATCTATAGATTATATTATAAGTATTTATTAATTTTACCACCTTCAGCCATCAGAAGTATAGATGGCGCTGAATGTCAGCTGCCCCGCGCTATCACTTACACGTACCTCAATAATTATTATGAACTAGCATTATTTATATTTATACTTAGTGGAGAGTGGATAAGCACTAAACGCGAATGAATATTTTTTAAATGGTTGCTCGTTCTGAGTAGCTGTCTATATATCTCACGGCTAGATAGTACATTCATCATTATCATCATCCGTCATCGTGTAATGTGATTACAGAGACGAACATTACATAAGTGAAGGAAGAGGACCTAGCATTACTAAGTGCAAGGTGTAATGATACAATCAATGTGCTTGTTTCTCGTTTAACTTTCCTCAAAGTCGAATGTATAATATTTCAATATTATATTACGCAAATCTCGTTCCTCTACACACATATTTTTCTTCACCTATGTAAAGAAAAATATCATAACTTGTTAGTTCACACAGCAAAACTCGAGCTACATATTTTGGCTACAAACCAGCTAGCGATACTAATGTTATGTAAATAATTATAAAAAGTACTATAAAGCGGCGCCCATCTACAATGTATGAAGTATCAACAAAAATTACGCCATTAAAATTCTGCAAGCGGCTCTCGAGTATAATATAGTCATTATGTAAATGCGATGAGCTTTTTGTGGCAAATTTAGGTAATTTTGTAAAATAGTCAGCTTTAAATAATATAATAAGATATTTTATGCTTTAAATTAAACGGATATTATTCTAGGGTTTTGCGTGAAATAGGTGAATTATGTAATTGCAGCGCTGTTCTCGATAAATCGGGTATGTTAGTCGATTTATAGAATTGATTACAGACCAATGAAAAACTAAAGTGCTTAATGGTTGACATAATATGAGGAGGTTACCATGAGAGATCCCGTTCGGTAGCATATTATTTAAAAGACTATGATAGTTTTCCGTCAGATTTTCGTATCTACCCCTTCGGCCTTCATGTCGTGCCGACCTCATTATAATATGAAGGTTCTATTGTGATAATCCTGCTATTAGATAACAGTGCATGTGATAATACGGAACGACCCTCATAATACTATATACGTAATTTTTACCTGAATACATACCATTGTCCGCCATTATTTATACTGTTATCTACTCGCACAATAGCTACCCCCGAGGATCAGCATTAATGGAAATTCATAAAAACGCGCTGTTTACGGCATTGTAAAGGGCCACATAAAAATTTAGAGGCAAAAAACGTACACCCTTTAGGCGTGCTCCTGGGATGGGTCCGAAGTTTGTAATTGAATTTTTGCCTGGAGCCGCAAAGGGCGTCCCTGCTTAATTTGCCGTAGTTGGAAAAGGGTTACCTTCCTTGCCGCGAGTTGGAGGCGTACGCGGAATTTCAGAAGCGCGTACCTCGAATACATAAGGCCACCTTTATGTTCTCAGCTAACCCAACTACATACCTAATAGATAAAGATTTTCGATGCCGCAAGATTGTATAAGTAACTATGTAGTAAGATAACGGATATTTAATATAAAAATAAAAATTGTTTTATTCTTGAATAAATTTAAATAAAATAATATTTTCAGAACGTCGTTCTACTAGTGCCGACCACCGGTTTGGTAACTAACCCGACGAGAAGAATCAGTGTAAGAAAGTCGCACGGGCCCACTTTTTATCAAAATATATAGTAATTATCTGTGAATGACACAAATATTATAGTAACTATGATATATTATGGTTATAAAATTATTAAAAGACTATCCATCATCATTTCTTTCTACAACTTGTTTTAAACTTGTTTAAACGGTTAACTAATTATTTTAGGATGTCACATTTACCTATCATGACTGTCTCCCTATTAATAATTAATTAGTATTATATACACACAATTTTGCTACTGTTATATAACTCTTGTCTGTAGATTTTCTACTGTTGTAAATTGATGTGTATATTTCAACTACACTTGGACCAAAAAGCGTCGTTTATATTGTTGTAATCAAAAAGAAATATTCTCATTTTTCCTTTACAAAGGTCCACGGGTCCTTTTTGTATTACGTGATAAAATTTTATTCGTATTTTGTAAATTACGCGAAAACGGGCGCGTTACGCAATGGTATTATTTGAATGCCTTTGTTATTCTCTACATAGAGTTCTATTGATATATAAAATCTAAGTACTACATAATAAAAATGTTTTATTCGTCTCTTTACTACAAAGCTCGCAGCGGATCACAAAAAATAAATAAACCGTGCAAAAAATATGGGTAGGTAGGCACAAAAAACAACCACGAGAAAAAAAATTCAGCAGGCAACAGCTTCGTACTAAGATCTAAAGAACTGCGCCTACTTAGGAAGTGAAAGCTAGGACTTTTATGTTATTTGCCTATATTGTGTAGGTACTAGACTATGTTGCCCGCAAATTCATTTATCGCGCGAGTATTTTATATTTTGCCCCAATAAAAAGTATTATATTTCCCGTGTTCCATTTAGCGTTAAAAACGATCAAAACGCTCAAAATAGGAGGCATTTTGTGCGTTTTGATCCTTTTTTAATGCTAAATGGAACGCGGGGATTATGTCCTTTCTCGGCCTAAAAGTATACGCCAAAATTCATCTAAATATGATCAGCATTTAAAGCACCAAGAGGTAACAGGCATATTACAGACAAACCTACAAACAGATAGGGACGCTTTCACATATTTTATAATATCAGTATGGAATTAAGGATTAGTGAAAGAAAAGGATTTTTACTTATCATTTTAACCTGTAGATATGCATAATCTTTGATTGATTAGGTACTTATTATATTATGATCGTCATAAAATGCAAGCTTAAGACAACTTCGCAATCTTAGGCCCGTAATCGTATAAATAGTAGGTACTTAAGATGCGACCCGGTCTCAAGACGCGGTTCGGCTCCATGATTGGTCCAAATTTTGACAGCCAACCAATCATAGAGCCTGAACCGTGTCTTGAGACCGAGATGTATCTTGAGTACTGACTATTTATACGGGCCTAGTCACTCATGGACGTCGAGGCTTTATAACATCACAGTCCAAATCCATTTAGGGTGGAAACACAAGTAGAATAGAAAGGCTCTCCTCCGAACTCCATTAAATCTCGTCCCCCGAGAACTTTCTATTTAATTAGCTACAGGACGACCTTAAGTAAACTCCAGCGCGGAAACAAGAGAGCCGCGCCTCGGGTAAACATATCTAATGGACTTCGACCACTTATATCGTATTAGTCCTATCTGATTACTGATACCTTTATGCTTTCGGTACTCGGAACTCTTTTTGTTATACCGTGTTTCTAGTTTAGGGCGATTTAGCACCACAAAATATTCCTGTAACTGCATCTACTGTGTCGGCAGGTTTTTTTTTTTTATTAAATAAGGGGGCAAACGAGCAAACGGGTCACCTGATGGTAAGCAACTACCGTCGCCCATGGACACTCGCAACATCCGAAGAGCTGCAGGTGCGTTGCCGGCCTTTTAAGAGGGAATACGCTCTTTTCTTGAAGGTTTGCAGGTCATATAGTTCCGGAAATACTGCTGGTGACAGTTCGTTCCAGAGTTTTACAGTGCGCGGCAGAAAGTTACGCGAAAATCGCACTGTGGAAGACTGCCACTCATCAAGGTGATGAGGATGGTATGTTTTTCGCGTGGGACGATGGGGAAAAGTTGCAGGTGGTATGATTCCGAACAATAATTCCTCAGAGCACTCCCCGTAATACAACCGATAAAGGATGCAGAGTGAAGCTACATCTCGGCGTAATTCCAAGGGGTCCAAGCTGTTCGAAACACTATGGCAGTCAACAATTCGAGCGGCCCTTCGTTGGATACGATCCAGAGGAAGCAGTTGGTATTTTGGCGCCCCTGCCCAGAGATGAGAACAATATTCCATGTGAGGCCGAACCTGCGCCTTGTAGAGTTGTAGGCGTTGGTCCGTGGTTTGTCAGTGGTATCGAACCGGGAAAGCACTTTGATATTATCTCACTCCTTGATATGAGTCCGAGGGGCAGACTAAAGTTATCTAGGCAGTCGTAAAGTTTCTAGTAGGTATGTCGATGATATTTCATTGGAACGGAGTTCCTTATGTCGTGTTCGGCGTAAGTAAATCTGAAGGCTAGACAGATCAAAATTTGACCTTGATTCGACCTCGACACTTTTTTTATTAGTACCTGCATGTTAGGGGCAGAGGGTGGGAGAGTTCCTGTGCGTCGATAGATGGCGTTTTTAAATTTTTTTTTTGGGTATATAATGTACAGATTTTCTTAACTTATGAAATAACTCCTTCCATTCGGATTTCGGGTGTCCTTTGACACCTCTCAGTTTTTTTACAATATTTTAAGCATACTCAAATGTACGTAGCTTGCCCAGTCGAAGAATGTCTGCCTGTTGCCTGCAGTATTCGAGAGTAGATACATTTTATTTTAGTCTACCAGAGATGCCCTGACTGTAGTAATAAATATTTGATCGACAAAATAACCAGATGTAAACAATGGACTATGTATTACTCTGCAGCCTGCAACAAAGGTACATAAAAACAATTTTTATCGCGAAAAATGTCCAAAAAATGCCACTCAAAGATTCTTACGCTACGCACAAACAAAACCCCGCTCAAAACACGTCGATGTCCGTTGCTGGGCCTCCAGTTTTCCGGGACCCGCCGTCGTCTAGCCGGGAACGATGAACGTGCTGAATATTATCGGCGAAAAGAGAGTGGCGGGTCACTATATGTTGGACGTTTTCCCGCTCAATGTCATATGACAGATGATTATCTACGACCAACGTCAAAGTGAATAATTGAGCTTTAGAGCTCCAGGACGTATTTTGTGAGGGTTATTTTACTACAAGTCTGTTTACGACGAGACCCTCATTTTATGCGGCCTGAATTTACTATCACCTACATGGTGTAAGTGTGTGTGTACTTGGTGTTTAGGAAGTTTGCATTCACACAAGTACATCACATCTTCAACCCAGGCGCCTAATATGTTTTTCCATTATGGAACCAATTTCTAGTTCTCCAGTATGCAATTTTCATGAAAAGTTTCGAAAATATAAAACATTATGTCCATACAACGTAAAAACTTGTTGCAATGACATAAATAAAAAAATTGAAACTAGCTTTTAAAGAATCATTCTTATTCAAAATAATATGAAACATAAATAAGGCATTTTCCGAGAATATTTCCGTGTCACAAAGAGCAATTCATTAAAAATTTCCTTTTTCGCTATTTTCATTCTAACGTTTGTAGGAGAGGAGGAAAAATAATGAATTTACCAGAACAAGCCGTCTTTGATGAAGGAGGGCGTTCTTTATGTTTTTCATTCCGCGCGCGCTGTGAGATTCATTAAGTATTCGTTTGTTTTCGCGGAGCTAACCCTAAACAAAAAACGAAATCCTATGTTTTTATAACGAACGCCTAATACGGAGCAACATAAGCCGAACGAAAAATTAAAAACACCCTCTAATTAATTCTACAAACACAAAAGCGGCGGGCCTACCCTCATACATATATACGACCTAGAATATTAAACCGCATCAAATTATTCGTATATCAAAGGGAAACGCTCAAGAAAGATGGGCCGAATGCCGTACCTACGAAAATAAAACCCCACCTCCCTGGGTCGCCCCGAGTGCCTCACCCGGCCGCCCCGCGAGTGCCGCCGCGCCGCCGCCGCGCCGCGTCGCCTAGGGCGGCCACACGCACATGCGTATTTCGCCCCAGTTATACCTAAGCTTAGCCTTCCATTTTGTTTTTCCGCAGTGATTTAAATTTTTTTTAGTTCTCTAGACAACTGCTTTAATGGATGCCTGCAATTGAAAACTTAATTATTTCCTATTTGTGCTTTTCTAACTTTGCAGATATTTTTTCCATTTCTATAGTCAGCTTGCTTCGTTTCGATAAAAGGACGAAAAGGTAAAGTAGTTAGAAAACGAGTCTAGGCTGTTCTTTAAAAGGAATTTAATTGGTTTTAATTTGGATGGTAAAAATTAAGCATTTACAGAAAATAGGGGTATATTCTAATATTTCCATTTAAATAAAATATTATCAACCTTCTATATTATTGCATTTTATCTAATCCTTGTTGAAAATATGAAAAATCAGATCAAAATTACTTATTTTCAGGTCCGGTCACAACTCAAAAGCTGCTACGAGACTTGAAAGTTGAAGAATTATTATGTTGAATTGGTAAATATTGCTGCAGATACATAATATTGCAGTGTGTCGTTTATCCTCTATTTTGTAAGCCAACAGTAATTGATACGCTTATTTTTACAAATTATTATCACACCCCGACACCTAAATAAAAAACTTAATTAAGTTCTTATTCGGAGAAGTTTTGTTACAAACACTATGACACGAGAATTTTATATAAATAGAATTTTATATAAACTCATAACAATATCTAATAAAGCAAACACCAATTTTCCACAAAACCAAATAGCCCCCTATATACTTGTTTACTTACTGCAGATAACGACAAACGCAGCCTTGCAGGAATCAGCCGTTTTATTGGAAAATTTAAAGAATTATTTCGAGCGATTCTGGACTTTATAGCCAAGGGTATAGGATCCACCGACATCAGATTTTAAGGGTTGAATTATGGCAGCCGTTGTCCGCCTGAAGCTGTAATCCATCATCGTGACATTTCTATTTATCTTGATGAGGCTTACACTTCCAATACTAATGGCCCTTTGTTGTTTTTTGCGGACGTGAGACTGCCTACAGCTTTAATATAAAAATACGGCATCCAAGACTATGCATATTATTATGTAGATATTAAGTATATCGCAATGTTATCCTGTAAGGTATATATATCCTGTATAGCAAAATGTAATAATATAAACAATATGTTATAATATTATACTTTAATATCGATACCTGTACTAATATGTATTCTGTGATTTCGACGAGTGCGAGATACGATGGTACGATTCGTAATAGGCATTAGGCAGGAGAATCGGAATAGGGACAAAGGGCTGTAGAGCGTACAAATGGCTAATATGGCAGAAAAACAATCGTCGGGATAAAATATTACAATATTTTTTGTAGAGTATACTATGAAACAGTATAACGAAACTTTAAAAACAATTATTACGGGAATTAAATACCTTTCCTTAAACAAAATAGCTGAGTCATCCGTATTAATATTTTCTGTAAATGACATTGTAGTCCTCTTGGCTAAATAGATTCCAATTGGTCAAATTAATTTAAACAATTAAAGTTCTCATTTTTATGGATCCTCCTTTCTCCGTTTTCTTTTTACAAAAATCGGTATAAAAAGCTTGTATTATGAAAAGCTAATAAAATTCACAATATGTTGTAGTGAGTGCGCTTTTCGACTATGTAGGAGACGGTCTTGTAACAGAAAAGCGAAAAGGTATACGATCAGTAAAATGAATCCCTCGATAAACATAATATTTTATGTTCCATGTCTGTTTAAAAGTTATTTAATAGGATGAGTAAATTAGAAGAAGAATGGTTTTGTAGTATGACTTTGTCCACATAATATAATTATTATAAATAAAAGTAATAAGTATTTCATTCTCAATTACAACAAAATAGATTTCTTTCGGTAAGGATTCGAACTCTTAACTTAACCAAAAACTGCGTGGTGGTAATCTTTTTATAACATTCACGAGGATCGCCGATCATTTACTGGCCGATGTCCAACCCAAAAAAGTCTAAATGGATTACGCGTGTTCCATTTAGATGCCCAAACCCAGCGTATTACTTACCAAGCAAATAGAAAGCTTCCAGTCGATAGTGTTTACTCTGATTCCCCTTTCCCGCGACATCACGGAGTAGTTGGCTGATCTAAAATTAATGGACTCACTAACGAACCTCCAGCGGCTGTAAAAACCACTTAGGCTTTTAGACTGATATGCCTTTTTTTGTATCGGTGCTCTCTGTCTCTGTATAAGTTACTAGCGACTTACGCCGGCTTCGCAAAGCCGATAGTAATACTAAATAATGGCGGAAATCTCTTTTTCAAGAACTCACTATAATGATAAAATACTATGTCTGACGAATATCCCTTATGCACAAGCACACAGAGTAAGAAAATTAAGGCTACACTTAGGCTGTAGAGAAGACTTTTTTCTAAGGTTAGGTCTTTTTTGCCAATCTCACAACACAGAAGCATGAGCCTGCACAGTGGCACTATAGGTTTATGTGTTATGAATTATGATATAGATTACTGTGACAGTGCATAAGTTTTTAAGTGCTCTACAATCTGTATTAAAATAATATTATTATCATCATACCGACATAAATAAGGAAAATAAATAAATACGTTTAGTAACACAGCGCACAAAATCACTGTTATAAGAACAACCGCGTTGGAAAAGTGTACTGCTTGATCAATATTAAAAAAGTCTACGGTCCTTTGGATAGTGATTTAATAAGGGGTTTACCTCGCTGACACCGGCTACTGTAGGTACCTACTATGTAGAAAGTAGACTGTATCACATATTATGGTGTTATGTAGGAATCAGGACTGATGGGACATGGGACAGAACTGATGGGGCATGGGACTAAATAACTAAACAAAAGAAGATGATACGTTTATATTTTATTTGATGGCTTGGCATGAGTTTTTTTTTTCTTCTACAATTCCGTATCGACGCACGACCTCACACCTCACACCCCTCGCCCATTGTCTTTGACTTTCTTCATTGTCAAGACTACTGTCACTGTGCGTTCAGCGTTATTCGGGAACATGGTTATTCATCAAAATATATGTGAGTTATTGACTTTTCAGGTTTCAGTTCTATGACGATATGAACGCCATCTAGTGTTTAGTTTTTTAATCTTGCTCACGACAGGCCGGCCAGGTAACCTAATGGGCTCTCTACGCATAAAATAAAAACAAAAAGAATTTTAAATATATTTTTTACTATTCATCGTAATATAGATTCCAAATAAAAGTTTTTTTCTATACAATAAAGCTTTATAACCGCTAGAAACGTAAACACGTATACCGCTACGAGATGAGCTGGCTCATAATTTTACAGGCTTAATCAAAGCGCTATTGTATTCGAATATGACTGTCGCAAAGCCACACTCTTACGAGCCTTTCACCGGCAGCGTAGGCCAGGACAATAGATTATATTACCGCACTATCACCAAGACAAATGAGAAATAGACAATATCTACCCTATTTACCTCTGTCTGTCCCATTCCGCCCGCAAACTGGCGCCTTCTTTCTGCAATCATCCGCGTACAAGCAAAATACAATCCTATGCTGAAAGATACACAAGCTGTTATCGCTAAGCTCGCCGATCGAACGCAAAACTCAAAGCCGTTTCTTTTACATACAAAATTTTTCTAGCAACGCATTTTCAATTCTATGCTGAGGTGATAGGGAAATATTTCGCGCGATAAATAGGGGTGCAGTGACGCCATTTTGAATTGATGTTGGCGGTCAAAATTTATTGCGCATAAATGTACCTCTGGCTAACCCGGGAGTTAGAGGGGGTGGAGGGAGTAGGCTTAAAAATCGTAGTAAGGGGCAAGGGGAATGTTTTTAGTATTCGCATCGTCGACCTATTCGGGTGTTGATAGCGTACAGGGCTGAACTACGAACATAAGTATACAAAAATATTATTTCGTACCAAGGAGTACAAATAATTAACATTATGAAAAGTTACAACGAGTTGCCTTATACAGGCTGTAGCAAAACAAAGTGATAATGCTTTAGGGTTCGTATGTGTCCCTTATAGAGCCAACTCAAATTGCAAAAACAAAAGATTAAAAAACGCGAAGAACGTTTAATTAAGACTTGATAAAATTCAATTATTCGGCATTTTTCTTCTAAAGTGTGATGTTCCAATTTCTGTGAAGTTGTAAATAATTATAGAAAAAAGAAACGTAAAAGAAGTTTTACTTCTAACGTGTGTATCGTGGCAAAAACACAACTTTTTATTTATTACTGTAAAACTGTTTAAGTGATTTTCAATGTGCTATGAGAGAAGTTGATTCCTAGGCAGATGGGGGACCCACGTAGTTTGGTCGCGTTACGTCAAACCCAGCCGGCAGATCACAATTAACATTGAATTGACATGATCCGACCAAAGGACGTTGATCTGTCAACTGTCTAGGAATCAATCACAAAAGCAAAATCACTGTCCTTCGAGTCCGTCCCTGTAACGCGTTTATCCCGCACCCTCTCGACTTCTACGCACGTCTCACTCACACAAACTCCAAAAAGAATTTTCTGTCGCTTTCCACCCTTTGCTTAAATTATTGCACCTCCGACCCGACACGAGTATTGCACAGATCTCTACCAAATTATTTCTATCGAAAATCTCACTTATAGCTATTGAAATACAGTGTTATTTTGTGATTAAGAAGACAAGCGCAAACTGATTTCTCCAACGTGTAGTTGGATCTGTCAGTAGAGGTCTAAGTTTGATCTAGGTGGAGTTACATAATTACTTTTGTATCTGAGCATTAGAGTCTATTTTTCTTTGTAGTTTCTAATATAGAATTCACTTTTAAACAGTCGAATGCAATAACAGACGCGGAATGAGTGGAAAGGCGATGAGAATTAAAAAGGCCACCCGGCGGAGATGGAGTGGGGTGTAGTGGGGGATGGGGCGCGATGGGGGCGAAGACGCATTTCTCTTTCAACCTTCAAGGCCGGAAGATACGCTTGAATATGCGATTTTCGCAGAGAATTCTTTTGCCGTAATATGATGTATTACCTACTTTGTAATTTATATCATAACTCTTTATGTTATGTGTACTATCAGAGAAGTTGATTCCTAGGCAGATGGAGGACCTAAGTAAATTGGTCGCATTACGTCAAACCCACCCAATTGAATTGACATAAGCCGACCAAATGACGTTGGTCTGTCAACTGCCTAGGAATCAATTTCCTCGATGGTACATTATTCCTTTAAAATTGGAATATCACAAATAAAACAAATAAGCATTTAGGCAGTGGCTCTACCACGTTAACGTAAGCTTGCAGTGGTTTCGAATGTCACGCAGCGCCCGTTCTTCCGAGCAAAATCGAAGCCTGTTGAGCAAACAAACACACATTGCATCCTGCTGGTAAAGTATAAACATTACTACACGTTCATGGAATATACAGGGTGTAACAAAACTAAGTGATAATACTTTAGGGTGTGTATGGGTTGTACAGAGTTCACTGTAAAAGTAGCAGTTCTGAAAGAGTAACTTTTTTAAACCTTTGAATGAAAAAAATCATGACGCGCGGGCGCTTGCCCATACAAATAACAAAAAAACCTCTTTCAGCGCTGCTACTTTCACAGTGAACTCTATGTCAGGAACACATACACATCTTAAATTACTTAGGACCTGTTTCACCACTTCCTGATAAAGTCCTGGATAGGCTATCCACAACTTTTTTGACAGATTCTCCTTACTCGATCTGTAAAGTTAATTGGTGGATAGCCTATTCGGCACTTATCAGGAAGTGCTAAGTGGTGAAACAGGCCCTAATTAGTTTTGTTACACCTTGTACATAATATTATGTCAATTACTCATTACCTACTAAATATTGCAATTGACACAATATTAATATAATTCATGCTAAAGTCCGTACTCATGCTTTTTGCTCGTACCAAAGTTGAAAGTACGCATTAACCTGTTTATAACTAAAATATATCAAATAGAAAACCAACGATAACCTATAACAAAATTAAAATTAAGTGCAATTATAAAACGACATATGTGAATTGCGATAAATTACCGGCAGCTGTTTAACGGCGACTAAATTGTGTGGTGGCGAATTAATATGGTGACGTTATATATGCACAATTATGTAGAGTGAACCTTAAAATCGATTTTTTTCGCTAATTTGTTGACTATGACAGACAGTAAACTGCATAAATTGTAGTCCAAAAATTATAAAGGTAATTGTTATTAGAGGCTTGTGACTACGTTTTTAGCAAAGTTCGTGGACATTTAAAAAAATCTTAAAATAATTTTAAATGTAATACAGTAATACACACTTTTCCATGCACTTTTTCCACATTTATTAATGAAAAACACACACTTTCCACATTTATTAAGGAAAAAGTGCATGGAAAAGTGTGTATTACTGTGAAACATGAATTTCCACCAAGAAGTTACAGTACATTCAATATCATATTAAATGTAATATTATGTTATGTAAAAACTACAAAAAGGAACAAATATACTCATAAGTCATATGACATCAGCTTTTTTTTTAGCTATAAGTCCAGAAAAGCTTATAGGTACACTTTACAGACAATAAGAGAAAAGGTTTGGAAAAACAGGAGGTGTGATAGAGCTTGGTAGAGATTTCAAAAAGCTTCTGCATTCGATTCATAGATGGCGTTAACAACATACACCCAGTTTTGTATACGTCGTAACGATAACAGATGGCGCTATGTGACACGATTTCACGTAATTTTTGCTTCTCGTTTAAAACTTATATTCAATAATGTATTTTTGTAAAAAAATATCCAATAAGTGCTGATGCACTTTACGAGAACTAATAGTGTCAGCAATAAATAAGAAAGCTTTTTCAAAACTACTTTTGAATTATAACGGTTTCAAATTGTACAGTTGCATTATCATAATATTTCATCAACAGTAACTTCCTCCAACGTCGTTAAATAAAAATGTAATTAGTGGTGCGATGTCGCAAATTAATGAAGCGAATTGAATTATATGAAAGGTTTAACATAGGTAGAGCTAGAACAAAAAGCTCGGAGACGGGCGCCGGTATCAGATGAACGTAATTTTTCATTACATTACCATAGGATAGTCATGCGCGCGTGAAGATAAGCCGGGACCATCCTCGTACCATGAGCGAGCGATACGTGCGCAAAAACAATCATTTTCTTTTTTTATTTGTTCTGCTAACGACAATTTTTGCCAAGTACAAACATTTTTGCGACAGCGAGATTTTAGAAAGCATTACTGCTAACTGTGTTTGAAAATTTGAACTTGAAGACAATACTTTCATGTCTTATGAAACAACGCTAAATAATAATAATTAACAGTTTTGCTGTTGTTGCATTGCTGTTTGTTGTTGCAACTGTGTGTTTCCACGACCATCTCAAGAATTTCACCACACGTTGCTCCACTATCATTTTCATTTATAGGAAGGGTAAACTGTATTTTTTACCACAAGCAAAAATACAGTTTAGCTTACCGAGAAGTCTCAACACATTTTGGTTAATGTATGGTGTCGCTAGAACAATTTCTCATTTGCAATAAAAAAAAATGATACTTAAATTATTTTTTCACGAATCATGGTACAGGCTGTGCGGGTGTTGAGTTCCCTTAGGAAATTAATACCTAGTCAAGTTGTATGGACCCTTCCGGCGCGTCGCCTCAAAGTTCACAACTTCTCCGCTAGGTGGCGTTGGGAGGTTCTATAATAAGCTTACGTAAATTATTTTTACTAACACTAACATGTCATTTTAGGGTTCCGTACACAAAGGGTAAAAACGGGACCCTATTACTAAGACTTCGATGTCTGTCCGTCTGTCCGTCTGTCCGTCTGTCTGTATGTCTCCAGGCTGTATATTCTTAAGAACCGCTATAGCTAGACTTCTGAAATTTTCACAGATTGTGTATATCTGTTGCCGCTATAACAACAAATACTAAAAATAAAATAAAGTTTCTTTTTAAGGGGGGCTCCCATACAAAAACACAATTTTTTGTCTACTTTCGCTCTATACCGGTACGGAACCCTTCGTGCGCGAGTCCGACTCGCACTTGGCCGATTATTTTTCACGTTTAGTACTTTGGGTTTTATAGTTATTCTTAAATACGGAGTGGTTTCTTACTTAGGTAAATACTAAGTACATTCTCAATACAAAAATTCATATAATTGACAAGAACATAAAGATTATCTGAGAAGATAATATGTGATTGATAGATACATGATATGAAATTGTAGTCCCTTTTTACCTACTCATCTTCTAATTATATTGAATATCAATAACAATTACAGTAATTATGGTAATCATGGTGTAAGTAATTTTATTTTTCGTACTGTTATCGCAAGTGGTAAATCCTAGGTTCTACCAGTAAATTATAGGATTTACCGTATCTCGACTTTTACAGTCACACATACAAAATGAGCCAACCATTGTAAAGTTGTATCATTAAGCATTTCGCAAAATGTTTCCAAAATTTTCGTACTTATTAAAGCGTGCTAACGATACATAGACACAGGCAGGTCGGCACCGAACAACACTCTGTAAAATATTTCAATATGCGATTCAGTCCCGTTTTACAGATTATCATAATGAGAATTTTGCTGTCAGTATTCCCTGGAACGAAACTAGTTTTGTAATAAATAATGAATCTGAGTTTAATATTACTTGCAGAATCCCGACTTTATTCACACCGAAATTTATGTGTGGACGAAACCGTTCGTACTCTGAAGTGGTTTTTTAACTGTTGTTTCCATTGTTTATTGCTATTGATGAAATTCATGATATTAAAGACAAAATAAGTACTTTTATTTGTAAATCATTACTTGAGTTGTACTCCCAAAATCTAGTAAGTACCAACAATGTAGAGCTATTCACTCTTATTTATGTTTTTCTAGTCTCTACATAATATTAATATTTTATATTAAGTTTTTACTTTAGTTTTATATTCATAGCACTTTATCCAGTATAAAAATTTATAAATATAGGTAAATAATTATTGTAGTAATTAGATTGTTACTTGTATCATAATATTAATGTGTTATCTTCTTAATCTTACCTGTACCCTTATTTTAGATGGAATCACTTGCTGGACAAGAGCAAAATCTTTTTGATGTTATTCAGAGTGTACATTTTTAAGGGAAATGGTCTACATATTGTAATTTACTTACGCACGGTACGTAAATCTGAAAAAAATCTGAAATTATTGTATTCCCGAGGAAATTAATTCTTAGGCAGTTGACGGACCTACCGTTGTTTTTTTTTTTTTTTTTTTTTATTAAATAAGGGGGCAAACGAGCAAACGGGTCACCTGATGGTAAGCAACTACCGTCGCCCATGGACACTCGCAACATCCGAAGAGCTGCAGGTGCGTTGCCGGCCTTTTAAGAGGGCATACGCTCTTTTCTTGAAGGTTTGCAGGTCATATGGTCGGCTTATGTCAATTCAATGTTAGCTGTGATCGACAAAATCCGCCTATCTGCCTAGGAATCAACTTCTCTGAATATAGTACATAGCCTTTCACACGACATACTGGTGCATGAAATCTCTGGTAAACCTATTTACATCACTTTAGCGCCGGTACATAAGTGGACTGTTCCTAGTTCCTACTTCGTAGATATTGGCGGTAACGCACTCTCAATTAGTGAGTTAGTCTGCAAGTTAAAACCACTCATATATATCCATTACGTACAAAATATGAGGAAAGTGCAAAGTTAGACGCCGCTATCCTTTGGCGGCTATAATTTATGTGTAGCTAACTTATTCAAAGTACGGTCGGCAGAAGTAGCTTCGTGTGTAAAATATGGCAGTAATAAAATACTTGAAGAAAGGACTACCTTTCTTTAGTATTAAATAGTCCTACTAAGGCATTAGGGCTATTAATATCTTATTTCTATGAATTTACATAAACAGTTTTATGAATTCGAGTTCAAATTAAGTACACATTAAGTAACTGCTTAACAAATACAATAAACACTAAAATACATTAAAAACTAGTATAATAAAGATTGTCGTCCAGACTGCTGCCTTTAGGGAGAGTGCCCAGAATGCTAGCGACATTGCCCCGCTGTAAAGCCAGGCTTAGTCGCTGGCCAAAATACGCCCCAGCCCTCCTGGTCACCCGTGCGTTCTATGAGGCGAGATGATAATATAACATTGAAGAACTTTTTCATGTCATCCCCCCATGGACCTAAGGTTTCAAACGCAACGGGCTATTTAATTTTTTGCTATGTCTTGCATTTCAGCTACTTCTTTTTCCTCGAGCAAAAAGGTACTCTCTTCATGCGATTTATAAACCCACAACAAATTACTTACAATAATGGAGTGGATACGAAGCAGCTGTCAATTTGACGCCATTGTTAGTTTTCATTTCGACTACATCCTGAATGATACTTGGATGACATCGACAGGAGTGACTGTAAAACAGCCATCACTCAAGGGACATTTAAAAATATGGTGGCGATAATTCTGATTAACTATGTCCACATTATGCAATTTCATCTTCAATTTTCGTCATCTTCTTTTTATTCAACTTTCGTTTGGCATATTCAATAATTACTGAATGCGTCAAAATCCACGCGTTGAAAGAAAAGCATAGCGAGCGCTACGATTTCAACGCGCGTCACGGGCATGCCTCACGTTTGCTGTTGACTGCGCTATAAATGCATGCCCTTGATGAACAAAAAAGGCACAGTGTGGACAAAGCTATTAAGACCACGTCAAAAAATCCTTGTATGCCTGTATCATAAAGTTAATATACCTAGTCCGCTAGGTATATTAACTTTATGGCCTGTATACGTTGCTGCTGGCCGTACAATAGTAAGCTAGGGAGCGCTGCGGCCGCGCGGTAATTGTACAAAAGTTCCGATCCTCGGCAACACTGAATTTGTTTCACGCTTCCTTATAAAATTACGAGCCACCAGCTAAAATGCAGCGTTTATTCTGTCAGCC
Source organism: Plebejus argus (assembly GCA_905404155.3). NCBI lineage: Eukaryota > Metazoa > Arthropoda > Insecta > Lepidoptera > Lycaenidae > Plebejus > Plebejus argus. The sequence continues at coordinate 8,091,498 of FR989930.1, forward strand.
CAAATAAAGCATTTTATTGTAATATGTTATTTGTTTAAGCTAGACAATTTAATCCTTTCAGCCGCTGACATTGTTAAAAACGAGTGATAATTTGTTTGGATATTTGGAATTTGGTTTGTAATAGTCCTTCAAATTAATGAGCAGATTTCGATGTTCTGTGATTGGAAATCATCGACTCGAAATTAGAACTAATATCTAGTAATAAAATACTGTATATTTATATTAAATGTTTTTTCTACTACGCGTAGTTTTTTGTTGAGGGAACAAATAATTTGATTTAAAAAGTGATCACTTTAAATTTTGCAATCACAGAAGTTATAATGAAGGGAAAATTCAATTAAATTTATTTAAAACAAATGAGTAGGTTGGTTCCCTTCATTTGCCGTAAGGGTCCAAAAGGGTCGTATCTGGTCTTTAGAATAATAAAAAAGCAATTTCTCTCCAAAAAAACATGAAAAACCCAAAGGTTAAAAAGTTGTCCTTATTTGAATTTTCATTAAAACTTTCTCCCGTCAGGAACAAAGAACATTTATATTAAAAAAGTCCAACCGCGGCCAGATAAATATCAGTATTCTCGAGAGCGAACCTAAAATTTAACTTCGCACATATGCGGGCAAGAAAACAGATGGGTTTTTTATTTAATCACGCGAATTTCTAATGAGTTACCACAAATATTATAATTTATTTTAGTACCGAGATAAAATATGATTTAAAGAAAATACATACAAAATGGACCTACTTATGTGCATCACGAGCAAATGCACTTGCGCTATTTATTCATAACGAAGATTTTATTATTATTTATTACGAGCTTTTGCCCGCGGCTTCGCTCGCGTTAAGAAGTATTATTATACACAAACTTTCTTCCCCTATTTGAACCCCTTGGGGTGAGAATTTATCAAAATCCTTTCTTAGCGGATGCCTACGTCATAACATCTACCTGCATGCCAAATTTCAGCCCGATCCGTCCAGTGGTTTGGGCTGTGCGTTGATAGATCACCATGTCAGTCAGTCACCTTTGAGTTTTATATATGTATATATAGATTATCAAATCTGGAGTCTAAATAGTAATTCTAGCAAAATGTAATAATTGCTAGGAGTGATTTTGCGAAGAGAATTTAGTTGTATCTTTCGTGCCATCATTAAAACAATATAATATCGAGACCTCAACACACATGCTTACCATAATGATCTTAACTTACATTAATGACTTCTATTTTAAAATCATTTTTAGCTTTATCCGTTATCGATCCAAATAAATGAAATCGCTTACAGCGTAATTTATATTCCATGACGAGCGCCGTGATCGCAATCTTGGTGATTAGATTACGGAACGGACAGCCCCCTGCAATGTAATGTAGTTACAGCCTTTATGCCCAGTGCCAGCCAGTGTCGCCTGGTATATTATGAGCCTTAAATGTAATTGTCGCCTTCGTCTAATTGGGAGTGCTACAAAGTTGTGTTTGACTTAAAGCCCTTCTTCTGTTTGGCCATAATATTGATATACATGATTGATACCCTGTTGGAAATGATCATTTATGGTTTCATATCATAAAACAATATTACTTTAACATTATTTTAATATCACTTGCATGCCAAAACATTTTCTACACGATGATGGATACGTTACATACACTTAAAAATAATTATTATAATAAAATGTAACTACAACTGACAGGTCAGCACATAAGTAATGTTACGATAGAAAAAGTTTATTAGTGAAATATAGCTACTGATCACTGATCAGTATTGATTTTTATTGTTCACGTAAAATATCGGCTATCCATTCCAGTGAACATTTTAAAAGCTTCTACAATAATTTTTATTTAATTTAGTATTTCATTATGACATTAAAATATGACGAAAAAAGCTATTATAAATTACGAACCTAACCCCAAAAAATTAACGCTTCTTTCGCTTTCGCAGGCTACGGATTAAAATAATATTAATTTTCAGAACCTTTATAAGATAACAAAAACACAGAGTACGTTCTTATATATACAATAGCATAATGCTTGTATATCATGTAATCGTGTGAATGAGTAAGGTCTGGGTTCACTTAATTAAAATATGTGTTAGCGTAGATCAAATAAAGAGGGCTTTATTTGCTAAGTTCCCTCAGGCAGGCTGCCCAAATACTCCGAAATACGTAATACCTACATATTAATATAAAAGAGGGTTTTAGAAAATATTATACTTCTTTCTTTATACCTGCATATTCTGGTCTATTTGGAAATTAAGTTACTATGTTTTCCATGGCTTAATCTTATAGCTTCTTTATAATATAAACAAAAATAACTAATTCTAAAAAAATACGTTTATGCCGCATAAGTAGGTAGGTGCACAGTAGGTGGATGCGATACTACATTTCGGAATTAAATAAATAGGGAGTATTGAAATCAGGAAATTTGAATTAATGATTTAAAAGAATTTTGCCTATAATTTAAGAATTATAGAGAATTATTAAAGTTTAAATGTTTATTTTAGCCGCTCTCGTTTTGGAGCAGATGACAAACTCGAAAGGGAGTAAATATTTGTCCGAGTCAAAGCGGAAACGGAATATGAGTGATTTGGAGAAAGGGCGGTCAATAGCGTTGTACAAACACTCGTCCTCGTAAAATTATTTGGAAGGTAGCTAAGTATTTTCGTCATAATTCATAAGTCGCCTATGAAAGTAGAGAGATAAATATTCGCTCTAATATTGAAACGTAGGTTTTGTGAAAAAGGTTCAAATTATACAGGAACTATAAAGAGCTTCTTTGAGAGCTGGAACTAAATATAACTTTTTCAAATTAGGAATAAAAATGCTCTGAAATTGGAGATCTGCGTGATCAATCGTAATATAACCACCCCGACGAGTTTATGTTGAGGCTGTTCAAAATGGTTTCCCTGACAAGTAACAGGAAGAAACCTTATAGTCTATATTATTATCTTGGGCTTTGGTCAAATTATTGGGAATGTCAGTTATATAGTTCCAAAAATTAATAAAATATATTTGCTCCATATAAAAACTGCAAACTCAATTTTAGCAGAAGGCAAACACGCAAAAAATTTAAACTGCTAGCTAGACCTTTACAAATATTCAAAACGTACAAATACAGGCCGGGTACCTAAAAATAAGTAAATTAAATAACCCTCGGAGCCTTTTCCTCGCAAAATTAAAATTCTCAAACGATCCGCACTTGGAAAAAGATTTATTAGGGTGTTCTTTCATCTTCCCTGTCGGGTAACCTTAGCCGTTTGCGGCCGGGGGAGGGTCTGGTGGGGGGAGAGGAGTGCTGAGGGGAGGGCAGGCAGACCTGCGGCGGTTATTTATAGCCCTCTCGGGCCCGCTGAAGTGTCCGCTGATTATAAATCGTGTAGGTAAGACTTAAAATGCTAGGAATATTCGTGATTTAACGCCGGAGTATTTTTCGAAATTATCTTCAATCCAATTTTAAATCGTGAAAAACATTATTCATTGTTATTTGTTTTCCTGTGACAATAAGGACTAAACTTATTCATTTCCTTAAATATATAATCTTGAATTGGGCTATAGAACTAAGAGGAGCACAACAAATTAAAAAAACCATCATTATTTTAACTGGAGGTTACTGGAGGTAGCGGTACGGGAGCCCTAGAACTTTTTTTTTAATTACTTTCAAGCTAATTTTGTGTGAGTTAGCTTCATTTTGATAAGACGAACAACATTTTTATCTGCGAAAAATCTTGAAAGTGGTAGGTAACATAAATAGAAAGGATTTCATACTTTGATTTGATGGTCCTAAAATATGGATTGTTCGATAGAACAGAACAGAACAGAACACAACCTAAAATATGGATTGTTGAAAAAATCAGCTCGTTAGGGTTCCGCTCTTGGTTGACTACTGAACCCTAAAACGTAACCCTAACAAGCAGATTTTTTGTATATTGATAGGTTATTAGATATATAATTTATGAGTAACATTGTCCTACAAATAAAACAGTCCATATTTTAGGAGCATCAATTATTCAAAGTATGAAATCCTTTCTATCTCTGTTAGCTACCACTTTCGAGATTTTTCGCAAATAAAAATGTTGTTCGTCTTATCAAAATGAAGCTACTCACAAAAAATTACCTTGATAGTAATAAAAAAATCTGTTCTAGGACTCCCGTACTATTATTCCTAAGCTCAACAGTTTGCTTTCAGTAAACAACAACATTTTGCTGGATTCTGCCGCTGGAAGATACAGATATAGAGAACCTAAACAAATAATATACGATAATGTTAAAGATTGTCTAGTGTAAAACCACTGTTCATTTTCACGGGAGATAGCTTATAATTCAACATTTCTAGTTTGAAACATGTTTAGCAGTAGCAGTAGTAAACAACAACATTTTGCTGGATGCCGCCACCGGAAGATACCCTGCAAATAACAATGATGAGCGGTATAAAAAGGTAGTAAGAGGGTCAGAGCCGTCGTAAAACCTTCGTTATTATGACGCATGTGTAATATTTATTAGCCTCCGTCATATCACACGGAGCACTCATATTTTACCTTCCTCAGCGCTCATTAAAAACCCCTTTTAATTTTTTGCCAACTTGAAACGCGCCATAACTTTAACATCCTTGTACCCTGGACATCATCGGTCCAATATTTTGATAAGCTTCACTTCAGCTAAATACTCCAAGAACGGTACAAGCCTAGCGCCGCGAGCGACAAAGTCAGAGTTCCAGATAACGTGTCTTGAATACCATAGCTTCATGTTCGGTCGGGTTATATCAAAAACAGCTGATATATCACTCCCAATGTTGATTTAAATTAACCCGGCCAAATAATGTAGGTACATCATCCGTCTATGAATTCAATTCTCCGATGATACATTGCAACTGAATTTGTAACATTTAGCGAAACTATTTTTTTTAAGTTGGTCAGATGGTAAAAGGTAAATTGTGTCTTTTATAATATTCGTAGTGGTTATCTGCTACGCATAAAGCCTTGTCTTGTAGATGACTAAAAAGAGTAAAATTAAAATTTTTTAACAAAAAATTGAACTTGACTTCCAATGTGAAAACAATATTCTTAAAATGACCTAAAAAGGATGAAATAAATATTCTTATTCTTTATTAGTGCCTTTTTCAAAATTCGAGTAAATCTCAACGAATTCTGTACTCAATTTTCATTCCTTTGAACTTTGAAGTCGGTACCAGCCCAGGACTGAGATACTTGACATAGAACTTAGCCAGTACTTACCTTTTGTATGTATAATTGTATTATAAAACAAATTAAGTGAATACTTCATTTGTCTTAATAGGTACCCAATACTCTACACACGCTACTAACATCTTTTTGTGTTCCACGTCTACAGACACGTCATGTTGAGGGAAAAGTTCAAAATTTAAGACGAAAATGACTCGTCTCAAGCTTAGAAATTATAAATTTAGTCCGCATATGCCTTTATTTTGCACCACACACTAATTCGTGACGTGGCACACAATCCCTCAATAACGAAACGCTCGCAACGATTGGCTGACTTTATATAGAGGTACTTTTATGGCAGTATGGCAGGAGCTAGCCCGCGCGATCTAGCTGAATACGACCATCGACGGCTCGCAAGATTTGTACATTTATTTTGTCAGATAGTAACTCGTTTGTTCCATACAACGTCGTTTATTTAGAGTTTGTACACAACAGACATTGTTCTATGCTAATTTTAAATGGAATAAGTAAAAAATATGTTGATGATGATTAAAACTTAAGAGTAACCTAAACTACTCCTTGTAACTTCAGCCTTCACTTGCGAGGATTTACTGTGCAGTATTTTATCCGTTTAAAAGAGCCGGGGGCTATTGGACCTCAGATATTCTCGATTATACAAATTATACAATAAATTAATTAATTGAGCCAGTGTCTGATAAATTAATTTTATTCTCACTTAACATCCATGCCTTTGAGATCTTCTATGAGACGTATGTTCGGATCAGTTTGTAAAGAACTAAGCATTACTTTACAATCCATAGTTTTATGGTCATGTAAAGCATGAGACAAAACATTTCAGTCTAAGTTAAACAATAATATTAACTTTTGTGCCGTGTCTCGTTGTTTATAATACACTAGGCATTCAGACATTTATCGGTATGAATTACATAATATTATTATACTGTTTGAGACGATTGTTACAAAAAATATCTGAGTAGGATAGCTAGGTGTTAATAAAGAATAATTCTTTATCAAGTAAAGCATATCTTTAAAACCTTAAACCGAATACAAAAGCCTCTACACATAATATGTTTAGATCAAAATAAATGAGTGCGGGCGGTGGAGTAAACAATTCCGGGCTGACAAGTCCATCTGTACAAAAAGCTGGAGGCTACAGCTGCGGGTAATTGAAACTGTCCCCTGGACTCATTAGGAGCCTTCTGACCACGACTGTAGTGCGTTTTTTGTTTAAGAAAAAAATGATCCTTTTTTTAAATCGTTTGGATGTATGTATATTTTGAATTAGGTTTGTTTCTTTCTCGTATGATGTTTTTACATAAAATACGTATTAAATTGTGTATTTCGTTTAGATTACCTAAACTTTGTAAATTAAATAAGAATAAAATTTTATTGTATTATAATTAAATAAATAATGGTCATTGTTATGATTAGGTACTTACAATAATACTAATAATTATGGTTTAATTTGATATTATAGCAATATCCAAAGTTAATCTAATTTATAGCTTTTTTGCTACCTTCTTAACCCTTATTCAGGCATAGTACCTACGATTTATCGGCCACCTAGGTAATTGGAGTTTTAGAGTGATCTTTGTCTTTTTTAGGGTTCCGTAGCCAAAATGACAAATTAAGACCACGTCACCACATTTAAAAATATTTTTAATTAAATACAGAAATTAATATAGATAAGCGTTAATACAGAAAGCTTTGAGTATTGTTTTCAAATATTTTAATGAACACAAAGTAAAAAATGTTCTTTAGTTATATTATCTTAGCCTGGAACAAAGTATTTATCCCCGGACAACGCTAAGCCCGGGAGATCCAGCGTGGCTTCGTTTGTTTTTTTTTATACACTGGATTACAATACTGAGACGGATTGTTTTAAGTCCCACTCTTTGTAATTATTATTGTACTTTGTTTTATTATTTCCTTAGCATATTAAGCTGGTATAGAATTAATATAAAAATATGTTGACAAAGAGCTAGCTCAATTTTAAGTAAGTTTTACAATAATTATGATATCAATGCATTTTTATTAATTATACAATAGTTACGGGTCTTGTCAGCCAAAATCTAAATTCCATTTTGTAGTTTCAATTAATAGTTAGGGCCTATTTCATCACTTCCGGATAAGTGTCGGATAGGCTATCAACAACTTATCTAGCGGATAGAGTATCGAGTACCTGTCAGATAAGTTGTGGTGGTAAATTATCAGGAAGTGGTGAAGCCCCTAAGGCTTCTTATTGACGAACGGCAAGGTGCCGTTCGTTTGTAATTGCTCTTACAGTTTATTATTCTCAGAAGAATAATTATTCTATAAAACTCCTCAAAAAAATGACTACAGCTATCTGTAGTCATTTTTTTTCAGGAAATGATATTTGGCGCAACGTAGGTCAACATCTAGTATAATATTATGAAGTAAGTTACTACATGAAATATAAAAGTTGCTCGACAAGAAATATGTATAATTACTTACGTAGCAGATACAATTACAATATAAATGCATTTATTTTAATTCGCCACAGAGCTGGTGCTGTTTGGGATAGGCCGCGCCGCTAAACTGCTAATGCGGCACTCCAGTTTTACAAGCAGTAGGAAAAATTAGACACTTCTATTGGAAAACAGATATTAGCCTTCTGGTAGAGTGAAAATCTATGAATTTAGTTCAAAGATTTCGCCAATACGTAAGTATGAAAATATCATAATGAAGAATCATAACTCTGGTCAATGCTGCTATTTCCTTGCTGATAAGATAACTAACATTGAGCCTACAGTGTACCTAATACCTATATGTAATATGTAAATTTCGCACTGGAGAAAATATTTTATAATTATTACCAGTTACAGTTTGTATACTCACACATCAATTAAAAGCAAAAGTACGTAAAGATTACTTTTTCCTCGATAAAAACTGATTTACGTCGTCTTCAGCCGCATAGATTTTAACGAAATCAATTTAGTAGTACAGATAGACACAACATTTTTAAAGATCTAAAGGCTTGTGTAAAAGCTAGCACATAAATAAGGAGCTAGATCATTATTATGACTACCAACGATTTCTGCTATTTAAAGCCACACCCAAACAACTGTATTAGAGTTTGACAGGCCGGGATCTATTACATTTATTAATTATTCATGTCCTGTCTATCACATTCCATGGCCAGGCTCGCCAAGCTTTTAGACTTGCACAGCTAGCTTCTAAACTTTAAGCTCCGCTCATATATAATTCTAAACCAAGCTTTTGTTCCGCCGGGAAATAGCCGAGAGTTTCATGTTAAATAATTTATCCAATGTGGCTTCAGTTAACCGTAGTTAGTTGAATATACGAAGATATCTTTTAAATCGCATTAATTGCTCACATAGTGTCACATGTAATGCTAATCCATATTCATATTATAAATTAGAATGTTCTTCTGTCTGTTCTCTTTTCACATTCCATTTTAAGTAAAAAAAAGAACATAATAATTATGTTGTAAAAGAACATAAAACTAGTTATGTTGTGTACTTCAGGTATCTATTTATTCATCGATATCAAATATAGTACTGGTACGATCGCACAAAATTTAATGTTATATAATCAGAACGAAAGAGATCAGCTGATAGCGATAAAGGGAACTTCTTGGCTAAAGGGCCAAAATGTTCACTTTATCGCTTCTTCATAGAATCGCTTTAAAAATGTATGAAATTATCATAAGCGTTTAAAACAAACTCAACATCTGACACATTATTATGTCAATTCCATACATTTTATAGGTGATTCTATAAAGAAGCAAAGAAAACGTCTTGGCTAGGAGCTCAGTAATAAATAATGTTAAAAACTTATTAACTTAGTTAATATCGTCTTTAAAATACACCCAAACACTTTATTTTGTAATAATTGATATTGTATTTGAACCTGTTCAACAGTCTAAAATGAAAACATAATACGAAAAACAAAGAGGAAATGACAAAAAGGCCTGCGATTTCCACAATCAATTGAGACATCTGTAAACCCATTTGCTCCAATGATTTCCTAATTCCAAACTTAGGCAAAAAGCGAATTCACGGAGACTCTCGAGCGAAACATCGGACTTCGATTGAATCAATTTAAACGCAAACCGAAAATCTCATCTCCGAGGGTCCGTCCCTAATTATACCCACGCAAGGACGGGCCGGCAAGAGACAAACTTTGCAATGCACCCGAAAGAAACACACGTCAAACGATTATACGCTCTATTACAAAGCGCTAGGAATGAAATACAATTGCCCCGAATTTCGCAGTTTGTTCTTCAACTTTGTCGAGTAATCATGTGTTCCGAGGGAGGAGGGATAAGGGTTTTCAAAATGGCGGCGGTAAGATTTCGTTTGGTTATATTAATTAAATCTTCGTAATTTATGGGCGTACTAGCGCCATGTGCACCGGTGATTTATGCTCTTCCCAATATTAAATTCGTTTTAGGCTTTGTAAATTACATGTACTAAAACTTCATAAGCTAATGTACCACTGTAATTTACGGTGAAATACAGGCTATCGATTTTGACTAACGTGTAGAGTTTTTAGATTCTTCTCGTTCGACTGACACATTATATTATTATCAAATATTTTGCCGCGCTTTGGTGTAAAATTAAGGTTTTTAGATTTAGGGCTAAGTATGTAAGGTTAGGAACTTGGCTCTACATGAGATTTCACTACTTTTTGACACCACGAACTATAATAATATTATGTTCTCATCTTGGCAACATTTTTACATGAAAATGTTTTTTGTGGGATACAACTTTTCTATATAATATTTTGACTCTCTAGACTCAAAATATCAATATCGCAGTAATATGTTAGCGTGACTGAATATGGCAATACAATATTATTATGCAATGCATTACATTCTAGAAGAATGTAATGCATTTCATAATAATATATTGTAGGTATTGCCAAGAATTATTTTCAAGCCATCCGTAGCTAATAAAATTATATTACTAGCTTCAACTTTTCAGCGTGGTAATAATCTTTAAGGCAGTTTTTTTTTAATTGTAATCAAACCTTGACTGACCGATGATAACCCATCTACGTATAATGTGGAGGGAGTCCCGTGTTTGTTAGATCCGGGATATCCCTCCTTTATACGGCTGAAGGCGAACCGCAGGTGGTTTTAGTGAGTAGGAGTCTCACATACCACCGGGGTGCTGAGCACATACCCGACCCAGGGGACCCATGATGGGTTTCCCCTGCGCATCAAAAAAAAAAATCTACGTATAATTAATAAAAATTACTATGATAAAGTACAAATCAATAGACGTGATAGTTTTTCCGTAATGTGTACCACAAAAGTGCTCAGGTTGTGGGATATACTAGGGCTCACTTCGCTCGCCCTGATGACTACAATATTCCATTTCCATTCAAGCTAAAAAATATACTTTTGCATTATAAAAATAACAATTAACGAAATTTTTACATAAATAAATTCACATTCAGCCTAAAAAATAAACGAACCTTTTTAATAATTGGACGTAATTCAAACTCCATTTGTGAGGCCCGCATAAGTTTTCGTGTGAAGGTAATAGGATACCCTTATAATGTGCTTATCTAACCCGACCTCTTCTATACCTTCACATAAAAAATTAGGCCAGCACTCCCTCCATCCCCATGATTTCACCCGGCGATAATTCACCCCACACGTGCGGCCCTTGAGAAAAATAGCTCGGAAAACAAACAAGATTTAACTCGCTCGCGGGGAAATTGTGAGGAACGATTTATAAAACCGTAAACAACAATGATATACGTCGCCGCCTTCTGCTTGAATCGGGTTGAACGAGAATCCAGAAAACTAGCCGTTTTATTAATCGCCTTAAAGCTTTAGCTACTTCATAATATTATACTCGTATTACTTTATACATCTAGATATTGCGCACTACGATATATATTACGTGACGTGCAAAACATTTTGTACATTTTGCCGCGCTAAAAACAGCTATGCTAAGTTTTTTTCTAGGACCCTGGTATCTTTAAAATCTGTTTAAGCTTGAAGAGGCAACATATAGCCTTTGAAATATAAGTAGCTACGATTAATGAATATTGAATACATTAGATAGCATAGTTAATCGATATAATTCAGTATTGATTTTCATTTTAAACGAAAAATCTTATATACCTACGGAGCGTAGGTTACATCCAAGTGATTTGCATACATAATAATTGGGGCAGGTGAGCTCGTGTCAAGTGCGAGACGCTGTCGGAGACACCTGACATCATCGATGACACTCACCTTGCCCGTCAATGACAATGGCATCCTAATTGAACTTACCTGAATGTCATAGATATCGATATACAAATAGTCTCGCCTAGTTATACATTAAGAAATATTTGATTGAAAACCTTGGAATTTTCTTGTCAAAATATGCCAATTTTTACCTATCACCAATTCACCACTAGTACACTTAATATAAGTGTTCTGTAAATCGCGAAACGGAGTTAGTTATAGTCTGTAAATTGGACGTATTACTTTGCACGCTTCAATAAAACACTATCTTAATGCGTATTTACCCCTTACTAACATAAAGGTCTACACAGAGTATACTTAAAACGATATTATAGTAATACAACACTTTGTCTAGTCTTTCGAGCCACATAATTTTCGAATATACCAGAACGTATATAACCATTGTACTTTCGGATATTACGTACATAAACGCATACACAGTGTCGATATTTTTATCTGTAGGTAAGGGAGGTAATCAATACACTCCATATATCTACAGCTTTACCTAGTAGTGCGGCCATAATCGAATAAAAAGTGTCAGTTTATAGATGATCGACGCTGTCCGGCACTAGCAGTCAGCGTCAATCCGGCAAAAACGCCAAATGCAGTTAAAGAGCAGAGTCCACGGAAGGCAGCCCTCCGCGCACATTTTATCCCATTACCTGCAGCCACTTGATGTTGTTTTTGTCACTGCAAGGTGACAAACATTTTATAGCGCAGCCATTTTCCGATGAAAAGTCAGTTACCTACGCCTTTATTTTCAACACATGACATTTTCATGATGCTGCGGCCGCACATGCGTCTATCGTCACGAAGCTTCGTGCTATGAGACGATACCATTGAACGATACACGCAGATCGTCCAATGGTATCATCTTTAGAATGAAGCTTCGTGACGATAGACGCATGTGCGGCCCAGGCATAAGAAGATAGATCGAAATTATAGATGCACTAATAATACTAATTATATTATTATAAGCACGTCGAAATAATAGTTAACTATTCGTCGAAACTAAAGTATAAGACGTATGGACTTACGAAGTTCGTTCAAATAGACTTTTGATCATTTGTGATTATATACTGATATTTTAAGTACATATAGGTACTTTACATTTTAAACATGAAAGTAGATACATAGGGTGAAGCGACATTAAAATTCTAACAGTACGAAATAACAAACGATCTTATACAGGAGACGTCACGGTCCCCGACATATTTATTTAGCCTTTGTGTGTCCGCGAACAAATTACGATCCACCTTTTTCCTTTTATATAAGCCTTGATTATCGCGGAACGCAATTCCCCAAACGGAAACCCTTTTGTTATTGTCAAATTAGGCAATCCTCAAGATAACAAAAACATCCCTTTATTTCAAAGGACAAAGCCCTTTTTATTGACGAGCGAAATTTATTCAGGGCCGGCTTTAACTATCTTCCCCTGCGAGTAATCCGGGGGAGGCCGGCGAACCTGGCTGATGGCAGATGACTGTGATTTGCACCCTTCGCAAAATTTTAAGGACCACATAAAGAAGAAATTTATCAGGGTTTCGGAGGCAATTTATTTGGAGCGTTAATCCGCCACCGCAGGCGATAAACAAAGATAATTAAAAACCTTCAGAGTAGGCAACACAATAGAATAATGTAACTGTAATATATTTCTAGAAGGTAGATAATCTTGTTAGTATTAAACGTGGAGTAGTAGACTAAATTCGGTTACGTAATATTCATTCTATAGATATAATTACATAATACAGTGTGTTAGTGTAAACACCGTTATCCTTGAAACCATCAAATGAGCCCGTCAAAATGAGCAACAATGCTGGGAACTAAAAAAAATGCCGTCTTCATACCCATACGGATGCCCGGATCGGCAATTTGTGTTTACAGTAACATCTTGTATAATATTTAAACATTCCACTATTTTCGTTTTCAAATAGCAAAAACTCAAAAATAAAATTATTCTGTTCCTTGCTTAACATGAAACTTTTATCATCTCCTAATTACGCATGTATAACGCATTACTTAATAAAAGTAATATAAAACCTTAAAATTTGCACCCTTTGAAGGTTTAGTGTTGCGAGGGTGGTAGGGCCGGGTGAGGGCAGGGGGGCGCGGGGGGCGAGGGTTAGGGCGTCTTGCCTCGTGCCCGGCCGCGGGCGCCGGCGATTTGTCCCTAACATCCCCCGCAATACCCGACCAGCCCAGATACTCAAACTTTCAATGGTGAATATATCCGCCATGTTGAATTTCTTGAGTGTTTTCGGTATGCGTTGAGTAGCGGATCAAACAGCGAGCCTGGCCTTGTACCATGAAACTGTTTTAAGACTCAAACAATCGGACAAGAATGCCGCGTCCTACTCTAACAAACGTGAAATGACGTTGTTAGAGCAGGACGCGGCAATCTCGTCCGATTGTTTGAGTCTCAAAACAGTTTCGTAGTAGGCCTACAGAATCGCGCTATTAAAGTTTTCGAAGTCGCATGAGATGACTACAGTGGACTTCGACCTGACCGACAGCATCTCGATCTCTCGGAAGATCTTCTTTAGGTGCTCCCATCATATTATTCCTACAGAAGTGACAGTATAAACACACCTGCATTTATCTATATATATGAAGTGTCTGCTACTTCATAAAATTACAAGTCCTGACTGATTGACTGACTGACTGATTCATCATCGCAGAGCAAAAACTGTTAAAGTTACAGCCACGAAATCGAATGAAAATATCCGAAGGGGGTGTAATAGGGGTTGAAAATTTGTATGAAAGTCCGTCATTTCTTAATTTAGAAACATGAAACTTTTTTTTGGGCTACTGAATAAAAATAAATAAATACGTAATTAAGCGTTTTTGGAAATTCTACCCCCAAGGGGGTGAAATTGGGGTTGAGAGTTTGAATGAAAGACCGTCATTTCTTGAGTTAGAAACATGAAACTTTGTTTTTGGGCTATTGATTAAAAATGAATAAATACGTGTTTAAGCGTTTTTGGAAATTCTACCCCCAAGGGGGTGAAATTGGGGTTGAAAGTGTGAATGAAAGTCCGTCATTTCTTAAGTTAGAAACATGAAACTTTATTATTGGGTTACTAATTAAAATTAAATGGATGTATATTTAAGCGTTTTAGGAAATTCTACCCCCAAGGGGGTGAAATTGGGGTTGACAGTTTGTATGAAACTTTGTCAATTTCAAACCGATCGGTCTGAGACTTTGATGCATTTAAAGCTACTATGACGTAGGCATCTCCTAAAAAAGGATTTTAAAAATTCCACCCCTAAGGGGGTAAAATAGGGGATGAAATTTTGCATGAAACTTTTGTCAAATTTAAACTGATCGGGCTGAGACTGTGTATGCATAAAGATACTATGATGTAGGCATCCCCTCAGAAAGGAATTTAATCTAAGGGGATGAAATAGGGGATGAAAGTTTTTAGAAATTTTCTTAGATTTTCGACTGATAAAACTGAAATTATTAAAGATTGTAACCTAAACTAAACATACAATTTTCGAGTGTCATTTGATTAATATGTGCCTACTTGGCTGCGGGTCCCGTTTTTACCCTTTGAGTAAGGGACATTAAAAGGAGAAAATTATCCATCTCCGTTATTATATTATGCTAACGCGGATGAAGTCGCGGGCAACAGCTAGTTAAAACATAAAATTTCAAAATAAATCGGACGTAATTCTCTTTTTCCCAAGCATTTTCGAGTTTTTCCTTTGGCATTCTCATTAAGAATTTAGATTCCGAACGGATCGCTTTGCATTAAAAACGTACGGAATTCGAAATTTAAATAGCTGATGCTCTCTGGAGCCTCAATACATTTTTCTAGTACTTTAAAGTTACGATAAGTAGATACTAATTATTAAAAACTCTGAAATACTTAATAAATGCTGACTATTATTGCCCAAAATACATACCCCAGTATAAATTAGCAAATCTTTAGGTCGTAGCCCAATAATTACAGACAGATATATTTTATTTTAAATACAAAGTTTGAGAGTCACAGTTTGAACGCATGTTTACGTCGTAAAAGGACGTTGATGGGGGAGGCAGGCCCTGATGACGGCCCCGCTAAATACATAACCCTTCTCATAAATGAAAGAGAATAACTAAGTACGGGATTAGAAGGAATATATTTTATAATGATTACGTAATATTCTGTTGCTTTATCTTATATATAGGAAGAGAAAAAAATTGATTTCTTACTCAATAGATTGAGGCACAATCGGTTTTATCGGTTTTATCGGTTTTATCGGTCGGTTTTATCTTTTTAATAAATTATAAAAAGATAAAACCGACTTCAAGATTCTATGTAATTGATAATTAAAACTCCCTATCTCCATAACTACTGAACCTATTTTGATGAAACTTGCAGTGTTCCCTAAGTTGAACAATACCAAGTACAATAACAAAAGAATTACTCAAATCTGACTTTTAGTTCCGGAGAAATGCGAACACAAACATAAAAACATACATACATACATACACGTATGAAATTTGGCACAATTGTTCAGACGCTGATATAGACTAACATATATACGAAAATTGGGCAGTTCTGGAAATATTACATACATACTCGTCGAATTGATAACCTCCTTTTTTGAAGTCGGTTAAAAATGTACGGTTCCCGCGCGATAAACGAATTTTGGTGCAACGGAGTTTCGGGCGTCATCTAGTATTCTTCATAATAGGATCGGAACAGTGATCTTTTTACATAAAAATAAAAAGATCATATTATTATTAAATAATATAGATATTTTAAAAACATAAATTTGTTTCGCATCCGCTACCTATTAACTCTCCTTTGCTTGTGAAACAATTGTACATTAGAAAGCTACACCCACTGGCAATTCTCTTGTAAAAATGAGCAAGAGGAATAAAATTAAGTACTTATGCTCTGCATTTCTCCAGAGTACCATGCTTTACGGCTGCAAGTGCAACTCCGGTGGAAAAAGATCTGATATACGAATAATTTAAAACTGCACCACCAGCGCTGCATTTTCTAGATTTAATTTTAAAATTTATTATTCTTACATATTAGCATTTTTATTAATTCAGTAGCGTAAGATAAAGAATTTTTATATTGTTTTTTGAATAGAAGTGCTTAATAAATTAAATATTTAAAATAATTATTTTAATATAGAGAAAATACAAATAAGTCATAACTCATTACTTAAATATTAATATAGAAAGTACCTGAACATTACTTTAGTTGCAGAAATCAAGTACTATTATTTCTTTTCAATTATAGTTTTTCTTATTAAATTACGACAACAAAGGAATCACCCCGCTTCCAAATAATAACACTTAATATAAAAGTTTAACCACTTGCGGCCAATCTCAGAGAAAATTTATAAGACTTAATTTTAATTTAATAAAGAGTTTATTTGAAATTAATAAAATGTAGAGTAAAAAGTTCACTACAGATATAAATCAAATTTATTAAAACGAACTTTTATTCTCAACAGATTAGCTAAGAATGTCTGTTGAAATTATTCACAGCACCGATTGTTTGTGAAGATAGTAAGATATTCTTTCACACTGTCCTTGCATATTAAGTGTCGTCTTTAAAACTGCTTATTAAATGCGTATATCTTAACGGACAAGGGCGAAATAATTTGCATGTTAAAAGTTTGTACAGAATTAATAACTCGTTTTTATGCGAGAAGTTGACCCCAGGAGATGTTGCACGCAAAGAGTTTTACATTCAGATGACCCCTTAAGATAAAATAGTGGCTTAAAGATTTAGATGCTTAGTTTTGGTAATGATTTTAGTTCAAAACTGTTCAATAAGTTATAATTGGATAGATTGTTTTAGTAATTTAATTAGAGGATATATCATTTTGGTGTTAAAAATCTCCATGAAGAGATTATGAAAATCACGTAGCCGCGCTACGCAATTATTCGTAGCAATTAGCTACGAAGATATTTTGTACTCGTAGCGGTCCGTAGAACGACGTAGCACGACTCGACCGGCGCGGCCGTAGCAGTAATCATACAAGGCTCAGCCGCACTCAGAGACATTTAATGATGATTAAACTTCAATTTAAGGTGACGCCATGTTAAAGTAAAAAACCGTGTTGGATGTGTTTGAGATTGCTTGTTTTCTATGCGAGGGTGGCCCGGCCTCTCATAGAAAACAAGCAATGGAACAGCAAAAAATTGAAAGGGCGTAGCGACAAAATGGTTTTTGTTGCGTAATTTAAAAACCATAAATACATTTCATATAAGCTATGGACAAATTAAAGTGTATACTAGAACCAATTTATGTACAAATTTTGGAAGCCTATATCACTCTCCTCTGTTGGCAAAATAGGAATTCCTTTTTTTACAGAGGTCTTTTTGATTGATTATTCTGTGTTATAAAAGTTGACCAATCGTGTTATGCTATGGGTAATTCAAAGACAAAGACATGATGAATACTGACAGTGAACTTTAATTTCTTAGCTTTAGTCATTGCTGAGAAAAATGGACATCGCTACAGCCAAATTATCAAGGCGTCCGCGTCACCTTAATGAAGATTTTGACAGATAATGTATGGGGCTTATGGCAAAATCTACATTTAATTATAATTAAGAGATTAATATTCTCTCTGCGGCAGAAAAATTATTAATTTATGTAATATCACAAAAACTTGTCATAAATATAGCTAATAGCGCCTAAAATAAGATATAAAATCAATAATTTCGGCGAGTTTCTTACGCCGGTTCTTCTCGCCGGGTTAGTTCCCGAACCTGTGGCACCATGTAGGACTTTCTGAAAACATTTATTTTAAATTTATTCAGAAATAAAACGATTTTGATTTTGATATTGATTTGAATAATCTATTTTTCTAATCTTCGAATAACTTCGTTTATATATTGTATATCTTATGATGACCTATATTATTTACACACTCTTATGTCGAACTGGTCTCAAACTCTAAGCTTGTTTGAGTCTCATGGCTATTTTAAACTCATACTTGTCCCTAACAATAAGAAGTACGTCTTTTAATTTGGATACAGAAGGCCGGTTATTGGATTCTGTGCAAGATATTCGCGACAATAGCTCCAGTTGTTCACCTTGAGCGTCTGCTACTATGGATAATATGCCAACTGGTTTCAAAATCTTTTTAAAGCCAGAAAGAATACTTTGCTAATTCTTACAAACAAGTGATTAGGTTTGTTCGTATTTCAATTTGAAGAGCGCGTGAAGTATCTATTGAGTTTTAAAGCGGATAGTTCAAGCGGAGTGTTTCTATATTATTTGAAATTTGATAAAAGGTTTGGCACTAAGATATTCACAGTTCTCAGTAATTTTCAATGTTATACTATAACGGTAACTACAAAAGCACAACATGTAGTACAATAAAAGTATCCACAAAAAAGTCATTGAAAGTCCACCGCTGAAAAATAAAGCTGACCCGATATTTATATTCGAATATACTTAAAAATCATGAGCGCTCATTGTAAAAGTGATAATGACATTGAGAATTAAAATCCGATGCATTCGTTCCATTGACCGAGCTCGCAACGCAAAAAAACCAACAACACGATGTCCAATAAAAACGTAAAATTGCCGGCGCTGACATTATCCTATTACGTCATCATTCCATTCATGGAAACGATTCGCGAAAAAACAATCGACGAACACGTGTTAAGCGTTGCCATTAAATCGCGCCGGGAAAAATATTAATTATTAATTACACCCGGCACGCGATTTAAAATATTTTTATTGGCGTTAAAAGGCGAAAAGTTGCGAGTTAATTTGGTGGGCGCGATGGTATTGTTTGCGGTGCACGAAAACACTCCGCGGTAAAAATACAGAAAAACATTGCGAGCAAAAAACCCCCGCACCGCGTGGAGCAAGCCGTGATTTAAAAATAAAAACGTCGGACGTCCGTAATGAAATCGAAAGGCGGTTCGTCGATAGCCATTGGAAAAAGGTAAAAGAAGTGCGACACTTTCACGCGTGAGAATTTTGGCTTTTTTGGCATCGCGCGCGACCTGACCGCGACCGCAAAAGGGTTTCGGTTTTAGCGGGTTAATAAGAAACGGAGAAACATGCGAAGTGCTGGTGGATCACATTGACCCTACCGTCTGTCTCCTACTAAGCATGTTGGGTTGACACTACACAGCACGACTATACTTACAATACTTACAACTTTTTTACTTAAGCTATAAAGCTATGTTGTTACTAATATAAACTACTTAGTTGAATCAAAGAAACGCAAAAAATGTTGTATTACAGATGCATTATTTCCCATTTTCTTATTGTACCATAAATAACATAGAGTCCAAGAAACATAATAATATCTCGCTTTCGCTTCTCGTTCTTGCCAGATATCATTTGTTCATAATAATATAAGAAAATAATATGTAATGCACATTATCCAAATGTATCTTTTTCGAAGTAAGCACTAAAAATTTAAAGTCTTAAAAATAAAAAATGTGGTCCTAAAAATAAAAATTAATAGTCCTAAAAATTCTCGTTTAGTCTCCAATTAATTTCGATGAAAATACTAATTAACGGGCGACGAAGCGACGCTGTAAATTACCAGCTTTATACCAGTTTCACAGATTAGGGTAACATCCCAGAATCTTTTAGACCACTCTGTAATATTAATTATTATGACTAATGTTTTAATTTTATTTTTTTGAATTTCTTGTAATAATACACTATAGCACGCTATAATATAGTTCAAGATAATATATTATTATATTATCTTGAACTATATTATATATACATATGAACTATATTATAGTGTGCTTTCCTTAATTTCAATTTAAGCTGTCACCTATATTTGCTTTTAAATTAGAGAAGAAAAAGAAAAAAGAGAGCAAGCTTATAGTAACGTGGGAATAGTGAAACACATCCAGTATAAAACTATTTTATTTATTTATTTATTTATTTATTAAAAACTTTATGCACTTACAAGTACAAAGGTGGACTTAATGCCTTATGGCATTATCTACCAGCCAACCTTTGGGCGATACAGAGACAAAATTGTGTAGGTGCCAGTCAAAAAGAACTAAAAAAAACTAACAACATAATATTGTAGATATAATAATATTGTATAATATATTATATACTAAACTAATAAAATATTATATTATGTACTTATATTAAACTATACTTATCATAAATACACTGATATATAAGATATATAATTTTTAAAATTAATAAAAAATTTAAAACTATATTAGTTTATAAATATAATAATATATAAATATAATATAATAAAAAAATATAATAGTTAATAATAATATTTGCTAAGATATTATGGGTAATTTACATTAGATTTTATATTAGATTACTATCAAGACTAAGATTCCGCCAACTGTTTCAAATAGTGGTCTCTAACTCTGCGCTTAAAAGTGTCTCTAGTTTTTGACATCCTGATTTCCGGAGGAAGAGCATTCCAGAGCAGAACAGCCTGGACATTAAAAGAAGAGTGGACAGAACTTGACTTGTGGGAAGGGCAACTTAAAAGCTGATTTGAAGTGGATCGGAGGTTTTTATCGTGCATGCTGCATCGGTATTGAAAAAGAGAGGCGAGATATTCAGGAGTATTAGGGTGATGCAGCAGTGAATATAACACACATAGCGCTCGCACGGAGCGGCGCTGTCGTACTGGTAACCAGTGCAGCTTAGAGCGATACGAAGAAACGTGATCGTATTTCCGAAGGTTGAATATGAATCGAAGGCAATTATTAAACAACCGATCGAGTTTGTTGAGTTTGTCAGCATTGAGATCAAAACAGCACACGTCGCCATAGTCGATTATAGGGAAAATTAGGGTCTGGACCAGCAAAGTCTTGACAGGAGTAGGGAGGAAATTTTTGAGTCGATAAAGGGATCGTAGCGTATTTGTGACTTTACTTGACACGTTAGAGATATGAGATTGCCAAGTTAGAGAGGAATCAATATGTAAACCAAGGTCTTTTACGCTTGTACTAAAAGTAATTACAGAACCATTGTAGATAACCGGTGGAAGAGCGCCTATGTTCACTTTACTTAAGCATCTCGGGCTACCTAACAAGATTGCCTGGCATTTTGCGGGATTTACTAATAATCCGAAGTTATTGCACCAGTCTTGTAATGCTCTTAAGACCTGATTCAATTCCTCAATAGCTGCTAATAGCTGTTCCAATCCTGCCTGGATATAAAGTTGCAGGTCATCGGCATACAGATGATACGCAATATGAAGTCTTTTAGTGAGCAGATTTATAAAAATACAGAAAAGTAGTGGAGATAATATACCGCCTTGTGGAACGCCAGCGCCGAGGTTGCGCCACTTAGAGGATGAGCTCTCCGTGCGTACCGACTGCTGGCGACCACGAAGATAAGAGGAGATCCAAGTAAGTACTTCAGACGAAATCGGAAGTCCAGAGAGTGCTGCGAGTAGGATGTCATGATCGACATGATTAAATGCATTAGAGAAATCTACCAGCACTAAAATGGTAATCAAAGAGTTCTCGAAACCAGCTCTAATATCGCCTGTTACTTTTAACAGAGCAGAGGTTGTGCTATGTCCAGGTCTGAATCCCGATTGAAGTGGGGAGAGCAAATTATTTCCGAAGACAAACCTGGACAGCTGCTTGTGGACGCAGGCTTCGAGAACCTTTGATAGGAAGGGGAGGATAGAGATAGGACGAAAATGTGAAGGATCAGTTGGGTTGGGGATTTTCGGAAGCGGGCGAACAAATGCTTTGCGCCATAGATTTGGGAATGCTGAGGAAACAAGGGAGAAGTTTATAATGTGGGAGATGGCAGGCAGAAGTTCATCTTGGATGGTGGTGATCATGCGGCGACTAATGTCATCACAACCCACGGCTTTTGATACAATGGACTTGATAGTCTTGTCGATTTCGTCTAAAGCAACTGGAGAAAACTGAAAAGGGGCTAAATTAGGACGAGGTAAGCCGTTAAGGTAACTAATGGTCTGAAGTTTTGTGTGGTCATCTAGCTTTAGTATGGAAGAAAAATGGAGGTTTAAATCATCAAGACTAATAGAGCTGGGTAGTTCCAGGATTTCTTGCGACTTTCCTACACCAATAGTTCCAAGGAACTTCCAAATATTAGGAGGGGATAATGAAGCTACATTTTCGAAGATATGGCGGCGTTTGGCATTACGTATCATCTGGTTGCAACGATTCCTGGCTGTTTTATAGTTATCCCAATTAGGCATATTACGATTCCTTTTGAATTTCCTATATGCGCAGTCCCTGCGCCTCATCAATTCCCGAATTTCTGATGTCAACCAAGGAGCTGGCGGATGTTTAAGCTTAACCCTTTTCACAGGAGCATGGGAATCATACAGTCCTGTCAGGATGCCATTAAAAATTGAAACTTTATCATCGATTGTAGGTGCATCATACAATGGTTCCCAATTAATTTTAGACGCGTCAACTCTTAGTTGTTCCATATTAACCCTCCCATAGCAACGCTTAAAAATAATTCTAGGAGGTGGTTTTGGTGGTTTAAGGATATAGGAAGTATAGATTAGGTCATGGTGGGAAAAACCAGGAGCGGGATGTTGTCCGTGGGATTGAACTAGGGATGGATTGGAGGTAAGGATCAAATCAAGCCAGGTATCATCGCCGGTAGTGTTATGATGAACTATATCTATTAAAACTATATCTTACGTGTAAATGTATAGATATTCTGAAACTCAAATAAATACATTTTCATCCTCTATTCCAAAATGTTTAATAATATCATGTTCCACAATCATCTTTCAACCAGCTCAAGGATGAATCTATTTGTTAATTACATATTACACATAATGCCATAAAATATAAAATGTCTATCATCCGACAACCCTGCCATCATAAAATGTTACTTTAAATTTCAGTTTATTATGTAAAATTGTAAACGCTTAATCCGTACGAAAAAGCTTTGTTTTGCCGACATTTGTTTTAGAGTGAATGATATTTTAAACGTACGAACCGAAAGCTGTATTTTCCCAACGCGAATATAAGATAGTTTTAAATTACTTAAGCTAAAACTGCTCATTATTTTACTTATTATTGCGAACAACGGGCTTTAGCTACCGCATTCTCTATTATTTTTGTTAATACATAAACGCTGTACTTACCTTCATTTTACCTGCATAAATGGGCTTATAAAAGCTACTTAAATATGAAAATTTAGGCGTAAATTCAATTTTGTATTCAAATTGTAAGTTTTATCAGTGATAATGAAAAGTACAGTTACATTTCCCTCCTTTCTCTCAGTATCTTTAGTGAACTCACATTTTGAAAATTACTTTAATTATAACAATTCAACCAAAACTTAAATAGGTTCATACGTCGACTTGTTCTTATAAAGTCTAGGGTGTTTCTATAATCTAAACTTTAGGATTAAAAAAAACCCGTTATCTATGGATTGCATTGAACCATTAATTCAAGAAAGGACAATATTGTGACGTTTTTAGGGTTTTTTTTTCCCCTTTGGGTATGGAAACCCAAAGGGTCTGTCTGTCTGTCTGTCGCCAGGCTGTATCTCAAGAACCGCTATAGCTAGACTTCTGAAATTTTCACAGATTATGCATATGTTTAACTATACATTCCAACTTAAGCTGCACTGTTTTGTTATATTTTGTTTCCATGCGCCAGAGGTTGCTTGGAAGAAATCGCTTCATAGCGATAAAGCCGCCTTTGTGCTCATGATGAGTATTCATGTAATTACTTTCTTTTATTATGTTTGTACATTTTGAGCACAATAAAGCATATAAAATAAATAAATAAATAAATATGTTGCCGCTATAACAACATATACTAAAAACAAAATAATAATAATATTTCAGGGGGGCTGCCATACAACAAACGTGATTTTTTGGCCTTTTTTGCTCGATATCAATAATGGCAACAGAGCGCCGACGACACAAGACGCCTTAAATATAATATTTGTGTTCTTTAATAACTAATAATAATAAGGGGACTCCCATACAAAAAACAAAATGTTTGCCCTATTTTTGCTTTTTAACGGTACGGAACCCTTCGTGCGCGAGCCCGACTCGCACTTGGCCGATAATTATTCATAAGGTAACTTTTCTATGTTGAGGAAGAGAATAAATATTAAAATAAGAATTTAAAATACGTTACTTTTGAATTGCTAAATCCTTCTTATTATTATGGGTAATGTTTTAAGTCATCTTTGTAAGGTCTTAAAAATCCAATCAAAACAAAAAATACCCGAAATGGGATCCCAAAACTCTGTCCCAATTTAAGCCCGTACATAACATTACCTATATTATATACCTATTTTGTATAAAATTTGCTATTCAACCACCCTAAACACCAGTTATTATCGCGTAATGAAAATGCGAATGTGAAGGAAAATTTGAAAAGGGACTCATTATATCGCCACCCTCTTCACCGTAATATAATAACCCTCCCAGCTCGGGTCGTAATGGCCCGTCCCTTCGAAATATTCTTTCAACAAAATTCACCTCCGTCCTTTCAGAACAAAAAAGAAAGCGCCGAATCACGGTCATTTTTAATTTTGACGGTAACGATGCCGCTGGTAACCGTTACGCCGGCTATTAAGCTTTTCTATCTACGGTATTTATCTTCAGCGGGAGGCTGATCTCATTTTAACGGCACAAGGATGCTATCAGTTACAATACATCGCAGGAACGTTTTCTGTAGCGAATTTTGTCTAAGTACGTAACAGAATACCTACAGAGTACATATGCATAGGTCAAAACACTTACGTGATTCTGAGCTTAAAATATATAACAAAGATTTGCTGTATTTGTTCTATTCTTAGAGTGGAATTTAACATCACAAAAATATTAAACTACAAAGAAACAGAGTGTAAAATTATGCACCGCATTCGAGTAAGCTTCAGAAGGTACATTAGGCAGTTTATTTTGTTCCTACATACATAGTGACTTGAATTTGCATTCCGACCCTCCCTTTTTGTACTTTCGCACGGAAAATCTCCGAAATGATGGACATCTGGGTAAATGGCGCGAGAAATATAACGTACCTTCGTGTGTACAGTCGCGCGGAAAACGTTACTTCGGGCTGGGGGGAGCTAACACCGCCCACTCACATTCTTCCCATAAATTAGTGTAGCCTGTAGTGATATTTTCATGTAAGATGTTAACATTTCTGACGTACCGTAGTCCGTAATGTCTGTGTAAGTCTGAGTACATTTAGTGGTCATAATTTGTTTCTATGTATACAAATACATGATTCCCGCAACTAGGTTGCGCCAAACCGTACATTTTTCCGGAATAAAAAGCATCATAATATTATGTCATTTTCCGGGATTCAAAGTATCCCATAACTATTTTTTTTCAAAATCGGTTCAGTGGTTTGCGTTAGCACTT
Organism: Plebejus argus; assembly: GCA_905404155.3. Taxonomy (NCBI): domain Eukaryota; kingdom Metazoa; phylum Arthropoda; class Insecta; order Lepidoptera; family Lycaenidae; genus Plebejus; species Plebejus argus. Next base: position 8,117,226 of record FR989930.1, read on the forward strand.
TCGCATTTATAATATCAGTATGGATATTTAAAAAATACTGTGTTGACTTTAATAAACATTAATTGCACTAGTAAGAAAATTGCACAAGTAAGAAACTTAAACTTAGAAGATATTAAAAGATAAGAATTATAACTACCTTCAGGCTACCAAACATATTATTTTCTATTCAAAACATCGATGTTGATAGTGAAGCGATGATTGACGATTATTTAGTGTGCAAGCCGTTTTGCAACATTTCAGTAAATGTCTTTAACCAACTTGTTTCACTTTCTTACCTATACCTATCACAAAAAAACACAAAATAAATACAAGTTATTATATATATTGCGTGATCCCCGGTAACTGATAACTCCAAACGGGCCCTGAATATAAAACGTGTAGGGTGATACAGCTAGTATACGTTAACTGATCTTCGGGCTTAATGAGTAGTAAACACGGGGTGGAGGGTGTTCGACTCAAATGAGCCTCCGATTATTTGCCCCTAAACCGGGCCTGTCGAGCCTGCTCAGTGGCGTAGCTACGGAGAGGGGAGGTGGGCCCAAACTTATGGGATCTCAATCTTTGATTTACATTCTATAAATTTTGGATGTTTTGTAGGTATTATCTATTTCTAAGGTATTTTTCTGATAGTTCAAGTTTAAGCCAAACCTACGCGACCAAAGCGACTGCGAAGCGGGAGCCGGGAGCGTCTGCAACGCGGGACGTTTACTTTGGCAGAGCGGGAATAATCTACAGTTTCGCACCGTAGTCATGTGCGCACCAGTTTCAAGTTGCAGACGCTTCCATCCCGCGTCTCGCTCGTGTCTTGCGTTACTGACGCGTTGGTTTGGCTAAACCCTAAAGTAGGTACATGATATTATAGTGATTACTTGTTAACTTGTAAAACTTAACTGGCACAAGTCGACTTTACAAATACGCATCAGATGAGGACCTCGCCAACAAAACAATTACGTCTTTCTTCATCTCCTAGTTAGGGACCTACTCTTTTTAGTCCCAGGGTCCACGATTACCTAGCTACGCCACTGGCTGCCGGGTCTGTTTGCCCGCGCCTCCTCCACTAATTGATGTGAGCCGTTTGTCCGTGCCCTGCTTTTTGCCAAGACCGCTGTAATGGGCTCTTTACAGTGAAATATCTTTTGGGTTTTTATTTGAAATTTCCCTTTGCCCAGTGATAGATTAACATTTATATCATGCGAGCAAACAAATCGTTTACACGAATTTTTATTGCCAATTCACGGGTAAATACTCAAATGTATGTTATATACATGAATGTTTCTCAAAATGTATTTACTCGTTTATATATTTTGTTTGTGCAATATTTGATTAACGTCTTCGCCTAAGTTTAATAAATTTTTTGTATATTGATAGGTTAATAGTTATATATTTTAAGAGTAACATTGTCCAACAAATAGAAAAATTAAAATTTTAGGACCATCAAATCGAAATATTAATTTCTATCTCCGTTAGGCTCTACCACTTTCGAGAATTTGCGCAAAGGAAATAATTGTTGTTCGTCTTAACTCTTATCAAAATGAAACTACTCACGAAAAATCAGCTTGATAGTAATAAAATAATGTTCTAGGGAACCTGTACTATTAGAAAAGAAGCTCATTTTTAATTTAACTTTCCTTGGCAACGATTGATGGTGAAAATCGAGAGTACAAAATATATTAGATATCCCATCGTTGTTGGTATAGGATATTTACCCAGCGGCCTTTCCAAACAGCGATATTTCGTTACGCCTTCCGTATAATTTCACCCTGAAATTTACATGTGTCGACTTAACTCGCCCCTCCCCCTCCTCCGCCCCTGCCCTCCCTCGCCGAGTGATTGATGACGCATCAGGAAATTATATCAACGGACCCAGCGGAGAACCCGGCTTTTTGTCTTTTTTACGGCCGAAAATATTCCTCCATTTTGCCAGCCAAAATGCGTGAGCTTAGCTAAACTATTTCAGTAAAAACGCTAAAATTCGCCTTCATAGAAATGTGATGTCATGTGATTAGGGAACACTTAACTTTAGTTTAATGAAGATTATGACACCGACTCCACATATTTTCTATAATCATTACAATATGTATCTGAGTGCGGCCGTAAGACTTTGTCTGACATACTTTAGGTAGTCTAGACTCTAGTAGATAATTATGCCTATTACCTATAAAAGTAATACAAATGAAAATAAATTATTTTCTCATCGGCTGTTTCTGAAAATCATGACATAATAACACTAATTTTGATATTGTGCTAAGTTAATGTCAGCAATTAAGCTTTAGGGACTTTGCCAATGAAGCGGAAAATTGTCATAAGTAGAGCTCACATTAAAATTTTCCTTCCATTGTACATTCCTGATTTTACTTGGAGTCTTCATTGTAGTTAGCATACAAACTTAGTAATGTATATTGTATACTGACATGCATCCTGATTTAAGCGCTAGTCCTGCTCTTCCTATTAGGGATAGGCGAGACGCTTATCAACATCAGCTAATGATCCAGCCGAACCAACTGACTCATGTAAAGAAATAATATTCTATTTATTCAGAAAAATAATGACTGTACCAGTATAATATGTTAGTACTATAAAAAAATAATATAAATTATATTATAGTAAAAATACTTAATATAAGTGTCAAATAACACTCCACAAAACCACGCGATTTTGAAATAGTTTCTTTATTCACTTTTAAGTAGATTATTTATAATTATATAACTATAATAATGTGTCTATTTCTCTATCTGACTACAAAGTTTTACATAACTTTTTTTAATTATTAATTTACGGTGGTTCGCTATGTATGCTGTATTCTATTACAATGTATGTAATATCATTTTAATTGCCATGCGTCAGATTAAAAATAAGAATTAAGTTCCCACTTTCGTGGACAAACTTGTCACAAAATTTTGGTAAACGCCTTATATTTATAGTAGAAATTATTACCCGTTATATTGTCGCAAACTCGCTGTATTTGCTGTCGGTACATCTCGATTGGCTCATCTAAATTGGCTCGGTGACGTCACATAATGGTCACTTTCGCCACAAACACGCACCAAGTAAATACCGGTTAGATCGTGTACAGGATCATTTAGTTGTGGCCCAGATATCCTATACAAGGAAGTTCGGCACACTAATTTCGAGATGCGGTCGGTATTCATCTTTCTGATTTATATATTTTTTTAATAGTTGGTTTTTAATTAAGACAATATATTATGTAAAAACAGATCCTATTACTACAAGTTTGCCGCCTTTCTGTCAGTAGGTACTTCAGTCGATATGCTCTATTTTCCGAACGGGTGATGTACTTATAAATAAAAAAGAAAAATATAAGCAAAGCGCTTTAAGGTTTTTACCTGGGTAAAGCTGCAAAATTTCTTTATTCGTAATTTTTATTATCGCTCATTTTTTCAGTATGAAATTGTTGGACTTCCATCGACTTCTCCTATACTCGTCATAACATAAAAACCTTCATAGTCTCAATCGGTTTAGTGGCTTTTCATCCATATTTTTTGTGTCGCTTTTGTTACTTTTTTTGTACTCAGGTTTACTGTTTACCTTAATCTACTTTATTAATCGTTTACAATTATTGCTTTTGTTAGTTGCCAATGACAGAAAAAAAGGTTATTCGACCGTATTATGTTTTGCAAGTGTACATTTCTTTAGTACGCTCCAGGATCTAAAGCTTAGGTATAGGATTTGAGACTGAGAATTTCTAAAGCTATCTGAATTCAAGCATGTGTGAACGCTATACGGAATATTGCGAAGATGGCTTACTGAATATCATTTATACTGTAGCGATACTATGTGTATCTTGTTCACCTGTTGCACGTCAGCGTGTCTAAGCATTCACTCAACTGGCCGATACTCTCTCTACTACGTCCGCTTTACATAATAGCTAATAACACGGCGCCGTAAATGGGAGCGTAGCAAGGATGGCACTACAGATATATCCCTGATTGTAATATCTAGTTTATATCGAAAACTTGAACTGTATATTTTAATTATGTTAAGGGATGATAATGTTTTATGCTTGATGATATTTGTATTAAGAAATCTTACAGAAAATGTTTGCTATTTTTCTCGATAACTTTTTTTTAGAAATTCCAGTCACGTTTTGTTACAGTACAAGCAACAAGGCTTATTTGATCTATTTAAAGATTTATTATATAAATAGGACTGTTTTAGTCTTGTTTTCACAATGTCAAAAAGGACTTACGAAAGGTTATATTTAAAAACATTAATGGTGCTCCCTCACCGGGAGCATTGACGTGTACATGCGTGTAACATTATAAATTCGAATTTAAGATTCGATTTGCGAGATTCAACATGCATGTAACATTATATTTGAGAGATTAGACATGGGTATAACATTATAGATTCGACTTTGAGCATTCCACAAGCAAGTTGACTTCACTGTCACGTAGCATTACAAGATGTATCAAGATATTGCACATTGTATCATTACAAGGCGCGCATTGTAATGCTCGGTTCTCCTCCCTCACTGATGTAATGCTCGACTCTATAACGTTACATTACAAGCGTATGCTCCCGGTGAGGGAGCATTCGCTTGTAATTAAGATAGTAATGTTAAGTTGGTTTTTTTTTCAGTATTTCTTATAAATCCCGTAACATTTAAGTTTAGGAATTTATAACCTAATAAATAGACCTTAGGAAGTCATCTTGTCGGCGTAAGAGATTTTTGTGGAATAGCCTCAAAGTCTACAGTGACTATTCCGAAAAAATCTCTTTTTGGATTATCGACACACATTATATTTTGTTTTCCTTTCAGAAACGGGCCGCTATCAGACTAACCATTCAGTATTTACAGCATTAGTTCGCACACTGTACATAGTAATTATCCGGCCTCAGAGCGGCATAGACATAATATGAGGGCGTGCGGCCACTCTCGCTATGTATTTGTATATTAGACACTGGGTCAAGGGTCACTCTCGCTATCTTCGAGGCAAGTTTGCGGTCGACTGCGTGTTATGTTCTCGGCTAACACAAGATAGTGAGAGTGGCTAATGTCTTGGGTACGCAATCGAAATTAATGGCTTTGTTGTATACGCTTGCATATTATGCGGTTGCGGTATGTTGGTTGTATATATCTGTTACGCTCAAAGACTGAAAACGCTCAATGAGCGGAAAAATAGCTCACAAGTCACAACGCGTTTTGGTCACAGTAAAACAGCCACAACGCGAAATTTGCGTTGTGGTTCTAATGAAAACGGCCACAACGCGTTCTATAAATCACAAAAAGACCAAAAAGGAAAATTCGTGTCATGGCTGATATTATGCTTTTCGTTTTTCTTGATTGTAAGTCTGATTAAAATGGACTGGCTTCTTTAAGATTATATTTATTTGGATTACCACGCGTACTTTATTAAAATAGTTGTTCTTTTACTAAATCACTGCATAACGTGTGTGTCATTATTATTTACTAGCTGTCCCGGCAAACGTTGTTTTGCCATTTAAAGTATTTCTACTTCATCAGTAATTGATACAAAATCTAACCCCCCCCCCTTTTGTCCCCTAAGAGGGGTGGGGTGAAAACTGATGTTAAGTTGGAAAATACAATTATTAATATGACGTAAGTCCATTAAAGAAAAAATTTGATACAAAATCTGACCCCCCTTTGGGTCCCCTTAGAGGGGTGGGGGGGAAAGTTTATACACCAGATGTTGAGTTGGAAGAAGGCAAATATATCTGCGGAAACCGCATTCAAATCGGATCAGTAGTTTTCGTGTGATAGTGGAACAAACATACAGACAGAAAGACAGACAAAAAACTAACCACAGTTTTGGCTTCTATAGCGATGTAGTAACACCCCCTGCTTATTATTTTTTCAATATCTTTAATGTACAGAATTCACATTTCTACAGTTTTATTATATTATGTATAGATTTATAGTTAAAGAAATTAATTAATTATAATAGCAATCAAAAATAACAGTCATTCAAAACGTATTTTAAAAAGTTCTAAAAATATTACTTTCTTAGTCATAACTTTTAAAGCTTTTTTGAAATTAGGATTATAATAATGAAGCACTATAGTCTATATCAAATCAATAAAGCAGCACCCGGCTGTCGTATAACTATTGAAAATCTATTGTGTCTGCGATTCCCACGATCGAGGTAATATTTACGTGGACTCTCCGGGCGAGTCGGTGGCACTGATAATTAAATCTCTCCCCTACCGCACGCACACCCGCGCGTCGCGCCTTGATGCCCAATTCGCAACGTGCAGCAGAAATCGTAATATTTTAATTTCGCCGTAACATTTAAACCAAACGTCCAATTTTAATCATTCAAAGACCAAATATTATCTACATTAACTGTACTTAGTGATGAAATAATTTATTTTGATAAGGGTCAATAGCATTATTTAAATAAACGCGTTTAAATATAGTCCAAAAAAAATTCAAGATTTTTTTATAAAAAAATGGTTATTGTGCCTCACTCAACATAGATAGGTATAGTGTGTCGCGGACTTTTTTGTAGATATTTAAAAGATCTATAATTACTTAGAACATTTTATGCCTCTATCTTTTATAGTTTAGGCAGCGTACGCAAAATAAGTAACTTTTCTGGTTGATTTTTTACACCTTGCGTCCGAAAATCCCAAATATCTTACGGAACCTTATATTTTTCCAAAATAAAAATTAGCCTATGTTCAGCAGAAATAATGCAGGATTCCAATGGTGAAAGAATTTTTCAAATCGGTCCAGTAGTTTCGGAGCCTATTCGACTCAAACAAACAAACAAACAAACAAACAAACAAATCTTTCCTCTTTATAATAGTAGTGTAGATAAAATATCCATAATTCCATACTATCCGTACAAATATTATAACTGTCTATTTGTCTGTCTGGCGAAACGGTAGTAGTATTATATTTAAATTAGGTAAGTATTTATGTAAATTGAAATAAAACTATATATTACCTATACTTAATATTTATTGAGATCAGATTACTTTATATTTTTTGTATTACAATAATTATTAGGGTCGTCTATGGGCCAGTCGCCCATATCCTTTGATTGTCTCTTTAATAGGGTCACGACGCACAGTTTGGGAAGCTCTGGTATTAGGTATAGGGACGTATAACCCGAATTTGGTACCATGCTTACTTTAAAGCTATTCGTAAGATATAGAAGAAAACATTTTTTTATAATTATTATGAGATTATCTTCGTTGAAATTCAGCGCTCTGTCGCGCTAAAGGAGTTTATGAAGGCATAAACTACAATATACATTATACGCACCTCGAAGCTAAGCATGCTTCATAATATTATCTTCTGCATCTTATTATTTTGTTCAATTCCCCGCTCTATTTAATCCCAGATTAACATACCGCTCAAATGAAACGAAAATTTCTTTCTGGAATTATCTGTAGGTTTGTGAAAGCTTGTTCGCTATCTATTTACATGATTCATGAGGCCGCATGTTTTACGACTGTTTTCTTCCATTGATTGAGCAATCTGTTTCATTTCTTCGTCGCATGAGATAAAATTTTGTTGCGCTTGTGTAACAGTTTTGTTAGACTGTTACGATAATATTATATTAGTAGAGAGTCCAGAAAAGTTTACTACATATCATATTTTGTAGCGAACTAATAGTTCAATATTCAATAGACGGCCACAGATGGAATATCGTATTATAATATGGGCTCTATGTAACTATAAGCTATGTCCACATTGTGCCCTTTCATCTTCAATTTTCATAATCTTTTGACATTTCGAATGTCGATGTAGGGTTTTGTAATCAACAAAACTTGGTTGACTACTATACCCTAAAACGGAACCCTAGCCAGCTGAATTTTGTATATTGGTAGGTTGATAGTTATATAATTTAAGAATAACCTTGTCCTACAAATAAAACAATCCATATTTTAGGACCATGAAGTCAAAGTATGAAATCCTTTATATCTCTGTTAGCTACCACTTTCGAGATTTTTCGAAAATAAAAATGTTGTTCGTCTTATCAAAATGTAGCTACTCACAAAAAATTAGCTTGTTAGTGATCACAAAAAAATTTGTTCTAGGGCTCCCTGACCATGATAATATAATTAATAATCAAAATTATATATTACTAATAGCTTTTGCCCGCGGCTTCGCCCGCGTGGAATATTCAAACGATATAATTTCAGGAAAAAATAAACTTATTTTACATGAAATATACCACTGCTGCTTCTATCGGTGTTAAAATTTTTGTAATCGGACCACTACCAGGAGTTTCATCTTTCCATTTGAGTGCATTGCAATATTGACATTTGGGTTCCGTTATCCGTATTTTATTAATTGAGCCAATAACAATTAGAGGATGATTGTGATATTTTATGGTAGGGTCATATTTCTGCTCGAACAATTTTCCTGGCCTGTGATTGTTCTGGCGTTTCTATCGCTCTTTTAGCTACCCGCTGCTGAGCATGTCTTTCTAAACGACGTTGGGTCTGATTACCAAATAAACTCGAGGAGACGTAGGGTTTGGAGGTCAGTATATTTTCTAAGGCCCACTTGCGTAGATCTAAGTTCACTTTCACTTGGTGAGTGATACAGATGACATGATGTTTAACTCAGGGTTAACTTTAACCTAGTCCGCCTTATGAGTTATGAACTTATGACATTTAACACCTTGTTGATATTTGACGAAGCTCTTTTTTTAACCGACTTCAAAAAAAACGGAGGTTATTTATTTTTTATGTATTCAATGCTGCAGGTCAATTGGCTGCCGACGAAAAATTATTTAAAAAAAACTAGCCAATGAATTTCAAAAATATTTAATTCATATTCTTAAAATACCCTATTTCGACGAAAAAATATGAAAAGGACCTACATGAGTTTTTTTTGACAATGCCCATTGTGTTAGGTACAAATGTATAATCTGTTATGTAAAATATTTTCGGAAGATATCAGTGACGGGTCCGCTCGGCGCCATTAGGTTCGCCCCACCTACGACGATTAAAGAAAATTATAACGCGGGCATTATCGATCGTCCCCAAATATACGAAGGCGCGGTTACCTAGCAACGAGCAACCGAGCTAACCCTTCAGAAGCCGCGAGCCGCTTACTTTGCGGCGTGGGACTCACGGGGGACAGGAACCCCCGTTTTTCGGCATCGATCCGAATGCCAACGCGCCTGCGTGCTAAACGAAAAACGAACCAAGGAAAAGCAAGGTCACGTCACTACAAGTTCTTTTTGCAAATTCGAATATTGAATGGAGAATCATAGCGTTCGGAAAGTGTTGCTTGCTTCGCTTTGTGTCGAGTCGAGTTCACTGGGACGGCACGATTTGTTTACTCGTCGAGGTCGCGACGGCGTATACGGATGAAGACATCGATGCGAAGGCGCATCACTATTTCCGAACGCCCACCTACGACAATAAAATAAATTATAGCGGAACGACCGTGCTCGGAACTCGATTCAATCGGAAACTAAATTATCTAATAAATTAACCGACGTCAGTATGTCGAAACAAGTGGAAAGGAATCGAGCGCAAACTAATCGTTTTGTCGTTTCAATTAACGGCAAATGCACATATAAATCCGATATATTAAACGTGCGAGCGCCGAGCGGGGACCGATCTGGCGGTGGATCTTGTTACGTCCCCTTTGCGGTCAGACCTAGTACAGCGAATGTGCTACAGGTGACCTCGGAGTAATAACTAGGAGAGTCACTCTAGAGTCTAGAGGAACTACATATTACGTGGTCCGTAAGAATCTTAAAAAAATCGATGCGAGATTCCTTTATCGCAGTTATTCTATGTTTTTTCTTAAGACTTACGGATTTCAACAACAAATTTTAAAATCGGTTTAAGTAAAAGTAGCAGTCAGATAGCATTTCGCATTTAAAATACCTTCATGAATCCTAAAACCGATCGCTATATTAATTCTAATAGTATAATGGGAATCAAAATACCTACGCCATATTTTTGTAATGTTTCTAGCAGACGAAATGTTCACTTACCTAAAAGAACTTACTAAGAGTAACCTTGAATTATTTTATTTTATTCACTGTTTTGAGAAAAAAATATTTATGCAACGTAAAACACCACTCGTCCTAGACACGTTGGACTGAAATAAACTGTCCACTGTCCAGCGCTAACTAGCCTCATCAAAACTAAGATTTTACCCCTTTTGAATGCAAATACGCGCAGAGTTGTGAGAAAAAAACGTAAATGAATATTACCTATGCAAAGAACAGGTGGGGTCAGCTTGTGAAAAAGGGTTACTTCTTATACCGCGAGAGATTAGAATTGCTAATATTGCATTCTCACGATTAAACATTCTGCTCTATATTTAAAATATTGCATAAAATTAATGCTAAAGGGTCCAGCGAGGATTAAAACCTGTACCTACCCGTTTTGGTCAAATTAAAAATTACGGTGATGCGAAGCTGCGTATTTTATTGAGTACTTTGACCGTTACTTTTCTAACAATTTACTTGTGAGGGTTATAATGATCAAAGTTTTGTAGGAATCTGAGGGATCAGGCGAATTCGTTAATTAATTGGTAGTAAACTATAACTAGGTGCACCATAAAATGTATTTAAAAAAACTAAGATGATATTGATAACATACCTACTACGAAAAAAATTTTATCTCCTTAAATTAATTTTAATAAACATTAATAAGCTTACATCTAATTTCAAATTACAAAAAAATCAGAGCAACAAATTAGACAATGACAAAAAACTATGATATTAAGTATTAAGTATATCTTATAAAAACGCAAAAAAATACCATTCTGAAACTAAAAAAATTTAAAAGCAATCACGACATTTGCGTTACAAGTTATTCAATTATGGCAAGGAGTGAACTTATTACGCGTAACTCACACGCGGCAGACGTAGGGTCAGAAGTCTTGACCTTATCTTATTAGGGTCAAAGAGATTCGTTGAACAGGTCCCGTGACCCTTGACCCCTCATTCTCACGGTTGACCCCAACGACACTGCCCACTGGACCCAAAATGGGGTCTAATAGTTTATTTTTATCTTTAACAATTAAAAGTACACGAGACGCCAATGCGAAGAAACGGGTCGTAGAAACTTAGTAAGGTTAAAAAATGAATTTAAAAATTTGCTAAAAAAAATTGTGCGAAGTGAAAAAACTTTAACTACAATAGTTATAAGCTATGACTTTGTGTATAAAGTGTATCTAGTGATGATTTTAGAGTATATCTGTAAACGCACGGCCCAAACGACGGATCGGGCTGAAATTTGGCATGCAGGTAGATGTTATGACGTAGACATCCGCTAAGAAAGGATTTTGATCAATTCCACCCCCAAGGGGTTAAAATAGGGGTTGAAAGTTTGTATAAATAATACTTCTTAATGCGAGCGAAGCCGCAGGCAATAGTTCGTAATACATATTTGCAAAAATTAATCTCGTGTTATAAAATTGTAAGGTGAGTTCAACACATGGTACTTTACATCAGTACCTTAATAATATCATCATACGTACTCTTTACTCTGAATTGAAAAGTAGCGTCCAATAATTGCACAAAATCTTTTGAAAAATGTGTTATGACAAATATGTTACCAAATAAAAAAATATATATAAAAAAATTACATGAATTTAACTCATGTAAAAAGAAAATTTTTTTAGATGTAGGTACGTATCAACAATTTTAGGTTATTTTGTGGTTAGTAACTGATAAATTAAAAAGCCATTAGATTAATTAACACCTTTTATAACAATTTGAAGCCTTATTTTTTAACAGAGCAAATATTATTGCTGAAAGAAAGTTAAAACCACCCACGACGTAACACAAGTCCTTCAGATTATTCAGGTACTTAGCACGGGGCCGGACTGACGTGGTGTGAATCGTCCAAAGACTAACGAACCTTGATGATGGCATCTATTAATTAAGTATCCTAATAAAGTATCTGTTATATCCGTATACAGTGTGAAATTTTAATGGTTGTTTTCCCGCAGTAAAATGATTCTTAGTAGTACATTAGATTTGTAAAGTTTTTTGTTCAAATCAAAAAAAAATTCGGTCGGGTCCATAGTAACACGCGCCTATCGGCATAAAGTTTCCATAGTACGTCATACAAAATATTTTTTATTTTCAAAAAAAAAATGCATGGCTCGATGGTACTACTATAGGTAAATCGATCTGCTGCGAGAAAACAACCACTAAAATTTCACGTTGTATACTAATTAAGTATCCGTTAAAAATTATAATATATCTATTATATTTGTAATACAACTTACATAATAATTATTATAATTTATTTATTTTTTTATTTTTTAATGATTTTCTTTGCTAATACTAGCAATAAAGCTTTTGGGCTTACCTACTTATACCCTAGGGCAGGTAGATTAAATTTTGATAACAACAAGAGATAACAATTGTGAACAAAAATTATTCCCTATTAAAAATCGTAATATTTATTAAATATTTGTCTCACGACACGTATTAATTTAACTAACATTAAATAACATAATATGCTCTTATTTCTAGGTGATGTTTACGTACCTATAGAGTATAGTAGATATCTCTACGTAGAGAGGGCTGTGCCAAACCACCAAAAATTATATTACAAGGCTACGAGAATTGTATATATTGTAAATCCACAAAAAAATCTCATCAGAAATCAGAAAGATTTTTTTGTCCACTTGTTACTTATCAGAGCCAGTCTCTATCCGCCAGAAAGAAGACTGTCAGCTTAATAATAATAATTGTAGCAGTACAAAATTCTCTAATCGGAAGATAAAATGAATTAGCGTACATAATTAACCGCAAATAGATTACGGCCATTATAAATTTATTATCATTTAATTATTTATCTGTGTTTTTAGTTAGGCCACAATAATTTAGTATAAAATACAGCGCAAAATTTTCAATTAACGCCAAACGCTCGTATTATTAGCGAAACCTATTGGATTTTCATTAAAGACTTTCATTTCATTGGTAGTTTCGATAAAATCGAAAATCATTTTTGTGCATAATTATCTCCCATGTTTTCGGCCTAAGTACTCCAAAAAGCGTGATTAAACATTCTACACTATTCATTATTCTATACTGTGTGTATATGTACCGTAACCCCCTAAAACATTACACGCAACTTCGCGGTCGTTACCCGTCGACCCCCGCCCGACCCCCAAACGCACCATTTTTCACCCCGCAAGATAAAGACCAAATAAAAAAAGAAAACGCGAAAAATATTTCCATCTCTTTTTTACACGCACAAAAGTGATCTGCGCGAACGGTGCGACGCCTAAGCTCCGAACGACTCACGAAAACTTGGGCCCCGCCCGAGACGGTCGCTCTATCCGTCTCTTTCGCTTTTTAACACTTTTCATCTAACCCCTGTGAGCCCAAAACGTCGAGTGTGCGCGGATATCGGCCGGGGAAATGGAGCTCTATGGCGAGGGAACAAGATCCATTTTGGCACTAGGGGGAGACTTAGTAGAAAATATTTTAGAACGAAAGCATTCCAGAGTGGAAGTCCCTCTCGCTCGCAAAAAAGCAAGCTCTGTTCGGGTGGGGGAGTTAGAAAACGGGGAATGAGTCGGGGGATGTGATAGTGGCGGCCATGTTGCTTCCGACGGCGGACGAAGACTGGTATTAATTTCGGCTTAACTCGTTCCCTGATTTTAAGATATTTTTTTTAGTTTTTACTTATTTACAAATAATAGAAAATTCTCGTTATGTTCATTTCTATCCTTGTATTGTAATAACCATTAATTTATTTAATGTAAATATTAATTAAACATTCCAGAAAATAGGGAATATTATTACGTAAATATTTTTTGTTATGCAAATATTTTTTGTATTTTTGGTTTCATTAAAAATCTCTCAATTAGAAAATGCTTAAATAATTATGGTCTACTGAAAATCGATCAAATTATTTAGAAAAGATCGGAAACTATGGAAAATTTTCATTTGTACACACGTCTCTTAATAATATTTGTATCATTTGTAGGATACTATAATTTACTATCGTAAGGAATATTATATTATTAATTATTTAATTTTTTTTATTAAAAACAGTACGCTATTATAAAACCACAACTAAAATATTTACTTAGCAATATCCTATTATATAAGTTAAAAAGGAAATAAAAAATAATATTAAAATAAACTTTGGCGCAAATAAATACCGACACAATAGCAAAGTTGATTTCAAATTTAAATTTTAGTAACAGCTTGTAGTATTTTTAATACCTATTCAGATGACACATTCTAGAAAATAATAAAAAAAAATTTCCTAAACACTTCAACTTTCTTGAAAACAGTTCATCGATTGTCAATAGCTGATGAATAGCTATAGAAAATACAATAATTATCATAAACACAACAAGGATATTTCCATTAATGAACCTAAACAACTAAAATTCTATGAACTTTTTGTTGAGTCACCTATACCTACATATTAAAATAAACCTTTTTTATTAGCCTATATCCAATCTGATAATAAACTTTTAGATCAAGTTGAATAAAAAAATAGAAGAAGAGGAAAAACTCGAATACATATGAAATAAATGATTAATGAAATAACATCTGTCTATAGTCTATAAACCATGTTGTTGCTTATTTAGATTTTGAGAGTATCGACCATGCCGGCATGATAGCTAGACACATGGTGGGGAATCCACACTGATATCTATAATAAAATATAATTATTAAGAAAGTGTTTCTGTCAGTCTGTTACTCACTCTAAAGCAGCTGAACCTGATTTGGATTAAATTTGCAGTGGATACCTCGTGTACTGAGAAAGAATAAGGAATTTTTATTCCGAAAATTGTTGAAATTACGGAAAAATAAATAAACTGACATCAATTTTGGTTGCTCATTTAAATTATAAGTGTTTGATCATAAAGAATTATGATCAAACGTTTATATTAATACACTGCATATTATTCACAAGTACCTAAAAAGTACAAAAGTACCAAGTACAATAAAAAGAAAAGATTTGTATAGCAAGGAGGCTAGATACTAGTGTGTGACAGTTGCTAGGCAACCGGGGGTTATTATTATGGGACTCGGAGCTTGGAGAATTAGGAATAAAGGATTGTAATTTGTACAGCATTACACTGGCGCCCAACGGCCCCACCATTATTTTTTTTCAAGAAATAACGAACCCAGTCCCAGTGTTCTGTGAACTGTGTAGCTAGCCGAACTGTAAAAAAAGCAGAATGCCACGAAGCACACGTCAACATCCCCGTTACGAGAGTGAAGAGGAAGACACACAGCAAGCCAGCGACGGCGAAGAACCCGGGAACGAGACGATAGTTTTCGCCGACCCGCGGCAGCCCCCGCCTACTTCCACCGCGGCTGCTGGAGCATCTACCACCACCTCGACAGAACGAGTGATGACAGCGATGTTGGAAATGATGCTGCAATCGCAACGTACACAGGAGGAGACCAACAGGGCCCTCCTGGAAACACTCCGAGCCCTCCCACGGCGTGACCCATCCGGCGAGTTCGGAACTTCCAGCCCTAATACGGCGGCCTCGATTCAGAGGGACTCGACTGCCCCTGCCGCAGCCGCCGCCCCGCCGGGCAATTTCACTAGATGCACCGCGCGGTTCAATGGAAAGACACGCGACGCCGAGAAACTCGAAGCCTTCCTGGACGCCGTGGAGGTATATAAAGAATGCGCGAACGTCAGTGAAGAGCACGCGCTACGCGGCCTGAGCATGCTGTTGGAAGACGACGCGGCTCTCTTTTGGCGCGGCGTCAAAGACAACGTCGCAACATGGGCGGACGCCGTCGCGCGGCTCCGAGGAATGTACGGCACCCAGCTGCCGCCGTACAAGATTTTCAGAGAAATTTTCCGAGATGAACAGCGGGAAACGGAGCGTGCCGATGTATTCGTGACGAAACTGCGCGCCCTCTTGGCCAAGTTACCTTATAAGATTCCGGACTCGATGCAAATCGACATGTTCTACGGCTTGTTACATAGGCGTATTCGGAAAAGACTATCGCGAGATACTATTTTAAATTCTATGGACAACTTCATAGAGAGATTGCGAGCCGTAGAGGACGCGGTCGCGGAAACCAATAGGTTATCTATTGTAATCCCTTCCCTCTCGCCCGCGCCCCCGGTTAAAATCGTAAAACTGGCCGCGCAAGAAAGAGGCCCTACTACACGTTCGGCCCCTACTACGAATTCGGTTCTCACGCCAAACTCGAATCCATTATCGAAACGTAATCGGGTACGTTGCGCGTACTGTAAATTATATGGCCATACTATTGAAAATTGCCGCAACCTGCAAGGTAAAAGCGAGAACATCGGTAAGTCAGATTCTAGTAATAACTCTAGTACTTTAAGGTGTTATGGATGTGGCCAGCAAGCAGTGGTAAGGTCGAAATGTAAAGTATGTTCGAACACAGACAGAACTGGTTCGAAACCAGCTGATTTCAATACATTTTCTTGTGATATTGATTCGTCGAACACTTCTTGTACGGTTCCGAGAGAGAATGGTGTGAGTCCTAATTTACAAAATCTTGGGGCACGGCAGTGTCTCCGCCAAGTCGAACGCGATATATTTTTGTATTATAATAATAATTGCCCTTGTGATTTGCTTTCGAGTAATGTTTATTGTGATGGTGACGACAAAGCCGCTTTTATAATAAATAATTCCGATGTAAAGGAGTCCGAGGCTTGTGGTATCTTTACTGATATTGATGCGACGTCACTTCCCACCGTACGTATTAATGTTGCAAACCGCGAAGGAGTGGCTATTATTGATACCGGCGCAACTCATTCTATAGCTAGTACTAAGCTGTACTCCGTGTTAGTTGAACAGGGTGTTCAATTTAAGGAGACAGAGCGCACAATAGGATTGGCTGATGGAACGCGTAGTAAAAGAAGAGTACTTACCGCTGATGTAAAAGTCACTATTGGAAATCGCGATGCAATTATTGAGGATTTGCTTGTCTTACCAGGAGCCTCAACTAGGACGTTGTTAGGGCATAAATTTATTAAAAAAGCTAATATTATCCTCGATATTCCGCACGACGTATGGTATTTTAGGGATAAACCGGAGGAGATCTTTGATTTCGTTAAGACTTATTTCCTTACCAATCCTGAGCCGACACATAGCCGATACGGTTTGGGAGCGGCTTTAATGCAGGGGGAGAATCGGTTGGAAGATCCGAATATTAGGAAAATATTAAAAGACTTAGAATCCAAAGATCCAATCCGTCGCAGACCATGGCCGGACAAAGGTCAATTATCTTTTATGTCTAAGAGGAATAATAGCCCTTATAAAAGAAATAAAATCATAAAAACTACTACATACGAGGTAGGTAGTATCAGTGATGGCACCTCCATTGGCAAGTATCACGCGTCACTTCTCACTCCATTTGTTGGTCACGTCCAAGCTCCTGTAAAGGACAAGCGAAACGTGGGCGGCCACGAGAGGATCCTATCCCAAACGCGGGGACGTCAGGTTCGGGATAGAGGGGGAGGATATAGCAAGGAGGCTAGATACTAGTGTGTGACAGTTGCTAGGCAACCGGGGGTTATTATTATGGGACTCGGAGCTTGGAGAATTAGGAATAAAGGATTGTAATTTGTACAGCATTACACTTGTTTTTAATCTGATCAATAGTTTTGTTGTAAGAAAAAGTAGGGTTCCTGCAGAATTCTTATTATTGTGTACAGAGTCGCGGAGAACGACCAGCAAAGTTTAAAGGAGGTCTGAAGCAAGAACCAAGCCAAACTTAAAAACCTGCAACTTTTTAAAGTTTATATATTTTTAGGGTTCCGTACTCAAAGGGTAAAAACAAACAGTGTTCTTAGTAATAGGGATTACTAAGACTATACTGTTTGTGTGTCACAGGCTGTACAAATTATATATTTAACAATGTTACTCAACTCGAGCTTGGTCGATTCATTTATAAGTTATTTCCAAAGCATTTTCTACTGATCCACGGTAACTTTTCAATAATAGCTTGAGGACTTCTATCAAAATCCACAAAAATTCGTGGGTGCTTACGTCCACGCAATGTTTTGATCGAAAAGTGGAAAAATGTAGTAGGAGGGTAAATAGGGTGTTGTGACTTGTGATGCAACCATATTAATTACTGTGTTGGCGTGCGTCGTCGCAACCCAACTAGGTATATGCATACAACGCGCTATTTCATTGCAAAAACGCAACCAAAAAGCGCGGCCTCCCTTTTAATATGCTCATCTTCAACATGACGGCAATTATAAAATTTGTACCCTCCCTTACCCTCCCATTGAAATTTATGGTCGGGTTTATCCCGGGCTTGGCCGTGACGTAGCTCGAGCCCTCGAGCCCTACCGTACTTCAACGTATCATTATAACCCACATTAAAAACGCAATTACTTACCCCCTTTTTCTCAATTTCCATAATATAACGATAAGTTGGTAGAATAATCGGGGGTCTAATTATAATACTTCGATCGATTGTAAGGTCTCTGCTTTACTAGCAGTCTTTAAGCCAGCAACGCTCATTGCAACGCTATGAAAAATGTGTTCAAAAAGATATTTGGTTGGTTACACCTACATCAAAAAGTTTACACTTAACTGATGAATATAGATATTATTATGGTACAAAATAATAAAATTAAAGTACGCGTTTCTGATTTTTTATTGATTTTTTATTTCTATTCTGCAGCTTTTGCGCCCACGTCAAAACATTAACCAATCAATAACGCTGTTGGAAGGATAAGTTTCTGTCAAAAAATATCAGAAATCTATACATATAATAAAACTGTAGAAATGAAAATTCTGTACATTAAAGATATTAAAAAAATAATAAGCAGGGGGTGTTACTACATCGCTATAGAAGCCAAAACTGTGGTTAGTTTTTTGTCTGTCTGTCTGTCTGTCTGTCTGTCTGTCTGTATGTCTGTCTGTCTGTATGTTTGTTCCAGCATCACACGAAAACTACTGATCCGATTTGAATGCGGTTTTCGCAGATATATTTGTCTTCTTCCAACTTAAAATCTGGCGTATAAAAAAAATTCCCCCCACCCCTCTAAGGGGACAAAAGAGGGGTCAGAATTTGTATCAAACTTTTGTATATAACACGAAAACTACTTTTCCGATTTGCATACGGTTTTCGCAGATATATTTTTCTGCTTCCAACTTAACATCTGGTGTATAAAGTTCCCCTCCCCCACCCCTCTAAGGGGACCAAAAAGGGGGTCGGATTTTGTATCAACTGATGAAGTAGAAATACTTTATATGGCATATAAATAAGTCTATAAGTGCGAATAATGTTCGCACTAATAGCCGTTTTCTGAGCTCAATATAGTCCGAGCTATACTCAATATAGTCCAGAACGTTTCATAAAGTGACACACTTGCGCACTACTTCAAGGACATAGTTATTATAATATATTTAGGGCCTGTTTCACCACTTCCTGATAAAGTGCCGAATAGGCTATCCACAACTTTTAGGACAGATTTTCCATACTCTATCAATATAATACATCTATCAAGTTAAGTGGTGGATAGCCTATCCCGCACTTAGCAGGAAGTAAAAACAGTACAGTAACACTAAACTTCACTGTTTTTGGTCATCCTCTTAAGTCATTTTGTGTTAAATTAAGAAATTTAAAAACAACCCTCGATTTCAAAACTCGGTCAGGAATTAGAATATTGATCCGATAAAATTACAACTTTCATGAAATAGATTACCCATTTTCTAACACTGAGAGGACTGATGTTGATTAATTATTGCTAAGAACACTCTCGATCATGTTAGCTTTTAAACAAAAAAGCTAGATTGAAATCGGTCCACCCATTCGGGTGCTACGATGCCACGGGCACACACATAGACTTTCTTTAACACCCCTCTTTTTTGTCCGGGGTTCAAAATTATGGATCCTTATTTTTACTTACGTTTTTCATGGGAAATATGTATGTTATAGCAGTTTGTCACGTGTCAAAAATGTATGTAAAAGATTATAAAGGGCCATAATAATATATGAAAACAATAATAGTAGACCTAATTATTAATACACACAAGCTGGCACTACTTTTTATGGTTGCTTATGAAAATACTATAAAGAAATAATATAAATAAAATAGAATATAAAGATATAGAAGTCTCCTTCCTTTCCTAAACAATTGATAATTATCCGTTAAAGTATTATTATAGACATAATTAAGTATAATTATCGAGTCAATTACTCCATCCAATTAATTTTTACAATCAACATGAACATCTCAAAAAGAAACAAAAACATCTCAGCTGCAGAAGAACGAACGAGTAAACAAAAGAACGATGAAATTATAACCTTCATCAAAGTGCAGCGCCGCTCAGTTACATACTCGTAGAATCAGTACCTCGATTCTACATTTTTATGCAACAATGCAGCTTCAACCTCGTTCGACTCAGTCGTTACCTCTTGGAAACAGCTGCAGAAGGCATTAATTTTTGTTGTACAGTAGAAAGAAGGTCTACTATCCCCGTCTTAAAAATTTTCACTCAATACACTATTAAGTTTCGAAGAATGTTTACAATTTTTACCTATCCCAAAATCGTTGTAAATTTTTTACTTCTCATATTATCGTGTACGTCAAACAAACATTTTCAAGTAAGAAAATTGCAGTTTGAGGGCCTAAAGCAGTCCAAAATATGTCCAAAATGATAGAGCATACAAACGAAGACACTTTTTTGTTAAGTAGATAATTTAGTAGAATCGAGATACAGCTTTAATGAAAAACAAAAATCACCCCTTTCTCCCCTGGTTTCTTCCCCGTACTTCCGACAGAAATCAAATCCGGTAATGGCTTACATTTTATTTTTATTAATCGACTTCAAAAAAAGGAGGTTATCAATTCGACGCGTATGTATGTAATATTTCCAGAACTGCCCAGTTTTTGTATATGTTAATCTATAATGTTAATTATAGATTATAATGTTAATTATAGATTAACATATACAAAAACTGGGCAGTTCTGGAAATACTACATACATACGCGTCGAATAATTGATAACCTCCTTTTTTTGAAGTTAAGTCGGTTACGACTTCAAAAAAAGGAGGTTATCAATTCGACGCGTATGTATGTAATATTTCCAGAACTGCCCAGTTTTTGTGTATGTTAATCTATAACAGCTTCTGAACAAATGTGCCAAATTTCAAAAGTATATGTATGTATGTATGTATGTATGTTTTTATGTTTGTTCACCCATATCTCCGGAACTACAAGTCCGATTTAAGTGATTCTTTTTTTATTGCACTAGGTATTGTTCAACTTAGGGTATAATGCAAGTTTCATCAAAATCGGTTCAGTAGTTTTGGAGATACGGAGTTTTAATTCTTAATTACGCACAATTTTGAAGTCAGTTTTATCTTTTTAAAATACAGTTATTATAGTAATTACCTTCCTAGTACTTATGACTTATCAGAGCATCAAGGTATATTAACATCATAATATTTTTCTTTTTCATACATTTTTAGTTTTTGAAAGATCTCTCAAAAGGAAACAAGTGCATGTGGTTATAAAATTAATGTTTACCGTATAAAAACTGAATTATTTTGGATGGTAGGTAGTTAGGTACCTACTATTATTTTCAGTTATAAACAACCGGCCAGTAATACAATATTATTTTATACAAAAAATTGTATAAAATAATAAATGTATACTCTTTAAATACATAATAATTAATAGTATCGTGGTTTTTAGTCAAGTATTTTTTTTAAACTGCACTACAAAATGCAATGAATACGGAACCCTTAAACGAAAACAATAAAAATTATACAGATTATTATTTTATGCTGCGCCATCTAGTAATGAAAAGACAAAATAAAACTTCAGCAGCTTGAAATAGAGAAAAGTAACTCTTAACTTAAAAATATTTATTTAGCAGTTCCTTTTGTGTTGTGTTGTATAATTAATAATATCATTAAAAATATTCTAAAGCAAAAATTTTATTTTAACTTGTCAATTATTTTCAACAGCTTTGTAATAATTATTTAAAAATTGTATCTATTCGCCACTAGGTGACGCTACTATTACCAGCTACAAGCAAGTTGCTTTTAATTTAATAATATTATTATATGATAGGGTATTTTAATATTTTTAATACATAATATAAGTCTAATAATAACGCCTAACTTGAGTAACAAAAAGTAACAATTTCTCTTTCTAGAAGTAAAACGCGATACGTTCACTTCTCACTCAACAACTAGATGGCGCTACATACATTTTAAATAGTTCTATTTTCATCAGCCTATGTACGTCCAATAGACGTAGGCCGCATAAACAGCAACTCTTAAAGGAAAAAAAGATAATATTATTATAAAGTAAAAAATATTAATCAGTTCAATAAAAGTTCCAAAACTTCCGAGCACTAAAAACAATAGGCTTTAAGCCAAAACAGTGCACCGTAATAATTTAATTATTATTGAAGCTCCCATGATTGCAATATTTTCAAGATCTCACATTTAAGGTGGCTGGGGTCGACTTCACTATTTACGGAAATGTAGAGAAAAACCTTTTATTAAATTAATTATAAAAAGTGATTTAGACTATACTATTTCTCAGACTTCGCTGTATGTTCGTCCGTCTACCATCATGCATCTCAAGAGTCGCAATAGCTAATAGTTGAAACTTTCACAAATAGTATCTATGGTCTATTGCCTCTAAAGGAGCACTGGAGCAGATACTAAAACGAAAGTCAATTGTATTTTTTCTCGATTTCAGTAATGGCAACACTAGGTAGGCACATTAAATTCACAAAATACTAAATAATAAAAATAAAATAATTGTTAAATATAGTTTTTCATATCAAATTATTATTAAATTTTTCTTCCTTGCCCGGGACCTTGTTCGTCGTCTATTATTATAATCTCGGTTCAGCGGCTTAAACTGAAAGAAGTAACAGGTAGACAGACAGTATGTGTACTGTGTACATTACAAATTTACAATAGAATATGAATTTATATTTTTATAACAATCATAGATACCAACTACAAGCTATAAATTATACTCGTTCGACAAAATTTTCGAAAACAATTTGCCACATCCCTTTAAATGTATTCAAATATCATTAAAATCGGTATGACGAGGCAAACAGGCGCTCGCATTACTCATAATTATTCCGAAACCCAATCGAATTATCTTCAACGAATGTCACAGGAGTGCTATGAAGACATGCGCTCTCTTGGAGCAATTATCTCGGGGGGTCGACCCCCCGGCATCCCCCGCCCCCTGGGGGTCCCGCACAGTCCGCCAGATCATCTTCACCCTACCTTTTCTGATGAAGATATGTAAATAGCCTGACGCCCGCCGCTTAATGGGGGACTTTCATTTTACTTAATGTGCTTCTTTATTATTTCTGGCCGACGCGCAGCTGGGCTGAGTTCGTTATGTCGACGAACGTTCGCAGAAAAGGCTAATTGAAAAATAAAAGATTTTAGTACAAATTTTCTTCAAGATGAAATCATTATCACACATAATATACCTTTAGACCAAGGAAATATACCTAATACTAGTGTCCGACCGAATCATCTTCTGGCAAAATCATATTTTAATTCTTTGAAATCGAAGATCAAACGCACGAAAACTAATGCACTCTTGTTTGTTCTTGTCTTACCCAAAATGTTGCAATTACCAAATTTTATTCATCTACTTTTTATTTTTATTATTTAACATTGACTAGAAACATTAAAAGGAATCGCCTAGAATTCATCCAAAAATTTTATCTTGTATCCAATCTGGAATTTCCTAACAAGAAATTTGAAATTCTCCACTTTAGCTGAATGCAGTGATAATTATGCCATTCGATCTGACACAATAATATAGTATTAATAATAATAAACAGTCTGCATATTCAGCACGTGATAGGGCGCCGCCCCGGGCTCGGGCGCCTGTCATCGGTCGTCAGCCATCACCTGCTGATGATTTATGGCCTCGCACGATACCTACCTGAAAACTCCAGGGAGTACTACCTCATTACTTTGGTACACACTGAACCCTACCTTTTAAGTTTTAAGGGAAAAAACACAAGTTTTTTATAATAAGTTTTTTTAAATACTAACTGCCGCACTGAGATACAAAATATATTAATTAGTAAACTATAATTGAAAATTTCAACTATCTGGCATTATCCAAACCAAAGTTACGAGGGTGCAAAAATACGACGAAACGTTTCGAGAAAAGGTAGTTAGTGCCCGTGCGCGCTTCGCTTGGCTCATCTTGGCGGGGGCACTCCCGTGCCCCCAGATAAATAAATGAAGATTTTGACATAAGCCCCATCCATTATCTGTCAAACTCTTCATTAAATTGAAATTAAGGGTCAATTCAGACCGCAACGTAACGCGTAGATCCATTTCTTGTACTGATTTGACAGATCTCAATTGCGTGAGACGTCTTACAAATCTGTCAAATCCATACAAATTTAGAAATGCATCTACGCGTCGGGTTCGGTCTGATTTAACCCTTATTCATCATTAATTAATGTCTCTGTGTTTGATTCTTTATTTCTGTATTTGGTAGTTATAACTTATAACTTATATCCCATCATATGTTACTGCTAGAACAACTTTATTTGCCTTAAAATCCTATATAAATAGTCAATCTCCGCGAACCCCCAGTCTAACATTATAATAATACTTAGTCCTATCTAAAAGGGGTCGGGTAGTTAAGCGAGACTGCTAAAATAAACGTACCGAATTTATAGAAGCACTAAAAGTCCTAATCTTATCTTTAATGGCGGGATCATGACTAGACGCCCTAGGCGACTTAAAATCTGACTTAACCCAAACGAAATTAAAGGCTACAATGTAATTACCATAAGCGTACTTTACTATTACGTCGTGCAAATTGCGCCTTAGCTCTCCGAATGTAAGCGATGAGCGATTTTTGTAACAAAGTTATTTCTTTAATAGTACAGGTTTAGAACGTGTTTAGAACATTATTTTTTGATAATTATCAAACAATTTTTTCGTCAGTAGCTTCAAATCTTCAAAAACTAGTCAGGGTGCCCTAGAACAAAATTTTTTGTGATTACTAACAAGCTAATTTTTTGTGAGTAGCTATATTTTGATAAGACGAACAACAGTTTTACTTTCGAAAAATCTCCAAAGTGGTAGCTAACAGAGATATAAAGGATTTCATACTTTGACTTGATGGTCCTAAAATATGGATTGTTTTATTTGTAGGACAAGGTTACTCATAATTCATAAATTATATAACTATTAACCTACCAATATACAAAAAATCAACTGGCTAGGGTTCCGTTTTAGAGTACAGTAGTCAACCAAGTTTTGTTGATTACAGAACTCTAAAACGGAACCTTAACCAGCAGATTTTTTGTACATTGGTAGGTTAATAGCTACTTATATAATTTAAGAGTTGCCTTTTTATATATTTAAGAGTAACCTTGTCCTACAAATAAAATAATCCATATTTTAGGACCATCAAGTCAAAGTATGAAACCTTTCTATCTCTGTTAGCTACCACTTTCGAGATTTTTCGAAAATAAAAATGTTG
This sequence comes from Plebejus argus, assembly GCA_905404155.3. Classification (NCBI taxonomy): domain Eukaryota; kingdom Metazoa; phylum Arthropoda; class Insecta; order Lepidoptera; family Lycaenidae; genus Plebejus; species Plebejus argus. The sequence goes on from FR989930.1 coordinate 8,142,648, forward strand.
TTCATCTTATCAAAATGTAGCTACTCACAAAAAATTAGCTTGTTAGTAATCAATAATCATAAAAAAATTTGTTCTAGGGCTCCCGTACTATAACCACCTCCGAGAATTTTCGCAAATAAAATTGTTGTTCGCCTTATCAAAATGAAGCTACTCACGAAAAATTCTAGAAAGCGGTTAGTTTTCCCTTGCAAAAAACACTATAATCATTTCTTTGTTTTTTGATATTGTATACTTTAAAATTTACAAGAAACTATACAACATGAAATTTTAGTGGTTGTTTTCCCGCAGTAGAACGATTTACCTATAGTAGTACCATCGAACCATACCGATAGGCGCGAGTTACTATGGACCCAACCGATTTTTTTTTTGATTTGAACAGAAAAAACTTTACAAAGCTAATGTACTACTAAGATAGAATCATTTTACTGCGGGAAAACAACCATTAAAATTTCACACTGTATAGAGACCTTCTAACTATCTTATTGGGAATATTATCTCTATAATGAATAGTATGTATTTTGTTAGCATTGCACACTGAAATAAAAGTTAGAACGGCGCGGCGGTTGCAAAATGGATTTTCATTTTTCTTGCAAATCGTTCCATTTTGTGACTTGTACGGTGCGTTTTCCGAGTCTCGCCTAAGGCACATCGAGATAAACGCTTTATACGCGTGCAGTCAGGTTTATGTGCGTAGTTTGACTAGCACTGAGCTCTGAGCACTGCTTTCACCGCCAACTTAGCTACAGGATTACATTGTGTGACAATTTCAGTTATGATCACGCCACATTGGATTTAATTATTCCTGTCTTCTGACCGATACTTATTGTTTAAAATATGAGATAATCTCAGAAAGCAATGCTTTTATTATATTGATTCTATACCCAAAAAGCGTTTTAAATCACGAGTAAATACTAAATCAATGTGAAAAATCTTGTTCTAAGTAAGAAATAATTGTTTTTAAAAGTAGTCTGAGAAGTTAATGTCTTCTAAATCTGTATTTATTATACAGGCTAAATATTTTCATCAAAAGATAAACCAACCTTATAATCACCTGTATAACAATAAACATATTTTTGTAAATTGATTTCCGCAAAGTAACGCTTAATTCTAATAACTTCTGGATGTGTCTGAAATGTTTAGAGAATAAATTCTATACTAATATACTACCATACTAATATTATATTTAGATGCTAAACGCATTATAACTGTGCCCTATTTACTTGCATGGCACTATTCCCAGCCTCTTACAATTCAATGAACAATCTTCGAAGGAAATCAAAGAAACTTCCACATGCTAGATGCTAGGTAAAGGTTGAATGACATAGGGCTGCGGAGACCAGCTGACCCCGTAACTTGTCCAAGCGTGTAGAGGGGACCCTAGTCTTAGTTTTATTTTTACACTTGCCTTTCAAACGACACATTTTTTGCCTTACGCAGGTTCGGATCGATAGTGTGCGTTGGCATAGCCTGCACTACGGAATTTTACGGTTCGGCAGTCCGCGTTTTTTACTTATAGCGCTTTATGTGTATAGAGTGCAATAGACAATGAAAATTCTCGTATCTTATCAAATATGGTGTAATTGGTATTACAGAACAAATTGCTAAAGATTACATCCCAATTCCTAGTAGTTATACCCTTTAGGACGCTTTAAGACTACTGTGCGATTTCGGATATCCAGACTCTACTTTCCTGACGTCTGTATAGCTACTACTATGGTCTAACCACGAGGCTAGTCTCAGAATTTCATATATATTTTTTTAATTTCATTTAAGTGAGTAACTTATTCTAGTAATCTAGTATGTTTTGCCTCGTTTTGTAGCTTGGACCGTAGTCAGTAATCACAAAGTAATTTGAAACAAGGTCCGCGCTGTAAGACACGCCCACAGTTTGTCTTGTATCGCCGGCCAACTGATCTAAACTATAGCTGGGGGAGGGGGGAGGGGGGTCTAACTAGATTCCTCCTAACTTTCTCGTGCCAGATAATGATCTTCGCTACGTGGGTGCTACATACGGGTCGCTACGGCCTGGAGCGGACCGTTCGAAAATAATAAATCTGCTGTGAAAATTCAAAGTCCATACTAATATTATAAATGCGAAAGCGTGTCCGTCTGTCTGTTTGTTACTTATTCACGCCCAAACTGCTGAACCAATTTAGCTGAAATTCGGTATGAAGATACTTTAAGCCCCTGGAAAGGACATAGGATATTTTTATCCCGGAAAAATGTACGGCTACCGCGCGATAATCGAATCTTAACGCAACGGAGTTGCGGGCGTCATTATGTTATAAATGCGAAAATGTCTGTACAATTGTTTGTTACTTCAACTACGGAACCGGTTTTAATGAAATTGATAGTTTCGGATATTGTGTAGCCCAGAAAATGTTCCCGCGACAGAATACTAATTTCGATATTACAATATGACGGTAACACAGAGCCTTAACTAATACAAATACAAATACAAATACAAATACTTTATTTAACGTAGATAAGAATTTACAATTTTCAAGAGTGATGGTCCCCCAAACTAGGCGAGGCCTGTCCTATGGGGGAATAAACTAAGTACTACTTTTTTGCGTGAAGAAGTAACAAACATACCTACATACTCAAAGACTTTCACCTTGATAGTAAAAGCACGGCCTTTCTTTTATAATATGAGGTGGTTTGAAACATCTAGGTCCCAAGATAAGTACATATTCACAATTGATTGATACCAGCGTCATAACTTTAAAAAAAATCGCGATTTACTGCATTAAAAAAAGTCGGATGAAAATTGGACCTGATTTTGGCAATTATGTAACATTTTCCTTCTCAAACAATATTTTCAAGTTTAATATTAAGTCCTAGCTTCATCCAGGAGCAAGTCGGAAGACAATTTCCAGGCGGAAATGACGCGCACAGAGGTGGGACGGACTGAAGACTTCCGTAGAGAGCTGTGCTCATTACTACACATATTTATATTTCACAGAAGAATATTATTTGCTTTAGTAAATACTAGATGACGCCCGCAACTCCGTTGCGCCAAAACTCGTTTATGGCACGGGAACCGTTCATGTTTCCGGGATAAAAAGTATTCTATGTCCTTTGCCGGGACTCAAAGTATCTCCATGCAAAATTTCAGAAAAATCAAAGGTTTGGGCGTGAAGAGGTAACAGACAGACAGACATACAGAAAGACAGACAGACGGCCACCCTTTGCATTTATAATATTAGTATGGATTATAGTAAATCATGACGACCAAAACAAAACAGCTGACCTGAGCTATAATAAACATGCATGCATCATCGGAGAAATTCTTTCATAGGCAGATGGCGGACCAAATTCTATGCTAGTACGTACTAGAAACTACGAGTATAAGAGACAAAAAGGAAAGAACGAAAAATCATGTTTGTTTAATTAACATCCTTAACTTAATATTGGCAATTTGCACATCATTTAAAATTATGAAAAAGCAAGTAAACTCTTAGAGCTCGCCGTGTTCCAAAAACTGATACAAGCTTCAAGTTCCCACAGAACACCATCTCTATGACTATCCCACGACACCGGCCTTCGGTACTAAAATAGCCATGGGTCAAACGTACCAAAAGTTCAAATTTAGAATAATCCAACAGGGGATGCTGCAACATCCAACTCAATTTATATGCACACACCTTTACTTTCAACAACGTTAAATATTAAATCTCCTTAAACACGCCCGTGCGAATACCGACTCTGTTACGACGAGACAAGGTTGAGAATATTATAAACGGTACGCATAACTAGTGTTGTAACTTACTTTGGACCCTTAATTTGTCGAATAAGAACCGGTACCAACAATAGATTAGCATTAACATAACTCCTTGACCGGAGACTGGACGCATCAATATTTATGAGTACACCGGTAATTTTCTCTTTTTACAGATTTTAGTTGTGATTTTGGTGCAGTGGTGGTCGCACGATGGAAGAAGTATCTAAAGTTACTTAAATGTAGTCTACTGGGTATAACTGGTCAGTATCAAAAATATATTTTTTGTTTCACTGTCTTTTCGTTAAATTTTAAATTATTATTAATAATTTATTGTAGAAATTTAAAATACTCGTTATAAATTAATTGATTGTTTATGAGACCTTATTATTAAAATAGCTGGTACCGTTTAGATCCCTAATTTAAATGTTAGATGAATTCGAAACTTCTAAGCTGTCTCTTCACCTGAAGCGACTAGAATTTTCATGAGAATTATTTATTAAATAAGATGTCCAATTTAGTTCACCGATGTAGTTCGAGGTAATTTGATCACTATGTCGCCTTGATAAGGAGCAAAATGTTTTGCAGGTGGAAATATTTCAAATCATTTGATGAAGGGTTGAACTAAAACTATCAATAAATCGATGAGCGTCGCTCTCGCCACAGCCCGGTTCATCAGCAGTGTGCACACACCATCACACAGCTGATTTATACCAAAAATGCTTTTGGTATATTTTACTTTCTCAATAATATTCGATATTATCCTTCAGTCTAAGATAATTTTTTTTTGTCTTAGTTCTGAGTTTTATGGCATTAATTTTATATTTTTAACAGAATCAAGTATCGGTATAAAATAATATAGTTAATCATTTTATATATATTATGTAATGTAGCTAATAAATAATACATAGGCTGCTATTTATGTATCCGGAACTGGCCACTTACAAGAACAATATTTAAAAAGTAATTACAACATTTGAAAATATAACTCTTTGGTTGAAGAATACATTTTGTTTCATGTGACTGTCAATTATTTTTCCATTGTGGCGTCATTTTGAAAATTGCGTGTCTTCATTTGCCATGGATTTAACGCGTGAACATTTTCGTGCAATGATTTACTACGATTTTCGGCGTGGGCTAAATCAACAACAGTGCTTTATTCAACTCACCGCAACTTTTGGAGATGAAGCACCATCAAAAACCACTGTTTATCACTGGTACAGTGAGTTTAATCGTGGGCGGTCTATGCTCACGGATGAAAATAAAGAAGGTCGCCCAAAAACAGCTGTTGTCCCACAAAATATAGATGCTGTGCGGGAACTAATAATGCGTGATCGTCATGTTACATATCGCGAGATAGAGGCGTCCTTAGGCATAAGTATGACGAGCATACATAAGATATTACACGAACATTTGGCTGTAAAAAAATATGTTCGCGTTGGATTCCGCACAACTTGACAATCGATCAAAAACGGGCTCGTGTCGATTGGTGCAAAAAAATGATAAAAAAATACAACCGTGGTACGTCAAAAGCCGTTTATAATATCTACACAGGTGATGAATCTTGGATCTATGCATATGACCCCGAAACTAAACAACAGTCAACGGTGTGGGTGTTCCAAGATGAGCCGAAACCAACAAAAGTTACTCGTGCAGAAAGTACTTTGAAGCAAATGGTCGCCTGTTTTTTTGAAATTAATGGACATGTGGCTACAGTGCCATTAGAGAATCGTAAAACGGTTAATTCTGAATGGTATACGACCATTTGTTTACCAGAAGTCTTTGAAGAAATAAGAAAGGACAACCGACAACGCAGAATCATATTACATCACGACAATGCTAGCTGTCACACCTCAGCTGAAACAACTCAGTTTTTGGAGGGTCAAAAGACCGAATTGACTGGTCATCCGCCGTATTTGCCATGGCACCTAACGATTTCTTTGTATTTCCATACGCGAAGAACAAATTACGTGGTCAACGTTTTTCGAGCCGCGAAGAGGCTGTTGATGCGTTCAAAATGCACGTTTTGGAGATACCTCAATCAGAATGGAAAAAGTGCTATGAAAATTGGTTCCAGCGTATGCAAAAGTGTGTCGATCATCGCGGCGAATATTTTGAAAAGCAATAAAACCATATTAAATGATATATGTTTGTTTCTTTTTTTAATTCCGGATACATAAATAGCAGCCCTCGTAATGTAGCAAGGAAACTACAAAAGAAATTAGATAATATAAAATATTAAATACTTAATATATTTTGTGTAACATGTAAGCCAGTAGGTGATAGCAATTACATATTTATCTACCATAATATATTGTAACTGAAAACGAAACCTAAATAAAGAGTTACAAAAAATAGTTTGAAATATCGAATAGTTTTCACTTTGGTATAAATTTGTCGGAAAGGCGGGCAAACAGTTCATCAGTAATTTACAATTTTATGGGTTGTGGGAACGCGCGGGGGCGCCCGCCGGTGGCCCCGCCCTAACCCTTTGGGAGGGTGGGGAAAAAAGTTTGAGAAATTCTCCTTATTTATTGTTTTTAAAGATGAGATGGACAGATACAAAATAAAATACTTTGGGATATGTTTTTTAATGTAAGTTATTTAAATGTATAGATAAGTAGTATATAAATACATAGAGAAGTAAGTACTCTCGCTCTGTTCTTTTGTTTCTTTTATTATAGTGTTCATGTAACTTACCAAACTAGGCATGTTCTTTTTTAATCCAGTTAAGTATCCAATACACTTACAACATACTTTCTGTGAATACAGAAATTCTCGTACCTTTTCATTTCAAATTCAGAAAATGTTCTAAAATTTAAATAAAATAGTAATAAAGTTACATAAAGTTCGCTGGATTATAAATAAAGATATATAAAATATAAATATAAAACACTATGTAGGTAACCAACACGTCGATAAAAACAGGCATAAATAAAATAAATTGATACAAAAATGTACTTATTTGCTGTCTGTACATTCTGACGCCTCCCTGCAAGAAACGTGTGTAAACGAGAAAGGAGACGCTGAGACGGGTCAGAAAGGGAGATCTTTAAGATTCGTCACCATAGCAACCCTTATTTCGGTACGCACACATGCAAATATAAAGCTTAGAGTTCACTGTTATCAGTATTAAAATTATATGGTATCGTATTCACTATAATATTATAATTTTATTACAGTATCTAATTGGTCGCTGTTAAGCATTTTGTTTCCTAACCCACAAATTTTTTTGTTGTTAAATTTTGAATGCAGTCTTGTTCTAAGTAAATCATCTAAGGAACATAATAATACTCCCCACACCGGTTTCGGTGACGGTGGCCGGTTTCACTGAAACCAGGCCAGGTACGCAGGAGTAATTTTATAGTGCCCAAGTTTGTGCGCAGTACACAAGAGCACTCTCTATGGATATTCCTTTACTCTCATAACCAAGTGGGACGGCAGACCGACACGACCGGCGAGAGAACAGGCGCAGGACCGACTTTCTACATGCCCATCCGGCGCATGGATCATCTTAGATCTTACTTGTTAGACAATCAGGTGATCAGCCTGCATTGTCCTAACCAAACTTGGAAATAACATGTTTCCAACGCGGGAATCGAACCCACGACCTCCGAGTCAAGAGCGACGCTCTAGACCACTGGACCACGGAGGCGTTAACCTACTACTGCAGCATTCATAACTCAACACGTAATTTTTAGTGGGTTAGTACACCAATGCTTAACAGCGTCCGTATATAATAAAATAATCGGCCAAGTGCGAGTCGGAATCGCGCACGAAGGGTTCCGTACCATTATAGAGCAAAATTAGGCCATAAATTGTGTTTTTTGTATGGGAGCCCCCCTTATTTTTTATTTTATTTTAATATTATTATTAAATATTAAAGTACACATATAACTAAGGATTTTGTGAAAAATTCAAGTACCTACCTGTTGCCATTTTTGATATAGAGCAAAAAAGGCCAAAAAAATCACGTTTGTTGTATGGGAGCTCCCCTTAAATATTCATTTTATTTTATTTTTAGTATTTGTTGTTATAGCGGCAACAGATATTATACATAATCTGTGAAAATATCAAATCTCTAGCTATTACCGTTCTTGAGTTACAGCCTGGAGACAGCAAAAAAGTCCAAAAAATCACGTTTGTTGTATGGGAGCCCCCCTTAAATATTCATTTTATTTTATTTTTAGTATTTGTTGTTATAGCGGCAACAGATATACATAATCTGTGAAAATATCAAATCTCTAGCTATTACCGTTCTTGAGTTACAGCCTGGAGACAGACAGACAGACAGACGGACAGACAACGAAGTCTTAGTAATAGGGTCCCGTTTTTACCCTTTGGGTTCGGAACCCTAAAAACTATTATAGGATACATTTTGATTTACATAAAAACTTTAGAAACCTCCAATCGCGGAAACTGTGATTGCTACGAAACGGCGTAGCAGAGCTACGAAAATATCGGCTTATGTAAACGTAGCTGTTTAGCACGTGGGGACTGTTTCTCCACTTCCTAATAAGTGTCGGATAGGCTATCCACAACTTATCTGATCTGTCAGATAAGTTGCGAATAGCTTATCCGACACTTATCAAGAAATAGTGAAACAGGCCGAATTTGTACGAAAATAGACGAAGTTTCAATTACTACTTAAACTACGCATTCGCATCGTCGGTTTTGTTCGGCTATTTCCGTATCCATTCGACCTGCCCTGCCGCCCTGCCCCGGGGTAGTTTTAAATGCCGATAACGGTATCTAAGGATTGTGAAAAACATGCTTACATACTTTGATTAAGATTAAGACTTAAATTGAAATTTCATATACGCTATAAAATGTAATAAATTTTTTATTTATATCTACTAAGTTTTTGGGAAATACAAGAGATATTTAGCAGCTATCGATAAACATTTATTTATTTGCGAAAACTAAATATTATAAATTAAATTGTACACTAAGCTTATACGGTATCACGCACACTCGTAGAAAATATATTAACACAAGGTATTAGGAGAATTCGACCCAACCCCTAAAGTTTCAGTTATTAAGCAAATGCTTCGTAAACATTTCGTGTACACACCTTTAGTTTCAGGCTCCGGCGATAAATATAAGTCTTAGACACAACACAGAGCTCTCTAATGAATAATTTATACGCCCTAAAGTTTAGATTACATTACTTTGTTTCTAAAATAATAAACATTTACGCAATACTTATAATGATGGGTTTCTTAAATTTGTGCATAGTAATTAGTAACAAATTAGACAGGTATAATTACAAATTTTGTCCGAGTCTTCACCTATTAATAATAATTTAATAATAATTATTATCTACTACTAAAAATATTATGTTCACTACGCATAATTATTGTAAATCTCCAATTAAAATTCACAATTTAGTAGCGTAATTTTGAACATTTTGGCCTTATTAAAACTTCTAGTTTCAGAAAATTGTACGTGTTTATAAGCTTTTGTGTTAACAGGATCTTACTCAAACCACAAAATAGCATCACAAATTGTGAATTTTTAGATACATAATATGTCATCCTGAGCTCCGTCATTAGGTGCGAAACGCGAGGCCTGATTCATTACGGCTGGGTACTCGTGATGACAAGAAAGGGGAATACCATACATACATTGGTCACCCAATGTATGTATAATATATGTATAGTAGTAGTGTATGTATAATATATGTACAATAGTATAGATTAGTCTCGAAAATATATCGCGGTCTCACAAAATATCTTGTTCCTATGGGTTGGTTCCTTGTTACCTAAAGATTATAAATTACTTATGCACTTTGATCTTATTCTCATTTTCGTAGATCAAATTTTTATTTGATCATTAAACATTTAATGGTAGAGTATAAAGACAATAATTATGTTTATTATAGACACAAAAAATTATTACACATACTTACCTATACGATATCGAATTAATATTAGAATTCTGTATATTTTATGCGAAAAATCATGTACGAAATAATGCTGTCAGTTTCTAGAATATTTAGAATTTAGTGTAAAGTACTAGATGCGGTTAAAGTTGTTAACAAATTGCTGGCCGCTAACGACTACGAGTAACTGCGGCGGTGACAGGCAGCAAGCTATAACGAACTTACATTCACCTACTTCCGAAATATTCTACCTTGACATTTGATCATGCACCATTTTAAACAACCGCTATTTATCACAGGCATTCACAGGTGTACAGCTAGAGGCATCTTAGTCCATGATTGCCTATAATTATTGAGATAAATATGGTATTTCAAAATGATCGGTGAACGTGAAGAGGCATCTTTATAAATTATATTACATATAGAGAGTATATCAGTGGGCTAACCTCGAGTTAGCCATCTGATAACTCTTTAGAGTGGGTTGCACCGGCTTACTTTAACTATAACTTGAACTTTAACCATAACAAAATGTGAAATGAACTGTCAAATCCCTAGCAAAAGTCGCCATATTTGACGATAACCTTAACCTTAACTTTAACTACGCTTCTGATGCAGTTCACCCGTATTGAGTAGTTTTATTAGGATGCGTCAATTAAGGATAAATTACGTTTGGTACTCGGTGACTGCCGCTGAGTTATAGCATAGCAATAGCTAATCTACGCGCATACGTCTAGTCGCACGCACACAAACACCGTGCTGAATTCTGCCGAACTGAAACGATGTAAAGCGGAAAGTGGCAACGCCGCACCGCTATGCCGGTCGGAGTTAGGTTTATTATCGAACCGAACGGAACGGAAACATAATTAGTTGCGATCAAAGCCCGCGATAAAATGATAGGCAAATAGCTTAAAAAGTGCAAAATTACTAAATGATAAATGAAACACAAAATTACCTATTTGATATTAGATTATAAGTGCCTGTGTCGCCACTTCCTGATAAAGTGCTGAATAACCGACCGATTCTCCATACTTTATATGTTAAGTTATGTGGTGGAGCCTATCCACCACTTAACTTAACTTATAAACCTAATATCCGACACGTAGAAGTAATGAAACAGGCCCATATTCTACTTTACTCTATATTATGGCGATTCATCAAAGCAGGTTGGCTCTGAAAGAAATGGAACGCATTAAAATTTGTTTGTCCTTAAGAATTTGCAAATTTTACAGATTAATACATTTATTTAGGACCTGTTTCGCCACTTCCTAATAAGTCCCGGATAGGCTATCCACCACTTAACTTGACAAATGGGGTATGGAGAATCTGTCAAAAAAGTTGTGGATAACCTATCCGGCACTTTATCAGGAAGTGGTGAAACAGGCCCTTAAGTAATTATAATATGCGCCTTATACGTTTTCATCAAACTTCAATTATTCGATAGTTGAAGTTTTATTTTAGTGTTATTGAGAAACTAGATGACGCCCGCAACTCCGTTGCGCCAAAATCGTTTATCGCGCGGGAACCGTACATTTTTTCGGGATAAAAATTATCCTATGTCCTTTCTTAGGACTCAAGGTACCTCCATACCAAATTTCAGAAAAATGGTTCAGCGGTTTGAGCGTGAAAAGGACGCACACACAGACAGACACACTTTCGCATTTATAATATTAGTATGATCTCTACACAAATCCCATAAATAAATATTCCAAATCGCGGCACGAAACTAGTTTCAATATTAATACTAGCGACCCGCCCTGCCCAACTTTAATAAGTTTCTCATCGACCTGGCCCGCTAGCTTAAGGCTCCTTAATTTCTATCCCCCCTGGCCGTCCCCCGACCACCCTAAGACATATTTCATCGGCGACTCCTCCTTAACTACCCCCCGGGCTCCGTGTAATTTCACATATAAATAATATATAGGATACGTGACACCGCTGCCCACGCTACAGATTATTTAACTACGAGAAACACAATATTATACGTAAGTGTATATTATTGAAATATTTTTTTGTAAAGTGAATTTGGAGAGAAACAAAAGTAGAGAGAAATAAGTTTTTTTTATTTAAAGTTACAATTGCTTTACGGTCACGATAAAATATTCCTTACTACGACAACTATGTGATTACAAAAAGTGAAATAAATAGTTACAGTGATGGCCAACGCGATGATGAAAAAAAGAGCGGCATTCTGCCTTTTTTATTGAAAACAGAAAAAATGCCGGCATATCGCGCGATAAAAATAACTTGACTTCATGTCTGATTAGGCTCTCATAATATTCTCATGAAAGAGAATATTTTTTTAGATATTACATTATAGGCAGACTGAACAATATGTAATGACTAGCTCTAACATACCATGCGTGCTGAAACACATTTTCCTTTCTTTAATAGTCACCAGAAAAAAAATTTATGCCGTTGTAAAAACGCGCTATTGAAACAGGATGGTATGAAAGTACTTTTATTTCCACCAAAAAAACAAAAACATTTAAAATATCATAAACTACAAATTAAAGTAGCAACTTATTATTATTGGCGTCAAATAATTAAATAAAACAGAACTATCGTGTGACCTCCATTATAGATATTAATTTACAAATGAAGCCGGAGAGATTGACGTCGACGCTAATAAACGATCGCGGGGGTACATAATGCGGGGAGTACGAAAAGACCCCAGTTTTGAGAAGAGGGGCCGGGGGGTGAACTGATAAGAGGGCGAAACTGGGGAGGGGGTTAAGACCTATATTGTTCTATAAGTTTCGTGTTTGTTTCAACTTTGGATTATTGAAATATTATATTGAAATGAGTAGGTTGATATTAAATAATATAACTATAAATAGTGAGTTAAACGAAGGCTTTACTCGCAGTATTGAGTTAATACTTAATATACCTAATATTAAGAAAAGTGTAGACTGTAGTATCAATTTTACGTAATATAAATTACTTAGTTTACAATTTCTATATTCTATCTCACATTTCTGTCTATAGAATAAAATTTGAATCTTAGCGCGTCTTTGTCATTTACGAACAGTATGGAAATGATATTTAGGTTCGAAAGAATTAATAAAATAAAAATATATGTGATGGAATATTTTTAAGAATGAATTCAAATGATGAAACAAATTTCCCTCATTTTACTAAGACATTATATTTAGAAGTAAATCCGCTTTATTTAGAAGCAAAACAAAACAGCTTATACAATATACATAAATGAAAATGTTTCTTCATAGCTGAAGTACGTAATTTATGTCCAACCCGTGCTCGTCGGGGTATCTCGTGGATGGGAACTAAGGACACTACTTTGGGGACAAATGACCCAATTTCCTTGAACGTTCCTACAGCCCTTGAATAACCTTCAGTGGCGCGTGAAAAGCCTGAACCGCCCTGCGCAAGTAGGACAACGAATGTGAAACGGGAGTTATATATTCTATGGAAAACATTCACTGCTTATTTATATGATTATATTTAAATTCACTGTTTTTAAGCGTGTTTGTCTGTTCGTTATCTGTTCACGCTTAAACCATAGATCTGATTTGATGTAATTGGGTAATGGTCAGGGTGCCCTAGAACAAATTTTTTTGTAATTACTAACAAGCTAATTTTTTGTGAGTAGCTACATTTTGATAAGACGAACAACATTTTTATTCTCGAAAAATCTCGAAAGTGTAGCTAACAGAGATAGAAAGGATTTCATACTTTGACTTGATGGTCCTAAAATATGGATTGTTTTATTTGTAGGACAAGGTTACTCCTAAATAATATAACTATTAACCTACCAATATACAAAAAATCAGCTGGTTAGGGTTCCGTTTTAGGGTACAATAATCAACCAAGTTTTGTTGATTATAGAACCCTAAAACGGTAGGTTAATAGTTATATTATTTATGAGGAACCTTGTCCTACAAATAAAACAATTCATATTTTAGGACCATCAAGTCAAAGTATGAAATCCTTTCTATCTTTGTTAGCTACCACTTTCGAGATTATTCGAAAATAAAAATGTTGTTCGTCTTATCAAAATGTAGCTACTTACAAAAAATTTGCTTGTTAGTAATCACAAAAAAATTTGTTCTAGGGCACCCGTACTATAAGTACTCAGTAATAATAATAATAATAATAGCTCCCACACCGGTTTCGGTGACGGTGGCCGGTTTCATTGAAACCAGGCCAGCTACGCAGGAGTATTTTTATAGTGCCCAAGTGTGTGCGCAGTACACAAGAGCACTCTCTATTCCTTTACTCTCATAACCCAGTGGGACGGCAGACCGACACGACCGGCGAGAGATCAGGCGCAGGACCGACTTTTTACATGCCCATCCGACGCATGAATCATCTTACTTGTCAGACAATCAGGTGATCAGCCTGCATTGTCCTAACCAAACTTGGAAATAACATGTTTCCAACGCGGGAATCGAACCCACGACCTCTGAGTCAAGAGCCGCGCTCTGTACCACTAGACCACGGAGGCGTTACTCTACTAAACTAAGTATATAAATAAAAACTATTGATCCGATTTGATGTAATTAGGTAAGTAGATATTTTGATTTTCGGATACAAAGGACAGTTTTAATGCTAAAAATCAACTATTTCCGTGCAATAAACGAATTCCTACCAGAATAAAGTTGCTTCAAGAATATCTGAAGTAAGAAAAACCATTGTTGGGTTATTCATTTATCACCTCACACTCTTATTACAAACGAAAGCTTGTGAGTTTTTATGATTGATACTTGCTCACGTCTAAACGGCTGGAGCGATTTAAATAAAATTTGGTATGAGATAAGTTCATACCCTGGATTAACACGTCATAGGCTACTTTTTACTGCGGGAAAATATCACAATTTATTTTAATAATTAACCGCAGGTAACACCACAGGGTACAGCTAGTATTTCATACTTTCTTCTTCGTTTCGCTTGTGGAGTTGGGACAAAAGTACTATACCCTTAAAATACAATAAACCATCCTCGTACTTAGTCGCTTGAAATAATGTATTGTATAATTTCCACGCTATAGTTATATTATTTGTACGTCTCTGTTCGGTAGGGGCGTTTTCATTAAAACTTGCGATGGCTTCCATACTACGTGTCTTGTATAGTTGTTTGTTTATTTGTTATCTAACGAACTAGATATAAATAAAATATAACTTTACAACTTTTGCTCACTATAACAAGTAAAATACAATAGGATATTATATCACTGCAATTTCTTCATAAACCATAAAAAAGTTATAAATAATAATTAATAATGATAAGACTTTATAATAAAACTTCCAAATACCTACGTTTTTGCCTTTACAGTATGTATTCAAATCCAATTTTAGAAATTGTAATATAGATCTAACTTGTTTATATTCGCAAAATATGTTTATTATATCATTTATGAACACACCTATCTATTCTAGTCATGGGAAATATTCAATTGTGTACAAAGGAAAAACGTTATTTCGGTAAGACAAACAACGGATCTCGAAATAATTTATCACCAACTCAATTTAAAGTTGTAAAGAGTCACCTCATCAGGCGACTGCGAAGGACATTACGGACAAAGAGCTGTGCGAAATTTAAATCCAACCCGCAGCTGCGGACTAGAGCGGACCTTAGAAACAAACAAATAACCCTCTCCCCCCTCACCTCTCCACCCCACACCCCCCTGGGGATGGCCGCCTTATACGACCACATCTTACAGGCCCCAATTTCTACTTCCTTTCCATTACACAGCCAGCGCTGACTAAACATAATCGTCGAACTTCCTTACGACTCTACCCTTCCGGAGAATTGCTCCGGCGAAGTTTTCTCGAAATCCCACTGTCTCCCCCACCCATACAGTTCACTTTTGGCTGCGACGATCTAAAGCGATCATCCGGCGACGTCGTTTTAAATTACTATTTAAATATTCCGAGATAGGGTCGCTTTTCGTGTGCAAAATGAAATTTTCCAATTTTCGTGGAGCCAACGCCAAAGCGGCCGAGTTAAGAACGCCGCCGTACAAGTTGCGATGTTAGCCGCGAATGTTTGAATAGTTTTCGTTGTCAGAACTTGTTTGGGCGAACGTTGCGGGTTCTTACACAAAAGACGAGGGGGTGGGCGATGATAAATGTTGGGATATTAATACTAGGGTCGGTGATATAGTATAGTTTTATGATCTTAGTTGGGCCGTAATATAAATCTGCTTTTCCGGCCGAGCTGCTGTGAATGTTGTTTTAGTTTCGCTGAAAACGTTTTATTTATATTACTGTTCTTAGGCTTTTATGCCTACTATTTATCACAATTTAAGTATTTTGATACTATCACTATCACTTTTGGCACTTTAAATTTTCAACCTCTTCCTTGTTTTTAAAGTATGGCAATAAATAAATGGTATATGAATATTTTTGTGATAAATTGTAATAATGTGACGCATGATTGATGAAATGAATATTTTTCTCCTTTAAAAGATAGACGTAGTAAAATATTGAATGAAAACTTAGCGATATTAGAGCCAAGTTCTTTTTTAAATCGAGGCAGGCATTTATTTATCGTAATGCAAATATATACAACTTAGGCCCACTTGCGCAGATCTGGGTTAAAGTAAACCCCGGATTAAACGTTATGTCTTTCTATTTAACCCGGTAATAACTTTAACCTGGATCTGCGCAAGTAGACCGTACTATATTACTTTGTTAGTACGCTTTACTATTCATCTCAATAACAAGATAATTTAAGTACATAGGTACTTGAATTTAGCACATAAACTGGATAGTCCGCATCGCAATTCGCAGTAAAGATAATATGAATATGAAGGCAAGTTAT
The DNA here is from genome assembly GCA_905404155.3 of Plebejus argus. Taxonomy (NCBI): domain Eukaryota; kingdom Metazoa; phylum Arthropoda; class Insecta; order Lepidoptera; family Lycaenidae; genus Plebejus; species Plebejus argus. Next base: position 8,159,036 of record FR989930.1, read on the forward strand.
ATTTCTCGGAGTGGCTTGGCACGCGTTATCTTTTATAGCGCCAAAACAATATTCATAAAATGTCCGTCGACGGCAAGATTTTATTACAAAGCACCTACAGAGAGTCCCTATCGTAACTACATCTCGGTCGAGCTTAGTACCCCAATTCTGCTATTTTAAGACAGCTTCGATTAAGGCTGGATCCTGTCAAACAAAAAATAGTTTTCTCGTATTATCAATAGTCACGGTGCCCTAGAACAATCAACAAAACTTGGTTGATTACTGTACCCTAAAACGGAACCCTAACCAGCTGATTTTTTGTATATTGGTAGGTTAATAGTTATATTATTTAAGAATAACCTTGTCCGACAAATAAAACAATTCATATTTTAGGACCATCAAGTCAAAGTATGAAATCCTTTCTATCTCTGTTAGCTACCACTTTCGAGATTTTTCGAAAATAAAAATGTTGTTCTTCTTATCAAAATGTAGCTACTCACAAAAAATTAGCTTGTAAGTAATCACAAAAAAATTTAATCTAGGGCACCCGTACTACAAGAGACAGATTTTTGAACTTTTGACAAATAAGAACGCGTTGGTTCGACATTTTACGAGAAAACCGATTAATTATAAGCATAGAGTTATTATGTAGGTACTACGTACATTATAAGTATTTATTTTAGTTTGCATTGAAACCATGTCGAAACTGTATTAGTTTTAGGTTAGATTAGGTTAGCAGTTTTAACCTTATCATAATATTATTCATTATTAATTAATTCCAATATTTTCACTACACTGTATCATTTAATCTTCAATATAATAGTATTATTGTAGACTGTAGTCTAATGTTACCATGCCAAAGTCTTGATAATAACTGTATTTTCATTAAAAAGATAAAATCGACTTCAAGTTGTACGTAATTGAGAATTAAAACTCCCTGTCTCCAAAACTACTGAACCGATTTTGATTAAACTTGCACTGTTCCCTAAGTTAAACAGAGATATTATGCGAACACAAACATAAAAACATACATACATAGATATACATTCGAAATTTGGCACATTTTTTCAGGCGCTGATATTATAGACTAAGTGCGAGTCGGACTCGCGCACGGAGGGTTCCGTACCGTTATAGAGCAAAAATAGGCCAAAAAATGTATTTGTATGGGAGCCCCCCTTAATTTTTATTTTATTTAAATATTATTATTATTTATTAAAGTACAATTATATTTAAGGCTTTTGTGAAAGTTTCAAGTGTCTACCTCTTATCATTATTGATTACGAGCAAAAAAGGCCAAAAAATCACGTTTGTTGTATTGTATGGGAGCCCCCCTTAAATATTAATTTTATTTTTATTTTAGTATTAATTATTGTTATAGCGGCACCGGAAATACACAATCTGTGAAAATTTCAGAACTCTAGCTATAGCGGTTCTTGAGATACAGCCTGGAGACAGACAGACGGACAGACAGACATCGCAGTCTCATGAATAGGGTCCCGTTTTTACCCTTTGGGTACGGAATCCTAACTAGGCAGTTCTGGAAATATTACATACATACGCGTCGAATTGATAACCTCCTTTTTTGAAGCCGGTAATAATAATAGTATTTTAATTATTTAAAAAGATTTTTGTTTTAGTATTTGTTGTTATAGCGGCACCGGAAATACACAATCTGTGAAAATTTCAGAACTCTAGCTATAACGGTTCTTGAGATACAGCCTGGAGACAGACAGACGGACAGACAGACATCGAAGTCTCATGAATAGGGTCCCGTTTTTACCCTTTGGGTACGGAACCCTAACTAGGCAGTTCTGGAAATATTACATATATACGCGTCGAATTGATAACCTCCTTTTTTGAAGTCGGTTAATAATAATAGTACTTTAATTATTTAAAAAGATAAAACCGACTTCAAATGGTACCTCTATCTCAAAAACTACTGAACCGATTTTGATGAAACTTGCAGTATTCCCTAAGTTGAACAATACCTGGTACAATAAAGAAAGAATCACTTAAATCGGACATGTAGTTCCGGAGATATACGTGCACAAACATAAAAACATACATACATACACTTTTGAAATTTGGCACATTCATTCAGAAGCTGCAGTTATAGATTACCATATACAAAAACTAGGCAGTTCTGGCAATATTACATGCATACGCGTCGAATTAATAACCTCCTTTTTTTGAAGTCGGTTTAAAATAGATATACACAGCCGCAGCACAGAACCTCTTTCCTTTTTGGAAGTCGGCTAACAAATTAGATTGCGACAATCCGAAAAAATCTATAAACATTTAACGGACGACAGTAAATTTTAATGCCAAACGCATTAGGTGATTGGATGAGATTTAAATAAAAAGCTGCAGGTTGTTTTGTCTCATGCAAAAAGCTACGTATAAACGCTTTAAAGTAGAATGTTCAGGCTTATTTGAAATCTTTCTTTTTTGTACCAATTATTATTATTGTAGTGTCAAACAATAACAGTCTGAAAATCACCTGAAAATAATAATATTTTCATAATCATTATTTCTGACTTTATTAGACACTATTTTTCTTTTTTCTACTTCTACTACTTTGACTTTACATCAGCAGTAGCCATCAAAAAAATTTCAGAGCCTACTCGATACAATATTAAAAAATCCCCTTTGTGTAGAAATTAATACTAATTTTACACTTTACAACTTACAGCTATAGTAATAGTATTATAGTACTGTATAGATAATTTAAAATTATCTATACAGTACTATAATACTATAAAATTATTAATTTTATACAATTTTGTCTTGTTTGTGTACAAATATGTTATAAATTTATAATATGTAATTTACTATTAGTTTAATAGTTTAATAGTTTTAAAAATAATCGGCCAAGTGCGAGTCGGAATCGCGCACGAAGTGTTCCGTACCCTTATAGAGCAAAATTAGGCCATAAATTGTGTTTTTTGTATGGGAGCCCCCCTTATTTTTTATTTTATTTTAATATTATTATTAAATATTAAAGGACACATATAACTAAGGATTTTGTGAAAAATTCAAGTACCTACCTGTTGCCATTTTTGATATAGAGCAAAAAAGGCCAAAAAAATCACGTTTGTTGTATGGGAGCCCCCCTTAAATATTCATTTTATTTTATTTTTAGTATATGTTGTTATAGCGGCAACAGATATACATAATCTGTGAAAATATCAAATCTCTAGCTATTACCGTTCTTGAGTTACAGCCTGGAGACAGACAGACAGAGGGACAGACGGACAGACGGACAGACGAACAGACGGACAGACAACGAAGTCTTAGTAATAGGGTCCCGTTTTTACCCTTTGGGTACGGAACCCTAAAAAGGGCCCAAAACACGCCTCGTGCTCTACGATTAAGTCCAAATTGGTCTTAAATTTATCGTCCAGTGGGTTAGCGTTAAATTACTGATTTGTACTGACTTTGCGACCAACATAATAATATATTTACAACACATTTACCAGTAACGAATGAACAAATAACATGCAATTATATACGTACTATGATTTAAAATATGCTTCGATACGATACTTGGATCTCAAAAACCTTTTTTAGGTTTTTCTTGTAGTGTTTTTGTTAATAATAATAATTATATCTATGGACGCTTCACAACACGTCAGTCCGGCCCGTGCTAAGTACCTGAAGGACTTGTGTTACGGGTACCTGCAGACAACGGAAATATATTTAATACTTTTATAGTATACATATTATATTTAAGATTTTTATTATATTATACGTATAATAATATATTTAATACAAGTCACCCACCAACTGAGCCACAGAGGTCATCAAATCGTTTAAAATATTATGTAATGTAGCACAATTTGAGATGTATAACTGTATATAAATACTATTTTGTATCAACAATTACTTCATCCCAAGTAACTATTGATTAGTTATATTTTCAATAACAAAAAGGAAACGTTTATTTTTCTCTTCTTGTTTTAATTTATTTCAATAAAATCGATTCTCGTAATAAAAAAATAACAAGTATCAAAATCACCAAAATTTATTGAGTGCGCTTTAACCCTTCACTGCTACTAGGTGTATAAAATGACCCAACCGGTAACGTGGTGACCCCGCGACCTGCAATCGTATTGTACCCGGCGTTACCCTGGCCCCGTGTCGCTTCCCATAACCTCTGAGGTTATTAGGTATTTTATCTGCCTGTATTGATAGATTTTCAGATATACCTTTTAACAAGATTTTTGCTAATAGTACCTCAGCACATTATAATAATGAACATAATTGTTATATCTATGGCTAATTTGACAATTGTATTTATAGACAATATAAACAGCCCTGATAATGTTAAGGGGACGAAAAAAAATAGTACCTCAGCCACTGCGAGACATAATAATTGGCAGTCAGTGCTGGCAGAGTGTAAACTATACTTATTTGGAGGCTTTCAGTATGAACTGTTGCTTACAATGTGACTCAATACTTTTTTAAACAGATCTTTTTTAAGGTAATTTATATAAAGTACAAAGAAATAACATAATACTAGCTGTCTCGGTGAACTTCGTGTCACTTTATAACCTTCCCTGGACTTCTACGAATATTTTAAGACTAAAATCAGCCCAATCCGTTCAGAAGTTTTCGAGTTTTAGCGTGACTAACACATTTGAAAATCCATTTTTATATATAAGAAGATAACCAAATAAAATTCTATAGAAAAATCCAGATTCATTAAATATTTCTAATTCTAGTAAAATGTAAAAAAATAGAAAAATATTTAATTTATTATTAAATTTAAAATATTAGTAAACCAATCCCATTTTAAAAGTATTTTATCTAAATAGAAACAGTTATAGTAACCGTCGAAGTATCTTAGTGACCTGAGGTCAGAGAAACCCTTCTGCTGTGGGTTCTCACGAAGACCTGCAGCATCCATAAAGGGTTGAGATAAAATAACCAGTTTGATATTCGAGTTTCAAAACGTGAATTCTAATAAAATAAAGATATGATGTTTTAGAGAAACATCTTGATATGATTTACAATAGTTAGGTACAGTTTATAAAAGTTTACTACTAGGATAATAATATACTATATTTTATTCATGAGTTGTAGGAAATGGTTTCAATTTATTCAAACAGTTTCCGTAAAGATTTGTTCTCTGATAATATCTAAGAGAATTATAACATTATAAATTAAATGAAACAATAAGAAATATGTCCGAACTCCGAAGAGACTAGTGATGTTGTACATACATAAAGTTTGTATTAATAATATGGAGTACATGGCGATAAGACACGGAGGGGGAGGGAGTGGTGTCGAAACAAAATGTACCCGCGGCGTGCGGCGTGGGGGTTGGCGTACGTGAAGACAGCGGACCGAAGACGTGCTCGTATCTATTATAGAGCTGTTGAGTTGCTAAGGTTTTTTATTTATTGTATTTCAATAACCTGAGTAATTTATAGGCTTTTTGCCCATATCATTTATCTGTCGATTTTGTAATAATTTGTTCGCGTACAAAGGTTAATAACATCTTAATCTAGCTTAAGTTTATCATGCTACCCATTACAGACTTGCTAAGGTAAATGACGCTTAAGAATTAGCCCTATTAGGCCCACTTGCGCCAATCTGGGTTAAAGTTAACTCTAACTAAGTTAAACATCATGTCATATCTGTCACTCACCAAGTCAGTGATAGAGATGACATGATGTTTAACTCAGAGTTAACTTTAACCCAGATTGGCGCAAGTGGGCCTTAGCGCCACAGTACTGAATCGCGCTAACAAAGTTAAAAGACTCACTCTATAGGTTGAAGATCTTCCTGTGAGCCCCATATCTTATTTTCTTGCAGCTTTTGCAATAGCAAAATTTTGTCTCTATACCTAGATTAATTAATGTAGTATGTATATTTTATAGTTTTAGTTAGTATATCTATATATTAATGTGTTTGGACATTTCTTTTCTTCTATAACCACATTCTTGTAGATTTGGGTACATTGAGCTAGGTACTATTAAATAGTACTTAGCTTCTTTCGGAGATAGATTTATTCACTGTAAGAATACGTTAGTCAAGTTATTCCAGCTAGTCACTCTCTGTTCGACTGAGATTGACCTTACGATGTTTCACCATCTGCTAATGAATTATTTTCTTTGACATTACAAAGATATATTATAGTATGTTAAGTTGTTAACTGTATATAGGTAGGTGGACATTTAAATCACAGCATGATTATTTAGTAAAGAAAATTATTTGAACACTATCCAAGCTCTATACAGATCCGCCTAGGTCCGTTCGGGTAGAGTCCGGGCGACTTTCATGAGGGTGAAAGCAGTTTGAAAGTCGGGTCGGTATTGATCGAGTGTCTTGCCCCCCGCCCCCCGCCACCACCGTGCCAACTAAGGAGCGCCCAATTCTGAGGAAGGTTATCTTCATTTATATAATATAATAATATAATGTATACGAATTATGCTTCCTATCTTACCTTTATTATATTAGGATGAATGTCATGTATGCGTATAACACAGACAATGTAGCGATTTTTCTTGTAATATAAAATAATAAGGGAAAGTGTTTTTGAAAGCATGTCATCTTAGTATGGACAGAGGCGTGGAAAAAAATGAACATTTAACTAATACATATTATGTAGGCGAAAGATTGTGATTATATTTGTTACTTCTACAAGAAAAATATATCGCAGAACTGTAAATAATAGTAATAGCAGAGTTTTGCCGCCGTGCGTAAAAGCATTTTTTTTTATAAACGATGCTTACTTAGTTAACATTTTGTCGTGGGTGTCAACTATGTGCGCTGAGCTGCGTTGTGATATTTTTAAATGCAATAAAAATACAACGTGAACGTGTGGAAGTGCGTGGCGCGGCGGAGTGAACTGAAGTATGTGATGCCACCCGCGCCGCATATTACATCACTTATTCATAGCAATAATAGAATACGCTTCCCGACAAATTGGACAATTTTATTCTAACGTGGCAGGTAAAGCTTTTTTTAGGATTCCGTTTAAAGGGTAAAAACGGGACCCTATTACTAAGATTCGTTGTCCATCTGTCTCCAGGCTGTAACTCAAGAACGGTAATAGCTAGAGATTTGAAATTTTCACAGATTGTGTATATCTGTTGCCGATATAACAATAAATACTAAAAACAAAATAAAATTAATATTTAAAGGGGGCTCCCATACAACAAACGTGATTTTTTGGCCTTTTTTGCTCTATATCAATGATGACAACATCTTTCAGCACTGTTACTTTCACACTTCACATTCTAAAGTATTATCGCTTAGTTTTGTTACAGCTTACTATAGCGTGCCTTTCATGGCAATAACGGAAAAATATCCTGGGTATTATTATATTGATTCTAAATAATGTGTATCTTTGTTACTATTTAATACAATAACTCTTAACATATCTAGGCATCAAACAATCTAGATCTCCTCAAATTCTTAGAGTTATAATAGTAGTGGGATGGTTTTTTGTGGTTTTCGACAGTAGTTTTTTTTTTAAATATCGTTTCTGATTGATTAATATTTTGACGTTTTCAAAAGTGTTAACTGAATAGATAACCTTTATTTAAAAACCTCAGAAACCGGTCATTAGATGAACGACCTCTACGTGACATGTACGGTTGTAAAGCCACATTTCGCCCTTATTACTATAGCGATTAGGTTCATAAGTGGACACCGGAGTTGTACACCGTACAATTTCGAGTGGGTGATTAGCTGGTCGGCACACATTAATCAAGTGGTAAGACGAGAGCGGACGAAAGTATTCCGTTACAACCCTTAGCCAGGCCGCTATCGATTCACTAGCGTAGGTACGTACGGGGAATTTTCAAAGATTGACGTGAAAATTATACGGTCTTAACGAATTATTAATGATGAGTAGCAAAACTTTATGGTTGAATTTTTCTAGCTCGTCTAGACTAGAGGTTTGGAGTATAATGTTAGCCACTTTGGGTGTAAAAATCGGTCGAACTTTCTCAACGTAGTTTTCACCGTTTAGTTTTCTTCATTCATTGACAAAATGTATACTTAACTAAACTTTTGGTACTATGTTTTTAAACAAAAATTATTTAAACATTTCTCACTTTTTAAGATATCAAATCATTTCTAAATTAAGCATATGTTTCAAAATTTTTAAAAAATATTTTAATATTTAACAACGAATATCAAAGAGTAACTTAAATAAAGTTATTTCATTAAAAACAATCGCCCCATAACATTTTCATCTGTAAATAAAAGTGACTTGCATATTAAAAGAATGCAAATGAAGTTTGATAGAATGTATAAAACACCGATAGGAGCGCTCAATTAAACTGCTTACAACAAACTAATTTCCTTAAAACCGTTTTCAAATTTCACCCGGCTTCCAATCGTCGCCGAAAGGTTCCATTTCACGCCATCCGGCATAATTAATGGACACGCTACAAAGTGGGCATTAAGAACTGAAAAGGGGCGTAGATCGATACCGTCTCCACACTTTAAGGCTCCTTGCGGGGGCGGACTGTCCAGTTTTCGTTGCGGTTTCCACTGGGGTGTTTCTTCTTTCGTTCCTTGGCCCCCTCTCCCGCCCCCTCCCCGTACACGACCAGCGATACGAGAACTTCGGGAACTCATTGCGTTTTGGTCGCGCGCCTCATTTATTACGCGCGGCGGGGGGCGGGGAAGGTCTTTGTACGCTGGCCCAGTTTATATCTTCTTCTATTCCTTGGTGGGGTGGGGCGGGGGGCGGCGTGCATGTGTGCGTGGGGCTCCTCAACTTTAAGATTGTTAGTGGGGTCGCAATCAGAACTAGCTACTGCTTTTCATTAGAGGAGATGGTTATCGCCGTAGTACGTGTTTTGTTTGACGAAAACGCTCGTTTGTTTGTTTTGTTCTCTTTGTTCGGGAGTTTTAAGCAAGTGAACCGGGATAACAATGCTCCAGCGCGGAATTACAATTCCATTAGAGCATATCGATACGACACACATTAACATTGTTCTATTTGTATGATATCGGACTTTGTATTTTCAGTTTCCTTTTTGAAGTCGTTTTTACTTATTTTTGTATTTGTTTACAACTAACATTCGATCACCTTTTTATTTATGTATAATTATCTCTATTTTTATATAATATTATCTTTATATAAATATCATATTTATACTACAATGATCCCTGATGTAATTTGCTATAAAAGGAGGGGTTGTCTAATAAAGAGTTTTAAGCCAAATATTAAATTGTTTTTCGCACTATTTTTTTGCCACAACTTCGTCTATACAGTATACACGAAGTTGTGGTATAAAAATAGTGCAAAAATATACATAAGTATACAGTATACTCCAATTAATTTCTGGTAAACTAAAGTCTGTAAACTATTATTTTAGTAGTCTATTAAAATACAACGACGTACTTTTAAATTTCAAATATTTTTGTTATAAGTACTTGTAACATTGATGTTATATTCGGCCAGTATAAATAATCGGTCAAGTGCGAGTCGGACTGCGCACTACGGGTTCCGTACCGTTATAGAGCAAAAATAGACCAAAAAATTATGTTTTTGTATGGGATTATATATTTTTTTTAAGAAAACGAGCAAACGGGTCACCTGATGGAAAGCAACTTCCGTCGCCCATGGACACTTGCAGCATCAGAAGAGCTGCAGGTGCGTTGCCGGCCTTTTAAGAGGGAATAGGGTAATAGGGGAGGGTAGGGATGGGAAGGGAAGGGAATAGGGTAGGGGATTGGGCCTCTGGAAAACTCACTCACTCGGCGAAACACAGAGCAAGCGCCGTTTCACGCCGGTTTTCTGTGAGGACGTGGTATTTCTCCGGTCGAGCCGGCCCATTCGTGCCGAAGCATGGCTCTCCCACGTCAAAACGTGTAATGTTATTATTTTAATATTATTATTATTTATTAATGTACAAATAAAATTGAGTACTTATTTCGAGAATATTTCAAGTGCCTAATTTGCCCAATACTGCCGTAATTGATATCCAGCAAAAAATTGCAAAAAAATCACGTTTGTTGTATGGGAGCCCCCTTAAATATTTAATTTATTTTGTTTTTAGTAATTGCTGTTACAGCGGAAACAGATATACACAATCTGTAAAAATTTTAGAAGTCTAGCTATAGCGGTTCTTGAGTTACAGCCTGGAGACCCACAGACAGACGGACGTACGGACAGACGGACAGACATCGAAGTCTTAGTAATAAGGTCCCGTTTTTACCCTTTGGGTACGGAACCCTAAAAACGGCAATCAGTATAAAAAAATATGTACCTGACGAAACTAGCTCTTTTTCGTAGCAAGGTGCTACGACGTAGCACCGAGCATGTCATAGAAAAAACATAAACGCTTATAAATGTTTTTTTTTACAAAATTATACACCAAGTTCTTTTACTAAAATATAACTTAAATTATCTAAACGCCAGACGTACTTCTTCCAGACGCTAATTTGTTCACATGCTAAGGGTCAGCGCATACCGAAACTAAACGCGCATTTAGCGCGGCGGTGAATTTTTGAATTCCTCGTCCAAAATCTAACTTTGATTGATCTTACTAAATTGACCATCAGAGAATTTAAGTTCATAGGCAGATGGCGAACCGTAATATGGTCTGTTTATGTCATCAAAAACGATGGTAGATTTGACATAGCTCGACGAAATTAATTAGATTCACCATATGCCGGTGGAACAATTTTTCTGATAGTATGGTACACTACATACCTACCTAGCACTACGTGATGCGTCCCAGGTGAGTTACTTGCTGACATATTATCAGCAATTTTATAATGCCATCCGCGGTGTCTATCTGCAGCATGGCGAAACGCAACGAAAATATACATTTGGCTCCCAGGTTCATCATATTGTATCGTCGCGTCGCGTTTCGGTATGAACTCACCCCGAGTCACGAATAAAATATTTACTTCTCTCAAGCTTTTAGACGTAGGTACTTAGTCTACGAATTAGCATTCCGAGTGGGACGCTGCACTTCTTTAACACGGTCTGGCTGGATAAAAGCTGTATTAATGCTGGAAAACGTCACGTGACTCGCATACTCACTGGAAAAATGGCTTTAAGGCAGACATCTGTGCAGTTAGACGCGACTGCATTAAAAAAAGTTGAATGAAACGTTCAGCGTCCTGAGATTTAACGCTCCGTGAAAACCTGTAGTTGTAAAAATTATAGGCACAGATTTAGTGGTGAGCTTAACGAAACATTTAACCAATTTGGAGAAATAATAATAATAATTAATTTTATTTATTAAATTTATATTACAAAATTACAAAATTAAAAACTACCTATTATAAGATTATAAAATTGTATAATTGGTAGGTTATATTGTATATTGTATTTCATTACTTTTAATGTTAAGTGGTTTGGAAAAAATGACCTGTGCAACACTATTTCGTTGTTTTAAATAGTAGAAGTAAGTTTAATTTGACCACTTTAAATAGCTAACATCAATATTAATTAAATATTATGTCTTCGTTCCTCGACTATTTACTACTACACTACTAATTCATAATATTATAACTTATGTTGTGTTTTTCATTCGATGTTATTTTTTCTAGTTTATTTACAATATAAAATAATTAACTACAATTAATTAATTCTTGAAAGTTCTATTGTCATAATAATCTCAATTGTTATATACCTAACGTTGATTATAATAACCTAAGCATTAATCATAATTATAAACTCTACCTCAATACAATTTTTTTTACTTTGGTGGGTCTAAAGTAAACGAATTTACGAATGTATTAATCAACGCCATATCCATGAAGTAATCTTTATCTTCAAGCAAATGCTTATTCGTATAGAGTACCTACGAAATAAAATGTGATACCAAGTAGTTATGTCTATTGTGCCAATACTAAATACAAACACCGACATAATATATGATATTGAATGTACTGTAACTTCTTGGTGGAAATTCATGTTTCACAGTAATACTCTTTATGTTTCACAGTAATACACTTTTCCATGCACTTTTTCCACATTTATTAATTTAATTTACTACAATTATATCTCACACGACCGGTTTCGTTAACATCATCATCACTGGGATTTTTTCTTTATTTTAAGCTTTAAAACTTTATACAGTACCAGTAGTTCGGCTGTGCTCGCCGCTTTTATATATGATATTGAATGTACTGTAACTTACTGTACATTCAATATCATAGTGTGTAACTTAAAGTGTGTATTACTGTGAAACATGAATTTCCACCAAGAAGTTACAGTACATTCAATATCATATATAAAAGCGGCGAGCACAGCCGAACTACTGGTACTGTATAAAGTTTTAAAGCTTAAAATAAAGAAAAAATCCCAGTGATGATGATGTTAACGAAACCGGTCATGTGAGATATAATTGTAGTAAATTAAATTAATAAATGTGGAAAAAGTGCATGGAAAAGTGTGTATTACCGACATAATATACCCAAACAACAGAGACAAAAGATTTTAAATATTCTCACGCAAATCGAATAGAATGGAATCCGACAATAAAGCGGTCCCTCTAATAAAGAAATTCCGTATCGTCACAAACATTGCGAACGCCATGGAAATCTCCAAGTGTCCCGCGCGAAATCGCCAACGACCGACCGGCAGCGGGCTGAATACAAAACACCTCCCACCCCAGACCCCATCTTTATTCCCTTCTTCCTTAATGTAACAAAGACACCCCTCTTATGCGGTGTGTGTGTGCGCGCCTCTGTGTGCGTTTAGTTTCGGATCAATGTGTGCTCCAAATATTTGATAGGCCCTATGTAGAATTGAGATATCTTTAATAGACAAAGTTTTGAATTAACGTAGTTTAACGTAATGGTTCTCTCATGTTACATTTTGTATTGTTTCATCGGATATTATATTTTATGTAATATAATTATTTGTTATTACTAGAATTCCAGATATTATAATACGCTACAATATTATGTACCATCCACTAAATTAATTCAAAGGCAGATGGCGGACCTATCTCATTTGGTCGGGTTATGTCAATTTAACGTTAGTTCATAGTACCTAAATGATCGGTCGGCTGGTTTTGACGCGACCAAATTACGCCTATTAATAAATTTCTCTAATAGTACTTTTAGACACTGTAGTAGGTTCGAATATTTCACAAATATAATACATGAATTATGATAATACTACAGGTACACTCCGCGCTTCGTACTTAATCTGATGGGATTCGAACCTGCGACCCAAATAAACCGTTGCTTGTTATTCTCGAGCGCGCGTCACTTAAATCGTAAATCATCAAAGCATTATCGTTTATAACCTTTTTAATGAATGTCTAAACGAGCCGAGCCTGGCTTTTCGCCAGAAATTAGGCCGTTTCTTTATGCGTTTGATACTAATTGTTTTTCAACTGAGCTTGATTGGTAATCGAAAGGTAAATAGGATGATTTTCACGCTTTACTTGTATGAGACAATGTTGCATGTTAAAAAAATAAACATTTTGTATAATATCTTAATATAACATAGGTAGTATAACTGGTTTAAGGAAGAAGTATTTAAAAGTTCTTGTGCATGTTTGTGACTTAATTCCACTCGCATACAACTAAATGAATGTTGATAAAATTTGCCTTGATAGTAATTTAGAATATAATACATTAAAAACAGTATTAGTTACTGTTATAAAGAAAAAGTGATCCTGTAAAATTCCGTATATACACGAGCGAAACCGCTTACAAAGTGTACCTAGATGTGGTATCAAAATCTACCATTTAAGAGGATACACCAAGGGCTAGAGAAATGAAAAAAAGTACTTGTAATATCTATTGCTGTCTCCCTTACCTCAAGCCTCCCCCCGCAGAGCGCGATAGAGACAACTGCAGAAAATCAACGATTCGTTGTCCCCTGATTTCTTCTCCAAAACTTAACCGAGCTTGAGCTTTGTTCCTATGTTTTTTTTTGTATAATCTAGCCAAATTTGTTTTCTGGGTGTTTGAGTACAGCGGAAAATCTGGCCATTTTTTTGGGTTTTTGAACGTTTATATCTTTTTTAATAATTAAATTATGAAAAAAAAAAAAAAAGAAAACATAGGGACATACTAATAGTGGCCAAATGCCATAGATATTCATGAAAAATTATAACTCTACCGGCATTATCCAGGGAGCAAACAGGGGACAACGTTTGTATGGAAAAATGGCTTTAGTGTATCCTCTTAACATTATAAATAATAACCTTGGTAAGGTTTACCAAAGAATCTATGGTATCAGCTATTTGATGTTCTTATGCCAAACATATTTAACAAAAATTTTGCATTCTACGTCGCGTCGGTGTACATAGAATAAGCTCGAACGCTGTTCGCACGTTTTGCCAATTTTCCTAGACAGCTACATACGGGAGAAACTTAATTTTGGGAAATATCCGAGAAGCTTCTAAAGTTTACGATTTTTATTTACAGGAACAACGTGCCTACAGCGTCCTTATGTTATTAACAACGAATCAGTGATAGATGACCAAGAAATAGAAAACTAAACTAAGTAATTTTGAAGATGTTTAAATAAGACTCAGACCAAGAAAAACTCAAGACATAGCGCTGCGAACAACAAAGTGAAGCCGATCGAAAGTACGCCAGCTGTGTATGTACACGCTTACGCCCACATACGCAAAACGAAAGTACGCCAGTTTTCGTCCTATATATCGCGACTCGTGACAGCAGCACGCGTTTAGAAAATAATTTGTAAACACTTCAAAATGCCGAGCTGTGTTATGAAAGGGTATAAATATTATATTATATTTATTTCATCGATTTTAAGCTAATTTGAATAACATTGCGACACTAGCCCATACAGTGCGCGGCGCGCACACATGCTTAAAAAACCTGCTTCACTTTGTTGTTCGCAGCGTTCTGTCTTGAGTTTTTATTTGGTCTGAGAAATAAGGTATCTTTTTATCAGTGTTGGGTCATTAATTCGTTCATGTTTATATAATATTTTTGTAAAAGAACTTTTATTTTTTATGATTCCAGGAGCCTGTCATGGAATATCGAAAGAAAGCAGAACTAAATATTTATGTATTGCTATTAACTATGAATGTTCGGTAGGCAAAATGTACACAAAGAATTATGAAAAGACAACTCGTAGAGTTAGAAAAAATGTAAAACCTACTATCGATCACAAAATACGCAACTGTCATTAGTCATTACCAAAGAAACTGGCTATTTACCACCAAAAAGAATCGCAAGAAACAACTACATATATTACCAATCTATATACATTGGAAAGATCCAGAAAATAAACGGTCTAAAACTTAACCACAAATGGATTTAATTAACTTATATTAGAAGTTAGAACAAAATAAAGGTTAACCATTTAAATTCAAATGAAAGTATATTCTAATTAGTTAAAGTATCCAATAAGAAATTCGCATGGTAATTACCTCGCTTAATGTTGGCGGGAAAAAACCGACGCTGGCGCGACGCCACTTTGCGGCGGGAGCGGGAAAGTGGCAAAGTGGGAAGTGGGAAAAAACTTGCAGACTCAAGTCATGCATGCGATTGTTCCCCTATTTGCACATTTTTATATTAACGGCTACTCACCGCTGCGGTAAATATTTTAACGCTTTTATAATATGCGGCTTTCTTTTTGCATTTTTTGTTACGCGGACAGATATGTGACATTAGAGTGCTGCAGATAATCACATCGCAGGAAAAGTCTAAGCTTTTATTTACTACTGAGATTTTTTTTTCTTGCAGGACCAAATTTAATTTCTTGTTTAGGATCAAACTGATCTAGACTGTTGTAAGATAGGGTAGAATGGGAAGAATTTATGAAATATATTTATTATGATAAAAACTATGGCATACTTAGTTTTCTATTGTATATCTAAACTGTTTGTGAATTAATATTATTAGGAGAGTAAATAAAATATTTAGAATATTGTAAAAAGTTACCATTTACCACGAGCGTTCGTGGCTTAATGGGTAGACCTTTGGTTGGCACTCCTAGAGGGTGCAGGTTCGATCCTGAGTGGAGACGTGTACCAATGAGACATTTTCTGATCTAATACGAAGAAGTACATAATACGGACACTCATACGGTGAAGGAAAACATCGTGAGGAAACCCGCACATGGTTGGTCCCAGACGTATTGACTAGTTCTTTCCTCTGGACTAGGCCGGCTTTGTTGCGAGAATGTCGTATGCGCTTGGGCTACCACATGGACATTTAAAAATCTTTTCCCAGGCACTACAGTATTTGAGGAGTGGTTACTTCGCTCTGAAAATACTGTATAAATCATCCACAATGGATGCAAAGGCCTAGTTTTTATTACCATTTATCATTATTATCTTTTACACAAGTATTTAATTTCATTTATAAGCCATCTTAATTATTTGATAAAAGTTATAAATATTCATACCAGATTAGCAAGCTCAGAAAGGAAGGAACCTAATATAAACTTAGTATTAAAATTTCATAAAAGTCTAGACGAGTGTGAAACCTCGCTAATTATGATATAAAAAACGAGTTTCCGGCATAACTTAGAACTTTTACTGTCACATTAAAAATTTCAACATAAAATATTTAAACTTTCCATTTCTGCGAGACTTCTTCGCTCATTTTTCAGCGTCATAATTCTTTACTGTCTCTGCTATTTCTGATAGGTATTGTATTAATCCCTTCTTTCATTTGTTTGACAAAAATGTTAATGAATATTATTGAGGACGTTATCTATGGGAAGAGTGAAATAATGTAAAATGTAGGGCATCTGCCTTAAACTTTACATTGTCTGTCATCGAATTTATCTAAATTCGATGAGTGACACAAGGCTGCAATGAGGTGGATATATACAAGCTAGATTAGCCTGTGGTATCGTTTCGGATCGAGAGGAGTGGAAAACCTTGGGGCTACCAAGGAGTAGGACGGCATAGGCTCTAAAATATCGTGTGTGAATTGTCATACACGATTATTTAAGAGCCTTTAAAAATTGTCACTCTATAAGAACTAAAAATCAACGTTCAAAATAATTTTACTATCTATTATGGATGAATTTCAACGACAGACCATAGCAGACGATGGACGACGCTGCCAGCCTCGAAAAAGATGGCGCGATGAGCTAGATACACCCGAGCCAGGTCGACCTGGTGGCGTGAGATCGAGAGGAGTAGAAAACCATGGGGAAGGCCTTAGTCTGCGAGTGGGACAGCATAAGCCCATAAAAAAGATATGTAGGAATTCCTTTCTACGTAACTTTTAAGCTATTACATACATTTCTATTTTTCAGAGCTTTTTTTCATAACAAGAAATTCTGTAACGAAAATACCGGGCGGCACAGCGGTGCGGCGCGCGGCGGCACTGCACGGCACGGTGCGTCGGCCTTCAGGCCGAGCATCGTCTAACGTAGTTTCAGTACGGCAGACTTCAGCACGGTGTTTTCAGTGCGTGCAATTAAAAGTATGCGAATTAATGTTTTTTTTTTAATAAATAAGGGGGCAAACGAGCAAACGGGTCACCTGATGGTAAGCAACTACCGTCACCCATGGACACTCGCAACATCAGAAGAGCTGCAGGTGCGTTGCCGGCCTTTTAAGAGGGAATACGCTCTTTTCTTGAAGGTTTGCAGGTCGTATAGGTCCGGAAATACTGCTGGTGACAGTTCGTTCCAGCGTTTTACAGTGCGTGGCAAAAAGTTACGCGAAAAACGCACTGTGGAAGACTGCCACTCGTCAAGGTGATGAGGATGGTATGTTTTTCGGGTGGGACGATGGCGAAAAGTTGCAGGTGGTATGATTCCGAACAATTCCTCAGTGAAGCTACATCTTGCCGTAATTCCAAGGGGTCCAAGCTGTTTCAAACACTATGGCAGTCAACAATTCGAGCGACCCTTCGTTGGATACGATCCAGAGGGAGCAGTTGGTATTTTGGTGCCCCTGCAAAGAGATGAGAACAATGTTCCATATGAGGCCGAACCTGCGCCTTGTAGAGCTGTAGGCGTTGGTCTGTACTGAAGTACTGTCTCGCTCTGTTAAGAACACCAAGCGTCTTCGAGGCTAACTTGGCCTTACCCTCTAGATAATATCGGAACTGGACTTCACTCGATATGTTGTTAAAGTTGATAAAATGCTATGCAGCAACTTTACCGCGACATTCCTCTTGTGCCACATTTATTTTTTGGAGCAGCTGGGACAGAATTGGTCCCCTTCATAGGTGTAGTACAGAATTTGAATTGCATTTTTTGTCCCGCAATTATCATAATGACCCGGTCGGCGGAAGACGGAGACATTAATCAGGACCAAGACCCAAGCCAAAATTCGCACACCGCTGTTTATATTTACATAATTATTACCATTTCACTAGGAATAGCCCCTCAACGTTATCAATACAACTCCTATATAAGCTGCTGACGGGGTCTCCGGTAGTAACTACTATGTAATTCTGTGATAATAATTGAGAAGAATAAACGATATAAATAAAAAAGAGCTCTTTTGGAGCTCTTTTTTATTTATATCGTACGCGCTTAGACTGTACTGACGGCAATTATTGCCGTCAGTACATTTGTATTATACAATATTATGTGTTATTTATAGCTGTAGTTATAAAATATATCACTGTAGAGTCTATTGTGATCATAGTAATTTTAGGACTCTACAGTTGTTATATGTCATGGCTATAGACATTGTAAATAATCGGCCAAGTGCGAGTCGGACTCGCGCACGAAGGGTTCCGTACCGTTCGCGTTATAGAGCAAAATTAGACCTAAAATTGTATTTTTTGTATGGAAGCCCCCCTCAAAAATTTATTTTATTTCAATTTTATTATTAATAATTAAATTACAAATACAATTGAAGATTTTGTGAAAATTTAAAGCGTCTAGCTGTTGCCATTATTGATTACGAGCAAAAAAGACAAAAAAATCACGTTTGTTGTATGGGAGCCTCCCTTAAATATTAATTTTATTTTGATTTTAGTATTTGTTGTTATAGCGGCAGCAGATATACACAATCTGTAAATATTTCAGAACTCTAGCTATAGCGGTTCTTGAGATACAACCTGGAGACAGACAGACGGACAGACAGACATTGAAGTCTCATGAATAGGGTCCCGTTTTCAACCTTTGGGTACGGAACCCTAAAAATATACCTATAGTGTAAATATTCGTTCTGCACTATTTTCAGTAAACGAATTTTTCTAATTGAGAAGGAATTAACTATGAGTTTCTTAAAAAAATCCGTACATGCGCATTTGCCTTACAAAAATAATTTCATCCTGATAATCATAATATTATGCAAACAAATAAAGGTAATTAATTTCGACTTCATAGTTATCGTTTACATTTTAAAGACTAAGCGAAAATTAACAGCTCTAATAGGGATCGGTAGCCGTATTAGTGTTTAGCAGGTCATAGCGGCCAGATAATGTCTAATATTCCACAAATAGAAAACACTACACCGAAGCCAAAGGAAATTCAACCTTAAGGCGATAGAATAAGGCTTTAGCTACTTAAAAAATGGGGGCTAGCAATTTAGGTCAGACTCCACACTCAGTAATGTCTTGAACGCTTCAATGACGCGAAAAATTGTATTTTACAAAGGAAGATTGCCTAGGCTGAAACGTATCCGCCACACTGACTAGTTGGCTATATTTAACTTTAAATAGAATATGAGGCCGTCCACCAAAGGTTTTCAACAGTTTACGGCCTTTAAATTAAAAAAACTACTAGCTAATGAAAAAACAAGAATAAAACGGATTCAAACATTGTATAAATTGCAAGTTTTTGTCAATGCTACTGGATAAGTCTTTAGTTACAAAATATATAAAGAGTTAATAACGATAATATTTTATTATAATATAAAAAAGATACAAAACTTTTTAAAAATCGGTCAAGTACGAGTCGGGCTCGTGCACGAAGAATTCCGTCCCGTTATGGGAGCCCCTCTTAAAAATTTATTTTACTCTCATTATTAAATTTGAGAATTTTCAGTGCCTACCTGATGCCATTATTGATATCGAGCAAAAAGGGTAAAAAAAATCACCTTTGTTGTATAGAAGAAGAATAATAAATATTTATTTTATTTTATTTTTAGTTTAATAATAAATATGTTGTCATAGCGCGAGCGGCAACAGAAATACACAGTCTGTGAAAATTACAGAAGTCTATCCATAGCGGTTCTTGAGATACAGCCTGGAGACAGACAGACAGACGGACGGACAGACGACAAAGTCTTAGTAATAGGGTCCCGTTTTTTCGCTTTACGGAAACGGTACGGAACCCTAAAAAGTGACAGACATCAGAATGCAAAAAATATAACGATCAAATTACTGAAAGTTGCTTACTACCTTTCATGAAATAGATGAACTCAAATTTATTGTTATAATTTAAATAAATTCTCAAGAAAAGAGTACATTCTTCTAATACATAATTATAAAATATTATGGATACTACCTCAGGTAGTATTTTAGGACTATGTACCCCAGCCAATTGACCAGAAGTAAAACAAATTCTTACATTACTTTAAAAATTTAATTTAATACACATAAAAACAAGCATGTTATATTTCTATGTCCAAACGTTTAGTTATCATTTTAAGCACGGTGAATTAAAAAATATTTTTTGAAATAAAGTACTCTGTAGCGCCATCTCTTATCAAGTAGTAACACATCCCTAAAGTACGAGTTAGTTAACCGTACTGCTAGCGACATCTATAAATATAGGTGGCGCTAGCAGCAATTTTTAACTATTAGTTTTAAACTTACGCCGCTAGTGGCGCTAGGTGCATAATTTAAATAACAGAGTCATCTAGTGATGAGTAGTAAATAACTTAAACATTCCATAAATGAAATTAATTAGCCTGGGCAAGATTTTATTACATCGAAAAAAACAAAATATTATGACATTATAATATGTACTATATAATTTAAAGGTATTATGGCTAGGTTCCGTTACAAGCTCAGAACGCTCACGCTCAAGACCGTAGTTTTTCCCGTTCCATTAACATGTGAGCGTCAGTGATACAAACCAAGTGGAACGGATTTTTGAGCGTTTTCAGCGTTTTGAAAAAAGTTTAAAAAAAGGAACATATAATTTTTTTTATACATACATTGAACAGAACTTGTATCCTTTTCTTGAAGTCGTTAATAAAAGTAATTGTAAAATTAAAGCTGTTTCTAATGTCAATGGTTTATAGTTACATTCTATTTTATTTTACAAATAAAATACATACATAATTTATTATTTGTTTCGTTTTTAGTACTTATTACATTTTTTACTCTTACTTTTATGTGCTTTTACTAACATTTTTATGAACATTTAAGTAATCATATTTTATTATGGCTAAACTTTTATTATAATATTTCACATTGAATCTTAATATGATAACAAAACCACATAACTAGTAAGTCAACAGGTACAGAAGAGATGAAAATTAGTACCTATTATATTTTATAAGAAATCATTTGAAATTTCATTTAAAACAATTTCTTTTCCAATCAAAATATTTTATTCAATGTTATATAGTATATTTACATTAAAAATATCAATAGTAATGAAATAATATGAAGTTTTTTTTTTGTCTCTAGTCTCTCCTGAAAACTTTCCGAACATGGCTTTCGCAATATTATAGTCGTTAAAAGAAAAAAAACTAGAACGCTAATTTTGACCCATCTTCGCCGAGGGTCGTTTTTAGCGAAAATGATGACGTCATGAGTGACGTCATAGCCTCGATCAAGACGACCGCGGTCGCCAAACGGAACGGCAGGAGACGTTTTTAGCGAAATTAGACAAATCAACTATTAAAGGAACGCGGCCTATAATTTATAATATGTATTATTATTTCATTCACAATAATTCAATATGGTATGTTAACAAAATTGTCCGTAGGAAACAAAAAATCGTGCGATAATAATATCATTTTATTTATTTAAGCCAATAAATTAAAATTATTGTATTATTAACAATTAAGTAATAATACTAATTACTATTCTCTTACATTTCTTCAAAACCAGAATTAAGTTAGGTACTGTACCTTATTTATAATTTTTTTGGGTACCAAATTTCAGCAAAATTAGTTCAGCTGTTTGGGCGTGAAGAGGTGACATACAGACAGACAGATATAGACTTCGCATTAGACACTTTAGCATTAATTTATGAATTGACTGATTGATTCAAGACAGCGAAAATTTTGTTAGGCCTATTTAGTTATAAATAATCGGCCAAGAACGAGTCGCGAGTCCGACTCGCACTTGGCCGATTATTTATAACGAAGGGTTCCGTACCGTTATAGAGCAAAAATAGACCAGAAATTGTTTTTTGTATGGGAGCTCCCCTTTATTATTTATTTTGTTTAAATAATATTATTATTAATTATTATAGTACACATAGATTTAAGGCCTTTGCGAAAATTTCAAGTCTACCTGTTGTCATTATTGATACCGAGCAAAAAAAGGCCAAAAAATCACGTTTGTTGTATGACAGCCTCCCTTAAATATTAAGTAATATTATTTTGTTTAGTTTAGTATTTGTTGTTATAGCGGCAACAAATATACACAATCTATGAAAATTTCAAAAGTCTAACTATAGCGGTTCTTGAGATACAGCCTGACGACACACAAAAAGACGGACAGACAACGAAGTCTTACTAATAGGGTCCCGTCTTTACCCTTTGGGTACGGAACCCTAAAAATAAGTAATTAACTAAACCATTCAAACATTCAAAAAAAACTAAAAGCGTTTTACCCCGAAACGCACTTGCAACTGCTCTTATGATGCGGTTGCCCATGGGGAGATGGTATCTAGTCACTTTCCAACAAGTGGTTGTTTGCTCATTTGTCCGGTAGTCTTATAAAAATCTAATTTCTTGTTCACATGTTTAAAAAAAATGCAACAAGCTGTGTTTAAAAAAATGTTGACTTGAAACTTTCATCCCCTATTTTAGCCCCTTGGGGGTGGAATTGATCAAAATCCTTTCTTAGCGGATGCCTACGTCATAACATCTACCTGAAAATTTGGCAAATTTCAGCCCGATCCGTCCAGTGGTTTGGGCCGTGCGTTGATAGATCACCATGTCAGTCAGTCACCTTTGAGTTTTATATATTTAGATAGTGTTCAGTATGAAAGCAGCAGCGCTGATAGAGTAAATGTTATTAAATGCAAATTCATGACGCTAAGGCGCTTGGCGATAAAAATCACAAAAAATTGTTTGTTTTTTCAGCACTGCTACTTTCTTAGTGAACTCTATATTATAAGGGACACATACACACCCCAACCGTAACGTATTATCAGTTACTTTTGTTACACCCTGTAGGTACATTCTACTTCAAAGTTGCACTGAAGTATAGGGACCGTGCAGAGCGACGACACTGCCACAAGTGGCGAATAGCCGAAACTTTTACTAAAATTTTACTGTCAAGCTCTAGTGAAGCTACGGAAAATTAGAAGATTTGCTAACAAATTCTGAGTATTTTCAAGAATTGAAATGCGGATGTTATAATACATACAAGCAAATATAAAGGCAAATCGAACGATGTAAAATTTTACTATTTTTCTGCCAAAATATTCACATGGCTTTGCTTATTGAAAAACGAAAGAAATGGATAAAAGGCGGTAAAAATATACGTAAGTATTTAAAAAGTTCCATGAGTGTTATACGTAGACTAGTAAAAACACTAAATTTTGTAGATTATAACCGTAAATTCATTTTTTATGAACACAATATGAACATAACCTATAACCATTGCTTTCTTTCAGTAAACATCCAAACTGGCTTCCATCTAAATTGATATACATACATAGGCACGGCTCATTTTAATTGGCATAAAGTTGCATCAAAAGTAAGGATAATTTGGAGAAGTCCTGCCAGGAATTCAACACTGAGGATAGTATTGAACTTGAACCATCTTGTCAAAGTGTTGGTTCTCAAAAGGATGATTCTTCAAGTAAGAAAAAGATTAGTAGTGCAGTCTTTGTGTGTTATTTAAAGAATACATACCTAAATGGTGCTTACACTTATGAGATCCAGACTGAAATTAGTTAAAAATAGTGACAGACAAAAGTTGTGAAGATGGTATCGATCGAATCGCAGAAGGTTGAAATAAAAGCATTTATTTTAGTGAACTTGTTTTATTTTATTAATCCACAAGCGTTTTCAGTAATTAATATAAGGATTTTTGCATAGCTTCATTATTTTATTGCAATATTTATCAAGTTTTTACTTTCTATGCTGATGGATGCTATTAATTACTTTTTCAGATATTTTCTTAGTTAACTAGATAAGCTATAAACATTTTTATTCACTCTTCCATTCTTTGTTTACGGGTAGAAAGTAGAAACCCTTAATATTATATTTAATATTATAAAAATATACTTAATATTATAAATGTGAAAGTGTTTCTGTCTGTTAGCACTTCACGCCCAAACCGCTAAACCAATTTTGCTGAAATTTGGTATGGATTTACTTTGAGCCCGGGAAAGGACATAGGATACTTTTTATCCCGGGAAAATGTACGGTTCTCGCGCGATAAATGATTTTTGGCGCAATGGAGTTGCGGGCGTCATCTAGTCTTTAACTTTAATATTTCGATCGCGGATTCTTGGAAATCTGTCGTTGTTCTCGCGGCCGCATGTGGTCACTTGGGAGTGTAAGTATTATATCATTTTATAGTGTAAAACATAAAAAAACACTCATAAACTAGCCAGGGTCAAGGAGAATGCGAAGTCAAAGTCACTCACAAGTTACGTCTTTTACTCGCATCGCGGCGCTGCTGTCGAATTACGACGCCCTCTATAGTTTCTGCACGGTCCCTATAACTTGCGATTATTTTGGTTAGGTCACTGTTGTTTTTTTTCAAATGACATTTTTACAAAAAAAATGAAAAACTAGTATTGCCTATTTATCTATTTTGACATACCTATACCTTATTTTCCTGTTCTGAGTATATACCTATAACTAATTTTTAATTCACAAAATATTGTCATTCATATTATGTTTTCAACCGAAGAAAAGCATAAAATGAATATTGCGTGCTCTTTTAAACGCGTGTTAAATCAACAGGAGTCATAAATAACTTTAAATAAATGTCGGAATTAAACCATTTAAATATGAACAGTTAACGGGGAAAACGTTTGTCGTTCCGCGGTTTTTATAAAAGACCAAACATTGAGTGTGACACCAAGGAACAAATAAAAATGAGACGGATACACTTGCGCACACAACTGCTTTCCGACAATTTAATACACCTATGTAGAGTGTAGACTGTAGAGCCATTATTACAATCTTCTTTTGTAAAGACAAAAGGAGATTATAATAATGTGAACAAAATGTAATAAACGAAAGTGTATAACTGTATGATTTAATTATGAGATTTACTTTTATTTAGTAATATGGAAATAAGGCATAATTATTTAACTATAATATTATTTTAAGTAATTTTAAAAACTAATGACGGCCATTTTTAGCATTAGCTTCTACTTCTTTACGGCATAAATATTATTTTAATATTTTGAAAACACACCCAAACTGTTAAATTATTATAACAATATTACATTAAACATAATATTAAAATGAGCTAAGGGCTGAAGTTATTTACACCTACAGAAAACCTGATATTATAGGCGTACTTATGTGAGTATTTCTCTAAATTGTGGTAATAATATTTTTATTAACTATCAACTCTGTTTGAGTGTATAACTACATGATATTACAATCAAGACAATATTATTATTATTATTAACAATCAAAACATAAGTAAAACATTTTTCGTAATTATTTAATTATATTATAAATTATAGTTGTTGTACAATAAATTAATTTATGCAATTGTTTGATTCACAGAAATATTCATTGTTAATAAAGATACAAGTAATACTTTTTTCTGCCTCAATCGAATATTTAAAAAATATCCGTAACCCGTTGTGTGCGCTACGGTACCTGTTGAACGCGTGTCGTCTTTTTATCCCTATGGCGTATACCGCTCTCTAAAAATCGAATAAATCAAAATATAACCGATCAGAGGACAATGGTGTATTCAAAAACAAACAGGTTTTTTTTGTGCGCGGACGCAGCATCCGCGGCATCTGGACTTTTGTGTGAGCTAGCCCTAACCGGTTCCTCACAATGACTATTTGGGTCATCAACGGATGATTTTCGAGTTTTACGTCAGTTTTATAGAGCATCGCGAGATGTGTGGTGTGTGTAAAAGGTGATTTTAGAAGGACTTTTAAAAGTAGAAGTTCGGGTGTTAGCCGAGGTACTCTACAATACTCTATATTTTTCAAATGCATGATTATAATTAATTAAACGTCAATAATTCAAATTAATATAATAAAAATGATAGTTTGTTTGTTTGTCACATTTCACGCTTATAACCGCTGAATCGATTTTGATGAGATACTTTGAATCAGGTCGTAGGATAGTTTTCATCCTAGAAAATATTCCGTGCGATAAACTTATATAATTATACAACTAAGTTGCGGTCAAAATAAAGCACCTATGCATACATACAGTTTTAAATTATATTATTTACAACTCAAAATATGAGGTGGCTACATTTAATTAAATAAATAATAATAATACTCCCCACACCGGTTTCGGTGACGGTGGCCGGTTTCATCGAAACCAGGCCAGGTACGCAGGAGTAATTTTATAGTGCCCAAGTGTATGCGCAGTATACAAGAGCACTCTCTATTCCTTTACTCTCATAACCCAGTGGGACGGCAGACCGACACGACCGGCGAGAGATCAGGCGCAGGACCGACTTTTTACATGCCCATCCGACGCATGGATCATCTTACTTGTCAGACAATCAGGTGATCAGCCTGCAAATTATTGTCCTAACCAAACTTGGAAATAACATGTTTCCAACGCGGGAATCGAACCCACGACCTCCGAGTCAAGAGCGACGCTCTAGAGTCTAGACCACTGGACCACGGAGGTGTTCCAATTAAATTATACTATGTTGAAATAATTAGAGGTCTCCAGTATACCTACTGCTTCGCGCGGCATACTTCTTGAGGAAAAAGTTTGCAAATATACTAGAAACTAATTTTTTGTCGGTTACATAAAGGTAGAGTTAGACACAAATTAGGCATTTTTGCTCTAAATACTATAATAATTGTAGAATTGGTAAGAGTTCTAATTGTGAATAATCGAGTTTTAAATTGACGTTAAAAAAATTACTTTATTTTAGAATGTGTGCTTTCAACGGTGATGAAGTAATATTTTAGCTATACTACAGCTAAAATATTACTTTATCGATTATTCCGTTCCTACTAAGGTATACGGTCATAAGCTAATAAACGGGCAGCAATTTCCACGAAAAAAAATTAAGGAAGTCCATTCTAAAAATAGGTACAGCGATTCGAGTATCGATTTTGAGATCCCCTTTCTCCTATTATTATTTTTTTACATAACAAAGAAAATATAAAGGAGGAGTTAGGGGTGCGTGGACCCCTCCGTTTTCGCGAGTGTGGGCCCTATCGGATAGTGCGGTGCGCCTGTGTGCACAACTTTGAGACGATCGACGTAAGGGGCGATCTGTACAGGGAATTCGCCATTTTCATATTTATAAAAGCGTCACTTCATCCAACTTTTTTTTATTCAATACGATTAATATTCGCAAAAAAAAGTTTTAGTTCACGTTTGATGAAGTTTGGGCGTTTGAAATTGGAATTTTTGAGCGGTAATAGAAAATCGAATAATGAACTTGTTTTTGAATAATAATTGTCAACGTCGCGTTGTCTAAAAAGGCGATTGTGAAATAATGAAACTAATGAATTACATATATTTGATAGCAATACACTGTAGTTACTGGTTTATTCAAGACATTTGTAAAACTCATAAGCTTTTAAGCTCATATTAGTTTCAATATTACGATGGCTATTATTGAGCTAACTGAGATTTTTTATTTATTTAGTAATAATTCTATTAGTATACCTTAAAAAAGGGTATAGATTTTTTAAAAATCCCGTTTTACTTGCTAATATTTTTTCAAGTATCAAGAGCTACGCATCGCTGTATAAGAAACAAGGAGCCGAAGAAAGCGTCTCTTAGCATCTCCCCTCCTTGCACGCACACGCGTTCACTCGCGTTTAAAAATAATATACACATATATACAGCTATCAATACAGTCATTAGACGCATTTCTTTGATACAACCCATGCTTTTAGCGAACTCCACCAAGACGCGGCTTACGCTTGCGAAAAATTTGGCACGCGAATATAACCTCTATCTCGTTGCGCTAATGAATATTTTTATTTTGGAGCGTCGCAAAATAATATTTGCTAAGAAGTAATTACGTCTTTGGCGTTTTTTTCTTCACCCCTTTCCGAGGGCCCGAAATGGAAGTAACCCTGAGATTCGTTTGATGTAAGTTTGTACGACGAGGAATCGTATATGTTTTATTAATAATACTGTAATATTTCAACGTCTCGTACCCCTTACGGCCATAAATGTTTTTGTTTGAAGTCTGTTTTTTTTATTTTTAGTACGGTACTAAGTAAATATTTGAATCGACGACGATATAAAATATTGTATATAAAAATAACGTTTTCGTCTCAGATCGTCAAAATATCTTAATCGTTGTTAAAATAATAGATATTACGCTACTAAACTAAATAAGTAAATTTACTTTTAATTAATATTAACTTAAGCATAACTAAGTTTTAGTATCGACTATTATGTAAATAATATATAAACGACGTTAAGTAGGCGACTAACCTAAAATTGTCGATTTTATAAATCATTTTTGTACTTGATAATAAGCCCCGAATTTTCGTTTTCTGTCATAGGTCTCCCTCTTAACAATTTTTTTTCTTAATTTCTAACGTGTGGAGATGTAAAGCGATAACAAAATAACTTTTTTGTGTCGGCTACCTTGGCTTTACGTGTTTCTAAGGAAGACTTTTGTTTTTATTGCGAGTTCACCCCCGACTTTGTGTCCTAACTCCTAAGCTGGCAGGATAATTAGAAGGGTCTTTACTCTTTACGTTATTAAATGATCAAAACGAGTCTTGAGACACTCTGTCCAGTCTTTGGCAAAACCACAGACGAGGTACCACAAGGGGTCGCCATCTAATACACAAACAAACATATCTACTTATTTAATATATTAAGGGTGAAGGCCGAAGGGTGATCGATTCGAGAATTAGAATTTGATAATCCGACGGAAAGGAATTTGTAGGGAAGGAAATGCCGCGGATAATTTCTATAAATCAAATTATTGCTTACCGAATATTATGCACATTAATATGACAAGGGGTATATTTCGTAGGCATTTTTGCAAGTAAAGAAGAACCTCGATTCACCGGACTAATTGTTGACAGATCATGAATTATGTAAGTACTATCAGAGAAGTTGATTCCTAGGCAGATGGGGGACCTACGTACTACGTAGTTTGGTCGCGTTACGTCAAACCCCAACCGACAGATCACTATTAACAGTGTTGACATGATCCAACCACATGACGTTGGTCTGTCAACTGCATAGGTATCAATTTCCTCGATGGTACATCAAATGATACATAATTCGAACAAATGACTTGTGGTGTGTCAACTGCCTACATGAATCAATTTCTTCGATGCTTTTAAGTTTATTAATAAATTACTAAGGGCCTGTTTCACCACTTCCTGATGTGCCAGATAGTTTATCCACAACCTTTTTGACAGACTCTATCTGTCAAGTTAAGTGGTAGATAGCCTATCCAGCACTTATCAGAAAATTGTGAAACGGGCCCTAAGATATATTATATTATCCGAAGGCAGTCGGGATAGTCAAAGTCAAGAATCCGCATAAGTGAGGGCCGGATAATCGAGTTTCTATTGTATTACCGTTACGGTATGAGTGGTATGACAATGTGGATTTACGAGTTATTTTTCCATACAGTACATACATACATTATATAAATATTTGCATGAATTATGATCGGTGAGAACAGGGAAATGCTTCGCTGAATCTAATGCGCATATATCAGAATAATTGTTATAGTCTAGGTATGATAATATTGTGTTTTGTTTTTTTGAGTTTATCACAATATATGCAAGTTGAAACATTGAAAGCCTAAATGTTTTCGGAGTTTGCACAATGAGAAAATAAATTTAAAATGGCCTCTCGTGTCTATATTATAGGTACCTATTTAAACTTAACCTTATCTTTTATCCTTAATGTAGTAGTTTATATTAAGTTTAGGCTGTTTTATTACTCGTAGGTCAAAGGCTATTTTGTTACGACTTTACACTCTTTAAAAAGTGACATGGTCTAAATTATACCAAACTCTAATTTATAAACCTTCGAAATAAATTATTCTTGACGCAAAAAAGGGCCAGTTTCACCACTTCCCAGATAAGTGCCGTATGGGCTATCGCCTATCCACCACTTAACTTGACAGATAAAGTATGGAGAATCTGTCAAAAAAGTTGTGGATAGCCTATCCGGCACTTTATGAGGACATGGTGAAATAGGCCCTAAGTAGGTACTAAATATCACCTTGATTTAGATAAGTAGTAATTAATAATATGTTATATGTAGCAGATGGCAGACCAACATAATTTGGTCGCTTTAAGTATGTCAAACCCAACCGACTGATTACGACTATTAACATTTGACATAGATAGACTAGTAACTAATTAATGACGTTGATTAGGTCCATCTTCTGCGATTCAATTTCTTCGAATAAAATTTTATAAAACGCTACGCTCTATTTCATAATGCAGTCTTCAAAGAGTCTTCAAAAATAGGCGAGTCGTTTAGAGAATAAAATAATAGTTAAAGTTATTGTTATTATATAATAACAGTAGATATTAACCCTACGAGGCACAAATGTGAAACCGTTTATGCGTACGTACGTGGTAATTATCTACCCCTCTCACGGTGAGGTGAGTCTGAACCAGTCTACTGTTGAAACGTCAACCGGCGACCCGCTGAGAACTGCTTGGACAACTCGACAGACAAAACCATTCATCAATAAAAATAAATTTTCAATTGAAGCCATGAGTGGAAGAACACGATAATTAACAGTTAAAAATTGCCGTTTTTTTTTTCATAAAACATGAAGGCCAAAATTTGGGGCCGGAAAAATGATTTGAAATAAAAAATCTCTGCATTTTATGTGTAGCCAGATATTAGCCAGGTGATTTATTTATTTATTGGACTCACCAACAGAAAAGCATTTGTTACAATTTAAATTTATACATAAAATTTGTTTACAGATAAAATGAATTCTAATGACAGGTGAAGTACAGCGTGCGTATGCGACAAAAATTAGACGAGATGAAGTGAAGTGAATATGGTGATAATTATGATAATGATAAAAATATGGTGATGAACTAGATACGACACTTATGCACTATTTCGGGGACGGACCTTTCAGGAGGCTGCGCGGCTGGCTGAGGTAGGATCATCCCTCGTTGTCAGCCGCATAGAGCGGTTGGGGCTTCAGGTACGCTTAAGCAAGACCGAAGCCCTGCTGACCCAGGTCCTTATAATACTGCTAAATTAAGATATAATTAATTATCGGCATATCAATATTTGATGAAAATTTCCTATGAGTAATGAAGGTGTTGCAATCGAGTTGGAGGCCGAGTATTTCAATTACGGGAGAAGGTAAGGCAACATTTCCGCCGGAAGTGCGCCCCGCCCTTCGGTCGAGCCGAGCCCTACGTGACACTAGCTCTACATAAATTATATAGTATATATATTTAAGGATCTGATTTTAAATTTCCACAAATTAAAAAAGAAAATATTATTCTTCAATGTAGTAAAATAAACGCAAACAAAAATAGGTAACATAAAAAAATTATGCGATATGTTCAACGATGTTTCTCAAATGATTTTCGAATATTTTCGTTCTTTTTACTATTTTTATAGAAAAAAAACTGCCATGAATTACAGTTTTACTGAAGAGTAGACGAGGACATACCTAACAAGTAAGAATATATAAGAGCTAGCTTTTCAGGTGAAAAGCTAGCTCTTATATTCTTACTTGAACTTATATTCTTACTTACACAAATTACCTAATTTGTGTTGCTTAAAAGCTTTAATCTCATAAACAGTTAAAAATTGAAATCTTTTGAATTTGACAAAATTGTACTTTATTTGTATTCTACATCCCATGTTTACCAAATAAATAATAATATTATGCAAACCTTTGAGTAAGCATTTTAATTTTTAACTAACAAAAAATCATTACAACCTAGGTACTCTAATAATTAGACGATATTATAGATATATACAATTATTGTATATAATTACATCTATAATATCGTCTATAATATTTATTATTATAGAGTATAGACGATATAGATATTATAATTTATATATGAAGATATTATACCGCGTATTTCCCCATCTTAAATAAACCTTACCGGAGGATCGCATTTAATTATTATCCGAAAGTAAATGTCCCATGCCGCCCCATACTGGGTTCCTTTCATCAGAATTCAGAACTAGCAAGTGGACTTGTAAGACAAATTAGTCTTTGTCTGACTATGTACACCGTCTTTCGACCATATAATATATGGTTCCATATAATATATTTATGGACCATATAATATATTGATCGGTCATTTATTCCTGATGTTCTGCCGTAGAAATATTAATTAAAATGATTAAAAGTCTGAATCTAAAAAATATGTTACGATTCCACAAAGTGGTGTAGGTAACAGTAATTCTTTTTTTTAAGGGGGCAATCGAGCAAACGGGTCACCTAATGGAAAGCAACATCCGTCGCCCATGGACACTCGCAGCATCAGAAGAGCTGCAGGTGCGTTGCCGGCCTTTTACAAGGGAATAGGGTAATAGGGTAGGGGAGGGTAGGGAAGGGAATAAGGGAGGGTAGAGAAGGAAATAAGGGAGGCTAGGGAAGGGAAAAGGGTAGGGGATATGGCCTCCGGTAAACTCACTCACTCGGCGAAACACAGCGCAAGCGCTGTTTCACACCGGTTTTCTGTGAGCTCGTGGTATTTCTCCGGTCGAGCCGGCCCATTCGTGTCGAAGCATGGCACTCTTACGGATAAAATTATAATAACCCAATTTTTTTTTAAATATATACAGATCGGCCGTATAAAACTACTACCTGACTCCTGAGTAGAATGTAGAGTTGAGCTCACTTGAATGTTCAGACACAACAGCCTTATGACAACTTATTGCTTTTTTATGTATATAGACCAAGCCAAGTACTACTTAAGTCGACTGTAGAGCCTCTCGCGCTCTCCTAGACTAGACAGGATTATTGTTATACAAAACACAATATGAAGATTAACACACAACAAATACCTTATACTTATTGCCAGTTTGTAATCTTATAATAATAGCTCCCACACCGGTTTCGGTGACGGTGGCCGGTTTCATTGAAACCAGTCCAGCTACGCAAGAGTATTTTTATAGTGCCCAAGTGTGTGCGCAGTACACAAGAGCACTCTCTATTCCTTTACTCTCATAACCCAGTGGGACGGCAGACCGACACGACCGGCGAGAGATCAGGCGCAGGACCGACTTTTTACATGCCCATCCGACGCATGGATCATCTTACTTGTCAGACAATCAGGTGATCAGCCTGCATTGTCCTAACCAAACTTGGAAATAACATGTTTCCAACGCGGGAATCGAACCCACGACCTCCGAGTCAAGAGCCGCGCTCTATACCACTAGACCACGGAGGCGTTATAAATCTTGTAATCTTAAGACTGTCGTGACTCGTGTCTCAAGTGAGCGGTGAGCGCAAGCCCTAAAAAGTTAAAGGACCCATTGTTATATACCTACATATGTCATACATAATTATCAAACTTCAAAGTTCTTTATCGATAAAATACGAACAAATTGTAGTCAATAAAGTAAGACTTGTGTACCTGTAACATGATATTACCGGGCATGGCAGAGCTGTCGGCCGCACGCATCTGGACATCTGGAGCCAGCCATGCGGAGATATTCGTAAGATAACTTCCATTTCGTTGTAATCAATTTCAGTTATGAATACATGAGTTGGAGGAATTTGTAGGGGTAAATCAATGGGACTTTTCAGATTTATTTTATCTGGAGACACTAAACTGGCTATTCAGTCTTTCCTCGTTTAACTTTGAAGTTTAAGAAACTCCGCGTGTCTATATAATTAGGCATAACGATTGGTAAGTGTTCAATATTCATACTTTATAAAATGTTACAAAAAAAATACCTTCAAACCAAGGAGGTGGATTCTATAATATTGAGAATCGTCAACCGTAACAATTATTACCTATATTCAAAGCAATTAGCAAACTAGGGTCTTTTATTTTTATTTTAATCCAATGTTTTATATTTCGCTACGAAAACTATGATAATATTATTCCTGTGCAAATACAAACTAGTCGCATAACCTTAACGTAAACTTGAATTAGCATTCCAGTTTCGCACAATTCATTAAGATAAAGGAAGTTCTTACATTGAGCTCAAGTGTGCGCCGGAAGCGGATCCTGCGCCATTGTGACGCCGGAAGTAGAGAAGACTTCCGTTTTGCAAATCCCAACCGTTCTGCTTTTGATATTTTGATCAATTAATTTATATAAATTGTAAAATGCCTAAACTAGTTTCTTTTCATATTACCTGTGGAATACTGGGTATGTCCGTTGCCCATTTCAGATCACTCTCAAACTTCTAAGAATTATTGCAGTTGAGAGATTATTCGACTTTATTGATTTATTGATTCAACTGAAGTTGTAAAACTCTAGTAAGCAACGACGTTTCTATTAAAAACGCAGAAGTGTTTCGAATTTGTAATTAATGTCATAATAATTGAAAAACACCATACTTACAATATATTATTATTACTATAATTATATTCGACTTTAGTAGCAGTACATCGGCTTGCAAAGTTCTTAAATAAATGTGCAGTCTGCAGTAATGTACATTGTACTGTGCAGGTAAATCTGAGAAGCATAAAGAAAATCCTCAACAAAATTTAAAAAAAAACAGTGCTATAACTCGAAGGAGGGAATTACTTAAGTTTTATTGAATGGCTCATTTAAATTCAAAAATAGAAGAACCGCTGGCGCCGATGTTGGCGGGAAAGTTCTTAACCTCATAAAATTTTCAATATTTCATCGTTTCATTTACATAAGGAAAAGATAAAGACAAGACGCCATTGTGTTTCGCGAGGGGAGACTGGGGTGGAATGGTGGGTAGAGGCGGTATCTATTACGTCCAACTTGTATTGCGTTTCATTGATTTAGGAAGTTTTTTTCCTGTACTCAGATTAGGGTCTTGGATTCTTTGGTATTTGCATATTTTTTTAAGCTACATAAGTACAGTGGAAGGTGATTTTTGTTCGTACATGATTAAGAATTTAACATACCTAATATTATTAAGATTGCTGCTCACTGTTCCTTTAGATAGCGCCCGCAACAATAATATTATAATGGACGTAAAAAAAATCTATGTATTTTAAAAAAAACTGTATCTTACTCTAGATTCTAGAATCGTCATTCTCTAGTCTCTACGTTCATTTGCCGCTGTATTAAGTAGGTAATAGCCTCCATGGACCATGATATTATTATGATGACTACGCTATCTTAACACTGGAGTAGTTTCAGTCAAGCGTTTTTGGTGCCAAAAAGCTATTATTTCAATCGACTATGAGGTCGCAGGAGGTACTGAGGTTTTGTCAAATTTATTAAACCAGGATTACCTGAAATGGCAAGTTTCCAGCACGCTTTACTGAAAAAATGTCGCTGAAAAAGTGATCTACCATGGCGAGTACCTAATCCTGTGAAAAAAGGGGCGTGTGTACTGTAGTGTTAAGTTTGAACCACGGTTGTGAAATATTCAAATTTCAATGTTAACTTCTCGACAATTGTGATTTGGGGGTCAAGACAAACTACAAATCACAGCAAATACTGAACTATTTAATTTTGTTTGATAAATCCATTGGCAAACTTGGAAAAGACTAAGAAAGTATATCTACCTATGTATTATAAACTTCGCCGGGCGCTCACTGAGCGATTAGTGTTGTACTCAATAGAGAGAAACTGCCGAAAATGTTTTAAAAGATACTAATTATTTGTTAAATAAAAATCGGCCAAGTGCGTAGGATTCCGTAGTACCGCTAGTCTTTGATATTTTTTGTATGGTCAATGAATGTATAACCGAGGAAATTGATTCCTAGCCCCTTGGCAGTTGACGGACCTACACGTCTGCCTACGTCGTGTGGTCGGCCAATTCAATGTTAGCTGTGATCGATGATCGATCAGATGAGTTGGGGGCGACTAACCCAAAATTTTATTTTCTAAAATTAGATACTACCTACATTATATTTCCAAGAATGTGATCTGAGCAAAAACACGATATCTTAAAATTTTCTCGATACAAAAAAATCACAAAGATGCATCTAGTTTTCACG
This sequence comes from Plebejus argus, assembly GCA_905404155.3. NCBI lineage: Eukaryota > Metazoa > Arthropoda > Insecta > Lepidoptera > Lycaenidae > Plebejus > Plebejus argus. The sequence continues at coordinate 8,195,279 of FR989930.1, forward strand.
AATTTTTCATTTATTGCCATAACCGTGCATTGAACTAAGTTAATATTTTAATACATTGTATAAAATTCTATCATTGAGAAACTGACCTAAGATTTTTAAAATATTGTATATTTATCGAGTTATTGAGAAAAACCTAATTTGGCGATGAATCCGTGTCGTCCTTTTTCACCTGGCATATATGAAAGACGGGCGTGAGTGTGAAGAGAGAAGGACGATGTTTGATTTTTTGGCATAGTCGCCCTCTAAATTATTTAGGTCCGCCATCTGCCTAGGAATTGACTTCTCTGCAAATAGTACATATTTTTTTAACGTATTTTACACTAAGCTAACAACATCATCTCAGTTACGTTCAAAGGAATTGGAACGAAAAGTTCCTTTATGCTTCGCCATACATACATTCGTTTTAGTTGATTGACTATGAAAATGGATGCTCCCAGCGAAAATAAGCTTTTTGAAGATACAAAATACCGTCAAATATTTGCACATCACTACGTTCAAAATAGTAATTGGCGACCAAGTTTGGATATTTAAGCTGGAAATGGCTTACCTCGTATTCGAGATGGCGGAACTTACTCTACATTTTCTATAATGTAGACGAAGATCTAGTACTACTTATTATTTTATTATTTATTATTTATTTATTTTATTTTTGTTATAATAGAATATCAACTACTAAACTAAGATAAATAGAAATAGGTGATAAAAACTTCACGAAGATTTAATTGTATTAAAGATAAAACCACGATAAAACCAACATCAAAATTGTACGTAATTGAGAATTAAAACTCCCAATCTCCAGAACTACTGAACCGATATTGATGAAACTTGCACTATTCCGTTATATATTATTCCGTTATATATATTATAATATGTATATACGAAAATTGGGCAGTTCTAGAAATATTACATACATACACGTCGAATTGATAACCTCCTTTTTTAAGTCGGTTAAAAAGAGTTTGTCGATGGATTAAGAAAAAATTAAAACGTGCAACCAGAATTTCAAAAACCCGTAATCTTTACTCAGATTATAAAAACTTAGTAAAATATAAATGTTATTGTTTAATATGTAAAAAAATCTTCAAAAAACAATAAGTTCTCCCAAAATAGTACTACGTAATACGTTTCTGAATTCTGATGATTATATTATTATCTAAGTATGCCTATAATAAATGTGACTATTTCTCATTCATTTCAGAAAAGGAGGTCCAAAGGCGCATTTCCTGTGTCAACAATCAACCACTAAGCTATGTACACGATGGTACACGTTAAAAATAATTTCAATTAAATAAAAATTATTCAAAATCTACCTGTTCATTTTTCACTTGCCACCCTACAGTTCTGCAGCGTTCGAGCAAAAGTTGGTTTCACAATACGCCAAACTTATAATAACTTAATGCTCCGGTATCTTAATTATAAACCTCGCAAACTACGACGGCTTCTGAAGGTATCGCTATAAGTTATAACTTACTTCTCCTATAAATAGTTTAACGTTTCTATAGAATCTATGTACCATCGAGGAAATTGATTCCTAGGCAGTTGACAGACCAACGTCATTAATTTGGTCGGTGCATGTCAGCTCAGCGTTATTATTAACATTGACTTGACATGCCCCGACCACAATAATTATTTATTATTGTGATCTGTCGGCTGGGTTTGACGCTAATGCGAACGCGACCAAACTATACCGTGTAGGTCCCCCATCTGCCTAGGAATTAACTTTTCTGGTATTACTTTTGGCGTTTTGGCGTTTTAGATCGTAGTTTATCTATTCAACAGCGTCGTTCAAATGTAAAATCAAAGGTACTAATGAATAGGTAGATATTATACTCCTGTCAAAAGAGCTCAGAAACGGAGCAGTACGTACCTAATATTATAATACATAATAATATAAGAATCGCTGAAAATGTATATTGTCTGTCCATCTATTACCTCTTTAAACCTAACTTTTGATAAAACAAAAGCCGGTATTACCTAATCCAAGTATTTTGAGGCCAAAGAAAGAACAAAGTGTAGTTTACATTGCGGTGGAATTTACGGTTATCGTCTGAATAAAACCTGTGCGGGTAAAATTTTTAGTTTATAAATACAAAAGTGTGTATGTCTGTCTATGTGAACACGTTACACGAGAGATAATATAAGCCCAGATTAGAGTAACATATGATATAAGTTACCACTGGTATAATATTTGACAAATTGAAGTTGATTCTTCGCCAGGGCCCCCGCTACCATATGTGCAATGTGTGCAATGCACGCGGGCGCCATCCTCTAGGGGCGCCAAATTGCCATCTTTAGGGGCGCCATCCCAAGAAATTTGACTTAGAAAGGGGCGCCAAAATCCTTTTTTGAACACAGGCGCCAGTAGCCCTTACGGGGGCCCTGTTCTTCGCCTTCTTAACTTGATCAAGCTATATAAGTTGCTTGTGAATTTGCCCATAAGGTACTTGTACTTTATCTATTCTGTGCTTTAATGGTTGTTAAATAATCGAAATACAAGTTTATGAGGACAAATGGGCAGTTCAACTGGGTAGGTATGTTCTTCGACGGAGGGACGCTATAGATTCCTAATCAAAGATGCGGGCTGCGCGAATCTTAGCAAATTAGTAGGGGAGTCGCCCTCTCGTTACTAGGGCTGACAACTTTCATAAGGTACCTAATATTTTTTAGTTATGTTTAAATGTTTTTTAAAAACAGTTAACAAATTGATTCGTACATTTAAACACAGAACACCTTCTTGTTACTCCATGATGGAACACCATTTAGTTGTCAAGTGTCACTACGATCATACAGCTGTCATAAATCATAATCGACGTTGACCACGATCATCGTCTGATGTCGAGGCCACTTGACATGTTCGTGATCGCTCATATATATTTTGTCCATCATAGATCATAGGAAAAGAGTCATCAAACAAACGACTAACGAGCAATCAGATCGCTTGCAGCCTGATATTTATTATTTTCGTTATATAAACTGTCATTGCTGAAACACGAATTTTACTGTATCTACAAAAAAATCGACGATGATAGTTGAAAAGTCCGAAATGAACGGATGTACCCTCAAGGCACACTGTAAAAAACACGTATCGTAATAAATACTTGGAAAGAACATCTTACAATTAATTTGGCAATTTACAGAGTTTTTACCACACAAAAACGTACTTATTAAAAAAACTATATATGTATTTTTGCATATTTCTATAGAATACAAAAATATTAATTTTATAGGAAAGTGCCAACCCTGATAGAAAAGGCCAAGGAAATCGTGTCTGCGTCTTAAGTGGACACCACTAACGTTCCACTCAAAGGGTCCCCGTATACGCAGCTATTGAAAATGTTGTCATATAGCCTGAGAAAATTAAGGAATTCAGATCGAATAATTCGTGTAGTTTTGAAAGTTGGTACAGTTGTTCCTGAAGGTGTCCAGATGAATATACTAAAAAGTCCCCGAGGGTGGGACAAGAGCCGGCGGTGGGGGAGGGGGGGAAAGGTCTCTTTTTCAAGATTTTTGCTTGTAACTCGAAAAGGGTTTATAATATCTCATTAGTGACTTCTACATTAATTATCTACATAAAATTTCCTATAAATTACGTTAATTAATATATAAATAAATAGTAAATTTACTACAAAATATTTAAATAATAAAAAATTTTTTTAAAGTTAAGTATATATTATATATATATATATATATATATATATATATATATATATATATATATATATATATATATATATATATATATATATATATATATATATATATATATATATATATATATATATATATATATATATATATATTTTAGTGTTTTTGTCTATTTTTTGGTGTTTAAATATTTAGTAGTAAATTTACTAAAAAATATTTTGTAATTATTAGTATTTAAATATTTTGTAAAAAAAATTGTTCAGGACCCTAGGTAATTACTATCTTAAGCTGAAAAATAACTCAAACATGTTAAATATTTTCGTATGAGAAAATGATTTTGGTATTAAGAATGTATGAAAATTTCGAGGGTAACCCGGGCCCTTAAACTTCGATTTTATTATTGAATTATTGATAGATATTGTATTATATATTATTTAAATTTTAAAATTAACGTACTTCAATTATAATTTTTCTAAAAACAGTGAGCCGTCAAAATGGCCTTTTACTGCCATCTAGTGTCCAATAGATCAACTTGAGATCAACTATAATTAGCGAGAACTTTTAGTACTAGTCTAGAGTCTAGATTCTAGAAAACCAGACCAAAGGACATGGTCCAAATTGGGCTAATTTTAAAAGTGCCGGCCAACGCAAATAAACCCATTATTTAAGTAGAACATATTCTAAGGAATATTTGTTATTATTACACCAAAATTCTAAGTAAAGTTAATCAAAAGTTATTCAAGGTCAAACATTTTTCTATAACATAAGTAATAAAATATCTTATTTTATTAATTAAAAGCAATAAGTAATCGATGCCGGAACATTACCACGGAATATTAGAGGCCAAATACCTACAAATGATTTGGAAAAACTCAAAGGAAGAGGGAACCTCTACGTCAGAGGTTCCCAAACTTCTTTTGACAACCTCCCAAATTGAGAACAAACTATATCTTAGCGCCCCGTTTGTTTCAATTTATAATGTATCCAGATAAAATAAATTACCCCCAAGCCTACACAACGCCCCCACTTTTTTTTCTGGGTCCCAAACCCCCCCTTTAGATCTTTGGCGCCCATAAGGGGGCGTTATCGTCCACTTTGGGAAAGACTTCTCTACGTGCTTGGGGTACTTACAGCATTTGCCTAGTATTCCAAGTAAGCAATGAGTTGTGCCCTGGGATTTGGAGACAAGACTCGGGACAGGAGTCACAGGACCCGTCACCTGACATTACCCAGCGATGGCAGAATGAAGAGCGATGGAAAAAACGAGCGCTTGAGCTTTGGGTTGAGCGACTAGAGCAGCCGCAAGTCAGTTCAACCTTTTGATATCCATTGGACCTGTTCTAAAAGAAAGGGTCAACTGAAAGACCGGTGCACTGTCTTTTCGTCTCACGCAGCTACTGACAGGCCTTGGGTGCTTCGGTTGGTAAGTACCTATGTGAGATAGTATGACGTTGTGTTTTTGTATTATATTTATTTTCTTAAAATTGTGTTATTTTGGTTTTTAATGTGTAATCTTGGTAGATTATTAACCATTAAATATTCGATGTCATGCACAATAATTATTAGTGTGGGCAAGTGATACAACTTCAAGAACGTGCCATTTTGTGTTCCCTCCAAAACTCCATCGAAAATTTTAGTTAAGGATCTGCCACTTTACTAAAACAACTGACTTGACTCGTTGACTTTATTGACTCCTTTTTTAGACTTTTAGGCCCACTTGCGCCAATCTGGGTTAAAGTTAACTCTGAGTTAAACTTCATGTCATCTCTATCACTGACTTGGTGAGTGACAGATATGACATGATGTTTAACTCAGAGTTAACTTTAACCCAGATTGGCGCAAGTGGGCCCTTCTAGACTTTCGACTTGACGATAATCTGGAAAAACTACTATAATATTTTGTAAGCTTTTACGAATTTTTATTTCCCGCCATATTTTACTTGACACTGGCCATGGTTAAAAAGCGAGCGCCATATTATGAAAAAAAAAGTTGCCGGCAAGTGACAGCTGTCATTTTATGTCATTTGTCAAATCTACACATTGATCAAACTTGTTTATTTTGCAAAATACAAAATAATCCGTCGCAAATATCTAATTTCATAGAAACTTAAGCTACTGCACCAAAATAAGAAGTTGTTAAAAGTGATACAAAATATAATGCAGTGAAATAATCGAAAATCATGAGGCGAGGTCATGCAAGATCGGGTGGATGGCGTAATGATAATCCTCGACATTTTAGGCCCCGAAACGGCGGCAACTCTTTTTATCGACCACCAAGGCCAATTTTTGGTCTATTAGATACACCACGGTATGTAAATAAGTGCACTTATTATTATATTATTATTGGATCCTGTAAGAATATAATGTCAAAGATATCCTATTCTTATTATTCGATATTATCTTGTTGCATTATGTGAAGTCCATTATTGACTTAGCATAGCAAAAGAATTAACCATAAATATTTTATACATTTTACACACTTATTTTATTCAGGCAATTTCAATTCAATAATAATTATTTTAAGTGTTAACTTTTCTTGCACTTATTCCACTTTATATATTATGTGATATGTCATATTATAACATAATATAATACACAAGAGAAACAGTGCATTCAATATGGTGTCTAAGATAATTTCCTTTTTATTTTTCTAGAAAAGAATTATATTTAAACTCCACGAATAACAAAAACTGACGAAGAGTAACTGTGTCAAAAATTTGTTCTGTGAGTCTACAAAATGAGACCAGAATATATTATGCATACTTTATGTATGTATTCAGTACACAATTTAGTGTAATTAATAGAAGTGAAAATTATTGTCAACTGCTTTATTTTGTCAATTTGAGTGTTACCGGCCCCTAGACGAGGAATTTTACTGTCAATATCACACTTTAATTTTATAGAACCCATACCCCAGTCAAGTTAGACATTTGAGGTTGCATAAATTGGTACCAAGCTGAACATCGGTAATATTGTTTAGAATATGATTACGAATGATATTTGAAAGTCCCCCATAGTTCCCTTGTATGGATTTTTTTACCCAAGGTCAAAGGTTCACAAAATTAGATTTTCACAATTTTTAGTAAAATGGTAAGGTTTTTCATAAAAATGCCTAAATGCCTTTAAAAAATTGTAAGTCATAAAATTATCTACAAAAGTGTATCAATATTTTTTCCCTACAAGCCACCGTTTTTTAAATATTATAGAGATTCAAAAAGTTGTTAAAGTTATAATCGCCGTTTGGGTGTTTCTTCCACTTAAGGGAATCATCCTAAAATTACATTTCACAGTGGGACATGGGCGTAGCAAGGTACGGGCAGGGGGCAGCTGCCCCCCCCCCCCCTACAAGAGCGATCGGTCGCTAAAACTCGTGAGCATCATACATAAACGTGGAGTGGAGAGAGTTGCGGGGTGAGAGGGGAGGCATTCAATCCCAGTTCGCTCGCTCATTATTATTTTGTTTTTAATTTTTGCCTTACCTTTAATACTATTGTGAGATTCGAAGGTACGGATTTTCATAATCTGCCCCCCCCCCCCCCCAAGACCTATGCCCCCCCTATGTAGAATCCTGGCTACGCTCATGAAGTGGGAACTAATTTTTAATCATATTCTTAACAATTTTACCAATTTTAAGCTTGGTGTGAATTTATGCAACCTCAAATGTCTCCCTTTAATGGGGTATGAAGGCGCGCGATGTTCAATATTATCAACCCTAGACGGTCAATAATATTACGCAATATGTGATATTGTTCAATATTATTGTAGGTCTAGGCGCCCACGTGTTTCGTAGCTATTGTCATATTTTAGTGTGCAAAAAGAAACCAAATTCAAAGCAGTTGAAGTATGGCAGTTACATTTTCTTAGTTTTTATTATTTGTAGATTTATAATATATTTTGTATGTACATATAGCTACAAATATAATAATTAATAATATTATGCCACGAACTACAAAATTTTAAACAAGCTAATTGTAAATTCTTTTTCATTTTCCAGCTTTCCACCACCAAACCATCCCAATAGGCCACATGCATATAGTGGTAGATTTGAAAATATTGAAAGGGGACATGAAAAACATTCAGGAGAATCTAGTTATAGGTCCGATCCTCACAATTCTCATCAGAGTAATTCAGAAAAACCACGGTATAATGAAAGACAAAATTTTTTTGCAAAAAGGCCTGAATATGACAAGCCTTCTGATTCATACAATAATCAGAGAAACTTTTTGCAAAATAAACATGACAATAGTTTCTTACATAAAAATAGCATGGGAGATGTTGATCATCGCCAAATAAATCACAATAGAAATTTCAGAAGCAGTAATATAGATCCTTGGAATGATGACGCCAGACCATATAGACACAGAAATTATGATCCTGCACAGCGAAATGATTTTCCTGAGCCAAATAAAGTCCCTTTACCGGAATATTCTGGGCACAGGCCTCCATCATCTGATCACTACGGTGGTAGCTCTTCAATTTCAACAATTGAAAAGTCAAACTCTTTCAGTCGTTCGGTAGACGATACGGTTGATATTGTAAGGAAACGTCTTCAAAATCGATCTGAATCAATAAGTTATGATAATTATGAAAACAGGCAAAGTATAGAAGATCAAACATTTGGGCGTGATCAAGTGAATGTATCACATGGATCACCAGAATCTCCAATAAAAAGGAGACTTCAGAGACAAAGACAAAGTGATAAAGTGAACTGTGCTAAAATGAAAAACAAAATAGTTAATCAACTGTTTAAAATGGACAAAGAAAAAATTCACAAACTTATGGACAATCCCAACTGTTCCTCCAAATTTGAATTTGCAATCAACAGTCTTATAACTGAATCACAAAACAGTTTTAATAGACATTTACGATCTGTTGCAGAAAAGTCTCTGTGCAGTTCTAGTGATGATTTTATTCAGAGTGACAACAACACTATATATGAGGATACATTCATGAAACAAATGCAATGCATATTGGATCCACAAGATACCATACTTCTAGAAGATATAAAGCCCATTGTAATGGCCGAACTGAGTAGTATATTGCAAATAGATGAAGAAGATAATCAATATGTACAAGATGAGCATATGCATTTCAATGAGTTTCATCAAAATAACTCAAGAAGTCAAAAGACACCAACGGATCAAATGCATGACTATGGCAATTATGGTAATGTTCAAGCAGACTATGATAACAATTACCATCATGAAAATCTTGATGATATGGCGGCCTCACATTCTCATGAAAACGAACATTGGCCACTATTTCAAAGAAGGCCTCAGAGAATAAGTAAACATTTTAGTACTGATACAACAACTTCTCAATATCGTAATTCTAAAGAGAAAATGGATCACTCATTTGAAAGTCAAAAAGATTTTGATGCTAACACTGAACCACTATCTGACGAAGATGACACCTTTGCAGAACTTGATAATCAGTATCATGTGGCAGTAGATCACGATTTTATCGAACAAGAAGATAACGTATCTGCACAAAATGCAGTGCACAGTACATCATACTCATCGTTTGTTAAAAGTGAAAAGGTTGAAAAAGAAATAGAATATAAACAGGAAATAAAAGAAGAAATTGGCGATGGATCTTACACAGATCCACATCGAAATGATACGATTGTAGAAAAGCCTGAAGACGTCAAATTATCTTTTACTTCAGATGTTGAAAATGCTAAAGTTAGGGAACAGAAAAATAGTGAGTCTAATACGAGTCAAAGTAAAAAGAGAACAAACGACGATTTCTCTAGCAATAAAGTGACACCAGACTCACGCAAAAGAACAAATGACCAAAAACCATCTCATCGAAAAGAAAAACGCAAAAAAAGTGAAAGCAGTCAACCTTTGGAGACAAGTAAACAAATTTTGAATAAAAATATAATAATAAACGTTAATGATTGCGCAAATAAGACATCCGAGAAGTGTGATGCGCCAAAATCGATATTTAATTTATTTTTTTCGAAAGAAAAAGATAAAACGTGTTCTAAAGAGATAAACGTAATTTCAGAAAAGCCTGTTATTAAGAAAGAAGTTTCAAAAACACCTGATGTAAAAAGTAATCAAAGACGAAAAAAATGTAACTCAACATCTAACCAACCTACAAGTCCAAAAGAGTTGAATAATTCATGTACTATCAGTTCGACATCCAAATCAGACACCAAAGCTACTTTAAAAACAATTGATATGTTTACTGAACAACCGAAAAAAGTAAGTATTCATCAATCCCACAGAAATACAGCGATTCCTTCCAAACTTGATCTTGGAAGTGACAAAAAAGTAAAGAAAAATTTAGATAAAACAGTATTAACCAAACAAGTAAGTAAATTACAGTCTACAATTCAAGTTTCTAAAAGAATGTCATCCAAAGAGACACAGACCATAAAACCAAAAAGACAAACAAGATTTTGTCAAACTATTAATAAAACTATGGCGATGAAAGCTACACAAACCGAGATAAAAGTATGTGATAAGCCAGGTTCAAAAACCACAGATCCACTTGAAAGGATGAAAGAAATTGATTTAGAGATACAAGTTTTAATCCAAGAGAAGTTTAAATTATACAGCTCAATTGAGTCTAAAGAATCAAGTACAAATTCTTTAAATAGTCTAGGTATGACGGTTCTAAATGTTGGGGCTGAAGAAGAACAAAATGAGCCAAATGTGAATGAAAATATATTAACAGAGGATGCCATTGTTGAGAACTTTGTTAACATCCCTGATGAAGAGTTGGAAAAAATTGTATTTAACAGTGACCCACATGAATTAAGTACAGAAAAATATGGTAGAAAAACAAATACGCGGAAAGTTACATCCCCAAGTAGTCAACAGTCAGGTGTATCAACAAGGACAATTAAAAAGCCCAATAAAAAATTTAAAACACCAAACATATCGCTTATTGAGCAAATCATAACAGACGAAAGACCATTAGAGGATATCATATCTCTTGATGACTTTGAATTAACACCAGTAAAGAAAAAAGGCAAATACAAAAAACCTCGCCAAATATCGAGAAAAAAACCAGTTAACAAGGGAAATCTCTCTATAGATTTCTGTAAAAAATATAGCCTTAAAGGGTGCTCTGTTGTATTGACAAGAATAGATATACAAAAGTATTTGAAAGACACCACTATGACATCATCACTTAGAAAAGATGAAAACTTACTGTGTAATGTTGAGGAGCCAAGAGCAACAACTGACGATGTAACAACTAAAGTTATAGATGAAGCAGTTGTTAATGAGATTCAATTTGATATGCTTGATGTATCTGAGGACATTGTCATTGGCGATGTTTGTGCTGTCAAAGCTGACAATGACAAGGAAGCTGTTGAAAATGTATCCTTATCAATTAATGAGGAAGTAATATTAGATAACAGTCAATCGTCCATGGAAGAAGTGACAACTACAGTTTTTGGACAAAATGATGAGTGTAAAGTATTTGATTATTCAGCTGATGAGAATTTAAAGAGGGACTCAACTCTCATATCTGGGAATGGTGATGCTATACTAGCAATTGAGGTATGTTATGTAATGGGTGATTCTAAAGGAATGTGCAATCTTGTCTTAGCTGTTTTGTCACAGTTTTGAATTAATTTTTATTTTCTTTCAGTGTGTTGAAAACAATTTCTTAGCCGCATCCTTAGATGGACATGTTTACTACTTTAATTCTGATGGTCATCTCCTTTCTACATTATACGGATCAAACTTTGCAGTAACATGCCTCACCATAGTGAAAGAAAAGTACGGTACTACTGTCTACACAGGTTCCCTAGACTCTAGAATAAGACTGTATGACTTGGAGGTAACATTACTTTTATACTTGACTGTTAACTTAATTGAGATTTATATTTAATTTTATAATATTGCTTTTTAGACGGGACGTCCAGTAGGCACAGAGACAAATGTGCTCAGTCCCATACAGACAATGGACCGAGCATGGGACACATTGTTTGTTGGTACCAGAACAGGATTTGTATTGCAATTTGAACATAAGGTAAACAATTTCTATGACATTTTTGCATGTAACATTAAAACAACATTTAAATCCTACATTTTTGTTAATATTGTAATAATAGTTTGCTCGTATATAATATAACATTTATTAATTTCAGAATAACTTGCTGATCCCAGTAAGTACTGTAAAGTTTTCGGACCAGTCGATTTTGGCTCTGAAAGCAATGAAGGAAGGTCCCCGTAAAGTGTTGCTTGTGGCTGCCAGGTCCGAAAATGTGACAATAAAGGATGCCCAGACAGGCCTATTGCTACGAACTCTGGTTGGGCCCAAAATGACAGTCTATTCACTTCTCTATGAAGATGGCAAAGTTTATTGTGGAACAAGTAGTCATCAAATACATGTTTTTGACTACACCGTAAGTTTTGCTTCAATTTAAAACACATTAGGAAATAGGATTGTATTAATGAACCACTCTTACCACTAAAATCACTCTTAAGGATATTGTTTTAATTACTATAATGTTCTTAATATGTAAAGTACTAATATTTGTAATTAACTGAGAGTAAAAATAATATTCATAAACGAAACACAGCACCCAATTGTGCTGTCAAACTGTTACTTATGGCTTAAGGAAGAGCCAAGAGGCTGGTTTGAGTAGTCAAACCTTGACTTAAGTGCTACATGTTTGTGATATAAATCTAATCATTTTAATTATCTTAAGACGCTGAGAGTGTATCAGCCAAGAGTAATATTGAGTAGGCAGTATAAGAGTAGCGTATTAATATGGACCTTTACACTAATTAAGGTCAAGGTGAAGTTTTTAAGGCATCATTGTGGACAAAATCCAAAACTATAGAAGCAAAAATCTTACAACATTAACATGAGTATAGTAATAAATCAAAATAATAATATAATATTGATTTATCAAAAATGTAACGACACAGTTATTTCCTTAGTCACAAATCAAACCCAATTTATCCCCCGTTAAAACCTATATACTTTACCTCCATAATCTAATATATAAAATTCTCGTGTCATGATGTGCCTGGTTAAACTCCTCTGAAACGGCTCAACCGATTTTCGTGAATCTTAGCGAGCATATCGGCTAGGGTTAAGAATTGGACATCATCTACTTTTTTATATTGATAAGTGCATTTGCTGAATAAAATTAGTAAATTATTACAACTCGAGACTGACGGCGACCATGTTTGTGCGACGGGATAGCGATGGACATTGGCATGGTGCCATACTTATTTAGTCACTTCATTAAAATAATATGAGTGTAAATACTTTATATGGCATAATTACGTTTGCCGGGACAGCTAGTACATATTTATATTTTTGTTCTCAGAGCGGGTCGCACGCCGGCACGCACTCTGGCGGCAAGGGCGCGGTGTGCCTGCGCGCGACGGGCGGTCTAGTGTTCGCCGGCTGCTACGACGGCTGCGTCTACATATACCGGGAGGGCGAGAGCGAGCCGCGCGCGCAGCTCCGAGGACCGAGCCTCATGCTGCTGTCTTTGGCCATAGTTGGAACCAAGGTATGGTTTTGTTGATAGTATGATCCGATATCGATTTAGCTACGAATTACGATCGTTTTTTTAAAGGGTAGGGAATTGGGCCTCCGGTAAACTCACTCACTCAGCGAAACACAGCACAAGCGCTGTTTCACGCCGGTTTTCGTGAGCCCGTGGTATTTCTCCGGTCGAGCCGGCCCATTTGTGCCGAAGCATGGCTCTCCCACAGTAGATCGATCACACGATCGTGAGTCGTATTGTGTCGTACACGCAACCAAACACAAATAAAAAAAAGTAATGACTCATGAGTAACTCTTTGATCTAACCTGCGCGTGAAGTAACTAGACTTCGCGCGCAGGTTGTCTCTCTCGCGCATATGCATGCTGTCGCGCGTGTGAGCGTGACAGTCTATGATCGAAGAGATATTCAAGGCATGAGTTTTGACGCCCAGCACAGCCCTTACTTCCTTCAGTCTACACCAGTGATTCCGAAGCCGAACCTGCGGTGCTAGCACGGCGTTGCCCAGTCGATTCTTCGGAAGAAAGTAATGGCAGTTTATTTCCCATGTCTACATATCTTTTTCCCGAGCATGGCGCCACCCATCGACTTGAGTTTCAGTGGACAAAGATAAGAAACTCTTTCTATAGCAACCATTATAGCAACGGCAATTATTTTTTTTTGACATTTAGTTTCTTGATTTTTCTTTTTTTATAATGGCACTTCGGCTATAGAACCATGGCCAGTGTCGAGTAAATGGCGGCAAATTAAAAAAATCGACGTGTAGCAACTGTCTGAATTGAACTTTATTATTCGTAGTTTGTACTTTGTAGATCAAAACTGTAATTCCGGCTATAGACAGGGTTGCCATACATCGATTTTTTGAATTTGCTCGACACTGGCTATGGTTTTATAGCCAAGTGTCATAATAAAAATAAAAAAAGAATAAAGAAACTAAATGTCAAAAGCGGATAAAAAATGGTCGTCATGCTTGACTTATAGATTTACAAAAGCGGAAGAAACCGAGATACGGAAGAAACATTTTCTCCTGTGTTTTTCCGGGCAAACTGTCAAAATATTAGATTCTTTCGTTTATCTACAGCCGTATGCTAGCCCCGCTGGGGGTAATTACCGTCGCGGGGGTAAAACAGCTATTCTATAGAGGTAAAAGAGGTGGTACCTAAAATAGACAGAAAAAAATATATGTTTTTGTGTAAAATGAAGGGAGATTCACACTAACATTTTTACCAATTCACGTAATAAATAAAGTTATTTTTAATTACTGTATTCTTTTCTTGAAATATTTTTAATGGGGGGTAAAATCAGTTTCTCTAACAGGCCATAGATCACTGCATAGAGGTAACAGCTCTGAAAAGGTTAGGAACCACTGGTCTACACAATCAAGAATTGCTGGATTTGCTCATTACCCCTTAAACTTAGTATATGCGAAAACATTTTCTTGAAAAAAAAAGTTTTTTCAAAAGATTTTCTTGTTACAGATTATTGCAGGCTACAAAGACAGAAGTTTGTACATATGGAAAATCCCACTTTGTATATTACAAGAGATGATACTTTAATTTTTTTTTTTGTTATTATATTATAGCTGTAATTCTCACCTTTACTAATTTTAGATGTTACCCTTTTATTTTAGTATGAAATATACAGAATATATTATGTCTTAAAAGTTTTTATTTAGCAATAAAACGTAAGTTTAAAGAATGCGTAATTTTGATACTTGTTTTATTTATTATTTGTCCCTATTGCCACAACTTTATCAGACATACAGGGATGTTTTGGCGCGTGGATGACTTTGCGAAACGGCTGTCCCCCACACTTTACAACTATTACAAGATTTTTTTTTCCTTGTATTCGATCTACAATCAGTCGCCAGACTATAATTAGATGTTTTGAATGATTGAATGGCGTTTAAGAGGATCTAAAGCCAGTGCTTCATACTCTAATTAGTTAAATAAGTGGTCTTTTCAATCTTTTAACCACGTTGCGGGAGTCGAGTATTTCCTGGGCGAGGAGGTTTACGTAATTGGTAAGGCGTACTGCGTGCCGTGACGGTATAAATTAGGTATAATTTCGGCTACCCGCCAAAACATTTCTTTAGGATTGTAGGAAACTATTAAATTTAGATTATGAATACAGCGACCTTCTAGCGCTTCTTAAATTAAGGCCTTTACTCCTTTTAAATGCACTTTGTTTAAGATGTTGGAATTACTTTTATTTGTAGGTATCTTTTATATTGCTAATAACAATAGTAATTAGAAACTAAAATATACTCCCCCTTACTAATAAACGTTGTATAAGCTTTGAATAGTTATACAGTGTTTTGTTCCTGTCACACAAGTGACATTTGTAATTGGATTGAAGAAGACAAAACACTGAATAACTATTCAAAGCTTATACAACATTTATTAGTAAGGGGAATTGTATCCAACCTGAATATTAGTTTCATACATAGACTTATAATATACTTAGGTTTATGGTTTCATAGCATTTTGTTACTTTGAACAAAATGGTAGTGTTGCCAGCTAAAAATATTTTTTATTTGATTTGATTTAAATAAATAAGTAAATTTAGATAAATAAGTATTATTTTTACGAGTTTCTATCTATTCTTAATATTAGATTAAAATATAATGTAGGTATAATAAAATATACCAAATTACACCATAGACAAGAATTATTAATCTCACTTCTCAGGAATTTTTAATCTGTGCACGTCTAGGTGGTGAAGTGGCACTCCTGTCGCAAAAATGAGTTTCTGAAATTCTGACTTACGTCAGTGTGGGTGTTTCGGTGTTGGCGGCCATTGTTCTACGTATAAAACTAGGGTTTTATATTTTACAATAGTCAATAAACTATAATAATTAAAACAAAGAAGTTCACAAGTTTCGGATTCTACAATCTTTTGTCACCATTACATCTCAAATTCGATTATAGTATAAAATGAATCCAGAATAGTGAGTACCTATACTTCTGTCTTCTGTGTGTGAAACGTTTGCTAAATCTTTTATTGAATTGTAGTAGAATGATTATGTGTAATACAAATAGTAATAATGCGTTGCAACCACTAGGCTAGAACAAAATATTAGATATAAATTAACAATTTATAAGCTGGTGACTCATATTTGAACATAGAAGAGTACCTACGAGGGCAGTGTCGTACGTAATTGTAAAATCATATGGCTCCGTCTGTCCGTTGTAAATTCGACTTCGATTTCCGCCTTAGATATCGTCGAAACTTATAATAATAAACTAACAGTTCTTTACAGCATGACCTTCTTTGTTGTAACAAAGATACGCCTCCTTTTAGAGCTCATGCTTTTTATGAATGTTTATCATGATTGTGATTCTGTATGACGTATCAAAGTCGAATACGCATTAAGTATAACAAACGTTTTCAGCGACTATTTGTTCAAACTACTGCTGATTGGAGACTCCGGTGTGGGAAAGTCATGTCTCCTGCTCAGATTTGCGGATGATACCTACACAGAGAGCTACATCAGCACCATCGGTGTTGACTTCAAAATAAGAACCTTAGAGTTAGATGGGAAGACAATAAAGTTACAAATTTGGGACACAGCAGGACAGGAGAGGTTTAGAACAATCACCTCTTCATACTACAGAGGTGCCCATGGAATCATTATTGTGTATGATTGTACAGACCAGGTAAATTATTTTTAATACTTACCTTTAACTATGAAAAGCCACGAAGTGAACCCAGCACTAACTTGCAATTTAAAACTTTAACATTAAAATCTTATTGTTTATTCATATTACTTGTGATATTTTGGATTGTTTGCAGCTTACAATGTTGGAATTCTGTTTGGAATTCTCAATATACCTAAATATTGGTGTTTTACACTAAAACCTTCTTTAAGGTTTTATATTTCTTTGTATTCATAATTTGATGTGAGACTTCACTTCTTTCAGGATTCATTTAGCAATGTTAAGCAGTGGCTGGAGGAAATTGATCGTTATGCGTGTGACAATGTGAACAAGCTGCTTGTCGGAAATAAGTGTGATTTAACTACGAAAAAAGTTGTTGATTACTCAACTGCAAAGGTAAGTCTTAGGCCATAAGGCTTAATAATTTTGTTTTATCACTATATTTAACTAGATAAGGCTTTAGACTAGTGCAGTATTGTTCAAAACTGGTTTTAAATCCATATACCATTCAAGTGAGATAACAGGGGAGCCTTAGTAATCTTTCTATAAAATGTAAGATATTGCGCATTTTATGGCTATAAAGATATTATATAAATTTTCTGGCATTTACAATATCAGGTAAGAGGCATCATCACACACACACAGAGATATATCTGTGTGTGCAATGAAGTCTTTTTTCCTCTCCACCAAGTTACTAGTTTGATTTTTGCACGAGTATGAGGTGAACCTCATTTCCTTAACATACTAACCACTTTTATAACATAATTTAATGTGAAGATTAATTAAACATTAGACAATCTTGTTTAACTCACACATGATTCTATTGATTGGTATTAAAAATGTTCAAGTTATTTTTGTATTAACAACTCAGGAAGTGGCCTTGTGTTACTTGCATTGTTTGAAATCAGCCTTTAAATAATCATAATATACTCTTAGTATTTGAGATTATTTTTATTGTTATTAAATCAAATCAAATAACTGTTTCACTTTCTCAATTGTCATCATTGTTTTACATTCACATTTCATTTTACTGTTATTGATATAAATGTATAAATTTCTAGCAATATGCAGAACAACTGGGTATACCGTTCTTGGAGACGTCGGCAAAAAACTCAACTAACGTAGAGCAAGCCTTCATGACTATGGCAGCAGAGATTAAAACGCGCGTGGGCCCGCCGTCCGCCGGCGCCGCACCGCAGGGCGCCGCTGTCAAGATCGACCAGGGCCGCCCCATTGACACCGGCAAGTCCTCCTGCTGCTGAACACAGCTGCTCATGGTAAGCTAACATACTTTTAAATGATGGCCTATTAATAGCCGCGTACTGATTGAGCCAGCAGCCTCGCGAGGCAAATCTTTGGTCGCTCAAGACGTTCCTCGCCCGAGGCAAACGCGTCTTGACCGACCGAGGATTTGCCTCGTGAGGCTGCTCGCTCAATTAGTATGCGGCTATTGTCTTACCTATATCAGCTTTTTGCAACCCATTTCTGGCCAAAAGGCTCTCCTATGTAATGAGATAGGCCCTGAATCCTGATTCTATTTCACCTTTGCAAAAGTCAGTTAGCACTAAGCAATCACCCTTCTGCATAAAAATAAATAGATACATTTACACCATCTTAGCTTCATTTGACAAACTTTTTTTCAGGTTGTCGGTAAGAGGAAGGAACTGAAGTGGTCGCACGACAGACTGCTAACATCAAACAGTTTAAATGCAATTTCCACAAAAATTGTTCGCATCTTTTTTTAAATAAATTTTATAAATAAGCAGAGTGCTAGACACTCTTCATCTTAAGCTAACATTTCTTAAGTTGCTATCGTCCATATGTTATTAGTTAAAACGAAAAAAGGTGAGATGTATGGATGTATGTTTATACATGTTTATATATAATGATTATTGTAGGTTAATTTCGTGCTGTATTCCAAACTAAGGCAATGATTTATAGAGCGAGTCAAAACTCCACCTGACAAAACTCTGCGCAGCCTTAATTGAGAGTTCTTGTTACTTCTGAAGTAATATTTTATCAAAGTTGTCCATTATGGAGTGTAGACACATGCTTTTTTTATTTAAAAATTTTTCACTGAGGTACTAAGCACTGGGTGTTATTCCATATAGAATATTTATTTATAGTGATGCATACTGAGGTTGTGCTTTACTACGGTTTTGTGTTAAAGTGTATTCTAACCAACCTTTAACACAAAATTGTTCATAAAGCAAATGGGCCTTAGCATAGATAATAATATGTATTGTAAACATACCTACGTAGCCATCGGTTAAATTCAAGTGGGAACATAGTATTAATTAAAAGACATTATCAAATTACTGCAATAATGTGATAGTGAAATTTATACAGTACAATGTTTTAAATATCAGTCCCTGTACAAATATAAATTATATGGACTTAATTTTCCCAGTAATGTTTATTATGAGATTGTTATTTAAAATATTGGACTTATTTTATTAATTTGATCGTGATTAACTCCTCGAGTGTCATTATTTTTGTACTTGTTATTATGTGAAATGTTCAGTTTACTTACCGCTAACCCACTGTAATTCTGTATTAAGGGTTTCTTAGAAATTAAAACAGTATGCTATAAAAGAGTGTTTTATTTTTAATATAATATTATATTTGATAACAGTCAAATCAGATATTCCTAAAAAATAAATGCACACAATTTGGTTTTGAGAAAATAGTAATTTCATATTTTGAAAAAATATGAAATTAATGTAAAATAATAAAATATGAGTTTCTCCAAAACTAACAGATAAAACATTTGGTGTGTCAGTCAATATTTCTCAATTTTACATTTTAGGCGCTTTGCAGACGACGGGGCGGGCCCGTCAATTTCGCCGCGTACGCCCGTCGACGTCTGCGACTGCCCGCGTCGCGTACACAAAGCACACGTCGTCTGCGTTACTGCATACAAACTGGTTTGTGTGATGCACGGCGGGCAGCCGCGGTCATGCGCCGCCAATGCCCGCCGGCCGCCGGGCACCAGCGGCGCGGTCTTTTTGCCCGCCGTGTGCGTTGGTAATATATAGGATTCTCTTTGTGCTATCGTTCGCGGCGAAATTGACCGGGCCGCCCCGCCCCGTCGTCTGCAAAGCGCCTTAGTGTAAACAGCTCAGCAACAACACCTCATCATGTACTCGTAATCATGGCACAGACCGTGTAAGTTTAGTGGACATTGTAGAAATTCAGGACACAGAACTGGGAGATTATCTGAAAATAAACATTTTTGTAATTAAAGCTTATACTTGATGGGCATTTTTAGGGTTCCGTAGCCAAAATGGCAAAAAACGGAACCCTTATAGATTCGTCATGTCTGTCTGTCTGTCCGTCCGTATGTCACAGCCACTTCTCCGAAACTATTAGAGCTATACTATTGAAACTTGGTAAGTAGATGTAGTCTGTGAACCGCATTTTAAGATTTTGATGCAAAAATGGAAAAATTATTAAAAATTTTAGGGGTACATACAACTGAAACAAAAAAAAATTTTTTTCATCTAACCTATGCGTGTGGGGTATCTATGGATAAGTCTCCAAAAATCTGATTGAGGTTTCTCATATAATTTTTTTCTAACCTGAATAGTTTGCGAGAGACTCTTCCAAAGTGGTAAAATGTGTGCCCTCCCCCCCCCCTCTAATTTCTAAAGTAGGGGCATGATAATTCTAAAAAAAATATATGATGTAGATTACTATAAAAACTACCAACGAAAATTGGGTTGAACGAGATCTAGCCAGTAGTTTTTTTTATACGTCATAAATGGTAAACCTTAATCAAAATTTCATTAAATAGACTAAAATATAAAAATAAATCAAAAACCTTTTAATTTCATAAAAGTAAACCTTATTGCAGCAGCAATTCCGCAGCAGCGGAACCCTTCATGGGCGGGTCCAACTCGCACTTGGCCGCTTTTATTTGTAAAAAATTACTTTCTCTTAAATCCCTTTTTGTCTATACCACTTGTATTATCTTTTCTACGCATTTGCTGGCTTCCAAGAGCTTTAAACTTTTGAGACTTATTGAAAAACATCCCATTATGTTGAGTCATGCATAATAGAATGTTTGAACGAACATAGTATAATAGTTTTTTCCATTGAAAAGTTTCATCATCAAAACTAGCTGTTATTGTAAATGAACGAAATAAAAATTTAAAATATTTTACCTGAATTATAAGCACATCCGCAGCAGTATCCGTGTATAATAGCCTCGTCATCTTCACAGCCTCTCGGAGGGCAGCCATTGCACCAAACTCCTATACCGAGCCACGGTATATTCCCTGGAAAGAAACGTTAACAATACCTAAGTAAAATAGTGACGCGTCGATCACTAAACCTCTGATTGGTCTCTGCCAAAGAACTATAACGTATTTAGATATCGTTGGTCTCTGCGCTTTCCCATTGCAACTGCCCAACTGGGCAACTGCATTATACCTACCTAGTAGTTACATTTGAAGTTTAAAAACTGATTTTTAGCCCTCAATAACTTTGGTTGCGGCCCGTGCCCCGCGACATCAAGACTCAAGTGTGACTCGTATTAGGTTGAGTACCACTGCGTTGAGTATAGTAATCACAGAAAAGATTTACTCCTAGATAGTAATAATTCCATTAGATTCACTTTTCATACAAATAATATTTTATTTTATGACGTGAGAATCCTGTATGGTGCGTAGACCACTTAAAAACCTGGATGTTTTTCATAATGGACACATCATGAATAACTTCTCTTATTTCGGCCAATAACAAGTGCTACTTACATCTTGAGGCTTTCCTTACACCAATCGCAGCATCAGATGGAAAAAATAACGCCGCTGACGAACTCACTGTTACTAGTACGACTAAAGTACAATATAAACAGTCTTTTAGGAACATTTTGACTGAGCTGTTTGCCTCAAGCGAGACCCTTAAGTAGGTCGGCTGTCCCACCTAATTATATTCTAATTATGTTGTGTATATTATGACTTATGAGACGTGTAGCACTCATAACATACACAACTTTACTCAGTATTCATACTCAAAGGCATTTTGTTAATTCGTTGAAGTTCATTACCATGAGATAAGACACTAATGGGAAAGAATAATCAACGTCACACTTAGTACCTACCTAGATGCATATTAAGAATTTTCTTCTTTGTTACCACATTTGAAAGGTGGTCACTGGTCACCGTCATGTAATTTGCTCATTGCCCGATTCATATTATAAAAGTAAATAGTAGGTACCTAACTCATAAGATTCGGCCCCATGTGGAATATTCTCATATCTCGCCCCTGGCGCTAAAATACCAATCTGGATCGTATTCAGCGAAGGGCCGCTCGAATTGTTGACTGCCATAGTGTTTCAAACCAGCTGGATCCCTCGGAATTACGCCGAGATGTGGCTTCACTCTGCATCCTCTATCAATCATGTCACGGTGTGCTCTGAAAAATATATGTACCTACCACACCATCACCTTGATGAGTGGCATTCTTCCACCGTACGTTTTTCGTGTAACTTTCTGTCACGCACTGTAAAACTCTGGAACGAACTGTCGCCAGCAGTATTTCCGGACCAGTACGACCTGTAAACCTTCAGAAAGTATATCGGCAACGCACCTGCATCTCTTCTAAATTCTAATGTTGCGAGGGTCCATGAGAGACGGATAGTTGCTTTCCATGAGGTGACCCGTTTGCTTGTTTGCCCCTTTCTATACTACTATTATAAAGAGGAAAGATTTGATTTTTTGTTTGTTTGTTTGTTTGTTTGTTTGAGTCGAATAGGCTCCGAAACTACTGGACCGATTTGAAAAATTCTTTTGCTATTGGAATCGTACATTATTTCCGCTGAACATAGGCTACATTTTATTTTGGAAAAAAGTAGGGTTCCGTAAGATATTTGAGTTTTTCGGACGCAAGGTGTAAAAAATCAGCTAGAAAAGTTACTTATTTTGCGTACGCTGCCTAAACTATAAAAGATAGAACCATAAAATGTTCAAAGTAATTGTAGATCTTATAAATATCTACAAAAAAGTCCGCGACACACTATACCTATCTATGTCGAGTGAGGCACAATAACCATTTATTTAATTAAAAATCCTGAATTTTTTTTGGACTACATTTAAACGGATATATTTTACTCACGCTATTAATCCTTATCAAAATAAATTATTTTATCACTAAGTACAGTTTATGTAGATAATATTTGGTCTTTAAATGATTAAAATTGGACGTTTGGTTTTGAAATTATGGCGAAATTAAAATATTACGATAGTGGGCGTCACCAAAGCGCGTGCGGGAGGAAGATAATATTCTGTTGTAGAAATGAAAATTCTGTACATAAAAGATATGAAATGACACCCGAAATTACATCGCTATAGAAGCCAAAAATGTGGTCAGATTTTTGTCTGTCTGTCTGTCTGTCACTCTTTCTGTCTGTCTGTATGTTTGTTCCAGCATCACACGAAAAATACTGATCCGATTTGAATGTGGTTTTCGCAGATATATTTATCTTCTTCCAACTTAACATATTCTGGTGTATAATTTTTTTTCCCCCCACCCCTCTAAAGGGACAAAAGAGGGGGTCAGTTTTTTATCAAACTTTTTTCTTTAACACGAAAACTACTGATCCGATTTGCATACGGTTTTCACAGATATATTATATTTGTCTTCTTCCAACTCAACATCTGGTGTATAAAAATCCTGCCCCCCCTCCCCTCTCAACCCTCTCTGGGGACCAAAGAGGGGTCAGATTTTGTATACAACTTTTTTCTTTAGTGGACTTACTTCATATTAGGTATTAACTGTGTTTTTCAACTTAACATATGGTGTATGACCTTCCCCCCCACACCCTCTTAGGGGACAAAAGAGGGGGTAAAACATGTATCAACTGATGATGTAGAAAATATACTTTAAATGGCAAAACAACGTTTGCCGGGACAGCTAGTATTTTATAAAAAAAAAATGTCGAGCTTATACTGCGTGACTGGTGAGACATGTTCAATACTTGAGGACGTGATATTTGGCTATTATATTAGTTGGAAAAAAATAATATAGAAAAATAATATCAATTGATCACTGAGTAAATGTAGCTTAAAGTTAAATAATTATTTACCCAACGCATGGACACCGCGAGCGGAAGGGGTAGTTGTGTGGTGTTTCTTTGGTAGCGCACGCCTCTGCACCGGCCGCATAGTATGCCTACTTGCCTAGCCGCGTAATTTACTTAGTATCCATGATTCATAAATTTTTGGGAAATTCAAAAAAAAAAATTAAGAACCTAATTTTATTACATATTTATAATGAGAATCGAGTACTGAATACTCTCCTTAAATATCGGTATTGACTCACCAGTCATGCTGTATTGATTAATACACTATCGTCAGTTCTCGAAACAAAATAACATACATAAGTACACTAAAATCTCTTAACATTTTTGTCGGGGGTTAAAGCATCTCATTACCAAAAAACAAAACCTTGAACTTTGAGCGTTAAGTGAAATCAATGCGTTAGAAGTATCTACTTGAATACTATTGCAAAACTAGTTTCAAGATTATATTTATTTTGTAGTTTTATATAAGTAAATCTAATGGTTTGGGACGTTACATAAATAAAAACAAGTTATGAACAAAGAAACAAGTTTTAATTTAATACATTTTGGCACTTATTTGAAACTTTGGCACAATTATCAAGAAAATATAAATTATCTATACATATAATAAAATCGTAGGAAAGTCAATTCTGTACATTGAATATTTTTAAAAAATAATACTTGGGACGTGATCTACAATCGATATGGAAGCCAAAAATATAGTTTTTAGAATTTTTGTCTGTTTGTCTGTTTGTCTGTATGTATGTCCGGGATAAACTCAGAAAGTACTGAATGGATTTACTTCAAATTTTGCACGAATATTATATAGAGGTCGGGTCAACATATAGGCTATATATTATGACGATATCTCCTAGGGGGGGGGGGAGGGGCTCAAGTTTCAATATTTTTAGTTTTTTGCTCATATCGCTAAAACGGTGCGTTGTAGAGAAAAAATGTCCTGTACGTAATGAAAGCCCATAAAATTTCCTACAAATTTGTCCTTCACACTTTGTATCTATCTTCACTCTTTGCCATGCTATGAGCTTTTGTCTATCTTTTCTATACAAATTTCGAGTGTCATTTGATTAACATGCTGGGAGTTTTGGCATCGGTCTTTTCTTGGGTGGGGGGGAGCTTCGCCCCCCCCCCCCCCCCCCCCCCCCCCCCCCAAATTTCGCTTCAAACAAAGCGGTGTTGCGGCGTTATACATCTTTTTTAAGAACAAAGTTAAAAACTAAACTACACATACGGTTTTCCAGTGTCGTTTGTCACCCCCCCCCCCCCCTTATTCCTCATGAAACTTTTGTTCATAATTAAAAGGTATCGTGGAGTTTGTATTGCGTCTTAATTATCCTTTGTAGGAACAATCTATACATACATATAATAAAATCGTAGGAAAGTCAATTCTGTACATTGAATATTTTTAAAAAATAATACTTGGGACGTGATCTACTATACTAACGCGGACGAAGTCGCGGGCAACAGCTAGTGAAGTAATAAGATCAAATTATGATATCACGTCATGTTTGTAAAAATCAATTTTAATATGTTACTTAAATCATAATTAAGTTAAGTATGCTAAGATAAAACACTGACACAGCTTCGAGAATAAGGACGACAACAGTACAGTATATTATAAGTCTATGGTATAATTATTATTGAGCGTGTTTTGTGCCTGCGCAAGTGGTTTTGAGTAATATAATTTGACGACTATTTTTTGGCATTCCATAATAATTATTACGTATAACTCTTGTCGTGTTTATTTTGTAATACATTAATATTAATCGTATGTAAAACTTTGTGTGGGACAGTGGGATACATTATGAGTGCTGGGGTCTGTGAGACACCATAATAATATTATGCGCCTGCGAGTAAGATCAGACGATCAAAGCGACATACTTAATACTTGCAGGCACATAATATTATTACTAGCTATTTGACCAAACTTTGCTCGGAATTCGATAAAACACTAATAAAATGACATTTTCAAATAATAATCGGCCAAGCGATTCGGACTCGCGCACGAAGGGTTCCGTACCATTAGGTATAGAGCAAAATTAGGCCATAAATTGTGTTTTTGTATGGGAGCCCCCCTTAATTTTTTATTTTATTTTAATATTATTATTAAATGTTACAGTACACATAATATTATTATAACTAAGGAGTTTGTAAAAAAATCAAGTACCTAACTGTTGCCATTTTTGATATAGAGCAAAAAAGGCCAAAAAAATCACGTTTGTTGTATGGGAGCCCCCCTTAAATATTAATTTTATTTTGTTTTTAGTATTTGTTGTTATAGCGGCAACAGACATACGTAATCTGTGAAAATTTCAAATCTCTAGCTATTACCGTTCTTGAGTTACAGCCTGGAGACAGACAGACAGACAGACAACGAAGTCTTAGTAATAGGGTCCTGTTTTTACCCTTTGGGTACGGAACCCTAAAAATGATTAATAATAATAATAATAATAATAATTTATTGATCCATTTTTTACAATTTTTTCAAACGCGAGGACACAGTGGCAGCAGTACTAGTATAAACTGTGTCACTGCTGCCTTTGTAGTTTACATCTCAAGTATTTCAATATACTAACCACACAAAAAAATTATAACCGCTTGCACACAGTAACAAAATTAATATTAAAATAATATATAAAGACAGTAATAATATTTCATGCATTGAATACATTAAATTTAACTATAAAATTATTGTTTCAAGTAAGTACACAATTAAAAATAACATAACATAAAATATTTCGTAAAATTGAAATGGAACAATAACAAAATAATAGATTATACAATAAATTATTCTACATTAAAGCTTCAAGGAACATAACATTTCAAAATCATTTTCATTTAAGAGCGTTTACGTCGAACGCATAATGTCGAGTTTCATGTAATTCAGTGCAACTTTATTCACACAGAAGCAAGTGCGTCTGTGTGCGTGAGTTGGTTCATTATAGTCAAATCAAAAGATTTTGATCCGTGCGGAATGTGGATGCAATGTCGATGCGAGTCGGTTTATTATTATTGATTTACCACTACATTTTAGCATACTATTACTATTAATCCTAAATCCACTAATGCATTATGTTGAATGTTTTATGTTACTTTATCTATACATATAATAAAATCGTAGGAAAGTCAATTCTGTACATTGAATATTTTTGAAAAATAATACTTGGACCTACAATCGATATGGAAGCCAAAAATATAGTTTTTAGAATTTTTGTCTGTTTGTCTGTGTGTCTGTTTGTCTGTTTGTCTGTTTGTCTGTATGTATGTCCGGGATAAACTCAGAAAGTACTGAATGGATTTACTTCAAATTTTGCACGAATATTATATAGAGGTCGGGTCAACACATAGGCTATATATTATGACGATATCACCTAGGGCGGGGGGAGGGGCTCAAGTTTCAATATTTTTAGTTTTTTGCTCATATCGCTAAAACGGTGCGTTGTAGAGAAAAAATGTCTGGTACGTGATGAAAGCCCATAAAATTTCCTACAAATTTCTCTTTCACACTTTGTATCTATCTTCACTCCTTGCCATGCTATGAGCTTTTGTCTATCTTTTCTATACAAATTTCGAGTGTCGTTTGATTAACTTGCTGGGAGCTTTGGCATCGGTCTTTTCTTGGGGGGGGGGGGGGCTTCGCCCGCCAAAACTCCCCCCCCCCACCTCCCCAAATTTTGCTTCAAACAAAGCGGTGTTGCGGCGTTATACATCTTTTTTAAGAACAAAGTTAAAAACTAAACTACACATACGGTTTTCCAGTGTCGTTTGTTTTGGGGGGGCTGCGCCCCCCCAAACCCCCCCCCCCCCTTATATTAATTACTATACCTACTATGCTAACGCGGACGAAGTCGCGGGCAACAGCTAGTAAAACATAAAATGAGTGATATGAAATTTTGGGCAAAGTTGTAATTTTATGTAGGTACAATAAGGTGATTGTCATAGTGAGACACAATTATTATCAAATGTTTATCATTGTATTAAAATAAAAAAATCGGATTTATATTATTTATTCAAGTGTAACCCTATTAATATTATGTACGCAAAAGCTTGTATGCATGGACATATTTTGTTACTCTTTCACGCAAAAACCACTGAATGGATTTTAATGGAACTTTACAACAATATAGCTTTAAATACATCAGAATAACACGCAACAATTTATAAACCACTGATCTCTACTATACTAGTACGCTGGATAGCTGATATCCTTTGAAATGACAGCTATTCCTTGTGCCTATTTGAAGCTGAATCAGCGCCCCCATTATTCGGGTAGAGAACTAAATCTGACGTAAAAATGACATTTGAAAGCCGCCATATTGGCGCTTATAGCAGTAATGAAAGTACTTGGAACTAATACTAGTGATGACAACTGTTGTTATAGGTTGTGG
Source organism: Plebejus argus (assembly GCA_905404155.3). Taxonomy (NCBI): domain Eukaryota; kingdom Metazoa; phylum Arthropoda; class Insecta; order Lepidoptera; family Lycaenidae; genus Plebejus; species Plebejus argus. The sequence goes on from FR989930.1 coordinate 8,223,541, forward strand.
TTACGTCAAATTTAGTTCTCTACCCGAATAATGAGGGCGCTGATTCCGCTTCAAATAGGCACAAAAAGCAGGTGTGTATCAGCTATCCAGCGTACTTGTATAATAGAGATCAGTGTTATAAGCACATCGTGAAAATCCAAGATGGCCGCCGCCGTAGCCGGCCGGTAGTTGTAAGAAAAATTGCAGATTACACATATTATTTCTTATTACTACCTCAATATGGATATCAAATGAAAGGCCTTGATTGGTAGAGAGGTAAAAAGCGGCCAAGTGCGAGTTGGACTCGCCCATGAAGGGTTCCGCAGTAGCAATAAGGTTTATTTTTATGAAATTAATAGGTGTTTGATTTATTTTTATATTTCAGTCGATTTTATGAAATTTATTAGATTAAGGTTTACCATTTATGACGTATAAACAAAAGCTACTGGCTAGATCTCGTTCAAACCAATTTTCGTTGGTAGTTTTTATAGTAATCTACATCATATATTTTTTTTTAGAATTATCATGCCCCAACTTTAGAAATTAGAGGGGGGGGGGACACACATTTTACCAATTTAATAATAATAATAATAATAATATCTATGGACGCTTCACACCACGTCAGTCTGGCCCCGTGGTAAGTACCTGAAGGACTTGTGTTACGGGTACCAGACAACGGAAATATATTTAATACTTTTATACTATACATATATTTAAGATTTTTATTATATGATAAATATATTTAATACACATCCATGACCCAGGAACTTTTTGAAAACTTTTTGTTCCGTCGGCGGGATTCGAACCCGCGACCCCCGGCTTAAGCTACCAACGTGCTATCCACTGAGCCACAGAGGTCGTCAAAACATTTGGAAGTCTCTCTCGCAAACTATGCAGGTTAGAAAAAAATGATAGGTATGAGAAACCTCAATATGATTTTTGGAGACTTATCCACACGTATAGGTTAGATGAAAAAATTTTTTTTTTGTTACAGTTGTACTTATGGGGACCCCTAAAATTTTTAATAATTTTTCCATTTTTGCATCAAAATCTTAATGCGGCTCACAGACTACATCTACTTACCAAGTTTCAATAGTATAGCTCTAATAGTTTCGGAGAAAAGTGGCTGTGACATACGGACGGACAGACGGACAGACAGACAGACAGACACATGACGAATCTATAATCCCAATAAAGGATTCTGAAAAACTATAAGCCTAATAAAGGATTCTGAAAAAAAAGGGAATTTATTTGATATATTTTATTATGATTAATGTCGGCATAGCAAAGAAAAAACTGCCATTAAAATTTAAAATACGTTCAATTCAAGGTACCTTTTCTTAGTGTTGGTTTTCACATTCATCTAATATTCTTATTGTTTTTACCTTGGAAGTCGGTTTAAAATTTTTGTTAAAAAAAAAAAATTTCACCCTTTTTAGTTTTTTAAATATTAAATACCATAAATGTCAGTTGCAGATACATATAATTTAGGCATGAAACTAGCACCTATTAACTGTACTTAATTTCGGAAGTCGGAAGTCGGTCAAAAAAAAATACTGCTATTCAAATACAATTCAAGGCACCTTTTCTTCGTGTTGGTTTTCACATTCATCTTTTTCCGTTGTTGTTTCTTCAGTTGATTTACTTTTATATTGCCTGAAATAAAAACACAAATAGAAAGCACACAAAACACGTTATTTGTAAGTAATTAAATGAAAAAATAAGTTGAAGTAAGGACAACAGTGATAATAGCAACCTTTTAGCCATTCTTGCCTTTTCCAAGTTTTCCAAATTTTCTACATTTTTGCGCTTTCTTTTCATTCTTAAAAATATATTCGTTTTGTTTCCCATTAGTTCTGTAATGTGTTTTAATAGTAAAATTATTTTCCGACATAAAAATACATACATAAAATGTATTATATTACTTACTAACAAAATAAAATATTTACTTAACCAAACAACCAAGATTTTTCAATCACGCTATAAATGTTCACTACTCTAGTATGCGCGACAAAGGTCAACAAAGTTCATGCGCAGCAGGGAGCGATACGTCCACCCTCCAGCAAGCCTCGCGGCGGTCTGATTTCAATTGCTTTGCGCGCAGCGATTTATAGTAAGTTTTAAAATATTTGTAGAAAAAAAATAACAAAGTATTTGTTGATATTTAAAAAGTATACTTTTAATTAAAGTGTTCTTCTATCATATGAAGCTATTATTATATTGAAATAAGTAAGATAAATAGGTAAAAATAAGGTTTTAAATCCTTGATATTTCTCATTCTTTGAATTTAAATTACTTATAGTTAAATACCTAAATGAAATATTTTTTTCTGATAACTATTTGCTTAAGGATCTTGTCAATAGGTTATTATTTTTTTCTAATTAGATCTGTCGCTGGTTTCGTAAATTTGAGGCTTCGAAACTGATACTATAACGGAATTTAAGAAAACCTCTGTTATGGTATCGAGATTTAATGTACAAATACTCTATAAATCGTGTTTTTTTCTCTGATAACTATATGGACAGTGAAATTTCCTATAAAAATAAGTTACCAACATTTTCATAAAGATAAGTGGTTAATGATTTTTTCAAGTTTGAAAAGTACAGTTTTAAGCCAAATTGAGCGTGAAAGGTGTAAACGCTCTTAATGCCAATTAAAATTAATATTAATACATTAATTTAAAAAATTGTGCTCATTATATTTATTCCTAGCTAGATCGATTTATCGCCCCCGAAACCTCTTATATACTAAATTTCATGAAAATCGTTGGAGCCGATTCCGAAATTCCAATAATATATTTATATATATTACAAGAATTGCTCGTTTAAAGATATAAGATGTTGTATTTTGCAGGCACATACTTAACTAGCAGAAATTTTACACTACGCATATTCTGGTAATTTTCGCTTTTGACATTGACAATATTACGAAGAGCATAATAATATGTGGAAGTTTTAACATTGAGATTCATACTTATTTCCTAAATGCTTACTATAGATAAGCATTAAATAATGCATATTATAATATTATGTAAGTATAAGTAAATGTATCTATAAATATACATAAATAAAAATAAATAGTTTTTAAACTATTTATTTTTATTACATAATCTAAGACAGCTATAATACTCAACCTACGGCCCGCGAGCCTTTATCAGTGGCCCGCGTGAAGTTAAAGCATTTTCAAATTCACATTTTGCATGTGTATGCAATGTTTATATTTTTCTGTCTTGCATGTATTCGGGTCTCTTCTTGCATAAAGTATGCATATATTCGGGTATCTTTTTTAGCTCGCGGAACAAATTTTTTTGACAGTTACTCTTCCTTAGTTTTTATTATTCGTAGGTAAAAGACTTAATCTTAGTGGTGCAGCAACGTACGGTTTTTGGCTGGTTCTCCTCTTCTCCCAAAGTTTTGAAGCTGTGATTTTAATTATTGTCCGAAACGTATATATTTCTCGAATTAACGTTTAAATCTGCGCCGCCGGCCGGCCGGCTCGTAGAAGGTATAACGAATGAAAATTGAATTCTAGAAAATTTCACTAGTCACTTTGCACTAAATGTCAATGTCAAAGTCAGTGTCCATAGATAATGTAACAAAATTAAAAAAGTAAATTAGAGGCACAAAACTGTCACTGTTGGGCCGCGACATACCGCCCGCCTTGGAAGCACCGGCTTCCAACATCACAACTCGTTGTCTGGCGGCTGCAGTGGCAAAGGGCAGATCTTGGAGAAGGCCCTCCTCGTTGTTCCAGTTGCAGTCCGAATGTCCGCTACACGTGAGACGCCATCGGTACCTGGGTAGGTGCGGATAATGCGTCCCAGACACCATTTAAGTGGAGGTAGATTCCCATCCTTGATGAGTACGAGACGACCATGGGCAATGTCGTCCTGATTCGCCTTCCACTTGGTTCGTTGTTGCAGTTCCCCGATGTACTCCATGGACCATCTTCGCCAGAATTGCCGCCGCAACTGCTCCACGCGCCGGTATCGGTTGATCGTCAGGCCTGCAGCATCAGAAGAAGTCTCGCTTGGCAGCGAAGTTAGCGGTCGGCCAATAAGGAAATGACCAGGAGTAAGAGGGGAGAGGTCGGTAGGGTCAGTGGATAAAGGTGACAAAGGACGAGAGTTTAGTATAGATTCTATTTGAATTAAAACCGTACTCATTTCCTCGTAGGTTAATTTAGCATTTCCTACTATACGTTTAAGATGATGTTTACAAGACTTTACACCACTCTCCCACAGACCTCCAAAGTGCGGCGCATACGGTGGAATAAAATTAAAATTAATGCCTTCAGATGAAGCAAAATCGTTTACTGTTTCTAAATTTTCGGTTATTAAATTTTGAATTTCCTTTTCAGCACCAATAAAGGTTCTACCGTTGTCAGAATACATGGCTACTGGTTTTCCACGTCTACCAATAAAACGTTTTAAAGCCAAAATATAGTCATCCGTAGAAAGACTTGTTACTAGCTCAATGTGTACAGCCTTGGTTATAAAGCAGACAAATAAACAAATATATGATTTGATTTCCCTAGCACCTCTTCCCCTACGGTTCAAAATCATTATAGGGCCAGCGTAGTCGACTCCGGTCCTTTCAAACGGAAATCCTACATCAAGCCGTTCTGATGGTAAGTTTCCCATAATAGGTTTTGGTACCTTACTATTAAACCGAAAGCATGTAACACATTGACGTACGAGTTTCCTCACAAGACCCCTTGCACTTAATATCCACCATGTCTCGCGCAAAGTGGATAAAATGAGCTGAGGTCCAGCGTGAAGTAACCTTTTGTGCTCATGGTTAACAAGTAAGGTAGACATCCAGTGCCGACTACACATCAAAAACGGATGCTTTTTATTGAAATCAAAATTAGTTGCGTTATGGAGTCTGCCACCGACTCTAATTAATTTGTTGTCATCCAAGAAAACGTTTAATCCGGCCACACGATTTAAATCTTTTACATTACATGTAGAATTTCGTTTATTATTTATTAAATGATCATAAATTGTAGGAAAAGATTGTATTTGTGCAAAGCGGATCAACACATGTTGTGATTTTTCCAACTCTGATACTGTTAATGAACCTGTCTGTTTCATTTTACATGTTATATTAGCCGTTCTACTTATGTTATTTATGAATCGAAGAACGTATGCCCATACACGCTTAAGTTTAGTGAACGAAGAGTATCTCTTAAATTCAATAAAATCAAATGTTTTGACACTGTTAAAAGTATTTACTCGATTAGGTTTTAACTCAGGTAAATTTTCAAGATTACTTACATTGTTTTCATCTAACAAGTTAAAGTTACCATGAAACTTTAGAAAAGATGGACCGGTCCACCAGAGGTCGCTGGCTATCAATGAATCAAATGCTAAACCTCGAGACAATACATCAGCTGGGTTGTTTTCACTGGATACGTGCAACCACCTGGAGTCGCCAGTTAGCTCATTGATTTCAGCTACACGATTTTGCACGAATGTCTTTAGTAGGTGTGGCGACATCCTGATCCAACCCATGACTATGGTTGAATCGGTCCAAAATACAACCTTAGAAAACTTTAAACGAACAGCATCAATTATCTTTTTGTATAATCTTGCACCTATTAGGGCCCCACAAAGTTCCAACCTCGGAATGCTAATAGACTTTAGAGGGGCAACTTTGCTCTTTGCACATAATAACCTTACAATAATTTCTGAATCATTATTAAAGGTACGTACATACGCACAAGCGCCATACGCGTTTTGTGACGCATCTGTAAATATATGTAATTCTTTGTGTTGCGTGTAATCACTCATTACATAACGAGGAATTTTAAGGTCATTTAAACGTGTTAAAGTTTGTACAAACTTGCTCCAAGCAAGCTCTATTTCGTGGGATACTGGAGTATCCCAATCCAGATTACTTAACCATAATTTTTGAAGCAAAATTTTAGATATAATTACGGTGGGCGATAACAAACCCAATGGATCGTAAATCTGTGAAATAACAGATAAAATTGATCGTTTAGTTAGTTTATGCGTATTTTCATACTCATTTATTTTTGTAGTGTAATATAGGTCGTCATTTTGGCTGTGCCAACCTATACCTAAAGTTTTATTCTGCGTATACTCATCGACAAACTGTTCAATAGCCGGAGTTTGTGCAATTTCCGAACTAAATACCCATTTACGAAGAACGAAACAGCCCGAACGTAAAACTGATGACACCTTCTCACAGATTGATACCAGCTGTTGATGATCATCATCACCTGTTATTAAATCGTCAACGAACAAATCTTCGGCTATGACGCGAGATGTGATGACGTCATCACAGTCAAGTGCGAGTTGTCGAATACAGCGCATACTTAAATAGGGCGCAGAAGCAGTGCCATAGGTTACAGTATTAAGTTGAAATATACCTAAAGGCTCTGTAGGACTGTCACGCCAAAGAATGTATTGCAATGACCTTTGACCTTCACTTATAAATATTTGTCTAAACATCTTCTCCACATCAGCTACTGCCACGTGTCTATAACGCCTAAACCGCAAGAGTATAGAAAATATGTCATTCTGTAAAGCAGGCCCTGGGTACTGTATGTCATTAAGCGATTTAGATGAACTAGACTTGGCACTCGCATCGAAAACTACTCGCAGTTTAGTTGTTGAACTGTGTTCTTTAAAAACGCCATGATGTGGAAGAAAGAAATTGGGATTTTCAACCTTATGTACACGTGTCATATGGCCTAAAGCTTCATATTCGTTCATAAAATCACGATACAGACGTTTTAATTCCGGTGAGCGCTCAAGTTTGCGTTCTAATGATAAAAACCTATTCTTTGCAGAGTTATACGAGTCACCTAACACATCAGTTGATTCCTTCAAAGGAATGCAGACTGTAAATCTACCATCGATATCACGTTTAGTTGTATTTTTAAATAGATCCTCACATATTTTCTCATCTGCAGTGAGAGGGTTAGGTATTTGAGAAACATTTTCTAATTCCCAGAATCGTTTCAAGTTATCGTTTAAAGTTTGATTGAAATTACAATGAACTTGATTGGAAACATTATTATCCTTCCAATCCAACGTATAAAGTGGACCACACAATAACCATCCTAATTTCGAATTTTGGAGATAGGGTCCATTATGTAATCGAATTCTATTGTCGTTTAGTAATAAATCCCAGAATAAATCCGCACCGATTAATAAATCAATACTAGAAGAAATATTATAAGTTGGGTCAGCGAGACGAATGTTCTTAGGTAGACGTATAAATTTACTATCAATGTTTGTCGTAGGCAAACTTGATGTAATGTGTTTCAAGATGTAACACTGAACGCTTGTACTATAACCGTTTAATTTAGAACGTATTATTATTTCACATGATTTGTTAGATTGTGTGGTAGACATACCAACACCCGAAATAAGTATAGTGGACTGTATTGGTTCCGTATTCAAACGTATAAATAATTTTTCAGATATGAAACTATGTTGACTGCCATTGTCTAACAGCGCACGGGCAGTGAAGGTACGTTTATTTTTATCTACTATATCCACCAATGCAGTGCATAACAATACCGGTTGCAAAGCATGTTCTTGTGGAAGCGCACAGCAAGCAGATGAAGAATGAAGCGCAGTCGACGGGTTGACCACCGTTTCATGATCACGAATTCCCCTATATTCAGGCGACTGCCTGCTTTGTTCGACTTTTGAATTATTCACGTGTAATAAAGTATTATGTTTAGCCTGACATTGTTTGCATGGCCCAAACAAGCATTCTGATGTAGAATGACTGGCACTACGTAAGCAATTACTACAAAATTTATTATCCTCAACAAATTTTAATCTATCCTTAATGGACAAATTCAAAAACTTATAACACTTATAAAGAAGATGAACATCACCACATAAAATACAAGTATTATCTTGCGACATTCGTTTATTAGAACCCTTCGAATTATTAAATTTATTTATATTGGTAGACGCATAAGTGTGTCCTACAACATGACTTGTTTGTTTACGAGGTGGTTGTGAATGTTTCACTTCATTTAACATTGGTTTGGGCTGAGGTAACTTACTTTGATTGGAACTAATCATTTCTAAAGTGTTTGATTTGTTTCTCAAAAAAGTAAGTAAATCTTGTAAAGTCAGTTGTTTCTTTGAATCAAGAAGTGACCCTTTACAATTCTCCCATTCCCGCTCCGTGGATGCATCTAATTTAGATACAAGTAGATATATAATTATGGTGTCCCAGGATTCAGTGGGTTCATTTAACGACTGTAGGGCACGGAGATTTCTAGTTGTAGTATCTATTAATCTACGCATATGAATATGAGATTCCTGCCGGAGTGGTGGTATTGAGAACAAAGACTTTAAATGATTATGAACAAGAAGCCGTGTATTATGAAATCTATTATGAAGTAAATCCCAAGCATGAGTGTAGTTATTTGCTGTAAACTCTAGCGCACTTATGACTTGTAATGCACAACCACTAAGTGAAGCTTTTAAATAATGAAATTTCTGAATCTCGTCTAGATCTGAACGATTGTGTATCATTGTAATATACGAATTCCTATATTCCAGCCACTGGTCATATGAACCATCAAAGCTTGGCAACTTTATATCGGGTAGTTTTACATTTGACTGGGCCGTTGAACTATTATTACACTTCACATTTTGCACATTACTTTCTATTACACTTTCTGCTGTGGCTAAAATGTTAAAATATAACGATTCAAAAGATTCTACATACTCAAGGTTCGCTGTGTATTCTGACTCGGGTGAAATGAGCTCAATTTGATTTTGAATGTTATTAAAAACCTTATAATGCTCTTGGGCTGCTTGCATCCTAAATTTTACTTCCTTAATTTGAACTTGAGAAACAGAATCCTGGAGTAAGGAATCTAAATATTTCTTAAACTGAGTTATACGACCTTTCACATTGCCACGTTGCCTTTTAAGTTCCGCGTAATCTTTTGGGCGGCTTGCCGCGGGGGAAACTGATCTAGGCAGTGATATTTTGTCCTCGCTAGACATTTTGGAGGTCTACGTGTAAGAATAAGTGTAAAGTACTCACGTTTAAAGCGAAGCCTTTGTCCGGCACGAATCACTCGCCTGAAATGCAAAAAGTACGATTTTAAAGCAAAATATGTTTAACGGGAAGGGATTTGAGAGGGATAAGACCAGACCGTATAACCGAAGAAGTAGCTGCGACGATTTTTCGAAGTCTTGACGACGACGACCGCGTGGCGGGAAGGCGATGTAGTTGAATCCGGCCGAAGATCCAGAATATGGTGCAGCAACGTACGGTTTTTGGCTGGTTCTCCTCTTCTCCCAAAGTTTTGAAGCTGTGATTTTAATTATTGTCCGAAACGTATATATTTCTCGAATTAACGTTTAAATCTGCGCCGCCGGCCGGCCGGCTCGTAGAAGGTATAACGAATGAAAATTGAATTCTAGAAAATTTCACTAGTCACTTTGCACTAAATGTCAATGTCAAAGTCAGTGTCCATAGATAATGTAACAAAATTAAAAAAGTAAATTAGAGGCACAAAACTGTCACTGTTGGGCCGCGACACTTAGATTAAATAGATTATAGAAGAGATTTAATCTAGATTAAATAGAAGCGCGTTCGACGAGCTCCGGGTCGTAGGAGTTGCAGTAGCGCAGCGTCATGGAGGGCAGAAGCGCGCCGCTCTCGCTCTGCTTGTTGCCGAGGCAGTTGCATGAACACACCTGCACAACATATCATAATATAAAATCCAGTGTCATGGTGTATGTTCCCAATGAACTCTTCACCAAGATAACCAATTATGATGAAAGTTTGCATTTGGTCCAACTTAATATATAGGATAGTTTTTATTTCGATTAATATTGTCCTAATAATTTATAATTAACAATAAAACAAAATATGGCAGATCATTTTAGTAATGACGATTTTGCTGCCGACAAAGAGAATATAATCACTACATTTTAGCTGTCGAATTTGATGACCATGGATACAAAGTCCTTCAGCTGTATACAATTTCGAATTGAAGCTCTTTTCAGTGTTGTCAGTACAAGCAAGTTCCAATTTTTTTGGCGTACCGCTGTAGTTTAATTTAGCGTTAACTTAAATTATCGGGACTTATCCTGTGTCCGAACTCACCTTGCTTAACTATAAGATCATTATTAAATTAAAACCTTAAGGGGAAAGGAGGTTACATTCACTATGATTTATAAAATATATTAAATATATTATTTAACTTTAAACTAAATATTATATTGAGCTTGGGGCCTGTTTCACCACTTCCTGATAAAGTGCCGAATAGGCTATTTGCAACTTTTTGGACAGATTCTCCATACTTCATCTGTTAGGTGGGCAGCCTATTCGGCACTTATCAGGAAGTGGTGAAACATGCCCTTAGTGTAACAAAAACCTGGAAAATTTCTCCTCACACAGGTTAATTTTTGCAAAGCATGGATCAAAATATTTGGAAACTTAATACTACCGATAGTAATACACCCATTTTTGTATACGATCATATTATACTTCGTTGCTATTATTTTGCGACATAGCAGTTGGTTAAAAAATCTTACCGAGGCCTGGTCTTCGTGCGAGCGTTGTCGGGTTGTGATGACGTGTCCGTCTAGCGGCAATATAGTGCCAGAACTGTCTTTGTCCTCCTCACGAGCATTTTCTTCCGCTTGCCTAAAATAAAAATCAGTTTCAAAGATGTACTATCAAGTATCAGAGAAGTTAGTGGTGGATCTGAGTAATTTGGTCCCGTTATGTCAAACCCAGTTGACAGATCACAGCTAAATTGAATTGACATAAACCGACCAATGAGGGTTTTATGACGCTAAGTATTGACGTGTCAAACAGCTGTCATGTCACGAAAGAGCTGCCACATGTCATTTGTCTCTCTGATACGACATTTGACACGAAAAACTCTACTGTCCCTCCGGTGGGTGGTAACCATAAAGTTAGTATACCTAGCGGAATAGAGAAACAAAGGCCTGAGCAAGCAAGATGTCACTATCAGTAACACTGCGTGGTAAAGAGACGTGTGATACATGACAGCAGCACTCTTTTTTTGACGTCCATCAGCCCAGATCAACCCCGATGTCCCTCAAAAATGTAATCTGATATGAAACTTTGTATACTTTTTTAGAAATCTTTACAAGCTTAATAAGTGCCATTTTACAGTTTCTGTGATTCTACTGAGTAGTAATTCTGAGTATACTTACATTGTCATAAATCGTAGTACCAGCAAGTTAATGCTAGCAGCCACAACAGCCAGGCCAAACAGAATGAATACCAGACTCAGGGCCACATAGCCTGGCTTACTGGTTAAGGCTTGGTCGTTCTGAAAACATATAAAAGAATATCAACATTCTTTTGAGATGGTGTTGTAATTTATATAAGTTATACTGGTGCTATAATATTGTTCGGTCTCATAAGTATAACAATGACTGTACTGTCAAGAAACAGGAATTTCTTCAAATATGAAATAAAATATGCTTTCTTTTCAGGGCGAGCAAAGCAAGCCCTATATCCCACAACCTGTGCATTTTGTATTACTCTTTACGGAAAAAATATCACGCCTATTGATTTAGCTTGCTGTGCTTTAATATAGTAATTTTTATTTATATGTAAATGTGTTATCATCAGTCAGCCTAGGTATGACGGACGCAAGCCCTCACAAAGCTCGGCTTGTAGCTAGTAAACAACAGTTTTAGATCTGCTTACTGTAGTAGAAGTTATTAAAGTATACTTGTCCATTTGTTAACAACAATCTAAACAATACACATTGTTATAGTGTTAGAACTTGCCTGTAAAGCTACATAATCCCCGAACCCTATTGTTGTTAATGTCACGAAACAGTAGTAGAAGCTGTCAAAATAGCTCCATCCTTCATATCTGGAAAATACTGCTGCACCTGAAATATTAAAAATTCATAATTTAAAACATCAAAAGTTAAAACTGTAAACTATAACCTAACTAACAAAAGTTACTGTGCTTTTTTTTCTAATCAAACACTTCATTCATTTAAATCTATTATGTATAATTATTAATTAGCCTAGCCTTATATAGCACTTAATACAATACTTAAATTAATTTAAGGATACTTTTTGTTAAAACTGTAAGAGGCATTGGTAGCTACGCTGCAGTTTAATGAATCAAAATGCTGGATACCTACAGTTAAAAACAGCAAGAAAACTCCTGAAACGAAAAGGAAATCAATCCTAGATACAGCGACAAGCTTCTATAGAGATTTATACTCAAGTGAAAACTCCCCAGAGCTGTTAATATCCGCAAACACACAAGATGAAGAAGAAACGCCTTTAATCACTGAAAGAGAAGTCGAACATGCTATTAGAACACAAAAGAACGACAAAGCCCCTGGACCAGACAGCATAAGCAACAAAATAATAAAAACAACCATGCCCACCAACATTTCACAATTAACAAATCTATTTAACATAATCCTAAGAACAGAATACATACCTACACAATGGACAATAAGCAACATAATATTAATACATAAAAAAGGAGATAAAGACGACATGAATAATTATCGACCAATAAGCCTTATGTCGAACGTGTACAAAATCTTTGCGAAAATTATACTCAACCGTATTACCAAGGAGCTCGACGAACAACAGCCTATCGAACAGGCAGGATTCAGATCAGGTTTTTCTACTGTTGACCACATGCAATCACTTAAACAAACTATCGAAAAGTGCCAAGAATTTGGGTATCCACTATACCTCGCCTTTATCGATTATAATAAGGCTTTTGACTGCCTCGAACATCAACATCTATGGAGAGCTCTCAGAAACCAGGGAGTGCCAGAAAAGTATATAAGACTAATACAAAATGTCTACCAAAACAGCACTGCTCAGGTGAAACTGGAAACCACTGGAGATGCTTTCCCGGTTCGTAGGGGCGTCAGACAAGGTGACCCGTTGTCACCAAAACTCTTTATATCGGTACTGGAGGAGGTTTTCAGAGAAATGGATTGGGAGAAGTTTGGCCTCAACATAGATGGCATAAGATTAAACCACCTTCGTTTTGCAGACGACATAGTCCTCATATCCGACAACGCAAATGACCTGAAAATTATGATTAACGACCTTGCCAGCAAAAGCAGAGCAGTGGGATTGACAATGAATCAAACCAAGACTAAATTGATGACGAACTACATTGAAGAACCTATCTCGGTAGAGGGCAATACGATAGACTATGTCAAATCTTATATATACCTGGGGCAGCTTATAGCGTTCCAAGACCAAATGGAACTTGAAATTGATAGAAGGATTGCAAACTCGTGGAAACGTTACTGGTCTCTTAAGGACATCATGAAAAATAAAGACTTCTCTGTGGCAATAAAAAGAAAAATATTTAACAGCTGCATTCTGCCGATTCTAACTTATGGAAGTCAAACCTGGGCAACAACTTCGAAAAACATCCAAAAGCTCAAATCCTGTCAAAGAAGTATGGAAAGAAGTATATTAGGCTTTACAAAAAGAGACAAGAAAAGAGCAGCTGACCTTAGAAAAATTACTAAGCTAGAGGATGTATGTTTAAAAATAAAAAAACTGAAATGGCAATGGACAGGACACATCATAAGAGGACAAGACAAATGGTCAAAAATAACAACAGAATGGCTCCCAAGATATAATACAAAAAGGAAAAGAGGACGACCACTTAAAAGATGGTCAGATGAAATTAGGGCTTCTGCTGGACCTTTGTGGCTTCGGCTGGCTCGTGACAGATGCGTATGGAAAAGGCTGGAGGAGGCCTTTGTGTCAGAAGGACACGCCAATAAGGAGGCTGACGTGCAGCTTCCCATTACTAAATAATGTTTTTTTAATGAATTGTTTTGTAAATATTTTGTAAGTTTTGGTAATAAAAGGCTTTGAAATTGAAATTGAAATTGAATGTATAATTATTAATTAGCCTAGCCTTATATAGCACTTAATACAATACTTAAATTAATTTAAGGATACTTTTTGTTAAAACTGTAAGAGGCATTGGTAGCAGTTTTACACTTTTGTAGCTACCGGTGACTTATTGTAATCTGATGGTAATTAACATATATTGTAATCCATGTTATTTTGTAATGTAAATTTTAGTTTAAGTAAATAAATAAACCATTAAACCATTATGACATTAGATTTTAGAAATCATAAAAGAAACATTCTTAACACTACAAAATTCATTTTATTATAAAAAAACTGTTTAGGGGTTCTTCAGACTTTAGTTTTTGAAGAAGTTAAAAATTGTATATTCTAGTATTCCTCACCTGTAGTTATAATGATTGAGGACAGCATGCCAGTAGCAAACATCAAATTCATTTCGGTGGCATCAGTGGTTGCACATCTCAAGTAACACTTCGCTCTTCTGATCACAACTGATGCAAATTTGTTTAAACGCTCACCAATACTTTGGAACATAACCAAGCCCAGTGGAATACCCACCTAAGATATTAAATAAAGACATATTTGACAATAAACTTAAGGTGACGCCATGTTAAATTAAAAAACCGTGTTGGATGTGTTTTAGATTGCTTGTTTTCTATGCGAGGCTGGCCCGGCCTCTCATAGAAAACAAGCAATGGAACAGCAAAAAATTGAAAGGGCGTAGCGACAAAATGGTTTTTGTCGCGTAATTTAAAAACCATAAATACATTTCATATAAGCTATGGACAAATCAAAGTGTATACTAGAACCAATTTATGTACAAATTTTGGAAGCTTATATCACTCTCCTCTGTTGGCAAAATAGGAATCCCTTTTTTTACAGAGGTCTTTTTGATTGATTATTCTGTGTTATAAAAGTTGACCAATCGTGTTATGCTATGGGTAATTCAAAGACAAAGACATGATGAATACTGACAGTGAACTTTAATTTCTTAGCTTTAGTCATTGCTAAGAAAAATGGACATCGCTACAGCCAAATTATCAAGGTGTCACCTTAAGATAAATATTATTTTACAATGGTTATGATTACACACCCTTGACCCTTTTAAGGCATTTGTCTGTAATCCTAAATTTATTTATTTAAATCTTGTAGATACTCTACAATTCTTACACATTATAATATATGCAAAACTAAAATTTATGTTTACCATTGCATAGGCCATACAAAATGCTTTTCCACCGACAGTAACAGGTGTGGAATGTCCATACCCAATCATTGCCAGTACAACGGTAGCAAAATAGAAAGCTCCGGCAAATTTCCATTGTGGTCCAGCTTTGTGCGGCTTATTCTCTATTATCACAACCTCTATCATGAGATAATCCTCATCTGAAATGTTGTACTTGCGGACCAAACCATTCTTTAATTCTGTAAACACAGTTCAAACTGTTATTAAAACTATACTGTAATAATTAGGTATTAACAGTTCAATAATGCAAATACTCACAGTTTTAAAATTAATTCAGGATTCGGGAATAAAACTAATGAACAAAAAAAGATGACAAAAATCTGTAAATAAAAGTACAAGAAAATAAAAATGTATTTATAATTATAAAGAAATAAGTTATAAAACTAGTATCAAAATAACATAAGAATAATAACAACTGTAATATTTAATAATTAATAATGTAAAATAAAATAATTCAGTAAAGTAATGTGTAATCTACCACTATGAGTTTGGTCAAAGAGTAGTTGTTTGTGAATGAAAGAAAAGGCGTTTTTAATACTTAAGTAAAGGTGAATGCACACTTAGCCGAACCGAACGAACTAAATAAATTGATTTTTTTTTATATTAAATAAGAAGGCAAACGAGCAAACGGGTCACCTGATGGTAAGCAACTACCGTCGCCCATGGACACTCGCAACATCAGAAGAGCTGCAGGTGCATTGCCGACCTTTAAAGAAGAGAGTGTATTCCCTATACAGTATACACTCTCTTCTTGAAGGTTTGCAGGTCATAATATAGGTCCGGAAATACTGCTGGTGACAGTTCGTTCCAGAGTTTTACAGTGCGCGGCAGAAAGTTACGCGAAAAATGCGCGGTGGAAGACCGGCCACTTATCAAGGTGATGAGGATGGTATGTTTTTCGCGTGGGACGATGGCAAAAAGTTGCAGGTGGTATGATTCCAAACAACTCCTCAGCTGTGATACAACCGATAGAGGATGCAGAGTGAAGCTACACCTCGGCGTAATTCCAAGGGGTCCAATTCCCAGAAGGCCTTACTGGAGTCCTGCCAGATTTGACCGATTCGACGCGGGCAAATGTGTGAGGTTTCATAGGATTTCATATAAAGAATTCTAAAATTCGTTTCTTTTGGCTCGGTCCATTCTTTCAGCTCCGATAAGTGTGCGTTCACCTTTAACAGACAGCACCCAGGCCCACCACTACAACACAAGTTAGGATGGACAGGGACAACAACCGCGAATACAGTTTGATGTGATCTCAGTCAGCTAGAGAAACATGCTCAAACTTAGGAGTTCGGACCCACAATGAAAGAATGTAAAAGAAAGAACAAAGAAAGATAGAAGTGGGAAGTAATAAGTATTGTAACTCATCTATATAATACTAGCTGTCCAGGTGAACTTCGTGTCACTTTAAAACCTTCCCTGGACTTCTACGAATATTTTAAGACTAAAATCAGCCCAATCCGTTCAGCCGTTTTCGAGTTTTAGCACGACTAACACATTTGAAGATCCATTTTTATATAGGTCTATGAGAAGTTGAGGTGAACTTGGGATCCTTAGTAGTAAAAAGTTTTGTTTATTACCTGATAAGACTTCCCATCTCTTGCTCTCTGTATCAGATTCAAGAGCATCAAAAACCGCAGCACCCACCAACAAATAAGTAAAAGTACAAACAACTAGAGACAAAGTACGAACATTCTGACGCTTCATTTTCAGTATAGAGTGTAGAGACTTCAATTTTTTATTAAAACACAAATTTTTGCAAACGAAAAGAGGAAAAATATTTAAAAATATTGCTCAAAAAGTTAAAATTCAATAAAATCAATACAATCAACAAACAACAATGGCAATGGCCTTAAGTATAGACTCACAGATTAAGTATACATAGATGGATTCTTAGCTCGCCAGCGCGTGGCCATTTTATGCTTGTGTGCAATTGCTGTAGTGTGCGTGTAGGGATGGCGTATATCGATAAAAATATAAAATTAGACTACAGCTATCGACCAAGTCGACCATAATTTTATGTTACAGATTTTTATTAAACGACATCAAAAAAGGAGGTTATCAATTCGACCTGCATGTTCAATTTAGGATATATTATGCTCATTAAATTAGAAGTCGCTTTCAATTTGGTGAAAAGGTATTTTTTATCTATT
The DNA here is from genome assembly GCA_905404155.3 of Plebejus argus. Classification (NCBI taxonomy): domain Eukaryota; kingdom Metazoa; phylum Arthropoda; class Insecta; order Lepidoptera; family Lycaenidae; genus Plebejus; species Plebejus argus. The sequence continues at coordinate 8,240,804 of FR989930.1, forward strand.
TATTAAGTGTATGAAAATATTTAAATACAGGGTGCAATTAAACCTTCCTGCCAAATTTTGATATATTGATCCTTGTTCAAAATAAAAATACACGTATTTTTCTTTTAATATAGTCACTCAGTACTAAAATGTTGAGAAATAGCTTCCGAAAGTTATCCTAAAAAACACTACAATTAAAATGGACACTACGCGTCGCCGGCGGGTGAGCGCGCGCGCGCCTCCCCCCCACGTCACCCCCGCTCATTCCCACCGCCACGAGTAACCGTTCTGCATCGATTTTAAATGGGATAAAATAATATGTCATTAAAAAAATAACACCTGTTAGGGTAACACTAATTATTGCTCTATGCTTACTCTATGTCATAGATCTGACAAGTGACAAACAAGGATTGACAAATGACGTTTGACAGCTAGCGTATTCTATTATATATTATTTTCCCCGTTCTCCATTGTGCATTGTTACATACAATTGTGTTAAATGTGGAAATAAATAAGTTCTGCAGACTAAAGACTTTATTTTCGTGTACATATACAATAAACTGGCGACGAGGATCGTGAAAAGTGCCGCGGATGAAAGTGGATAATATATTTTGTACCCATGCGCTCCATACAACCCTTTATTCCCGTGATCCAGGGGCTCCCAGTCCTGTGATGATAGCCCGCTTCACAAAGTTTCCCATTTTTATTTTCAGCAACCAAAATAATAATTATCCACAATGGAAAATCAACTGGCACAAGTTTTGGCACAAATGGCCGAAACCATGCGCGGCTTACAATTACAACAAGCGAATTTACAACAATCACTGCTAAATCAGGGTAAGCAAAGTACCAACATGAGTGGCATTAACTTGCAGCCCTATGATGAGGTAAATGAAAACTTTGAAAGTTACATTCAGCGTCTTCAAAACTACATAACCCTGAAAAATGTTTCTGACCCTAATATCAAATTACAGTTATTCCTAAATTGCATTGGGCCCAAATATTACCAAGTTTTAAAGAATCTAACTGCTCCAGATACCCCAGAAAACAAAACATATGAAACTTTAATTGATACTTTAAAGAATTATATTGCTCCGGAACCTGGCGAAGTTGCCCAACAACACAAATTTTGTCTCAGAACACAACAAGAACATGAATCTCTTTCTAATTATGTATCAGCATTAAAAGCGCTTGGTGGAAAATGTAATTTTGTATGTGGAAGCTGCAAGAAGTCCACATTTGAAACCCACCTGCGTGTTCAATTTATTAGAGGGTTACGCAGTTCAGAAATTAAAGAAAGACTTTTGCAAGAAGCTTCTACAACTTCCTTTGATAATATCGTTAAAACAGCGATGGCCATAGAAACCTCTAAATTTGAATCCAAAGAGATGGAAAGTGAAAATTATACAAACATTAATAAAATTTCATTAAAGAAAAAGAATAGTTATAGGAAAAATCAGAACAAAAATACATACAAGGAAAATACAAACCATAAGAATGAAAATAAAATAAAATGTTACAGATGTGGGAAAAATAATCACACAGCTTATAAGTGCCGACTGAAAAATAAATTATTTTGCAAGAATTGTAACTTAAAAGGGCACGTAGAATCAGTATGTTTCAAAGAACAAAAACAATTACAAATGTATGACACATCCGATTCCAACATTAGCGATGAGGAAGAGATTTTTGAAATTAATAAAATACATACAGGAAATTTAAATACAGAAAATGATAAATTCAATATTACACTTCAATTAAATGGAAAAATGCATACATGGGAACTTGATACAGGAGCAGCGGTGACTACGTGTTCGGAAAAATATTACAAAGAAAATTTTCCTAACCTGAAATTACAAAATACAAAGATTAAACTAAAAACGTACACAAATGAAATCATACATCCAATAGGAACCTGCTTAATACAAATAAAATACAAGAATAAGGAAGTAAAGGAAAGATTATTTGTCATAAATAGAGATGTAGATCCAGTTGTTGGAAGAGAATGGATAAGAAAATTAGGAATACATTTTGAAATACATAAATTAAACAAAGTAGAAAAAGATATAACAGAAAAGGAGTTCAAAGCGAAGTTACAGAGTTTACTTGAAGAATACAAAGACTTGTTTGTGGAACACATTGGAGAGATAAAAGACTATGAAGCTTCATTCAAACTAAAGGAAAGTGTTAAACCTGTATTCTTAAAGCCAAGACCGGTACCATTTGCTTTACGAGACATGGTCGAAAAAGAAATAGACCGATTGGAAGAAGTCGGAATTCTGGAGAAAGTCACATACTCTCAGTGGGGCACACCGATAGTACCAGTAGTTAAACCGTCGGGGCAAGTACGATTATGTGCAGATTACAGGTCTACATTGAATAAAAATTTACAAAATGATAACTACCCAATTCCACGAGTCGAGGAGATATTTTCCAAGCTGAGTGGCGGTAAATATTTTTGCACCTTAGATATAAATCAGGCGTACTTGCACATGAAGACTGATGCGGCTACATCTGAAATGCAAGCCATAAGTACATGTAAAGGGACCTACAAAGTTAAGCGTCTGATGTTTGGTGTTAAGATTGCTCCCAATATATGGCAAAGATACATGGATCAAACTCTTCAAGGGCTTCCAGGTACAGCTTGTTTCTTTGATGATATTGCTTTACAAGGAGAAACATATTTACAGTTACTCCAGAGAATAAAGATAGTTTTTGAAAAATTACAGAAATGCGGACTACACCTGAACAGGAAGAAATGCCAATTTTTCCAGAAGTCAATCACTTACCTGGGACACATGATTGATGCAAAAGGCTTACACCCTACAGAAGAGAAGGTGAGAGATATTAAAAATAGTCCACGTCCAACTGACGTCTCATCCCTTCGTACATTTCTTGGCATGATAAATTATTATCAACAATTTATACCCAATCTTGCATCTAAATTAAATCCACTTTATCAATTACTTCATAAGAATACTAAATTCGTTTGGACAAGAGAATGTGAAAAGATCTTTCAAAAATTAAAAGAAGAAATTTGTAGTGACAAAGTACTTACACCATTTCAAGTAAACTTACCCATTACTTTAGCTACTGATGCTTCATCCACAGGTTATGGAGCAGTATTATCACACATAATGCCAGACAAGTCAGAACGACCAATAGCATTTGCGTCAAGATCCTTAACAAAAGCTGAAAAAGGATACAGCCAATTGGACAAAGAAGCAGCAGCTTTAATATGGGGACTTAAAAAGTTCTTTCAGTATTGTTATGGACGAAAAATTACATTGATTATTGACAATCAACCGTTGTCAAGAATATTACATCCGGAAAAAGCTACACCAGCTACAACAGCTATAAGACTAGTACACTACGCTAACTTCTTAGCCGGATTTAACTATGATATTAAACTAAGGAAAACTACGGAACATGCAAATGCTGATTATTTTTCAAGATTAGAACACAGGGAAGAACATAAGGAAAACTTAACAGACGATGACTTATTCTACCTAAAACAAATCTCAATTTTACCAGTGACATTTCAAAATATTCAGAAAGCTACAGCAAAAGATTCAGAATTACAAGAATTATATCGAGAAATTCAATCAGGCAAAGGAAATAAGAAAGATTTACATGAATTCTCTTTACAAAATAATTGTATTTTCTATGGAATAAGAATAGTTATTCCAAAAGCTTTACAAGAACAAATTTTACAAGAATTACATTCAGCACATACTGGAATTGTAAAAATGAAAGCCCTAGCAAGAAGCTATGTTTGGTGGAAGAATATTGATCTAGATATTGAACAAATGGTAAAAAGATGCAAAATATGTTGTTTGTTGCAAAGAAACCCAAGTAAAGTACAGACACATAGCTGGGAATATCCAAAAGAACCTTGGAATAGAATACATATCGACTATGCTGGACCGTTTATGAATAATTACTTTCTAGTTGTTGTGGACGCCTACACAAAATGGTTAGAAGTAATTCCCACTACATCTATTACTTCAGCAGCAACAATCAGAATATTAAAAAGCCTTTTTACTACATTTGGACTACCAATCACTATAGTCTCTGACAATGGCAGGCAGTTCCGCTCCGAAGAGATGCAAATGTTTCTAAAAGAAAATGGAATACAATCAAAATTTACTGCACCTTTTCATCCATCAACAAATGGACAAGCAGAGAGATATGTACAAACTTTTAAAAAGAAGCTGAAAGCTATGATAAATGAAAAAGGAAGCCTACAGGACAAATTATCGAAATTTCTAATGGCCTACAGGAAAACGCCAAATACTACAACCGGAATCAGTCCTGCTGAAATGATGTTTAAGAGATTATACCGGACACGAATAGATTTAGTAAAAAGAAATTTATGTACTGAAATTAATGATAAAAGAGAAGAATTGTCAGACAGGAAATATTTTAAAGAAGGGGACAGAGTTCAAGTAAGAAGCTATAATGACGACAATAAATGGAAATTTGGAATTGTTACAAAAAGAACAGGAAAGTTACACTACGAAGTAAATATTGATGGAAAGAGATGCCACAGACACGTAGACCAGATGTTGAAGACAACCTGTAAAGAAGACTACAAAAATAATATTCCAAAATTCATAGAAAACAAGCATAAAGAACAAACAACTCCAATTACTCCAAGGAGAGATGCTAGAGCTGAAAATGTAATTATACCAATTATACCGGAAGACCTCGAAAAAGAAAAATCCACAACTTGTGAGGAACAACCAATACAATTAGAAGAAGCACGACCAGAACTGCCTAGTGAAAATATAGAGCAGCCTCCTGCTGCCAGGCCCAAGGAAAATATAGAGCAGCCACCTACTGTGTTACGTCGCAGTACTCGCATAAGAAAGGCACCTACCAGATTGGACCTTTGAGCATTCTATATAACGAGGGAGAGTGTTAGGGTAACACTAATTATTGCTCTATGCTTACTCTATGTCATAGATCTGACAAGTGACAAACAAGGATTGACAAATGACGTTTGACAGCTAGCGTATTCTATTATATATTATTTTCCCCGTTCTCCATTGTGCATTGTTACATACAATTGTGTTAAATGTGGAAATAAATAAGTTCTGCAGACTAAAGACTTTATTTTCGTGTACATATACAATAACACCCAAAACATATATTTAAGATTTTTATTATATCATACACATATTTAATACACATCCAGACCCGGGAACATTGAAAACTTTTTGTTCCGTCGGTGGGATTCAAACCCGCGACCCCCGGCTTGAGCGACTGACGCGCTTACCACTGAGCCACAGAGGTCGTCAAAATCAACAGTTTTTATAAAACACAACAGAAGAACAGAATATATTATACTTTATTAAACTTAATTACTACCTATTTACTATTAAGCAACTATTTTGTAGAATAACAATTATTATTATCAAAGAAATATAAGAATGAATCTCAGTCCTACTTATTTAAAGTAATTCCAAAAACGCTTAGGTGCATTTATTTACCTATTAAAATATAATTATGTAATAATATTTATACAGAAAAAGACTTAAAATAGATACTTCGACACCCCTGAATAATGATAATAGAATAATAATAATTAATAACCTAAGTGGGACTCTAGAGTCTAGACGATCAATTTTATTGTGAAATATCACGGTGTGTGCAATCAAAATCATAGAGCGCTAAACCAATATTATTCTTCACTTTCAATCTTATTATCAAATTAATAATTGAAAATGATTATTATCTTCATTATAGGTCTCTCCGTCACCACCATAATATTGAACTCTTCTTTAAGAGCATTCCAATAACCTGAAAAAATAAATGGTTTAGTGTCAATAAATGTACTATACTACTACATACTATAAAATATACACATAATTCATAATATTGTATACGGGTCAATATGCTTTATGTAAGTTTTCCATGCTTAACCCATCCAGCCCCAAGCGGAACCCAGGTGCCGCATAACAACTAAATATATATTGTGTCTGGAATTCGACGATTGAGGTATTAAATTTATTTAATTAAATGATTATGACCTTAGCCTTATTAAAATTTTACATTTTACTTATTAAAAAAGAGTACCTAATGCCAGGATAAAATTTCAAGAAGTATCTTTAAGTAACGAATTGAGTACTTACAGGGGGGAGGTGTGAGAGCTGTTGATCATGCAATTATTTTACTCTCCGTTAGAACTTTCTTTATTTCAATAAAATCATTGTTTCAAACTTACGTTTGAAATGATAATTCCAAATTCCAATATTGTGATGCCTTCATAAGGGAGTAAGGATTAAAAACTTGCATGAAACTTGCGTCTAAAATATATATATCTGTTTGTCGTCTATTTTGAAGCATTTTCAACCTGAAAAAAAAATCATTTAGTCCATGACATTATTTTTATCGATAAACTATAGTTCAAGTAAGGCGCATCCCTAAAATACACGTAAAAAACTATGCAATATTTATAGCCAAATTATTACTTGATGTGACATTTTTATCACTAATGCCTTATATAGCATGATTATTGGATTATTATACTTATAAATTTTCTTTTTTAGCTTACAAAAATACCGATTGATAAGCCCAAACAACGTTGTTGAAAACTTACGTATGTTATGTTAAATCCACGTGTTTGAGGCATTCCTTGGCCGTTTTTATGGTTTATTATATAGCGGAACCACAAAACGCAATATTAAATTGCATTGAACGTTCACTAAACACTTTTATTACCACTTTTTAAACATGAAATATGCAGACCTACTCGTTTGTTATGTTCTACTAAGTGGGACATAACATTACAGGCTTTTGACGTTTACACACCGATATGAGCTTTCTCTTTCACCCAAATTACTACATCTTTAGTTAGAAAGAGTAACATTATCAGCTGTCAAAATATAAGGCGGACTCCTATAGTATTATTACCTCAATGTATAGACTAGTCTGTGGTATAGACTAATGACTATAGAGTAATGACATCTTTTTTTCTTTGGTTGTTTTTTTTCTTATTAATCATTTAGACAAATTTTAATATAGAATATTGCAGAAATAGTTTGACAAAAGCATAGCATTTATGTATAGTTTTAAAATATCACGAAATAAACTCCCTTAATAGTAAAACTATTAGGCATTAGGCAGTTTAAAAAATACAACTTTATACTTTCATTATTAGATTTAATTCAATTTATATTCAAGTTATATTAATACTTCATGATCTTCGTGGTCAGATTGTAGTGGTTCAATGTCAATATCTCATCTCTGAGTTCTGACTCATTCTTCTTTCATTATTTTTAGGTGTTATAGAAAATAAAACTGAGGTCTGACCTTCTCTTCGTATTTTCATTACAAATGATCAGTATACACCTAAAAACAGAAGTCTTAAATTAGATTAGTCCCAAACACAGCACAAATTAGCCAATTTACATTGCACACACTATATTATGAGGTACCTACCAGTCATGTTGACAGCAAACTACAAGGTCCGTGATGTTATTTAGGCCCACTTGCGCCAATCTGGGTTAAAGTTAACTCTGAGTTAAACATCATGTCATCTCTATCACTGACTTGGTGAGTGACAGATATTACTCAGAGTTAACTTTGCAAAGTCTTTACCAAAACACTCTGATACTGGCGACCACAGAACAGATTTACTCCTTGTAATATTGGTAGAATATTAACAATTAGATATATTCGTTATCGTGCACAAGTGTGGGAAAGTGATGCATTAAATGTATCCAGAAACGTGCTATTTTGTGTTCCCTCCAAAACTGCATCAAAAGTTTCAGTAAAGCGTCTACCACTTTACTGAATCGACCGACTTGACTTTCTGACTGTATGTAATGACTTACTTTAGACTTTGACTAGACTTTAGACCTGACAATATAGAAAACGATCTTTATACTAGAAAACGATGCTGAAAATTATTGTATTATAAAATATTGTTTTCCCGCCATAATATTATATACTCGACACTGGCCATGGCTAAAGCCGAAGTGCCATAATAAGAAAAAAAAAAATTGTCAATTGTCAATGTCACAGTGACATATTTGACATATTTCTCCATCGTGTACCTCATAGGTACCTACTGGGCCCGGGAGAGAAATTCTGAAAATTAATATTATACGATTGAGAGACCAATTAAAGAAACTCAATAATTACACCAACACGTAGAAATTAAAGAACAATGAAAATCACTTGTTCCAAATCAAACCCACCTTTAGGTAACTTGCAATTAATAAAATATATTCCACAGTGTAACTTGTTACTTTGGCTGCTTAAAATAGCACTTTGTCTTAAATTACAGGTGGTTTGCTTGCTGCAGAGTTGTATAGGCCTGCTGCTAAATGCTTGGAAATTGAATGGGGTAGCGATTCTGCAGTAAAGCTACCTAATTCATCAAAAAATGTGCCATATGGTACTAGCAACGACTTGATAAGAATCCTAGAGAATGCATTTAATAAACCGGCGAGCCCACTGGAGAGAGTCACAATGAACCATTGGCTATCATTTAGCCTTATTTTAGAGGAGGAAATTCCAAAATCCTTAGAATATCTAGATAAGATTTTGGGCCCACTGACATTTTTAGTAGGAGAAAATTTATCAGTGTCTGACCTCGCAGTTTTTAGTATACTGTTTGGTGAGTAATAATATTATAATACATATATATGAAATATGTCATTTGAAATATATTTAATGTCATCATTTAATGGGCTGAGTCATAAAGTTAATATACATACCGGAATAGAGCAACAATCTCGAGCTATCAAACGAAACTGAAATTAGTTTTCAGCTGTGTATAAAATATGTGTACGTAATACGTATACACTTACATAAGCATGATTGAACATTAATTCTATGAGATTAAATTGTCAACGTGCAGATACGTGCCGACTTGACGTCAAAAAAAGTGTTCTGCTGTAATGTATCACACATCTCTTTTTACCACACAGTGTTACTGATAGTGACATCTCGCTTGCTCAGGCCTTTGTTTCGCTATTCCGCTAGGTATATTAACTTTATGGGCTGAGTACATTTTAAATCTGAATAGATTTAACTGATGTAACTCTAATGAAAGAGTGTAATATTATACTCATTGAGTAATGACGAAAACAAAATTAGTATAAGTATTAGTGTATAAGTATTAAGTAGTAAGAAATATTTGTAATTATGTGTTTCCAGTTTCTAACAAAGTCAAGGAAGTGTTAAAATCAAATTCTCTGAACAATGTCCAGAGATGGATGAAGTTGATCCAAGCACAGGAGCCTGTAGCAAAAGCTTTGAAAGACATCCCTAGTGATGTCATGGAAACCCTGGCTAAGGCTTCTTCAAGGTTGGTTGTTATTAGGGTTGTTATACAGTGGTAGTAATTACATCGCAAATTCCTAATATACATTGAAGTATACACACAGATTAAAATAATAAGTATTTTTTAAATATCTTGTAAAAGGTAGAGATTCTATCTGAAGATATATTTTATTTTCTTAAAATATTTTTAATATTCCAGAAGGTCTCCTGTAGCAACAAAAGAGTCAGCTGGTCGTCAACAGGAAGGAAAGTTTGTTGATCTACCTCATGCTGAAATGGGAAAAGTGGTTGTTAGATTCCCTCCGGAAGCATCAGGGTATGATTATTTTTTTCCAACATTTCTTATTCATAGATTTAATTTATAATAGAAAAATATTTTTAAACATTTTACAAGCAGTTTATAACAAAACTTATATATTTGTTTATTGACATTGTATTATTTTGTATGTCATACAGTTATCTGCATATTGGTCATGCTAAGGCAGCTCTACTCAACCAGTACTACCAACAAGCTTTTCAAGGTACATTGATTATGCGATTTGATGACACCAACCCAGCTAAGGAGAATGCAGAGTTTGAGAAGGTAAGCTAGCTTCAATCATTTTAATTATTTTCAATTTGTTGTACATAATAACGAAGCTGAGCTGTACAGTAGTTATGAATAAAACTTTAAACTATTGGATATCAGAAATGTAATGCGGGCTTCTCACGACGCGTAATATAACGAGCCACGTCGCGCCGAGCCGATTTGTACGAGCGAGCACTGGCCAACAGGCAAGTCCGCGCTACCCTTTCTCACGGCGCTTAATATCACGAGCCGCGCCTTTGAAGGGTGAATTTAATCGGTTCGGACGCACCTGCTCTAGCCAGCCCGCGCCACCTCGAGCCACCCACTTCACGTGGCTCGAGCTGCCGCGGCGCGGCTCGTGACATTACGCGCCGTAAGAAGCCAGCATAACTTTTATAAAAATGTAATGATTGTATTTGTTATTTAATTAACCCCTACAATGTAAACGAACTTAAGAACAACAACTGAATTTACATTTTCAAACAATAAACTACAGTGATGTTGAATTTAAAATATTAATTATAGGTGATTTTGGAAGATGTTGAAATGTTGGAGATCAAACCTGACATGTTTACTCATACGTCACAATACTTCGACCTCATGTTACAATATTGTGAGAAACTAATAAAAGAAGGAAAAGCATTTGTGGATGACACTCCAGCAGAGCAGATGAAGTCTGAAAGGGAACAAAAAATCGAGAGCAAAAACAGGAATAACTGTAATATTTTTTTATTAATTTCCTCCTCTTAGGGCCTGTTTCACCACTTCTTGATAAGTGCCGAATAGGCTATCCACCACTTAACTTGACAGATGAAGTATGGAGAATCTGTCAAAAAAGCTGTAAATAGCCTATTCGGCACTTTATCAGAAAGTGGTGAAACAGGCCCTTAGAATGCTATTTCTAGGAATTCAATCTTTTAAATTTATATTAAAATCTAAAACTACACTATTATTTTGTAGCTGTCGAGAAGAACTTAAAACTGTGGGAGGAAATGAAGAAAGGCAGTGATATTGGTATCCAAAACTGTGTGAGAGCTAAGATTGATATGCAGTCTACTAATGGTTGTATGAGAGATCCAACTATTTACCGTTGTAAGCCAGAGGTTCACCCACGCACTGGAACTCAATACAAGTAAGTTTTTAATTATTATTATATTATAGACTAGATAACTTCCTTGAATAAAGAAAAAAATATATTTTTAAAGCATGTGCAGCTATAGTAAAGTTTATTGAAACAAAGGGGTGTATGGTATGGTATGGAGTCATTCTAGTTTTGTATCTGTTTTGTCCCTGTCTTATATGTCAAAAAGTAACTTGACTGACAAGGGAAGACATTGTATACAAATAGGTATAATTATAATGTCCATATACTCACTTAATAGTCAGGGGGTAATTCATTTATATGCTTTTTTCAGGGTGTACCCAACTTACGATTTTGCGTGTCCCATAGTGGATGCTATAGAGGGCGTCACCCACACATTACGAACCATGGAGTATCACGACAGAGACCCACAGTTCTACTGGTTCATTGATGCCCTTGGTCTCAGGAAGCCATATATCTGGGAATACAGCAGGTAGGCATGGTTACACAAAACCTGAACTCATCATAGTATAACGCAAAAGTGTGTGTGTCTACAAGTAGGAGTTATATGTCTGTCTCGCTAAGGGCCGGAACACAAAAACACGATACGACGTCGTGTCGTACCACGACGCGGCGTCGTTTCACGATGCGACGTCGTGTCGTGGGAATCCACGACGAGCATCGTAAAAAACTACGACGCGACATCGTGACGTACCACGATATACGGCACGACGTCGCGTCGTAGAAATTCACGTAGAAATTCAAAGATGACGCATTGTGAGTTTCTACGAATCGTGAAACGACGCCGCGTCGTGGTACGACACGACGCGTATCAAGGGCGGATCCAGGGGGGGGGGGTCATGGGGGTCATGACCCCCCCTGGGCTGGGTCCAGGTCCTCGGTGAACCACTAAGTAAAATTGTTAAACATACTGATTTTATAGATTTTACTTGACCACGACTATGTGACCCCCCCTGGCGCCAAAGCTGGATCCGCCCTTGCGTCGTATCGTGTTTTTGTGTCCCGGCCGCGTATTGCCAAACTGTATACTGACCCAGACCGGGGTTGCTCTAAGTTCGATCGCAGTTTGCCTTTATAGTTGAAGAGCAAACTGTATACCTATTCAGAGCGTGTCTGAATCGAAATACATTTTGCTTTAAAATACTTGAGCAAAATACATACGAGTCCAGACGTCCATACTTTTCGGCGTCTGGTGTAGTATGTAATATGGCATCGATAATTTAGAGCAAAATGCATGCGAGTGCAGACATATCTTATCTCTTTTATTCCCGCGCGGCGCGCTATCATGCCTGCCTCAGCCGGATGCAAAGAAACATTGAAAAAGATTGATGGTTAATGTGGTAGTTGTAGTTGATTAATGATTACATTTACTTTAATTATGATTATACATGATTACACAAATTTATGTATTAAAGACACTTTATTTTTCAATATCGACCCCTTTCTGTGACCCCTTTAGTAAGAAATGTAGTAAAAGCCAAAATTCGATGTTACAATACAGGCAAAAAACAAAAATAGTAATTATGACATTTTTCTGTTCTTGATTCATTAATTTATTTGTTTGTTGTTGATTGAAGGAACCCTTTATTATTTTCAGTGAACATCGATTACAAATAGGTACAATTTATTGTGTCAGTCAGTACACCTTTCTTATGAAAAATTAATAAATACTGTCATTGGAAACACTTACATTTTTTTACAGTTCAAATTTTTCAAAATACTTACTCGTACAACGGGTTTTCTTTCGTTATAACCCAAAATAATTCACAATAAGTATGTTTTAGGGAAAGTTGTTCAGTTTCACGGATAGGTATAACAACCACACACAACAACATAACAAAAATATACGGGAAATTATTAAACACATTGTATAGGTAGTTACAGATATTCGCATGTCACAGTTTGCTTTACATACAAGCGAGCAAAGTGCATACCTAGTCAGATTGGTCTGAGCTCGTATATACTTTGCTCCAATTTTCAATGAGCGCGACGTAGTTCAGTACAGACTATGGGCGTCTGGGTCAGTATACAGTTTGGCAATACGCGTCCCGGCCCTAACACCGCCAAACCGATTTTGATGCAAGTGAGGAGTTCAAGTATGGCATAACATAGGATTTTTATTTTCGCGCAACAAGAATTTCGTGGATTTACATTTTTTATGCTAAACAAATTAGATACCCCTCACAAAAAATTAGTTTATACCAACAAAAGTTATATGGATGTATTTATTTATTTTTCAGATTAAGCATGACAAATACTGTGCTCTCTAAAAGAAAATTAACTTGGTTTGTTGAACAGGGACATGTAGATGGATGGTGAGTTTAGTTTGATTTAACATTTTTTTAACTTGCTACTTGTAATAATTATTATACATCTAAGAGCTTTTTATTTTTAATAGAATATACTTGAAGCCTATTTTATAATCGCCAATTATAGTTAATCCAGAAATTTTGTCTCTACTACTTGATACAAAGTATGCAGAAATAGAATAAATAATAAAAACCTATCTGGAGATTATAAAAATGATGAAACAGGCCAATAATAATGGTTTATCCAGTTTAAAAACACATTTTAACCTTAATCATGTTGAAATAGGGATGACCCGCGCATGCCAACTGTTCGCGGGGTGCTTCGCCGCGGTATGACGGTGGAGGGGCTACGTCAGTTCATTCAGGCCCAGGGCTCCAGTAGATCTGTTGTCTTCATGGAGTGGGATAAAATTTGGGCTATCAATAAAAAGGTTTGTTATTGAAACGTTTAAAAGTTTGAGGGCCTGTTTCACCACTTCCTGATAAGTGTCGAATAGGCTATACACCACTTAACTTGACAGATAGAGTATGGAGAATCTGTCAAAAAAGTTGTGAATAACCTATTCGGCACTTTATCAGAAAGCATGGTGAAACAGGCCCATAATAATATAGATTATAGACTACTTTAAGATAGCGAGGTAAATGTGGTACCTATAGCAAGGCGCGTTCGATTTTTAGATTTCTTTAGTTGGTTCTTAGGAGTGAGTTTATAGTTTTATACAATATACATACGCATGATGAATGATCGAATGGGTCGTTATTTGCAGATCCCGTTAATACAGCGACATTAAAACCGTTGTTAGTGACTTGATACATATTATTATGTAGTTAATTTTGTACGCATGCTATTGCCCTATAAAGTTTTGTCATGAAAGGTTAACATTATGCCTTTAATAACTATTAAAAATGGAGTTTATGACGATGAGTTTTAAGGAAATCTGTGTCATTTATATTTTAACGACGTGAATGGCGGCCGAAAAGAAAGATCTTTCGACCGAGAGAGATAGCAGGCCGGAGCCCACTGACGTCATTTTAGACGTTGTGTATATGTCGCAGTCATCTGGTTCAATCTGTGATTCGATTGAATGACTAGCGTACTGCGTATTCATTGAATGACACCGTTTTATTGAATGACTGAAGGACAACTAGTCAAGATGTTGACTGTAACGTTTAACGTGTAACGTCGTAACTAAACGTCATCATAGTGGAGTCGTTAAATGGAATGCTATGATTTTTTAAAAGTATTTGTTAGTGGCGTAATAATAGGTTAATCTAGAAACTGACTTCAGTTATGAGGCGACGCGACGGCTGCTTCTGGGTGGTTTCTAACCTAACGGTGATCTAACCTAACCAAATCAAGTCGTATTGGGCCAACACAGAGTAATACATTGCTATTAATAACCTAAAAATTATATACTGTTCTTATACATTTCCTATTCCGTTAAAAATAAATACATTCAATTACCTGACCGATTTCATGTCCGTTTTCTTCAAAGGGCTATGTTACAAATCGCTAACTAGTTGGACGTTGAGTGACGATTGTTCAATCAACGTTCGGCCGAGTCATTCAATTGAATGGTGTCATTCAATGAATGCGCTAGTCATTCAATCGAACCGCAGATTGAACTAGATGACTGCGACATATACATATATCTTGCCGTTCTCCGAAACTTCAATAGCGCGAATCGCGATGCAGGATAGTTAGGCGAATCGTGGGTACCGCCACAGTATTATTCTAAATTCTAATCAAATCTTTTATATATTTCTTATAGGTTATAGATCCAATAGCTCCACGCTACACGGCTCTCGAATTGAAACCTGTGCCAGTTAATTTGAAGGGTGTGGCGGGAGACAGCAAGTTGTCTGTTGCACTTCACCCCAAAAACCCCGAAGTTGGAACAAAGACTGTTTGGGTGTCCAAGAGACTGCTCATTGATCAAGTCGATGCTAAAACTCTGAAGGAAGGAGAAAACGCCACCTTCATTAACTACGGAAATATAATGATTGACAAGATACACAGGTGAGATTTTGGATATAAGTAATATGATATGTAAATACTAACTGTTGTACACCATAATAATATAAGTTTTATAGTAAGTATTCAGTTTCTTAAGATAAAAAAAAATCGTTTTAATTATGTCATGCAGTCAGATAACATAATATTATTTATTATTAGCAATGATTGTCCTAATAAATATGTAAGAGGATGAACCAAATAACTAACTTTTTATAACATAAGGATAATAATTACTTATTTTTCCCCTTATAATTTAAACAAACCTTCTAACTTACCTACTTCACCATCTGGCTAATATATCTGGCTACATATAAAATCCACAGTTTTTATTTCAAAACCTTTTGCCCACTAAAGCCTCCATTTAGGCAAAAAAACGGTATTTATTAACTGTCACTTACCTGCTTCATCCGCTAACGTCTTCATATACTATGTATTATTTACAGAGACAAAGATGGTACTGTCACAAGCATTGACGGTACGCCCAACCTCGACAATAAGGACTACAAGAAGACGTTGAAACTGACGTGGCTGGCTGACACCACACAGTCCCCGATGGTCGAAACCTACTGCGTCTACTTCGACCACATTATATCTAAGGCGCTGCTAGGAAAGGACGAAGATTTCAAACAGTACATCGGTCATAAAACGAGAGTAAGTGTTTGATGTTTCTTGTATTTTGCACTCGCTTAAACCGTGGTCAATTTTATATTGTACGTAAGCTTATGTCGTACTAACTAGGAATTTTGCGATTTGGTTATGAAAAGAAAACTTGCGGGAATTATATTTTTTTCATTAAAAGAAGTATTTGCCCCTAATAATATGATGTCTATCGGCCAAATTTCATAATTTATATCAGCCCAGCAATTTCGGTGTGTTTTCGATGCAAACATACAAACAATTCCACTTTATTTCCATATATATATCCGCAACTCCGTTGCGCCAAAGCTCGTTTATCGTGCGGGAAGAAAAAATATTCTATGTCCTTTCCCGGGACTCAAAGTATCTCCAATCTCCATACCAGATTTCAGCAAAATCGGTTTAGCGGTTTGGGCGTGAAGAGGTAACAGAGAGACGGACAGACATACAGACAGACACACTTTCGCATTTATAATATTAGTACCTAGGTATATTGTACAAAAATGTTTTTTTTCAGTGGGAGATACCAATGCTTGGTGAACCCGAACTCGGGCAGCTGAAGGTGGGCGACATAATTCAGCTGCAGCGGCGCGGCTTCTTCCGCGTGGACGTTGCGGCCGGCACCCCCTCCCCGCACACCGCGCGCGCCGCCCCCCTCGTCCTGTTCCACATACCGGACGGACACACCAAGGAAATGCCCGGACAGGTATGTACTATCAGAGAAGTTGATTCCATCCGACCGATCCATCCGACTGATCACAGCTAACATTGAATTGACATTCCAAATGACGTAGGTCCGTCAACTGCCTAGGTAGGTATCAATTTCCTCGATGGTACTATCGAGGGAGTTGATTCCTAGGCAGATGGCGGACCTAAGTAATTTGGTCGCGTTAAGTGAAACCCATCCGACCGATCACAGCTAACATTGAATTGACATAAGCCATAAAGTTAATATTATACCTAGCGGAATAGAGAAACAAAGGCCTGAGCAAGCGAGATGTCACTATCAGTAACACTGCGTGGTAAAAAGAGACGTGTGATACATGACAGCAGCACTCTTTTTTTGACGTCCATCAGCCCGGATCAGCCCCGTTGACAATTTAATCTCATAGAATTCATGTTCAATCATGCTTGTGTAAGTGTATACATACACATATTTTTCACACAGATGAAAACCAATTTTGGTTACGTTTGACAGCTTTAGTTTGTTGCTCTATTCCGCTAGGTATATTAACTTTATGACATAAGCCGACTAAATGACGTAGGTCCGTCAACGCAATGGTACGCCTTACGCATGTTATTGATGGATGGATTTGAATATTGATACCACAATTGATACTATTGAAATGAGGGTTTTTACTTTTTACCTCTAGTACACCGACGCTGCGAAACGCGAAATATCTGCGAAACAGGAATAGAGCGAGATACAATGTAACGCATTGCCGTGTGGCGACAGCAAATCGGTTCGCCGCTGTTTCGCGTTTCGCAGTGTTGGTGTACTAGAGGCGTTAAGTGACCTAAATAATATGACAGATACGACAAAATAGCAGAGGCGGGTAGGTAGAACTGAAGTACGAACAGAGTAGACAGAATTATATGTCTATTGTAGTAGGAAAGTGTCGTATCGGGAGAATCTTGTCGACATTTTTTTAACATGGGCCCAGTGACGCTTAGGGTGAATTGCATCAAAAGCGTAGTTAAAGTTAAGGTTATTGTCAAATATGGCGACTTTTGCTAGGGATTTGACATTTCATTTCACATTTTGTTATGGTTAGGGTGAATTGCACCAGAAGCGTAGTTAAAGTTAAGGTTAAGGTTATCGTCAAATATGGCGAATTTTGCTAGGGATTTGACAGTTTATTTCACATTTTGTTATGGTTAAAGTTAAAGTTATAGTTAAAGTAAGCCGGTGCAACTCACTCTTAAAGTTAAAGTAAGCCGGTGCAACCCACTCTTAAGTGTGGGTTGCACCAACAACTAACCTATACTAGAGAAGTAAATATCAACAGTCCTCATTGCATATTATTATATTATTTTAACGAAGTTAATAGCGTGTTGCTATCCCTTATTCATTGTTAAAACTATGAGGTGGCAAAAAAGACTCATAATAAGAAAAAAAGTATTTTTATTATAAAAGTAACGTAAGATGTAAACTTTAAAATAAACAAACACTCTACTACTGACGAAAAATTAACAAGAGATAACAGTTTCAACTAAAGAATTTCAACATAAATGGATCATCAAACAAAATCTCTATTGGTATTCTGTCGTGTGGTTGTAGCACCAGCATTTTGTCTATCATAATCAGAAGCTCAGTGATTTTTTGTATTTCAAGCTCTTGTTGATCTTCACTTGTTGTATATTTCCAACACTTATTGTATATTTTGTATGGTACATGTTTATATGAATTATTTTTAATGAAATTGTATATTACACTTATATCCTGAAATTAAATAATTATAAAGTAGGTAAGAATAATTATTGTCAACAGTAAAGTTGGTGCAGATGAAATCCAAAGAATATTGACTTCTTATCAGTTTTTTTGGTTTATTATGCTAAGGGTCGATTTTTCAATCGTCAGATAACTTTTAACTAAAGAATAAATATGACACGTTGACACTTTTTTCATATAAAATCTGTCAAAACGCCAAATTTATTCCAGAAGTAAAATTTATCTGACGATTGAAAAATCGGCCCTAAGTGAAATATCCTTACCTTTCCATCAAGCCCCTCCCTTTTTAGAAATTTTCTTTTTATAAAATGTTTGACGCCATAAACGGAGTTTTCTATCATATCTATAGGCATGTTTCCTAGTAAACACATCTGCTTAAATAGGATATCGTTATTGAAACGTCCTGGAAAAAGTCTCCTATTTGTCATCATTTCATACAGGACTATGCCACATGCCCACAAGTCGATGCTGAATGAGACTGAATAACCTAGGATAACCTCAGGAGCCCTGTAACTGGGAGTCCCTATATTTGGCATGATAGTCGCTTGATTCATGTGATATGCTCGATCGAAGCCGCAGAGTTTCAATATAGTAGTAGAGTCATTGAGCAGAATATGCTCAGGTTTTATATCTGAAAAAGATAAAAAAAAAAATGTATAATGTATTTAAAATTTGAGAGTTAGTCTGTAAAAAAAGAGGCATGTGATAAGTTTTTATTACTAAATAATCTACGGTTCTCGCGAGTTTAAGCTGCCGCGCAACTGAGATGTGATCAATTATACAGTAATGTTATAAGTTTTATTAAATTTACCTGAGTGTATAATATGATGAAATCTTAATCTATGTAAAGCTGTAATCAATTGCCTTGCCAGATTTTCCACAATGCTGACATGCATAGGCCCATTTGTTTGTAACTCTTCTCTAAGGTTTTTTGGATAGAAATCGAACATTAAACACCAAGACGTGTCAAATTGAAACGATGCAAATAAAAAGACAATGTTCAACTCATCCCTAAGTATGTTTTGTTGTAACTTGTTTAACATTTTCCCTTTTTCTGTGCCAAATTTTTTAGTATTTAAACCAGGACTGAAAATTAATATTAGTATTTTTTTAAAGCAAGTGTAGTTAATTACTATAAAGTATAAAGTATTATGTATATATATTTTTATTAAAATATTTATTTAACACTAATCTAACATCCTTCACACTAAATCTCTGTTGGGTAATAAAAAAATCTTTTTTTATTATACAAAAATTAACCGCTAAATGTGTCAGGAAAATGTGCTTATCTCGAGAACGTCTGAACTGATTTCACTTATACTTATATTGCAACATTCCTTGAATTATGAGTACAGACTTGTTTTGGGTAGAAAAATTTAAAAATTATGTGGATAGTTCATAAAGTTAATATACCTAGCAGAATAGAGAAACAAAGGCCTGAGCAAGCGAGATGTCACTCATTTTTGATCATCATTCATTTCATTGTCATCAGTAACACTGCATGGTAAAAAGAGACGTGTGATACATGACAGCATCACTCTTTTTTTGACAACCATCAGCCCGCGGGCTTACCGTTGACAATTTAATCTCATAGAATTCATGTCCAATCATGCTTGTGTAAGTGTATACGTACACATATTTTTCACACAGATGAAAACCAATTTCGGTTACGTTTGACAGCTCGAGTTTGTTGCTCTATTCCACTAGGTATATTAACTTTATGGGATAGTTAGAAAGTTTAGGATAATTTCAAATGTCAAACCTCACCTCACCACTATTGACAATATAAACTTGCATCAGATATTATGACGGGATGATCACATTCGTTGGACCTGCTAGTTCAGGGATGGCGAACCTTTATGCGTATATGTGCCAATTTTCTGGAATAATATTTAATGACGTCGCAGCCGTGCCATCAAATTCTTTTCAAAGATTCATAGGTATTATGCTACATCATAATCATAATTTATACTTTTTTCTTTAAACTCGTAATCAGTGACGTGCCGAAATTATTTCGTCGCGTACCAGCAATGGCACGCGTGCCATTGGTTCACCATCCCTGTGCTAGTTAATATCTAATAATAATAATAAATAATATTATTCTTACTTAATAACTTTCAGGGCAAATTTTTTTCCTTTGTTGTAACATTCAAATATTTTAGAATATCTTCCATAATAGAAAACTTTAACATCTGAAAAATCAACTTTTAAAAATTGATATAATCTTTTCTGTAATTTATCTGCTAAACATAAGTCATCCTTTCTTATTACTACACTTATTGCTGATGAAAGTTTTGTAACTTTAGAAATGTCAAAATTACTTTCTTTTAAACTCTCCTTATCTTTTGACCATTGTTTGTCATTTTTGTCTTTCGTAATTTGTTTAGATTGATTTGAAATAATCTTTGACTCTTTCTCTCTTTCAACTTTTACATTTTTTGGGGTATCTATTTTAATTTCTTCTAAACAATTTTGCTTCACCCATGAGTTGCTTTCGTAGATTTCATCATTACAAGTTGAAACATGTCTATCTACTTTCATATTTTCTGCAGTATTGGTGTCTTTGGGTTTTTCTAGCTTATCTTCAATATTTTCTAGTTCTGATAACAGAGGTTGTTTTACACTTGTAATTTCTTTAATTTCGGTATCATTTTTTGCATTTGCATCACTGGCACTTAAAGTAAATAGTTTTCCTCTGTTTTGAGAACTTTCTACATTATTTTCTAAAACTAGTTTATCTCTGGGTTTTGGTGAGAAGTTATTGCTGTTATTATTTAATTTAGAATCAAAGTCATGTGGTACTGCCAGATTGAAAAATATTTGTTTATTCTCTTTACTTTTTTGCAAACTTGAGTCTGCGCTAACTATGTTGATAGCTATATCAACTTTCGTTAATTGTGTTTTAACTGGAAAGTCTTCAGTATTAACAATTTGCTCAAACTCCCTTTGGCTTTCAAATGAGTTTACTTTTATTTTCTTGTTTTGGCTACCACTTTGCAATATTATTGATGATCCTTTTCTTTTAGTGTGAACAGTATTATCTGTCTCATTCAGGTATTCAACAATTCCATCAATATCTATGTCTTCAAGAAATGATAAATCATTTGCTATGAAATCATCACTTTCCTGAAACTTCAAAAAAGGATATTAAAGTTTATTATAACTTAGGCATAAACATATTACTATGTCATTTTTATTCTGTACGTAAAAAATTGCCTCTGATTCCTATACTCCATGAGTTGGCCCTGGCTGCCAATGCAAAATTAATATTAATAATACTATAAAATATAGTTTTTATTATTACAATATGTAGCCAAATTTTTGGAAATCTAGAATTATTTTTTAAATTGTCATAAAAGAGCATTACACAAAATATAATTCTTATGAATTACCTGCTATTACTGCTAAAATAAAAACATATTTTGCAAGCATTGTAGAAATCCTTAGGTACATGTCAAAATATTATTTTTTCATTTAAATTCTACAAACAAGTGGTGTTAAATTGGTTAACTGGGCCTATCAAGAAGGAGCACTGTCTTGTTCACAAAATGTGTACCTACAGTCCATTGAGATGGTATAAAGTCACTATATTTTATTTTAGCATGATAATATAAAGGCAAACGCCTCACAATGCACACCTTTATCTGGACGCCCGACAGCTCTAGTCCTCTCCCATAAGGAGGTAAAATATTAAAGTTATTGGTTTTTAAGTGGCACTTGTAAAGTGTTTTAATATTTCATGTTTATTTCATGTATGCATTTGTTTATAATTTCTGCCATAGGAAAGTGTATTTTAACCTAATTTGTTCAGAGAGATTCTAATTAACCCATTGATCGTGAAAAAATAATATATGCAAAAATCTAGGCAGACCTATTCCTAGACAAGATGGCGCCCGCGCCTACCCTCTTTGTATAAATAATATAATAACTTTACAACCTAACTTTAATACATGTTTTTGTAAAGAATTTTATAATGTCTAATAAATTTTCTGTCTATCAAGCCATATTAATAAGTATAGTATTTAGTCTGATTTAATATTTTTTTCACAATATATATTTTGGAAACTATATTTCTGACTGTTTCACTACAAACAAGTTAATATTTTGTTATAATCTACACGACGGGATCCTAGTGTAGACCCTTGTATAAACAATAGATCGTAAAAGCTTGAGGTGCTTATAAAAACAGTTGTGATTTACGACCCGACAAAAAACAAGTTTCGTATTACCCACAAGCAAACTTCGTCATTAGGATTATACAAATAAAGTTCAAAATGGCCGCGGTCGGCAGAAAATGTCCGTTACCTATGAACTTTTATCTCAATGGTTTCAGTAACGTAATGCATAGTTATCGATGTAAATCGTCTTGTTGACGTTGTGTAACAACTTCAATAAGCGTTTAACGTAATTATTTTACAAACATATGAGGCAAATATCGTACAAATCACATATATAGAAACCAACTTTTCGAGTGTAACCTAGAAGTAATTACGATGTTTTTCTTTCAAATTATTATCTAAAACTATTCACAATTAGTAAAATAACCTATTTTATATACAAAACACTACTTACATTGGTGAAAACCAGCAAATATTTCCAACAAATTACACAACACGGCAGAACACACACGAAAAAATCACGACTTTCAAATGACTGAAAAATATTTCGTCGACCACAGATTGTATAACATTTTGCATTCAGAATGTGGCAAATGTATCATAGATCGTAACTAACCAAACTTCTTCATACAAAAGTAGTCTCTAAGTCGTCCAAATACGTTATATACATACGAGCACCGGTGCTCGCCCTCGCGATCACCGGTGCTCGCGCGGGGTTCAACGGAATTGCGCTGTGTCACGTGACCCCGAGCACCGGTGCTCGCGCGGGATTTGATAGGTTAAAACTTATAGTGATATTACCTGTAACGTAAATTGTGTATAAGTATTATAATAATACCTAATTATGTAAAGCGTACTTACTTCTGACATTTTTCCCAGCGTATATTAAGTATTAACCCGATTCCCGGCTTCCAGTCCGGCGTGTAAAACTTTAGTAGTAGCTGGTAGTAGGTATCAAACTCTTTGCCGCTTGTTAGAAACCCGGCCGCGAATTTAAAAATAATATCGACAAGGGTAGTCGAATGCAATAATTATAAAATACTCTAAGCATTCACACCACGTCCTTTCGAATTTAAAATTTGTTTGAAAATATTGAAAATACGAGCTTCTTGTCAGTTGTCACTTGTCATCTGTCAATGTATATTTTTTGTTTCTTTCTTATTGGCTCGCATTAGGCCGGCGCCACACATAGCACAAACATTTGAACACATAATATTTGAACACTTGTTTGTACACATGTGTAGCACGGGACTTTGAGACTTTGTTCACAGCTTTGTACAAACATTTGCACTTTGCCCTTCGATGTCGGTTTTTTGGCGCACATCAAAGAGCTCAAAGATCTATGTTCAAATGTTTGCTTACCTGCTACACATATGCGCAAAGTTCACTTGACACTTCTGTGTAGTCCATAGATAATACAATATATACAACCACAGACTACATGTCATGTAGTCTGTGGTTGATCGAAGTATTTTGCCGGGAATGTGAAAGAGTGATGTTGTGTTTTTGTATAATTATTTTCCTAAAATTGTGTTAATTGGGTTTTAATGTGTAATATTGGTAGGGCTAAGGGCCCGGCCGCACCTGCGTCTATCGTCTGAAGCTTCGTGCTATGAGACGATACCTACTATTGGACGATACAAGAAGATCGTCCAACAGAATCGGTTTTAGCGCGAAGCACTACGCATAATATGCGGCCGTGGCAGTAGAATATTATCCATTATGATATTCGTTATCGTGCACAAGACGTGTGGGAAAGTGATGCATTAAGTATTTATTCCATTACACTAAATTTAGAAATCTAAATGATTTAGTCACTAAATTTAGTGAAGTGGAATAACATTTAGAAAGCTAGGATCCTAATTAGTGTACTAAATCGGCAAAAATGTGGCTTCTAAGTTCTAACTTCTAACTGACTAAATCAGTGTTGCCAGATGGTTTCAACCTTTTATTGTATTAAAGTCAATATATTTTATGTTATACGATCTGGAATCCATTCATAATTAATTTCTAAAGTCTGCTGGTTCCAAGTAGTTCAGAAAGTTCATGATTCATAATTTTTCGTGGAGAAAAAATTCTTTCAACCATCTTTTTCGCCTTTTATTTATTTTGATTTTTTGTTGGTTTGACAGAACTGGAGCCATTATGAAAACGTCTGGCCAAAATCGCCGCGTCGTCACAACTGATTTTTAATCTGTGCAACTGATTTAGTTACTAAATTAGGACAAATGGAATAAGTAGCTTCTAATTTGTCTTCTTTTTAGAATCCTATTTAGAACTTCTAAATTTAGTGTAATGGAATAACTACCCAGAAACGTGCTATTTTGTGTTCCCTCCAAAACTCCATCAAAAGTTTCAGTAAAGCGTCTACCACTTTACTGAATCGACTGACTTGACTTTCTGACTGTAATGACATTTACTTAGACTTTGACTAGACTTTAGACCTGATAATATGGAAAACGATGCTGAAATAAAAAATATTGTTTTCCTGCCATATTAAATTATGCTCGACACTGGCCATGGCTAAAGCCGAAGTGCCATAATAAGAAAAAAAAAATTCTTGTCTGTGGTCAGTTGTCCGTCTTGTTTGACGTCCTTGCAACAACTGTGAAGTGAAAATGTACACGTATCAATATTATCACGATTCCGTGATAATATTACTTCGATCGCGGATTCTTGGAAATCTGTCGTTGTTCTCGCGGCCGCATGTGGCCACTTGGGAGTGTAAGTAATATTGATGGTGTAATAGGCCGAATCGCAGCATCGCAGTAGTACTTGTGATACGCGTGATACTAGAATCGTGATTATGGCCGGTATAAATAGTCAGCACTCAAGATGCATCTCGGTCTCAAGACACGGTTCAGGCTCTGTGATTGGTTAGCTGTCAAAATTTGACCAATCACAGAGCCGAACCGCGTCTTGAGACCGAGATGCATCTTGAGTACTGACTATTTATACCGGCCTATGTGTATTGATGGTGTAATTTGAGCCATTATTTCACTTCGGCTTTAACCATGGCCAGTGTCGAGTATATAATATTATGGCGGGAAAACAATATTTTATAATAAAATTTTCAGCATCGTTTTTCTATATTCTAAAGTCTAGTCAAAGTCTAAGTAAAAGTCAATACAGTCAGAAAGTCAAGTCGGTCGATTCAGTAAAGGCCGTCACAGACTTAGCTATAATATACAATTAATATCTTTATAGCTAGGCATAATAATATATATTTTCTATACAATTTTCGCTTGACCACACGCTCAGCTATAATATATATTTTTGGTCTCAGTGTGTTTAGTACGGTATATTAATATATATTATAGCTAAGTCTGTGACGGCCTTTATACAAGTTCGCGACTCAGCAGTCATTGGCAGAGGTTACACGATCAGTATTTCATCAATCTGATCCATCAATCTGATTGACGGAATACTGATGGTTTTAACCCTTAATAAGGCAAGGGGATAATATTTCCCACCTGGTAATAGATTCAAAAACATTGTTTTTTACCTAACTTATGTCACACTGAATGCCACCTTATAGTAAAATCTACTCTATGGTAAATTGTTTTTTTTTACTGGCAATACGCGCGGCTGTAAACGTCACCTTGAGTTGATATGTCAATGTCAAAGTGGAGTGACGAGTTGAAGTGAGGTAAAAAGTGCGAAATAACGGTCGTTACAGCGAAAAATCTAAAATATTGTTCCACAGAAAATACTGTAAGTAAAATATGGTGTCTATATCATATAAAGTGACTATCCTAGCGCTATTGTATATGGTTTTGATTACCATTGTAGTGATATTTCTCCTCAAAATATTCAAATTACAAAGTGGGAAAATAATTCCCTTTGCCTGATTGTGCAGTACTCTATTTTTACTTATTATGTTGTAAGAAAGTAAGTGTGTCTGTCACACTTTCACTTTATTTTGTATGTAGATAGTTTGAGCCTGAAGAATTATATTATTGCTAGGCTAAATTCCGTGCGCTAGTTAGGCCCGTATAAATAGTCAGTACTCAAGATGCATCTTTTCTATAGAATAACTTTCTATAGAAAAAAGTTATTCTTGTGGTACCTCACTTTGCCTATATTTTATTAATTAAAACTTCTTTTGCTTACATATCGTTTTTTATTTATCTTTCAATAATATAAATGCACTATAATGTATATATATATATATAACTTGATAGACTTCTTGCGTCCAGCCTCAAAAAATCCCATAGTAATATTGCGTCCACCGACTTACCGCGTCCGGTATACGGACGCAAGATTAATTTCACCTCTATTACATAGCTATAGGTATTGGGTATCTATGGTAAAAAAATCAGCGAGACGCAATTTCACCTCCAGAGTCTCTGGACGAGTATAATATAGTTCGCCAATCGTCCGATGGCGGCGCTGCGCCGCCGTATATTTTTTGGGTGTATATTTCCGTACATTTAGCCGATAATGTTGCGTCTACCCCCAAATATGATATGTTGCCACTTCGTGCAGTGCGTGTGGTTAAGAAACGAAAGAAATGCGACGTTGCCGCTCGGGCGCGTTTACCTTGCCGCGTGCGACCATGCATCGTTATTTCATTATGCTCGTGAACTTTGCGGACGCTGTAGTGTCCTGTACGAACGGATGTGAGTTGTGACTAATTTTGCGTTGACTAAATTGTGATGAATATCGTGAATATATCATCCTACTGGAGTATCTAGTCACATTAAAGTTTATATAGCAGTAGTAGAACTCAATTACAAATTTTGCCGCTAAAAAATCTAGAATAAATAGATTATAGTGTTCCTTCGACAAAATTTATGCTAAGTACCTACAGGCTACAGCAGGTTTTTTTCTGTGTGATAATTTTATCGAAAATTAAAGTTTTTATTCAAAATTGTATAACCAAATATAAGTAGGTATTTAGTTACTTTGACGTTATTTATGAACAAAATTTATCTGTCAGTATTCAAGCTACCAAATTAGAGCATTAGTTACCTTGACGTTTTTTTAGAACTAGGCGTTGACCATATTATAATTTTACCTCCTTACATACAGTGTTTTGTCTTCTTCAATCCAATTAAAAATGTCACTTGTGTGACAGGAACAAAACACTGTATAACTATTCAAAGCTTATACAACGTTTATTAGTAAGGGCCTTTTTGTTTAATTTAGCCCGAAAATTGTTCTAGACGTCTAAGTGTCTAAACACACTATGCCGAAGTTACGCGGCGTAATTTCCGTGGCCAAAATTACGTTCCGTGGCATCCGTCTGATACGACAAACTATAAATTACGCGAAGAACCAAAATTACTCGGCAGAATTTCCGTTGCGGTTCATACGCGCGTCAGTGTCTCGAGCGCTCAGATGTAAGGTGTAAGGTGTGCGTTAACGCTTTGGAGTTAAGGTTGGATTTGCTATGTTCGGTTTTGATACTTCGCTTCTGCGCTAATATAAATTGACCCGTAATCGTTGAACATAAAAAAACGAACATAACGCCTCCCCCATTTCGAAAATCGGTTAAAATTGTAGCCTTTGTGTTATTCTGATGTATAAGCTATAATCTATATTATTGTATGGTTTTATTAAAATCCGTTCAGTAGTTTTTGCGTGAAAGAGTAACAAACATCCATACATACATACATCCAAAATTCAGACCGCAACGCGACGAGGCGAGGCGAGGCGCGGCGTGGCATAAAGTATGGATTTGACAGATTTCAATTGCGCGAGGCGACGTGCCAATCTGTCAATTCAGTACAAATTTAGAAATGTATCTAAACGTGGCGTTGCGGTCTGAATCAACCCTTAGGGTCGATTCAGACCGCAACGCGACGCGTAGATGCATTTTTAAGGTATGGATTTGACAGATTTGTGTGACGTCTCACGCAATTGAAATCTATCAATTCAGTACAAATTTAGAAATGCATCTGCGCGTCGCGTTGCGGTCTGAAATGACCGTTAGGGTCAATAGGCTACTTGACCTAATTTTTTTCGTCATGCTAATCGCTTCTTAATCATTCATTGTCACAAAATAAACTAATATTTTAATATTTTACACAGTAGAAACCCATAAAAATGTTGATTGAAAAATACGCGACAAGGCGAGGCGAGGCACGGCGTTGCGGTCTGAATCAACCCTGAGTGTTAGTTACTTTGACGTTATTTTAGTACTAGACGTTGACAATAATTAGTACATACTTTTATTGTTTAATTTAGCCTGGAAATTAAGATTTTCATTCAGAATTGTTTTTACCAAATATAAAGTATTAGTAATTACTTTAACGTTATTTTAGTACTAGTCGTTTAAGACTATTACATACTTTTATTGTTTAATTTGGTCTGAAAATTAAAGTTTTCAGCCAGAATAGTTGACCAAATAATAAGATCTTAGCACAGAAACAATCTTAAAATAATATGTCTGAGGGTCTTAGTTACATTTTTGAATAAATTTGTTTATTACATTATTTTTTAATTGTTTTCTTGAACGTATTACGTAACATTAATTAATAATATACGGTAGAGTGTAAATCCTACTTCCTAGTTCCTACTAATCCTACTAATATTATAAATGCGAAAGTTTATATATGTATGTTTGTTACTCTTTCACGCAAAAACTACTGAACTGATTCCGATGAAACTTGGTGAGTGGGTTCCACGGGATCGGGAATCGGGATTCGGGACTTACGCGGGTGAAACTGCGGGGCGCAGCAGTAATTCTTACTTTTTAGGGTTCCGTAGCCAAATGGCAAAAAACGGAACCCTTAGAGATTCGTCATGTCTGTCAGTCTGTCTATCTGTTTGTCTGTCTGCTCCGTGTCCGTCCGTATGTCACGTCACAGCCACTTTTCTCCGAAACCATAAGAGCTATAATATGTACTATTGAAACTTGGTAAGTAGATGTAGTCCGTGAACCGCATATACTTGAACTTGGCTTGACACGCTACCGCGTGTCTAGACTCTAGATATTATGTATGTTAAATGTTAATGTAATTACTATAAAAACTAATAACGAAAATTAGTTTCCTTAACCATATAAATAAATAAAAGTGCAACCGCTAAGTAAATAATATAAACAGCATAATAATTATGTGATAGTACAATAGGTATTGACAAAAGATCCTTATGAGATATTATGACAAGTGGCCTTCGCGCGGCGCCAGAGAGCTCAAAGTCGGCTGCTCGCGTGCGGTCCGTATGTTAATAATAATTATATTATAGGCACATAAACAGGTGGCATTTGTGAAGATCAAAGCAGAGTAACTTCTGTACTTATACTATTATCTATTCTGTGATAGTGATCAGACCTATCTAAGTAACTAGTTGACCCGACAAACGTTGTTTTGCCATTTAAAGTATTTCTACTTCATCAGTTGATACAAAATCTTACCCCCTCTTTGTCCCCGAAGAGGGGTGGGTTATTCTTTTGCATGGTCCGTATTCCGTAATACCCTATTGTTAGGTACCTCAATTATAATATGAACTTTGGTGATAATGCCAGTGGAAATAGTGGACGCCGTAAATCAGTAGGTATATTTGAGGACGCGCAATCAATATTAAGTACTCCAGGACGCAATAAGAGCATCAGTATTAATTAGCATATATAAAAAATATACGCTAGGACGTGAAAATGTACATGACGTACCAAGTATACCAGAATAAATGGAGTGTGAATATCCACAATTTCTTATTTTTTGTAAATATAAGATGCACAGGAATATGGCATGTAATAAAGAAGACAACATTCACAGAAACTTTGCCGGTAATGCCAGTGGAAATGGTGGACACCGTAAGTCGGTGTCTTAGCATGGACGTAATAACTATACCGGGATGTATATATATATATATATATATATATATATATATATATATATATATATATATATATATATATATATATATATATATATAATATGTACTTTGAAAAAAATATTTTGACTCATAAAAATTAATATCACAACCGAAGTCGGGTGGTCAGCACTATAATTGAATCAATAAAAATGACTGCAAAACGGGCCTAACTGCAAAACCTAAACGGGCAAAGGGAATTATTTTCCCACTTTTTGAAACCCTGCCAAGCGTAATCAGGCAAAGGGAATTATTTTCCCACCGAAAAAAGGGGGGTTTGGCACCCTCTCACCCCCTTTTAAAAATATTTTTTTGAATCTCCAGTATTAAATTGCCCTAAACACACATTTAGTTCTCAGCCAACTTTTACATAGGCTTGTGCCTTATTAAGGGTTAAAACAGTTCATATTAAAATAAAACCGGCCAAGTGCGAGTTGGACTCGCCCATGGAGGGTTCCGTACCATTTATGACGTATAAAAAAACTACTGGCTAGATCTCGTTCAAACCAATTTTCGTTGGTAGTTTTTATAGTAATCTACATCATATATACAGCTATAATATATATTAATATATTTATAGCTAGGCATATTAATATATATTTTCTATACAATTTTCGCGTGACCACACACTCAGCTATAATATATATTTCTGGTCTCAGTGTGTTTAGTACGCTATATTAATATATATTATAGCTAGGTCTGTGACGGCCTTAATAGGTAGCTTATCAAAAAAGAGTAGGTGATAGGTCACGCCGAATTTATTACAGTTCGACAAGGCTTTATAATATGAATATGTCAATGATGGCAATAGGCGCTGCTGGTAAAGGAGAACTTTCAAAAATGACGTTTTTGTATGATAGAAGCGTTCCTTTACAGACCAATAATTTATCTAAGCCTCTAGTATTGTCGGATGTTTATGGCCTATGGGCAATGGGGTCCATAATATCTATCTGATAGACGATACGATAGTAAGCTATCAGCTGCCACATTTGCTCCCTATTTTAAAAGAAACACGAGTTGTTACACCTACCTCTAATGTGGGGTTTACATGGGTGACTATAGCCGCATTCGATTCGCCGTGTGGCGGCGTAAATCGTCTGTCTAAATGGCAATTCGGTATGCGGCGCGGCGTATTGCCATTTAGACAGTCGCTTCTCGCCGTGCGGCGTAAATCGTGCGGCTATAGTCACCCGTGTAAACCCCTTGGGTGGATTGCACCAGAGGCGTAGTTAAAGTGTAAACACCGAAAACACGGTCCTCAATAGCGCGGGTCGCCAACAGCAAAAAAATTGTATGCGCGTTGCCAGCCACACGGTTGTCAACGTGTTGACAACCAGTTTTTCATTATAGATTTTGCGTGGTCGTCAACCGCCCGCCGCGCCATTGGCGACCGTGTATTTCTTGCTTATGGCTGTCGTCAAATATGGCGTCCACAATGGACTTTTACTAGGGATTTGACAGTTCATTTGACTTTTTGTTATGGTTAAAGTCACATATTATGGATATAGGGTTAAAGTTATAGTTAAAGTAGGTTGGTGCAACTCACTCTAGTGGGTTGCACCAACTTACATTAACTATAACTTTAACCATAACAAAATGTGAAATGAACTCTCAAATCCCTAGCAAAAGTCGCCATATTTGACGATAATCTTAACCTTAGTCCTTAACACGTCGATTAACTTTAACTACGCTTCTGGTGCAATTCACCCTAAGGTGTCAAAATAATATGCTGACTGCTGAATTCCTTTCTTGCAATTATTGTACATTACAATTATTGTAATCTGATATTGATGTCGCAGTAACGTTGTACTATGTATTGTACTTTAGGAATTCGGTCTATTTTTATATACCTACTTTACGAAAAATAATATTTATAAGTAATCGAATTATTTTGATGATTTACGGCCGAACCCAATATACGATCCTAATCCGTTTTTACCAATCCAAGATCGATATTTCAATCCATATTTGTGTTTGAGTGTGCCAATAATGTATCCACAGATTGAAATTACAATCTGTGGTTGCAAGCCATCCATGGGAGGTTCGCTCTATGATTTCGGATAGCCCTCCGTTTGAAAATGACAGTTCGAGTGTATTCATAACCTATCTCACAGTTTTGACGTTTCTTTCGATCGGTTTTATGATCCAAATCTGCAATCTTAGGAATTTCTCGGTTTTACTGTTTAAAATATAGATTTGTCTATACTCTCAAGCAGTGATAGTAGTGATTTTGAGGATCTCATACTGAAATACTAAGTGCTCTTGTGTATTGCGATTTGCGCACACACTTGGGCACTATAAAAATTACTTCTGCTTATCTGGCCTGGTTTTATTGAAACCGGCCACCGCCACTAAAACCGGTATGGGAGTTTTTAGGGTTCCGTAACCAAAGGGTAAAAACGGTACCCTATTACTAAGACTTCGATGTCTGTCCGTCTGTCCATCTGTCTGTGTGTCTCCAGGCTGTAACTCAAGAACCGCTATAGCTAGACTTCTGAAATTCTCACAGATTGTGTATATTTGTTGCCGCTATAACAACAAATACTAAAAACAAAATAAAATTAATATTAAATTTAAAGGGGGCTCCCATACAACAAACGCGATTTTTTTTTGCTATTTTTTGCTCGTAATCAATATTGGCAACAGCTAAGCACTTGAAATTTTCACAAAATCCTTAGTAATTATATTTGTACTTTAGTAATTAATAATAAAATTAAAATAAAATAAATATTTAAGGGAGGCTCCGGGAATACAAAAAACATAATTTTTTGTCTACTTTCGCTCTATATTGGTACGGAACCCTTCGTGCGCGAGTCCGACTCGTACTTGGCCGATTATTTTTATTAATTATAATTACCAGCATTGGACATTGGGCACAATTGAAATACTCGTTAGTCTAATTAAAATACTATCTAAGTAATTGCAAACGAATTAGAATACATTTTAGTCTAAATTTATTTGAATCAACTTTTATATTATATACGGGTAATTTCAGGTGTACAATTACTTCATCAATCTGATTTATTTATAATCTGGTCACAAATTCAAAGTATTTGTAATTTTGACATCATATCAAAATCATTGACATCAAACATCAATTGCTGAGACGTTGTTTGATAACAAACAAAAGCAACAAAAAAAGGGTGCGCTCGGTGCGCCATGATGACTGCCCGCTGCCGGCAGGTAGAAAATGAGCAATGGCATGTGTCAACTGTCAGCTTACAGCAAGATGGCGCGTGAAGTTCGTTTGTCAATTGTCAGTGCCATTAGAATTTAACGAAATACTCCAAAATCCGAATTTTGCGGATATATGTTATCGACTCGAAATCAATATTTTTTTATTTTCTATTATTCACATAAGGTTTCGATCGAGTCTATCGTACCCCTGGACAGAGGGAAAAGATCGCAGGCAATCCGGCCAGAAAAAAGATTGCAGATTTCAATTTTTATTATTGAAACGTGGATTGGAGATCGATCTAAGGATTGGGATCGATCCGAGATTGATTTCAATCTATGCATAAGGATCGAATATTGGGTTCGGGCGTTAATGATTAAAAGCCCAAGAGCCAGCGACAGCCCGACTTTCGTCATTTTATAAAAGCTGAAAGTTTTCCTACATAAATTATGACCCCTTTCGAGTAGGTATGGAGCAGCAAGTATATTATTATTTATAGTTTCGGTCGCGGTTACATAGTATGTATAAGTATTACTTTTGAAGGTACCCAGTTTTGAAATACTACCTAACCTTCGATAAAATATGAAGTTGATGTTTTAAATCTTATTTTATTCGGGATAATTTTAGAAATCTCATCTCCCACTGCCGGAAAATATGACAGAACTTTCTTCCCACTGCCAGAAGTGCCAGACCACCTCAAAGTCTTTCGGCGGCATACTTTCGACACTTCAGGATGTCTAGCAGTCGTAAATAACTTGTCAAAAATGGCTGGCAGTGGGATACGTCATACGAGATTCCTACAGTTATCCCGAAGAAAGAAGATAAAAAATTGAGCTCTATACCTTGTCGAAGGATAGGTGGAAATTTGCCAGTAGTCCGGAAATTATAAGGCTGTGGGTAGAAACTATACAGGTTGAATTAAAAGTATCAGTTATGAATGTTAAAAAAGTTATGGTAAGAACTAAGAAGACCCGTAATTATAGGAGATAGCAGCAAATATTGCAAGAACTTGCGAGCTCGATTGTAAAAACTAAAAGAGGATCAGTAGATTTTTGATACATCAATTTCCTTTCCTTCCAACGGCGTAGCTGGATTGGATTAAGGCGCTCCCCCTACGGAGATGCCGTAATTTACCGTATTTAGAGCCTTATAAAACTGATAATTTTAAAGCTACAAAGTGTAATAAAAATAGAGCAATAATCTTCAGTATATATCAACCTAATATCAACATTCCTTTCCCCGTTTTTAATTTCGTATTTTTGTTTATTACACTCATAAGCATGATATTAGCTTCCAAAAATACC
The DNA here is from genome assembly GCA_905404155.3 of Plebejus argus. Classification (NCBI taxonomy): domain Eukaryota; kingdom Metazoa; phylum Arthropoda; class Insecta; order Lepidoptera; family Lycaenidae; genus Plebejus; species Plebejus argus. Next base: position 8,275,582 of record FR989930.1, read on the forward strand.
AATTTATTAAAATTGAAGCGTACTTTCAGCATCTCCCTAGACTGGCGTAGACCCTATTTACGAATTACCTACGTTTATTTGAAACACACGACAATAGATAGACAATTTCATTAAGTACCTACTTGACTACATATTCCACGTTTGAATTTTTTTAGACCAATTTTGAACTAAGATAAGTAAAAAAATAGGATTTTTGTGCGATCTCGGCAGCGCGTCAAATGTATGGTCAAGGTTGTTTGCTCGGGGGACGGCCTTAATGAAAAAACATACATGATACAACGTCAGCCACAATTTACAATTCGTATAGCGAAAGTGAAAGGCGAAATACGTCACAATATCAGATTCAGTATTCCATTTCTTTACACCATGGCAAACGTGTTGTTCTTGATAAAAAAGTTTTGAACTAAATTATATTGTTACGTGCTAAGGTTCGATGATTCGGAGAAAAAGACCTGGTGACTCTCTTGAAGACTTTTATTTTCACTTACACTACACTTACACACACTAGATCACTAAACACTAAGCACTATCACTGGTTCACTCACTAAGTCACTTGTTTCTCACTTCCGAAGTCGCTTTGATTATCACTCACTCGAAAACATTCGAAGACTGGCTCCCGGCGTGTTTACCTGCCCTATTTATACGGGTCGAGGCAAGTAAAAGAAAGTTCGGGAATTTTCCGAGAACAATACCGGTTCGCGTAATACGTAAACAATCGTGGGAAAATTCTAGATTGTACGCGTAAGTAAACAAAGACATACAAGTAGCGGCATCTGGTATTGAATAGGGGATTTACGCTGTCTGTGAATTCACGATAGTAAATAGTTTTGCGTAGTTGCCGCTAGATGACACTACGTGTCCGCATTCGTAACACTACTCCCCTCTTAGAGATGCTCGTCCCGAGCATCATTGTTACTGCCATGGTAACGCGCCAGACGGTCTATGTGTACCACTTTGAATGTCCCTCTTGGTTGCTTTTGAATCCTGTAAGTCACATCATTCAATCGGGTAACCACTTTGTATGGGCCGTCCCACTTGGTCTGCAACTTTGGAGATTTCCCTTTTCGACGAGTTGGGTTATGCAACCACACCAGTGTCCCTTCTTCGAAGCCGCTCGTGTTCGATTTCCGGTCGTATCTGGTCTTCATGTTCTCACTTGAATGTAACCCATTCTCCCGAACCATGGCGTGTATATAGCGCATCTTTTCCCTCAAATCGCTGACATAGTCTTGTACGGTCTTTGGTTCCTCCGGTGACCCTCCTGTCAAGAGGTCTACTGGTACTCGTAGTTCTCTACCGTAATTGACATATGCCGGGGTAGCTTTTATGCTCTCATGCTCGGCGGTACGGTACGACAGAAGGAAGAGCGGTATGTACTTGTCCCAATCCTTTTGTTTTTCATCTACCAATTTCGCCAAATGCCTCTCAAGGGTCTGATTAAATCTCTCAACCATTCCATCAGACTGTGGATGGTACGCGGTGGTCCTCGTTTTATGCATTCCCAAGATTCTGCACACTTCCTGGAAGACCTGCGATTCGAAATTCCTGCCCTGATCGGAATGGATTTCCAGAGGCACACCAAAGCGAGATATCACTTCTTCCACAAGCTTAGAAGCAACTGTCGTAGCTTCTTGGTTTGGTATGGCGAACACTTCAGGCCACTTGGTGAAGTAGTCCATGACGACCATGAAATACTTGTTTCCCGACTCCGTTACAGGAAATGGCCCAGCTACATCAACTGCAATTCGTTCCCACGGTGCGCCAACGTTATACAACCGCAGGTTCCCACGGCTCCTGGTCTGTGGTCGATTCACTGCAGCGCAAGTAGTACATTTGCGGCACCAATCCTGCACGTCATCTCGACAATGCAACCAGTAGAATCGTTCCCGCACTTTTGTCAACGTCCTCTTGACACCTAGATGACCTCCTGATACGCCATCGTGCATTTCACGGAGAATATCTGGTACTCTCGCTCTTGGGACGACTATCTGAAGATGGAACTCTCTGCCGTTAGTCTTCTCCCATTTCCGATAGAGTATTCCGTTTTGAAGTACCAGACTCTCCCATTGCGCCCAGTACGCCTTAGTGACAGCGCCAGTGGATGCAACCTCACTCCAGGTTGGTTTTACATCACCCCGTTTCTTCCATGTGATGATGTGCCGAAGGTCGTCATCTTTTTCTTGAGCCTCCCTCATGGCATCATTCTCCCATGGACCCAAAGGACTTGTTCTCGTTAACTTTAACGTCACTTCATTAGATTCCTGCTTAACACAATGTTTGCAGTCTTCTGAACACGGCCTTCGTGAGAGTGCGTCGGCGTTCCCATGTGACTTTCCGCTGCGGTGTTCGGTCTTGAAGTCGTACTCTTGGAGCTGCTCAATCCATCGTGCTACTTGACCTTCTGGGTTCTTGAATTGCAGTAGCCACTTCAAGGCTGCGTGATCAGTTCGCAGCAAAAACTGTCTGCCGATGAGGTATTTGCTGAAATGTTGTAGCGTCTTTACAACAGCCAAGAGTTCTCTTCTTGTCACACAGTAGTTTCTCTCTGGCTTGGATAAAGATTTGCTGAAATACGCAATCACAACTTCTCTTTCACCCTGTTTTTGAGATAACACCCCTCCAATGGCCGTGTTGCTTGCGTCCGTGTGGACTATAAACTGACCTTCAGGTTGTGGATACCCCAGGATTGGTGTTTCACACAGATGTTTCTTCAGTTTCTGAAAAGAATCTTCAGTAGTCTCGTCCCAAATAAACTGTCGTTTATCTTCTGTCAGCCGATGTAATGGCTTGGCTATCTCCGAGAATCCCTTAACAAAACGCCTGTAGTAGGAGCATAGGCCGAGAAATGCTCGCACTTCAGTTTTGTTCTTAGGGGTTGGCCAATTTTGAACTGCTTCCAGTTTCTCCGGGTCCGTCTGGATTCCATCACTGGAGATAACATGGCCGAGATAATTGACCTTACTCCTGAATAAACGACACTTTTTCGGATTCAACTTTAACTTGGCCCCCTCTATTTTGGCGAAAACTCGTTCTAAGTTTCGCAAATGGTCCTCGAAGTCGCGGCCAACAATGATGACGTCGTCCAAGTAGACTAAGCAAGCCTCTCCAACTAAGCCTGCCAGTACACACTCCATGAGTCGCTCAAATGTGGCAGGTGCGTTGCACAATCCAAAGGGCATGACGTTAAACTGCCATAAACCTTTACCGGTGGAAAAAGCTGTCTTCTCCTTGTCTTTTGGATGAATTTCCACCTGCCAGTATCCAGATTTCAGGTCCAGGGTCGAAAACCATTTCATGCCACTCAAGGTATCGAGAGTGTCGTCGATCCGAGGTAATGGGTAGCTGTCCTTCTTAGTGACATCATTGAGACGCCTGTAGTCCACACAAAATCTTGTGCTGCCATCTTTCTTCTTCACTAATACCACAGGTGAGCACCACGGACTTGCAGACGGTTCAATTATTTTATGCCTTCTCATGTCCTCCAAAAGGCCTTCCACTTCCTTCTCCTTTGCAATTGGTATCCGTCTTGCTCGTTGACGAATCGGGTTCTCGTTTCCGGTATCTATCCTGTGCTGAACCATCGACGTTCTTCCAAGGTCACCTTCCTGACTGGAGAAGATATTCGCGTGGCGCTGTAAAAACTTCTTAGCTTTCATGCTCTGCGAATAAGTCAGATTACTCTTGCAGTCATCGAGTAGCTCAGTCACTAATCCATTGTTGCTGCTGTTTGCTGGGTCTGCGTCTGTTGTCGAACTGCACTTTCTCATCCAGACAACTTCCTCGCACTTTCCAATGACGTCACCTTTGTTCAAGCAGATCTCGCGTTCACCAAGATTCAAAACCCGGACCACAGCGTGACTGCTTCCACTCACAAGGGTTCTTGCCGTCATCAGTTTTCGTGCTGATGTCTTGGTGGGTGTGTCTTCGATCAACACGCATCTATTAGACTTGTTCTTTCCAGCTGGCGGTAGTTTCACCAGCACCCGGGCTTCCGCTCGTCCAGGTATAGTGACTTCCTTTACACATGCGACTTTCCCGCAGGCGCCTCCAAGGATGAAAATTTCTTCTTCGCCACACTTGAAAACTCCGTCAGCGACATTAATCCTGCAGTTGTGCTTCTTCATGAAATCCAAACCCAAGATGCAATCATCCATTATCTCAGCCACGATAACGTCATGAGGGTATGAGGACCCCCCTACGTTAATCATAACTGACATTTCTCCCAGGACGGGTATTGGCTGACCGGAGGCAGTAAGAAGCCGACAGTTAATTCTCCTCTTATGTCCCCTTGCAGCCTTTACCAGATTTGGGTTCACTATTGTTCTAGAGGCTCCTGTGTCTAGAGTCATTTTGCAATCCATCCTGTTAATAGTCCCCTGAATCACAAGACTATTCCCGCTGCTTGCTTGGGAGACAACGGTTATCGGGGCTCCCTCCGCATCAGCCAGTACTCGCCCCTCAGTCCTGGCTTTTATTCGTTTCCCTGCTCCCGGGCAGGGGACGAAGCCCTTTGCTTCTTCAGCTCCTCCATCTGTTCCTCAAGCCTTTTCATTCTTGCCATCTGGGTATCCTTCTGCGGGCAGTTGAGCTGAAGATGGCCCCTTTCGCCGCACTTGTAGCACATGGCTCCAAAACTTCTCTTCGTAGGAGCCTTGACCTCCTTCACTTCCTCCGAGACCTCGCGGATTTTATAGGTCTGCCGTATGTCACGCCGGACAGCCTCGACCTCTAGAGCATGCGCCAACGCTTCCTTTAGCGAGGTGTGGTGACGTAGCCTTACTGCAGCTCGGACTTCCAGATCCCTGATTCCGTCGACAAAGGCTTGAATAGTGTTTGAGTCAACCATCTTGGAGTCTGCTCCTGGATGTGCCTTCTTGACCAGTTTTTCAATTTCCAACGCCCATTGTTGTAGTCCCTCTCCTGAGCGTTGGACTCTGTCACGAAGTTGGGCACGGAACACGTGCTCCAGGTGTCGCTCCCCGTATCTGGATTCAAGCGCCTCCATCAGATCTTGGAACCCATTTCCTGTGTGTGCTTCCAGGACCGACAAAGCTTGCCCTCTGAGCGCAACAGTGAGAGCGGTCAGGCATTGGTCTTCCGTCCATCCGTTGGCAGTAGCAACCGTCTGGAATTGCTGACGATAAGCGTTCCAAGAAGTAGTACCGTCGTATGGTGGCACTTTAACTTTTGGTCCTTGTACTACTACTCCGGTAGTTCCACTCGACGTCGCGACTCCTGTGGTTTCCAGGCGCACTTTCCACTTCTGTAGTTCTGTGAGGCCGCTTTTCACATTTTCCATATCCACTCCTAGCCCGGTAATGCGTTCTTCCATTATGTCGACATCTTTCCGAAGCTTGGTCACCGTGTCACCAACATCCTTTATTGCCAATAGCGCTTTTTCTTGGAGGTCCCTTTGTTGCTCTTGAGACTCCATCATTGCCCTTTGAGAATCTTGCAAAGCCTGACTATCAGCTCTTTGCAGCTCCATTAATTTAATTAAACTTTCTAAATGAAGAGCCATTTGCGGTGCTGTAGAGGCTACTGACGAGGCATGGTGGCTGGAGCCAGTTGATGGGGCTTGATCAGTCGGGGCCTGGTGGGCGGAGCCAGTGGGCGTGGCCTGGTGGGCGGAGCCAGTGGGCGTGGCCTGGTGGGCGGAGCCAGTGGGCGTGGCCACACCCAAAGTGGGCGGGGCCTGAGGGGCGTGGCCAGTGGGCGGGTCCCGGTGGGCGGGGCCAGTGGGTGAGGCCTGCCCCGCAGTGGGCGGAGCTTGGTCCCCAGTGGGTGTGGCCTCCGCAGCCCGTTGCGCCCTTGTCCCGACACTTCCCTCGAAGTCTTCTCCCGGAGTCAATGGCACTGCGCCGTTGTCCTCACGCTCCCCTTGAACTCCTCTCTCGGAGTCAATGGCAGCAGCTCGCTGTGCCCTTGTCCTGACACTCCCCTTGAAGTCCTCTCTCGGAGTCGATGGCATCTCCAAATCTCACTTCCGACACCAGTTGTTACGTGCTAAGGTTCGATGATTCGGAGAAAAAGACCTGGTGACTCTCTTGAAGACTTTTATTTTCACTTACACTACACTTACACACACTAGATCACTATGTCTAAACACTAAGCACTATCACTGGTTCACTCACTAAGTCACTTGTTTCTCACTTCGAAGACGTCTTGATTATCGCTCACTCGAAAACATTCGAAAACTGACTCCCCGGCCCGTCTACCTGCCGTATTTATACGGGTCGAGGCGAGCTCTAGACCGTACGAGAACATTCCACAATTCGCATCAACATGTAAACAACCGTGGGAAAATTCGAGCACGTACGCGTAGGTAAACAAAAACATACAAGTAGCGGCATCTGGTATTGAATAGGGGATTGACGGTTTCGCCGAGTTGCCGCTAGATGACACTACGTGTCCGCATTCGTAACAATACTATAAAAATCTTGAATATATATTATATAGTATAAAAGTATTAAATATATTTCCGTTGTCTGCACTAACACAAGTCCTTCAGGTACTTACCACAGGGCCAGACTGACGTGGTGTAAAAGCGTTCATAGATATTATTATTATTAATTTAAGCATAATATGGATGATGTAGCAGTAGCACCAACCAATACTTCATTGTACAGTCGCCAACCGATGCTGTTTTTTTTTAATAAATAAGGGGGCAAACGAGCAACCGGGTCACCTGATGGTAAGCAACTACCGTCGCCCATAGACACTCGCAACATCAGAAGAGCTGCAGGTGCGTTGCCGGCCTTGCCGGCCATGTACCACTTTTATAGTTTAACTTGCTAAATAATTACTGTTTTCGAAAAACGCGAGAGGCACACCCAGATAAGGTAGCTGTATGGTTTTCACTTTTCTACAACATTCATGCTATAAAAGGCCACATTATGATTATGACGTTGTGTTAAGTATAAACATTTGCATTTCACGGTTGTTATATTAAAGTTTTAAACGTTTACGCGTTTCGTAGTAGGGCACTTTTCTTGCGACGTTTTGACTACCATTTCAGCTGTCTCGGGTGCTTAAAACTATGAACTATAATATTAAAGCTATTCGATCAAACTGAAATAATTATAAATTATAATACTTACCAATAATGACTATCTGAACTACGTGTCACTTCTTTCCTAATACATACATAGGTAATATTACGGAGTACTATTATATATTCTGTGGTAATATAAACCTTCCCTTGACTTCTACAAATATTTCAAGACTAAAATCAGCCAGATCGGTTCAGCCGTTCTCAAATTTTAGCGAGACTAACAAAATTTAAAATCCATTTCTATTTATACAGGGTGTAACAAAACTAAGTGATAATACTTTAGGGTGCTGGGTGTGTGTGGTTGTGTTCCTTGTAGAGAGTTCATTCCGAAAGTAGCAGCGCTGAAAGACCTTTTTTTTCACTTTTGTATGGGTAAGCGCCCCAGCGTCACGAGTTTCCCCATACAAAAGTGAAAAAAATAGTCTTTCAGCGCTTCTACTTTCACAGTGAATTCTATGTCAGGAACACACATCCTAAAGTAGGTATTCACTTAGATTTGTTACATCCTGTAATCTGTTACATAGAAGATATTTATGTATATATATTATGTAGATTTAAATGTTTTTTCAGCCCAAACCTACTACTCAAGCTGCCCCAGCGAAGCAGAAGGCAACTTCCAATGACGCTGACAAGCTGAACGCTGATATAACGAAACAAGGTGATCTAGTGCGATCTCTCAAAGCCGCCAAGGCCGAGAAGGCCAAGGTCGACGAAGCCGTGAAGGTGTTGCTAGAACTGAAGAACAAGTACAAATCTGCCACTGGACAGGTACATACCAGATAAATTATTTCATAATTTATGCGTAATACAAATTATTATTATTTAATTATTTAATGTTGTGGACACAACGAGGATGATGGCGGCATGGAACAGCAAAGTTAAGTAGTGTATTTCCAAGATATTGTTATAGTGAAATTGCCACATATTGTACGCGCGGTTCTTTGATCATTAATTAGGCTTATAACTTATAAATAAGTTATTAAAATATGTAATAATTATTGTGTTTCCTAAAGACTTGTAAAGAGTATGTCTCGCATGGTACACACCATTTTGCATAACTCAATAGGGTATCTATTTATTTACCTTTTCATGTAAAAAAAAATAACTTTGTAATTCGAACAGGATTGGAAACCGGGCGCCGCGCCGGCCGCCAAGAAAGAGTCGGCGAATTCAGCTGATGGTCTAAACCAGGAGATCACCAAACAAGGAGACCTTGTTCGTTCTCTCAAAGCAGCGAAGGCTGAGAAAGCAAAAATCGACGAAGCGGTTAAGACGTTGCTGGATTTGAAGGCCAAATACAAGGTTGAAACGGGACAGGTATGTTATATGTTAAGTATTTAAGTTAAGCCGATAACTAATAGTTGTACTACCGCATTTCCCAGTTTAAAAGTAAAGGCTAAAGTAACAAAAATATTTAAAGTATAGGTCTCTTGAGTCTTGGATATCGCTAGTGGCGCGGCGTGTGGCAGATTCAGGCAACACGCGGATATCAGAGTGCGATCAGCTGTAAAATACGGTGTACTAGCTGTTAAAAATGAAAACATGTTGAAAACGTTAAAAAGTGCTCTGATAAGTAAAGGAAAATATAAAAATTCCCAATCTCGGAATCGTGAATTAACGTTTTATTCGTATCTGAGACGAAATTGGGAAACATTATCGAAATCAACATGCCGATTATTAATCATAAATCTCGCATGGATATTTCTAAAATATCATGTGCAAGTTATTTTTAATGTCATTGTTTCATTGTGTTCATGTCAAACTAACTCTACAATACTGTTTTACCCACTGAGCCATATGAAACTTGTCGTTTAAACACATGAACCTAAGAAAAGAGTTTAAACATGGAAGTTATCGCCGCTAGATGGACTTACCCCCCAGACGGTCTTCCCCAAGTTTTCTACTACAAAATACTTTTGCCATAAAACAATAATAGGGTATTTGACAACATTTAAAATAAACTATAATTTATGGCCATCCTAATAAATTATAAGTAAATTAAACATATTTCAATTTATTTTCATTAAAATAATATGTATTTTCAGAGGATTGCGTAAGAAAAGTCGAATAAAATTGTCCTTTCTTTTTCGGTGATAGAAACGCTCTGTCATTGGTTGCAATCGTGATGACGTCACACGCAAGTAAACAAAGCTTCTTGCCTGGAGTTTAGTACGCCATTTACGTGATAAAAAGTGTTTGATTCCACTTATAAGTGATTATTCACAATTTTCATATTATTTCTAGTACAGATATTAACTACGTAACTCACAACAGCTATAATTATATCTAAGATGGAGTCCAATTACGTGCGAGCAGATAACAGCAACCTACCTAAGATCGACCCATTCATGGTACTTAGAACTATTTTTTAAAAATAATGCAGTTTATTATTCTTCTGAAGTAAGAAATGTAAAAACAATAGTGTAAGTACCACTCGATAATAATTATATGTTTGCGTTTTGTACAATATTATACATCATTCGTGTATTTTAGGTTATGTCAATGATATATTATGAAAAACTCAAAGATATAAGTAGAACATCATAGGGTTATGTAGAAAAGACAAACACAATATTGATTATATTTTCATACAACAAATTTTTAAGTTTCCCTTGATCGTGGAAAAACGAAACACAATAGCCTTTCTATCATAAATCTGTTCTGGCTTTCTATTGCTATTTGTTATTGCGGTAGCCGGTTACCGCTTAGGGCACAGAACAGATTTACTCCTAGCTTAGGGCTTATTAATACTTCAATATTAATACTTACATCAAAGTGATCTTCACACATAAATAATATGTTTGAATGCGATAAAACGCTCTTTGGGTCTCTTCGAGCTAATTGTAACCACATTTTTCGTCTTTTGGGATTAGTTGGAACCAAAACGAATTTTTTTCTGGAGTTTTTAAATACGTAATTTTTACATTCTGGCACTGCACACCATTTATACACCATTATCACGGATTAATTAAAGAAAAACCACGGAAAACCAGCTTAGCTCTTTTGATTGTAACTCTGTTTACTTGCCAGTGACGTCATCGACGTCATGTGATCGGCGCCATTTTCTAAATAGCGTTTTTCGCGCGACTTGGGGAATTTAAACTTTAATATTAATTTTCTTTAATAATACAAAATATTTTCCGGAAATATTAATAGAATATGTTTATTTCATAACAAAGAATAGTTTAAAAATACTTTTCAAAAATTGTCAAATACCCTATTATTGTAAGATAATGTTTTATAACAACATTGATATGACGGTTCTGTGCTATACGATCATTAGAGCTGTGTAATACCATAGATTACTACATAGTTACTACATAAGTATACTCCGTAATATTTATACAACGGATACACTGTATAATATTTTGTTCTTGTCTGATACTTGGAATAGTCGCTCAAAAGACAGAGACAATATATTGTATAGACCATAGCTTATAAATTTTCTTTATTAGTGAGACGATTAGCAATAGACTCTATTTCATTTCCTCGTCATCAGGATTGGAAGCCAGGTGCAACACCCGCCGCGCCGGCTGCTAAGGGGACAGCAAGTGCGGACAGTCTGAACCAGGAGATCACAAAACAAGGGGATCTAGTGCGCTCCCTCAAATCCGCTAAAGCTGAGAAGGCGAAAATCGATGAAGCTGTGAAGATACTGTTGGAGTTGAAGGCCAAATATAAAACGGCTACTGGACAGGTTTGTTGACTATTAAAAGTTTTATTTTGCTACCAATTTTTCTGGTAAGGTGTGTAATTTTTTCAGTGGCTATAATATATTTTATACCCGTGCGAAGCCGGGGCGGGTCGTTAGTTTAGTAATAATATTAAAATGAAAATAAAAATTAAGGGGGATCTCATACAAAAACACAATTTTTGGTTTATTTTTGCAATATAACGGTACAGAACCCTTTGTGCACGGGTCCGACTCGCACTTGGCCGATTATTGTCCTTATCCACCTTACCTTAGAAAAGTAGTTTGACAGACAAGGGCCAAAACATTATAGATCTTTTTATACGCTTCTTATTAGCTTCACCTGTATGTTTGTTTGTAACCGACTTCTTTGGGCGCGATTTTGACCCACTTTAAACGGCCAGATTTCGTTCAAACTTTGTAGATTTATCGAGGACCGATGACAATACACTAATTTGATATAATTATTCCATTTTTCAATTTGTATGTTTGTATGTTGGTTTGTAACCGACGCTTTACATAAAAAAGCGTGTTTTTGGTTTTTTTAACTATTACTTATTATTATTAAGAGGGTAAGAATTAAGTTTTTGAGCAAATAATATTTGAATCTCAGTTTAAACATTTGCCGCTACAAAAGTACCTTATCGCAACATGACGTGTCACGTGAGACAGTTATGCCGATCAATTACGACTCCGCGACAATTTTTTAACACTTTCGTCTATCTCAATTCGAATAAGTTTTTCTGCTTTAGGAGTGGAAGCCCGGAGCGGCGCCCGCTGCAGCCGCGCCGGCGACGCAAAGCAACGACGACGTCGCTAAAGTGTTGTCGCAGATCGTCGCCCAGGGCGACAAAGTGAGAAAACTCAAAGGGGACAAGGCGGATAAAGCGACTATTGACGTTGAAGTAAGTGATAGTTTGTGTTGAGTATAATTTAAATTGATATTCTGTTTTACATAAACTGACCGTTTTGAGTTCTTAATAATTATGATTAAAATAAAATATAATTATGATTTAAAATCAATAAAGCAAGAATATTATTGTATACAACATTAATATTCTTGCTTTATGTTTGTTTCAGAACTTACGGTACTTTCAATACCATTAATTAATTATTTATTATAATGTTTGTTACAGGTCAAGAATCTACTGAACTTGAAAGCCCAGTACAAGGCTCTGACGGGCAGCGAGTGGACACCAAAGGCGGCAGCGCCTGTAGCAACTGCTGCGGCGACTCCTCAAGCGACAGCACCACAGGTATTATTGAGAATTTCTTATGTTATAAGAATTACTAAATAAACATTGACTCCTCCTGGAACGTTTAGAAACACACTGATGTAATAACAAACGAAGATTTTTATCTATGTAAATTTCATTTAAATGACTGTAGCCGTGGTGGACATCGGCCTCCGTGTCCAATTGAGTTCGATAGTTTCGACAGGGAGCAGTGGAGAGTGTGAGTGAGAGAGTGGAGAGGTATAAAAAATGTATGTATGGGAATTATTGATATTGCGTTCCATACATTTTTAATTTCTGACTTCAGTTCTCTATGCACCCAGGCTATATTATATCTATTCACTGACGAATGACGATACTATAAACTTTATTATTACAATATCATTTCAACTGTCTACAATTTGGAATATTTCAGAGCACAATGAACGGCGCCAGCGGCGAGGCGGCGGCGCTCGCGGCCGAGGTGGCCTGCCAGGGCGACTTGGTGCGAGAACTCAAGGGGAAAAAAGCTGATAAGGTAAGATTATATTGTTATTATCAGACATACTGCTACAACGGCCTGAGGAGACATTTTTTCTTGCGTTTATTTTGGCAAACAACTAATGGTGGGATTATATACAAATATGTTCCTTAACTTGTGTATGTGATCGACTGAACGTACAAGCTTTATTTACTTGACATGGAGTTATTCATTCACTATTTCAGAAATATTTCATTTTATTTGAATCTTTTCGGATGACAATAATATAAGCTTACTTTTAGGTAAGATTCCAACGATACTTGATTTCAGGCAACGATAGACGCGGAAGTGAAGAAGCTTCTAGAGTTGAAGGCGAAATACCAGGCGGAGACGGGAACGGCGTACGCGGCGCCCGCTGCGGCCGCGCCCCGCGCCGCCAAGGAGAAGAAGGACAAACCCAAGGAGGCACCTAAACCTAAAAAGGAACAGAAACCGAAAGAGCAGGTGAGATAGACTCTGACACTCTTAGTAATAAAATCTAAATAATATATTATATAACTCAAAGTAAATAGGGCCTAAATATATATATAGCCCAAACCACTGGACGGATCGGGCTGAAATTTGGCATGCAGGTAGATGTTATAACGTAGGCATCCGCTAAGAAAGGATCAATTCTACCCCCGAGGCGATAAAATAGGGGATAAAAGTTTGTATGAAACTTTGTCAATTTTAAACCGGGCTAAGACTTTGATACAGCTAATCAACATAACAATACTTAACGCGAGCGAAGCTGCGGGCAAAAGCTAGTTACTTATATTTACTATCAGAGAAGTTGATTCATAGGCAGATGGCGGACCTACTTAGGCCAGTATAAATAGTCAGTACTAAAGATGCATCTCGGTCCCAAGACGCGGTTCGGCTCTGTGATTGGTCCAAATTTTGACAGCCAACCAATCACAGAGCCTGAACCGTGTCTTGAGACCGAAATGTATCTTGAGTACTGACTATTTATACCGGCCGTAGTTTGGTCGCGTTACGTCAAACCCAGCCGACAGATCACGACTTACATTGAATTGTCATAATCCGACCAAATGACGCAGATCCGTGTACTGCCTATGAATCAATTTAATCGATGGTACATCCGGCCACTGTATGGCCTTGTTGTCTTGGTGTGGCATATTAGAAAAGTTACATGACATATTACAAAGACAGTTAAGCAGCAAATCTTGAATTTATGCGCTTTGTAAAATATAGGTAATATCATAGGTAATATCTTTGTTAATAAATAAATAACACTTTCGCATTTATAATATTAGTATGGATTAGACTTAAGAAGTCACAATATGCAAACAAATGTCAAAATTGCCCAATGAGTAATGCCGCGGATGATCTTTATGTCGTTAAGACACTCGTCGCGAGTCATAGTAACAGTGGCTTGCAGATTCGTCTCTCACGTCAAACGTTCATTGGTTATGTTGCATCTCGCTCTATCAAGATCTATTGATCTTTTATCATAAATAAATTGTCTGCAGTCTCCCAAGCCCAGTCAGGAGGAGTCGTCGTCAGGCGTGAAGAAGGTGACGCGGCTGGGTATGGAGGCCAGCAAGGAGACAGACCTGCCCGAGTGGTACTCGCAAGTTATTACTAAATGTAAGTAGATAGATAGATAGATAGAATATACTTTATTGCGTTCAAGATATTGTACAAACATAAAATACATTAGCAAAGACACAAGAACGCAAAGGCGGCTTTATTGCTTTTGAGCAATTTCTTCCAAGCGACCTTTGGTATCTATAGGAGTATAATAATAATTAACTTAGTACTAAGTCATAGACAATCGACGTTTGAGATATATACCAAATGGATATTAGCATATATTAGATCGAATTTGATGATGGAACCATGGAACCTACTTGAATCCAAAATGCAGTTCGGAGCAGTGACTAACATAATATTATGTACAGTAAATAATCGGATAGGGACCGTGCAGAGCGACGACACTGCCACAAGTGGCGAATAGCCGAAACTTTTACGAAAATTTTATTGTCAAGCTTTATTCAAGCTACGGAAAATTATAAGATTTCTTGAAAAATTTTAGTATTTTCAAGAATTGAAATGCATTGTTGTATTCCCGGACATACAAGAAATATAAAGGCAAATCGAACGATGTAAAATTTTACTATTTTTCTGCCAAAGTATTCACATGCCTTTGCTTATTGAAAAACGAAAGAAATGGATAAAAGGCAGTAAAAACATACGTAAGTATTTAAAAAGTTCCTTGAATGTTATGTGTAGACTCGTAAAAACACTGAATTTTGTAGATTATAACCGTAAATTCATTTTTTATGAACATAACCTATAACCGTTGCTTCTTTCAGTAAACATCCAAACTGGCTTCCATCTAAATTGATATACATACATAGGCACCGCTCATTTAATTGGCATAAAGTTGCATCAAAAGTAAGGATAATTTGGAGAAGTCCTGCCAGGAATTCAACACAGGATAGTATTGAACTTGAACCATCTTGTCAAAGTGTTGGTTCTCAAAAGGATGATTCTTCAAGTAGGAAAAAGATTAGTAGTGCAGTCACGAATACATAAATGGTGTTTGCACTGATGAGGTCCAGACTGAAATTAGTTAAAAATAGTGACAGACAAAATTTGTGAAGATGGTATCGATCGAATCGCAGAAGGTTGATGAAATAAAAGCATTTATTTTAGTGAACTTGTTTTATTTTATTAATCCACAAGCATTTTCAGTAAGATTATAAGTATTTTTGCATAGCTTCATTATTTTATTGCAATATTTATCAAGTTTTTACTTTCTATGCTGATGGATGCTATTAATTACTTTTTCAGATATTTTCTTAGTTAACTAGATAAGCTTTATACATTTTTATTCACTCTTCCGTTCTTTGTTTACGGGTAGAAAGTAGAAACCCTTAATATTATACTTAATATTTTAAAAATATACTTAATATTATAAATGCGAAAGTGTGTCTGTCTGTTAGCACTTCACGCCCAAACCGCTAAACCAATTTTGCTGAAATTCTGTACGGATTTATTTTGAGCCCCGGGAAAGGACATAGGATACTTTTTATCCCGGGAAAATGTACGGTTCTCGCGCGATAAATGATTTTTGGCGCAACGGAGTTGCGGGCGTCATCTAGTCTTTAACTTTAATACTTCGATCGTGAATTCTTGGAAATCTGTCGTTGTTCTCGCGGCCGCATGTGGCCACTTGGGAGTGTAAGTATTGAATCATTGTATAGTGTAAAACATAAAAAAACACTTATAAACTAGCCAGGGTCAAGGAGAATGCGAAGTCAAAGTCACTCACAAGTTACGTCTTTTACTCGCATCGTGGCGCTGCTGTCGAATTACGACGCCCTCTATAGTTTCTGCACGGTCCCTATAAATGATCAGTGATCACACTGTACACCGTAATATCAGAATATTGACTGAAACGTTGTCAAACGTCGAACTAAAGTTTTGTTTACTGTTGTTGCTGGTGGCGCTGGTGCTGCCGTCTAGCGAGAAAATATTACAGTAATATTATATCATGATTCATGTTAGATGTTATATATTATGTTGTTACAGTTAATTTATTTAGTTCACCACCAAAATTCATAAAAAAATCGAATTTTGCGCATTTCTCTTTCATATTAATTTCTGCCGAGCGATTGGGCTTATATTATTTATTGTTATTTTATTGTAAAGTATGTATTAAATTAAATTGTCTATACAGCGGAGATGATCGACTACTACGACATATCGGGGTGCTACATCCTGCGGCCGTGGTCGTACAGCATCTGGGAGGTCATCCGCAACTTTCTCAGCACAGAGTTCAAGAAGCTCGGCGTCAAGGACGGATACTTCCCCATATTCGTTTCTAAGGTATTTATATCTTGACAGCTTAAACTTTTATTTCACATGTTTTTTAAAAGATTAATGACAACAACGAGCGTGTAGCATTTAAACCAAGGTCTAACTCAAACCTTGACTAATGCTGAAAAATTTGGGTTTAGTTCATGAAGAGTTGATTTCTAGTTCATGAAGATTGACTTCCAGCTATTTGATCGGTTAAATATTCCTATTATATATTCCTAGATTAAATTCCTAAATTCTGACCCTTATTAGAGTTTTGAATCGGGGGTTGTTTTTAAATCTTTTATTATATTCATCTATATACTATTCATCTTCAAGATTATTAATGTCAAATCGTTGTGATCCAGGCGGCCCTGGAGCGCGAGAAAGAGCACATAGCTGACTTCGCGCCGGAGGTGGCGTGGGTGACGCACTCCGGCAGCAGCGAGCTGGCCGAGCACATCGCCGTGCGGCCCACCTCCGAGACCGTCATGTACCCCGCGTACGCGCGCTGGATACAGTCGCACAGGGATCTGCCGCTCAAGCTCAACCAGTGGAACAACGTCGTGGTGAGTACAGTACGAGTAATATTAATGTCTCCCACAGCGATTTTGGTGAGAAAAGCTGGTTTTATAGTGCCCAAGTGTATACGTAACTCTTCCTTTGCTCACATAACCCAGTGAGATTAATAACCGACACGTCACACGACTGGCGAGAGATCAGCACAGCACCGATTTTTTACATGCTCATCAGACGCAGGAGTTCAACTTTTTTGTCAGCCAAAAAATGGCCAAAGCCCTGTAATCAAAAGTACTATACAGGGTGTAACAAAAATAAGTGATAATATTTTAGGGTGTATATGGGTCCCCTATACAGGGAGCAATTAAACCTTCCTGCCAAATTTTTTCCAGGGCTTAGGTATCATTAGGAGTCCATTTAACCAAAAAAAATTGGGTGTTATATTTTTTTTATTGACATATTTTATCCCATTTAAAATCGTTGCAGAACGGTCACTCGCGGCGCGGGGGAATGACCGGGGGGAATGACAGTGAACTCTATGTCAGTAACACATACACATCAAGACGTATTATCACTTAGTTTTGTTACAACGTACACCTTGTATAGAAAAATATTACAATTTTGTTACAACAATTTTTGTAGTAATTACTTTATTATTTCAGAGATGGGAGTTCAAACAGCCGCAGCCGTTCTTGAGAACCCGCGAGTTCCTGTGGCAGGAGGGCCACAGCGCCTTCCGAACTATCGAGGAAGCGGCCGAAGAGGTTTTGCAGATATTAGGTATGTCCACATTTTTTCGCTGTTTTTCGCCGGCTAAGGTGTCGCAATAACGGAAACAATGGTTGCTAATTAATTACTGTGGTCATAGTGGTGTAATACGCCTTTTGGACTGTCATAAGTGCCTAGTAATATAGTCGAAAATGTATTCGACGCCATGTTTTACTGGTGCCATGTTTGCCACAAGTTTAACATAGTCACATCCCAATGTCATATTATACATATTTCGGAACGAATCAACAGTATGGCGTCGATTCTAGACGTCATGAGGACTGGCCAGTATACTGTCTTACTCCCGAGTCCCGACAGAATCAGAATCGAATCGAAAATCGCATCAGTTCGATCTGAAAGCTTTTGTTACTTCCGACATATTATTATATACTAGCGCCACAGAATACATATTAGTAGTACCAACTAGCGCTAAATCTTGCTGCAGCTCAATTTGGAACTAATTCGATCTCAACAGCTTTTCCCACTCCTGAGTCCTGACAGCTATATCTACTAGCACACCATCGTGCTGCGGCTCAATTTGAAACTAATCTGGAGCCGTACCATGAAACCGTTTTGAGACTTCGAACGAATCGGAATGCCGTGTCCTACTCTAACAAACGAGAAATGACGTTGTTAGAGCAAGACGCGGCATTCTCATTCGATTATTTGAGTCTCAAAATGGTTTCGTAGTAGGCCTACAGACTCGTAAATCAAAATCGTGTCAGTTTCGGCGGTAAAACTGCAAGTTACGTGGGTATATACGTATCCCTTTAAGAGCGTTTACGTCGAACGCATAATGTCGAGTTTCATGTAATTCAGTGCAACTTTATTCACACAGAAGCAAGTGCGTCTGTGTGCGTGAGTTGGTTCATTATAGTCAAATCAAAAGATTTTGATCCGTGCGGAATGCGGATGCAATGTCGATGCGAGTCGGTTTATTATTATTGATTTACCACTACATTTTAGCATACTATTACTATTAATCCTAAATCCACTAATGCATTATGTTGAATGTTTTATGTTACTTTATAAAACATAAAATGAGTAATATGAAATTTTGGGCAAAGTTGTAATTTTATGTAGGTACAATAAGGTGATTGTCATAGTGAGACACAATTATTATCAAATGTTTATCATTGTATTAAAATAAAAAAATCGGGTTTATATTATTTATTCAAGTGTAACCCTATTAATATTATGTACGCAAAAGCTTGTATGAATGGACATATTTTGTTACTCTTTCACGCAAAAACCACTGAATGGATTTTAATGGAACTTTACAACAATATAGCTTTAAATACATCAGAATAACACGCAACAATTTATAAACCACTGATCTCTACTATACAAGTACGCTGGATAGCTGATATCTTTTGAAATGACAGCTATTCCTTGTGCCTATTTGAAGCTGAATCAGCGCCCCCATTATTCGGGCAGAGAACTAAAATTTTTAATAATTTTTCCATTTTTGCATCAAAATCTTAATGCGGCTCACAGACTACATCTACTTACCAAGTTTCAATAGTATAGCTCTAATAGTTTCGGAGAAAAGTGGCTGTGACATACGGACGGACAGACGGACAGACAGACAGACAGACACATGACGAATCTATAATGGTTCCGTTTTTTTGCCATTTTGGCTATGGAACCCTAAAAAAATGTAATATAATATATTTTATTATTTCGCAACATAACTGAACGAAATGCAGGCAGAAATGAGTGTAACTGAAATGGTATAGAATAATTATTTAAAAATCAAAAGCACAACAGCTTTTCAATAGGTAAACTTTTTTATTTATGTTATCAGCTACATATTCCTTTTTTTCTTTTCAATTTTACGCTCTAGCTAGGCATTCCACTATAAGCCCAACAAAGAATTCTGAAAAAAAAGGGAATTTATTTGATATATTTTATTATGATTTATGACGGCATAGCAAAGAAAAAACTGCCATTAAAATTTAAAATACGTTCAATTCAAGGTACCTTTTCTTAGTGTTGGTTTTCACATTCATCTAATATTCTTATTGTTTTTACCTTGGAAATCGGTTTAAATTTTTTGTTAAAAAAAATAATTTCACCCTTTTTAGTTTTTTAAATATTAAATAACATAAATGTCAGTTGCAGATAGATATAATTTAGGCATGAAACTAGCACCTATTAACTGTACTTAATTTCGGAAGTCGGAAGTCGGTCAAAAAAAAAATACTGCTATTCAAATACAATTCAAGGCATCTTTTCTTCGTGTTGGTTTTCACATTCATCTTTTTCCGTTGTTGTTTCTTCAGTTGATTTACTTTTATATTGCCTGAAATAAAAACACAAATAGAAAGCACACAAAACACGTTATTTCTAAGTAATTAAATGAAAAAATAAGTTGAAGTAAGGATAACAGTGATAATAGCAACCTTTTAGCCATTCTTGCCTTTTCCAAGCTTTCCAAATTTTCTACATTTTTGCGCTTTCTTTTTTTTCTTAAAAATATATTCGTTTTGTTTACCATTAGTTCTGTAATGTAATGTGTTTTAATAGTAAAATTATTTTCCGCCATAAAAATACATACATAAAATGTATTATATTACTTACTAACAAAATAAAATATTTACTTACCAAACAATCAAGATTTTTCGATCACGCTATAAATGTTCACTACTCTAGTATGCGCGACAAAGGTCAACAGAGTTCATGCGCAGCAGGGAGCGATACGTCCACCCTCCAGCAAGCCTCGCGGCGGTCTGATTTCAATTGCTTTGCGCGCAGCGATTTATAGTAAGTTTTAAAATATTTGTAGAAAAAAAATAACAAAGTATTTGTTGATATCTAAAAAGTATACTTTTAATTAAAGTGTTCTTCTATCATATGAAGCTATTATTATATTGAAATAAGTAAGATAAATAGGTAAAAATAGGGTTTTAAATCCTTGATATTTCTCATTCTTTGAATTTAAATTACTTATAGTTAAATACCTAAATTAAATATTTTTTTCTGATAACTATTTGCTTAAGGATCTTGTCAATAGGTTATTATTTTTTTCTAATTAGATCTGTCGCTGGTTTCGTAAATTTGAGGCTTCGAAACTGATACTATAACGGAATTTAAGAAAACCTCTGTTATGGTATCGAGATTTAATGTACAAATACTCTATAAATCGTATTTTTTTCTCTGATAACTATATAGACAGTGAAATTTCCTATAAAAATAAGTTACCAACATTTTTATAAAGATAAGTGGTTAATGATTTTTTCAAGTTTGAAAAGTACAGTTTTAAGCCAAATTGAGCGTGAAAGGTGTAAACGCTCTTAATGTCAGCGACTTTACCGAGTAGGTACAATTTAGAATGTTTATTTTGTCAGAATTGTACGCGAGAGTTTACGAGGAGTTGCTCGCGATCCCCGTGATCAAGGGCCGCAAGACCGAGAAGGAGAAGTTCGCGGGCGGCAACTACACCACCACAGTGGAGGCCTTCATACCGGCCAGTGGCAGAGGGATACAGGTATTGTAGATATTATAATGGGACGAGCCCGCATAATGTGCATGAAAGAAATTAATTTATAGGCAGATGGCAAACCTATATCATTTGGTGGAGTTATGTCAAATCAATGTTGGTTGTTAACTGTCGGCTGAGTTTCACACAACCCGACCAAATTACGCAGGACCGCTATCTGCCTATGAATCAACTTCATAACACTTGACTATGCATGGAATTAGGGATTATTTAATTATTTAATGGGAATAAAGAATTTGTATATTAATTTCCATTAATTAATAATTAGTTAATGGGAATTAATACTAATAATTATTATGACATGAGTTGTTTTCATTGAACAGGGGGCGACCAGTCACCACCTCGGCCAGAACTTCTCGCGGATGTTCGAGATAGTGTACGACGACCCCGACACGCACGAGAAGGCCTACGTCTATCAGAACTCGTGGGGACTCACCACCAGGACCATCGGTATATTGGCTTTTATCTTATTACGAGCTTTTGCCCGCGGCTTCGCTCGCGTTAAGAAGTATTATTATTTACAAACTTTCATCCCCTATTTGAACCCCTTGGGGTGAGAATTTATCAAAATCCTTTCTTAGCGGATGCCTACGTCATAACATCTACCTGCATGCCAAATTTCAGCCCGATCCGTCCAGTGGTTTGGGCTGTGCGTTGATAGATCACCATGTCAGTCAGTCACCTTTGAGTTTTATATATTATAATATAGATATAGATTAATTATTTTAACTGTACTGTTTGTTGTTCTAATAAACACGCGTATTTTTTATATGGTAAAATGCAAAAATATGGTTTGTAAATAATTGTTCATCGAAATGAGAATATATTGAGAAATAACAAAGTATCTTAAGACCTACATACCTATACATGCTACACAATCACCTTGCTGATTCAACGTGTTGCTATCATCATATTGTATCCTTAGGGCCTGTTTCACTACTTCCTGATAAAGTGCCGGATAGACTCCACAACATTTTTGACAGATTCTCCATACTCTGTCAATTTAAGTGGTGGATATCCTATCCAGCACTTATCAGGAAGTGGTGAAACAGGCCCTAAAGATATTTTAAACTTACTTCATCCGTTAGATATGTTGTGGTTAGCTTATTCAGTACTTATCAAGAAGTCGTGAAACAGACCTTTAGTAATTAATATTTAATCGTCAATTTTAGGCGTAATGGTACTCGTGCACGGCGACAACAAGGGGTTAGTCCTGCCGCCGCGGGTAGCCGACATCCAGGTGATCGTGGTTCCGTGCGGCGTAACAGCGTCCAGCTCGCCCGAGGAGCGCAAGAGCTTGATGGAGGCGTGCCAGCAGCTTGTCGGCGAGCTGCTCGCGGAGGGAATACGAGCGGACGGCGACTACCGCGACAACTACTCGCCCGGGTGGAAGTTCAACCACTGGGAGCTTAAGGTATGAAGAATGAGATGTTATGCTGCTAATGACAACATTGTAAAGTATGATGCGTCATGCGAATTAAGATCGTCTTCCACTAGTGTATCAACGATATTATGTAAAATGATGAGATAATTCGGTTAGGCAGATGCCGGCTCTTAGACATTATTTGGTCGAGGATCGAGATAACATGTTAAGTCAATGTTAGTTGTGAGTTGTGACTTGTGATCTGTCAGGCTTAACATGCTGCGTACGTCCGCCACTGCTGATAAATTAATTTCTTTCATGGTACAAAAATAATTAATTGTTATAATATTTTCGTATCTATTTTTAACTAGTTAAGTTGTTTAGTTAAATATAATTTAACTGTTAAGGCTAATTAAATCTAATTCATCAGGGTGTACCGATTCGCGTGGAATTGGGGCCGAAGGACATAGCGAAAGGGCAGGTGGTGGCGGTGAAGCGAGTGACGGGAGACAAGCTGACGCTGGCGCGGACCGCCGCCCCCGCCCGCCTTGTCGCACTGCTGGATGAGATACACACGGAAATGTTCAACAAGTTTGTAGTATTTTAATGGTCATTTTTACGTGATTAGCCGCGTACTGTCCAAGCAAGCGGCCTCACGAAGCAGCCTCGGATATTTGCCCTAGTACACATGCCGCGCGAGGCGGCCTCGGTCTGTAAGATTTCTAATCCGAGGCTCTTTGTGTGCGTTTGTTCTGTAAGATTTCTAATCCGAGGCTCTTTGTGTGCGTTTGTAATATTATAGGATTCCCTAGTTTGTGCTATCTTACGCGGCGGCGAAATTGACCGGCCCGCCCCGCCCCGTCGTGTGCAAAGCGCCTTCGGCCTTATAGTATCTAAGAACGGGTAGCATACAATTTTATGACGTTAAAATTATACTACACTACTTTCGAAATCTCAGACAACCCGAGAGAAAAGTAACAGCAAAGATCCTTAAGGTTTTTTCCTTCTTTATTAATAATATTAATATTTTTCTTTCTATTCTTTTATTATTTATATTCTTATTTTCTTATTCTTATTCTTTCTATTCACTGTTCGACATTTACATTTCTCCCTTTTCTTATTTTTATTCAAATTCGTTTCTATTTTAAAAAATACCACAAATGCCATGATGCTCTACCATGACACCACATTGTGTACTATGTCTTATATTAGACCTGCATTTAAAAAAACTTTATAATTATAGGGCAGTCAAAGAGCGGGATGAGAGGTTGTCGGTTGTTACAAAATGGGAAGACTTTACGGAGGCTCTCGAGAGGAAACACATATTGATGGCGCCTTTCTGTGGAAATATCCCCTGCGAAGACAACATTAAGAATGACAGTGCAAGGTTTGTTTGTAATGGATGGTATATATATTCTTATAAAATATATAGTTAGCCGGGGGCAAACATTTTTTTTTGGAAAATTCAATAAAACTACTGGACCGATTTGAACAGTACCTAAATAAGTTTGGGAACCCCAGCACTAGACTATATTTTGTGCCTGTTTATAGTGTGTTTTCCGATGTAATAGACAAAGGCACAACATTGTCTAGCTTATACAATTTAATTATGAGGAATATGGGCAATTGAAAAAAACCTATTTCTACATTTCCATGCTTGCTGAGCCTTGGCAAGCGTCCACAAGTCACAAGCCTCCACAAATCTCGAACGTGTGAACGAGTCGCAAACGTTTGCCGCAAACGCCATTTGATCTGTGTCCAAAACCGACACTACTCCCGATCGTATACAAGCGTCCGCAAGCTCACGCAAAACAAGCCAAATACTCTCTTTCCACGCTCATGCTTGTGGACTCTTGCCGAGGCTGGCAAGCTTAGAAACGTAGCTTAATAAGTAATAATATTATTATTATTATAGCCTTTCGTTCAATTCACCACCCGGTAGTTTATAACATTAGGGGTTAATTAATTAGCAATAGGTGAATGTGGTGAAGTTGCCCCTTCACGGGTATAGGCCTCCCCCAGCCTCCTCCAGCCTTCTCTATCCATGGCTTTCTTCATCCAGTCCTTTCCAGCTATTTGAACTATATCATGACACCAGTTTTGTTTAGGTCTGCCTACTTTTCTTTTGCCCGTGGGCCCTTTCCATTTGGTTGTCACTAATGTCCATCTCTTGTCTTTGAAGCGAGCGATGTGTCCAGCCCATTGCCATTTCAAGGTAAGTGCATGTTTTAATGCATCTGTGATTTTTGTTTTTTCTCTTATTACTTTGCTCCTTATTTTATCTATCTTTCTTATCCTTAGCATGCTCCTCTCCATTGCTTTTTGTGTGTTTGTTATTTTGGTTTTAATATTTTTTGTGAATGTCCATGTTTGACAGCCATATAGGAGGCAGGGCATGATGCAGCTATCCATAATGATTTTCTTTGTGGGTAAGTTATAGTTACCTTTTAATATTTCTTTTAAAGACCAGAATTTTTTCCATGTTAGATTGATTCGTCTTGTTACCTCCTCTACATTACTGTTTGTATCCATTGTTATCTGTTTTCCCAGGTAAACATAGCTGTCCACATAATCAATTGTTTGTCCGTTTACTTTTATTGGTCTTTTGTTGTTATTGTTGGTCATTATTTTGGTTTTGTTTTTGTTCATGTTCAGTCCCACTTTTTTACTCTCTAGATCAAGTTTTGTGATCATTTCTTCTAAGTCTCTAGGTGTTTCTGCCAGTATAACTAGATCGTCTGCAAATCTAAGGTGGTTAAGGTATGTCTCGTTTATTTGTATGCCTCTTTGTGCCCAGTTTATTTGCCTGAAAATGTCCTGGAGCACGGCTATAAAAAGCTTTGGTGACAGTGGATCGCCCTGTCTTACTCCACGCTCTATTCTAAAGGGTTCACCAATGCTGTCGAGCTTTATTCTGCTAGTGCAGTTTTTGTATATGTTTCTTAATATGTTTATATATTTGGTGTTTATGTTTAATGTCTCCAGTGCTTTCCAAATATAGCCGTGGTTGATGGTATCGAAGGCTTTGCTGTAGTCGATGAACGCCATGTAGAGGGATCTGTTGTATTCTTTAAATTTTTGAATAATTTGTTCAATTGTTTGTATATGATCTATGGTGCTATATCCCGACCGAAAGCCCGCCTGCTCTATAGGTTGTGAGTTATCTATATCTTGGCTTATTCTTTTTAGCATTAGTGTAGCGAATAATTTGTAGGTGCTTGTTAAGAGGCTGATAGGCCTATAATTTCCAATGTCTTGTGGGTTACCTTTTTTGAAGAGAAGGGTAATGTGTGACGAGCACCATTGGCTTGGGATCATTTCTGTGTCCAGGATCATGTTGAACAATTCTGTTAGGTAGCCTACTAGGACTGGGGCTCCTACTTTTATTGCTTCATTGCTTATACCATCTGGACCTGGGCTTTTTTCATTTTTAAGTTGTTTAATCTGTAGGTACACTTCCTTTTCATCGAAGGGTTGTAAATTATTTGTGGCCATATAATTGTATTCTGTTTCGGTATCTTTATTTGTGTTTTTGTATAAGTCTTTGTAGTATGCCGTGGCGTGTTTCAGTATATCCTTCCTTTTCATGTTTTTGGTTGCTCCTTGTTTGTCATCTAGGCTTTGTATCCATTTTTTACATGTACTGAGTTCCTTGAAAGCCCTTTTTGTACTTCTGTAGGTTTCTAAATTTTTAGTTATCACATTGTGTCTATAGTTGTAATAGTCTTTTTTTATTGCTTTGTTTGTCGTTTTGAATAGTCGGCCCAGTTCCATTTTCATTTCTTTGGTTTTGTTCTTGGTCTTTATTAGTTCTGTGCGTTTTATTATTAGTTGTTC
Organism: Plebejus argus; assembly: GCA_905404155.3. Lineage (NCBI taxonomy): Eukaryota > Metazoa > Arthropoda > Insecta > Lepidoptera > Lycaenidae > Plebejus > Plebejus argus. Next base: position 8,301,878 of record FR989930.1, read on the forward strand.
GGTTTCTTTGCTAAAAATTTTGTGTGTTTTAGATTCTGTTGTCTGTTGCGCCTTTAGGCTATTGGTTATTATTTTTTCTAGTTCGTTGTAATAGTCTTGTATGTTTGTATTTTTGTTTAGCTTGATAGATGATTTTGTGAGTTCTTTAAGGTTTTCTAGGTATATGTCTATTTCTTCTTTCGTTTTGGGTTTAGATATGTTGTTGTTGAAACTTTTCCTCGATAGTTTTGGCGTCGTTAGGGTTACCGTCGCTCTCACTGGCCTGTGATCAGAGGGAAAGCTTATATTATTGATTACATCCACATTCGTTATAATTTTTGGGACATTTGTCAATATGTAGTCGATTTCATTCCTAGTTTTATTATCAGCTGATAACCAAGTCCATCTCTTATTTTTTCTTTTTTTAAAAAATGTGTTCATAATAGACATGTTATATTCCGAAGCATATTCAAGTAGCCTTTCGCCTCTTTTGTTTTGCTTGCCAATGCTAAACCGGCCTATCTGTTTGCAGTTACTATTGGTTTGTGTTCCTATTTTTGCATTAAAATCACCTATCACTAATATTTTGTTGTCTGAAAGTGAATGGGCCTTGCTTAGATCGTTGTAAAATTTGCAGATGTCATCCTCATTTGACTTTTCAGTTGGCGCGTAGGCTTGTATTATAGATACCGATAGATTCCCAAATTTCATTTGTAGTAGTGCTACTCGTTCTGAGATTCCTATAAATCCAACTATTTTTCCCTTGTGTTCTTTTTTAATAAGGAATCCCACTCCATGCAGGCCTATTGTTTGGCCAATGTAGCATAAAATATAATCATTGTATTCTTCAATGTTACAGCCCATGCGTCTTACTTCTGATAGACCTATAATGTCAAATTTGATGTTTTTTAAAGCATGTGTAAGTTCCAGATATCTCTCAAACGATGCCAGTGATCGAACATTGTAGGTGCATATTTTTATTGTATTTGTGTTTGCTGGAGTTAGTTCGTAGGTGGAGATTGTTGGGGGGTGATGGTCTAATTCCCCACGGGGACCAGCCGGCTTGGGGAATGTTAATGTTTCGGAGTCCGTTGTGCTAGCGGGTTGTTTGTTTTTGTTTGAGTTTTTCCGGTTATTGGGGGCTGTTGCTAGTTTTTTGGAGAGTTGTTCGGCCCTCCTCGTTCAACATATTTGAAGATGTTTGGTCTATTATTTTCCTTTGAGGACACGTGTGAGTTCTGTTTAGAAGGCTTTTGGGGCTGGTTATTTACAGCGTTGGCTTTCTTTTGCGTTGGAGAGTTTGGGGAGAATAGTCCCTCTCTTTTCCTTTTTTCTCTATTGTCTGGTTGTTTTTTCACTATTAATTTGTCATATTTCAGGTATACCCTGTTTCCCTTTTGCCTTTCTTCCTCAATTTGCTGTTGTAGTTGTTTTCTTTTCTCGAGTACCTCCTTCGAATAATCCTCTTTGACATATGTGCCGGGGGGCAAGTTAGATTTGTTCGATAGTATTTGACGTTTTTTCCAAGTAGTGGTAAAAGTAACTATCACTGGACGATTTTTGTTATCTTGCCATTTGCCAATCCTGTAGACATTGCTTATTTCCTGACTCTCTAGCGGAATACCTAAATCAATTATCATTTCCTTGATGTAGTCAATTAGTTCATATTCCGATTTTCCTTGTTCGTCTATGCCAAAGAAGATGAGGTTGTTCTTCCGTTTTTGTTTTTCGAATTGGTTCAGTTTTTGTTCAAGTTCCGTTACTTTGGATTTTAGAAGTTTGTTTTCTTCCAAGACAATTTGCATTTTGTCGTCCAGCGCTTCCATGACATTTTTCGTAACAGAGGCTGTTATTAGTGCCGCTTGTTGTTCGAGCTTTTCGTCTAGCTTGAGCAACAATAATTCCATATTTTTATCCATTTTTGTTGCTAATTTCGTTTCTCGTGTCTGGTATTATTGGTCTGGATGGGAGATCTTTATTTTGCGCTGGTATCCCTGTGACTGGAACTGACAGTTGTCAGTGCTGTCTCGTTTGACACAATGCTTGACAGCTACGTCTATGGTTTGACGTATGACGTATCCGGATGTCGCAATATGGCCGCAATCGCAATGACCGATTGTCAAGACTAACAAAATGGCTGTTAACAAAAATGCAACTCTCGTATTATTTTCGATTTCGATGGTTTTCGAAGTTTTTGGTCACTTAGTCACAAATTTGCACTGTAATTGTGTTTTTTGTGGAGATTCACAGGTCTTAAGCACTCTTGTCAAACGTTGAAGTCTGGTTATCAGAATAACAAAATAACAAAATGGCTGTTCCGAGAATGCAGAATCACGAGTAATTTTCGAATTATCACTTAATCCCGAGTTTTGCACTGTGATTTGTTTTAGGATCCACTCGTAATCCGATTTTGGTGGGAATACACAACTTTTTAGCACTGTTTTTGCACTTTAGTCAACTAAAACTTAATTTATTTGCGGAGCTCGATAAACACGTCTTTACGACCCAATCACCGGAACCGGAAATCAGTAATAATATATAAACTATAAATACTTTCAAGTTTTATGTTACATAACTATTAACTGTGTTTGTTTTTTTTTTCTTTCAAAGAACTGAAGATGATCCAACAAATGAAGTTAAAGGGCCTGCTATGGGAGCCAAGTCGCTGTGTATTCCGTTCGTCCCGCCCAGACAACTTGCTGCAGATGACAAATGTATTCATCCAGGATGCATAGACACACCCAAGTTTATAACTTTGTTTGGCAGAAGTTATTAAAATTGTTTTTATAAGTCAAACTTTTATAAAATAAAAATTTAATTTAAGTGTTTTTTCAATTAAAATTTGATTATCATATTATTATAACAAAACAAAATTCGATTATCACGCGGGAACCATACATTTTCCTGGATAATAAGTATCCTATGTCCTTTTCTGGGACTCAAAGTACCTCAATGCCAAATTTCTGCAAAATCAATTCAGCGGTTTCGGCGTGAAGAGGTTAGAAACAGACAGACAGACACACTTTCACATTTATAATACAATAGTATGGAAGTATGGATTTAAATACCCATTTTAAATTTAAATAATAATTCACAAATAATTAAAAAAAATATTATAATTTATTTGTATTTTTAACCACCAACAAAAAAAGGAGGTTATCAATTCGACGCACATATGTATGTAATATTTCCAGAACTGCCCGATTTTTGTATTATGTTATTCTATATTATATTCAGTGTCTGAACAAATGTGCTAAATCGCAAAAGTGTATGTATGCATGTATGTTTTTATGTTTGTGTTCGCATATCTCCAGAACTACAAGTTCGATTTAAGTCATTCTTTTTGACATGATAATGTCTTATAATTCTATGGATCTGGCTGCACACATGAAAAAACATGACTCATGCGGCGTTACCTCGCTCTGAGGCGTTCAATTTAAGGCGACATTGTCATGTTCAACTATCGTCAGTAAACTGACTTTACAGACAACCGATTTTTCAACTTAGGGAACTATTGTTGAAAGTAATACTTGACTTCATGAACTGTGGGCACAATAATTTGCTTACTGTATGAACATTTAAATAAAGCATGATGATAACTTAGTTATCATCAGTATTCTTTAAAGCATCTTCCAAAAGTTGTATTCTTCTTTTCTTGGAGTTCAATAATTGAACAAATTTGCCTAACAGGGTTTCCTCTAATGAAGAATTTATATTATTTAACTTTTCTAATTCATCTTGATATCTTTTTAAGTCAATTTCAGCGTGTTTCATTTCACTTCTACTTATATTTAGATTATTTCTCAAAGTCTGGTTTTCTTCTATTAGGCTGTCTATAAGTAAGCTCTTTGTGTCAGTACTTCGTTCCATCTCTAATGATCCATGAAGAATAACAGCAGAACCTTCAAATTTCTTCTTCCATGAAAATGTAGCTATTTCATTATTATCTTTAAAGTCATATTTAAACATAGGATTCATTTTTAATAAAAAGGTTTTTACATCCATAGCATACTCTTCTTTTGTTTGTTTAAATCTTTGCATAAACTTTGCAGCTACTTCAGTGGTATATTTTCCTTGCCAGCTAATATTGTCTTCAATAAAAATTTGAATAGAAAACATAATGGTCTCACTGTCTTCCCATAAAACTTTAATGTAAACCGGTTTTTCATTAATAATTAGTTTGGTTATAATTGTGTCACGATCATTTTTGGTCTCCATTCTATTGAAATTTATTTATTTTAATTTACATTTTTATGGCATTTTATATTATAATCACAATTTTATTAGATGTTAGTAATTATTGTTACTGCAAAACCTGCAAATCTGCAAATAGTTTTGAAAAATGAAAATGAATTGACAACTGTCAATCTGTCAAATGTCAGCTCAAACTGTCAAACGTACTCCTTTTTTAGGGTTCCTTAGGTACCTACCCAAAGTACCTAGATACTGTAGAGGTCATGTAGAGGTCTTCACGACCTGCAATATAGAGCAAAGTCACAGATTAGAGTATTAGCAAAGTCCTACCAAAATTACTCTGACATTGGCAACTCATTGAGGCCGCCATAATAAAAAGAAGAAGGGTAAAAACGGGACCCTATTACTAAGACTTCGTTGTCTGTCCGTCTGTCTGTCTGTCTTTCTCCAGTCTGTAACTCAAGAACGGTAATAGCTAGAGATTTGATATTTTCACAGATTATGTATATCTGTTGCCGCTATAACAACAAATACTAAAAATGAAATAAAATGAATATTTAAGGGGGGCTCCCATACAACAAACGTGATTTTTTTGGCCTTTTTTGCTGTCTCCAGGCTGTAACTCAATAACGTTAATAGCTAGAGATTTGATATTTTCACAGATTATGTATATCTGTTGCCACTATAACAACAAATACTAAAAATAAAATAAAATAAATATTTAAGGGGGGCTCCCATACAACAAACGTGATTTTTTTGGCCTTTTTTGCTCTATATCAAAAATGGCAACAGGTAGGTACTTGAATTTTTCACAAAATCCTTAGTTAATGTGTACTTTAATATTTAATAACAATATTAAAATAAAATAAAAAAATTAAAGGGGGTTCCCATACAAAAAACACAATTTATGGCCTATTTTGCTCTATAATGGTACGGAACCCTTCGTGCGGGATTCCGACTCGCACTTGGCCGATTTTTTTTTTCTCTTTCTTTTTTCTTTTTCTTTTTCTTCGTTTTTGGCAACTTGACACAAAGTATGTGTATGTTGTGCCACAGACAAGATAAAAAGGTAAGGAATATGGCGGGAAAACCGTATTCCTCCTATAATAATTTTCAGCAACGTTTTCATGTAATATCGTCAGGTCATAAGTCTAGTCAAAGTCTAAGTACAAGTCAATACAGTCAAGGAGTCAAGTCGGTCGTTTCAGTAAAGTGGTAGACGCCTTACTGAAACTTTCAATGGAGTTTTGGAGGGAACACAAAATCGCACGTTTCTGGATAATGCATCACTTTCCTACACTTGTGCACGATAACGAATATCTAATGGTTAATATTCTACCAATATTACACATTAAAAACCCAACTTAACACAATTTTAGGAAAATAATACAAAATCACAACATCACTCTTTCACATTCCCGGCAAAACTCTCTTTGTAAACTTTGTCAACTAATTTGTTTCTTTTTAATGTTTTGAATAATGAGTTTTTTATTTTACTTTTTATTTAAAATGAGTCTCTGTTAAGTGATCAATTGATATTATTTTTTAATGTTATTTTTTTTATACGCTTTTTATTAGCTTCACCTATAGTATATTTGTTTGTAACCGACTTCTTTGAGCGCGATTTTGACCCACTTTAAACGGATTTCGTTCAAACTTTGTAGATTTATCGAGGACCGATGACAATACACTAATTTGATATAATTATTCCATTTTTATACACTTTTTATTAGCTTCACCCATTTATATATTTTGTAACCGACTTCTTTGAGCGCGATTTTGACCCACTTTAAACGGCCAGATGATTTCGTTCAAACTTTGTAGATTTATTGAGGACCGATGACAATACACTAATTTGATATAATTATTCTATTTTTCAATTTGTATGTTTGTATGTTTGTTTGTAACCGACGCTTTATATAAAAAGCGTGTTTTTAGTTTTTTTAACTATTACTTACTAGCTTTGCGCTACAGTTAAATGCATTGGTTAGATGACTAATGAGCCAATGCCTCGAAAACAGAAAACCAATAAAAAAAAGAACTTTTAAAACCAACTACAGTTTGCTAGGTAGGTACTTGCTACTCAGAGAAATAATAATATAATATAAGACCATAAGACAGTACTGATATTGCTACTGTTATTTGCACTCCAATGCTTTGCTTTCGAATCTTGTTCGAATGTTGCTACAAGTTAAAGTGTACTGGATGTATTCTGATTTCTGTTTGATTTAATATCAATGAAACAAAATTGTACTATAATTGCTAATATAGATTAATGAAACCAACTTAGTAATGGCAAAGTACATTTTATTACAAGTCTGTAGGTGTTTTTTGAGACCGTTTTTTTATTTTTTGTTGACGCCTCTTCAAATGTCGCTGAATTCGTCCTGTTCCTTCCTTTTTCAATCGTTCATATTGCTCTACCAAGGATTCAACACGTTCTTCAGCTGAAATTATTACAATTAATACTTTCTTGTACAAGAACTTAATATTAATAACATAATAATATATTAAGAACACGTCATTGTAAATATGAAATAGTTAATAAAAAAAATTACTTTGCTTAAAAACAGATATTAATGAAAATTTGTATCTTACAAGATATGGACTCCTACAAAATATGGACTTACTAAATAAAAAAACTTTATTACACTTACATTTATTTTTGAAATGTGGTTGTTTTCCTTGAGAATAAGTTTCTTCTATATTGTGTCTATAGCTACTTTTCTTATCCATTTCAATTTTTTCTTTAGTTGTAGCTCTCTGTTGTTCCTTTAATCTCTGTAGTAATCTCTTCAGCTTTTGCTGTTTCTCAGGATCTGTAGTCTCCTTCAATTCGGCTTTTATAGCTTTAATATCATTTGACCGTATTTGAGACAAGAAATTGTAGTTTTCTGTGAATTCCTTTTTATCAAATGACCCACATAACGGGTCAAACCTAGAAAAAAATTTACGTACTAAATTTCAAGAAGTTCACACAATTTTGGGAAGAAATTATTAAAGTAGTAACATAAAGCAAAACAGTAACAAACCTTGGATCACGAATTTCTTTCTTTTTGATAGCTGGCAGAACATCACGCATGAAAGGTACTGGTTTTTTTGAACTCATTTCTCGAGGCCTATTTTTATTTTCTCTTTTAAATGTCTTAACCTTAGGCGAATTATCATTCTTGCCAAATACCACTTCCTTGTAAACTTTTGCGCCTATTTTCTCTTTTAGTTTTTGAAGGTCTTCAAATGATAGCGAAGATATCTCACTTTTAATAGCAAGCTGCATAAATGTAAGAAATACGGTAGTAATGCTATTTATAAATAAAAATGTTAAAATTACAAATGTTGAACATTTTTTAATCTAAAAGATAATGTTACCATTATTTAAACTTACACGTTCGTCATCTTCATGATCACTAGAGACTTTTGAATCATCATCACTACTCATTTATTTAAGCTGGTTTTAAAGCTTCTGCCCAAATCGAGAAGACAGATGAACGAAGAAGATATTTTAGATTATTTTAATAAAAAATTGAGCTTCGATACATTTCTAGGTTATGCAGACAAAAATGTCACAATGACTTATGACTTATGTAAAGTGTCAACTGTCAAGTCTGACATTAGAGTGTCTAACGTGCCGCTAGCGGTCGTTTAGCGATGCCCGCTAAAATACCGCTAGTGGTATTATAATTATGTCGGCTGTACATTCTCGCCGAGACACAGCGAGGCGGCCCGAGTGCGAGAGTGTAAATGGGTGCGCTCGCCTCGTCTCGCCTGTCTCGGACCCTCTGGGTCCGGTGTCGGTATTTTGCGCCCGAGTCAAAGGGTCTCGCGAGGAAAGCGAGCGCATTACTGTACACTCTCGCGTTTTTCACTACTAGTCGCGCCGCTAGACAATGCAGAACAGAAAAATAACAATAACAAACGTCATATTTATCAGTCATTATCTGTGAGAAATAAAATTAAAATATATGATTATAGGTCTTTGGATTACAATGATATCTTTCGATGCATGGTGTGAATGGTGATCATTGATCGTAGATACGTTTTCGCCATTTTTTTTTATTTTTGTTTTTTTATTGTGTAAATATTTGATAATTACTAATTATTTAAAATAGCTCATAGCACAGAGAGCTGCAAGAGAAGTGTTTTCGTCCATTTCATAAAGAAAAATAATGGTCCATCTTCTCTGAGTTCATAATTGCGATTGAACTAAGCGAGAATGTACATGATCGCACTCGGGCAAGGGGCTCTCGCACGAGACTCTCGCCCGAGAGCTCTCGGCGAGAGTGTACAGCCGACATTAGAAGCAAATGGCTAGCGTGCCGCTAGTGGTCCTTTAGCGATGGACACTAAAATACCGTAATGAGGCGTTTTCTTATTTTTTTAATTTGATTGTCAAACAGTTTCCATTTTAGTAACTAGATGGCGTTTGGGTAGACAACTATCGGTAATACCAGGAATACCATCAATAATTGCTACAAAACTGGGCAAAAGAATGTAAAACTTGATACATTTCAATTTGATAAAGACGCAATAATATTCCAATGAATAGGATAATACAGTTATTATAACGATGTTTTAGTTGTAACTCACGGAAGAAATAGCCCTATTTACCGATATTCACACCAAATGTCACAGGAATTATACATTTAGGTTTTGACAACAACTTGCCTGCACTTCTGCAAGATAACGAATATTTAATGGCTGATATTTTACCAATAATGAACATCAAAAACCCTAATAACACAATTTGGGAAAAAATAATAAAAACCACACCAACAATAAAAAGTAGAAGAAGTTTGAAAATGACAAGAATTCAATAATGTTAGCGTGTTCCTAAGCCGTTACCAGTATACTGGCCTAATCGCTTAGGCCAATGATCGCTTAGGCGTATGCTCTTCGTGAAATTTAAACTAGAGAGACGAAGCAAAAAAACATAGCAATATTTGGAAATGTATAAATACATACAGTTTTATGTTAATATTATGCTAATGAAAACTAGGTTTAAGATATTTTGATTTATGTCACACTTGGCAGTACACTGATATTTTTTGGAAACACAACCCATATGTAGTCAGTGGTGCCAACCTGCAGATAATTTCAGATTAGGGACCGTGCAGAGCGACGACACTGCCACAAGTGGCGAATAGCCGAAACTTTTACGAAAATTTTATTGTCAAGCTTTATTCAAGCTACGGAAAATTATAAGATTTCTTGAAAAATTTTAGTATTTTCAAGAATTGAAATGCATTGTTGTATTCCCGGACATACAAGAAATAAAGAAAAAATAAAGAAAGGCAAATCGAACAATGTAAAATTTTACTATTTTTCTGCCAAAGTATTCACATGCCTTTGCTTATTGAAAAACGAAAGAAATGGATAAAAGGCAGTAAAAACATACGTAAGTATTTAAAAAGTTCCATGAATGTTATGTGTAGACTCGTAAAAACACTGAATTTTGTAGATTATAACCGTAAATTCATTTTTTATGAACATAACCTATAACCGTTGCTTCTTTCAGTAAACATCCAAACTGGCTTCCATCTAAATTGATATACATACATAGGCACCGCTCATTTAATTGGCATAAAGTTGCATCAAAAGTAAGGATAATTTGGAGAAGTCCTACCAGGAATTCAACACAGGATAGTATTGAACTTGAACCATCTTGTCAAAGTGTTGGTTCTCAAAAGGATGATTCTTCAAGTAGGAAAAAGATTAGTAGTGCAGTCTTTGTGTGTTATTTAAGAATACATAAATGGTGTTTGCACTGATGAGATCCAGACTGAAATTAGTTAAAAACAGGGATCGGAAACCGGTTTATTTTAAAACCGGTTTTGGGGTCAATGACCGAAACCGATTGGATTCCGGTTTAGGTTTAGGTTACCGGTTTAAAACCGGTAACCTAAACCTAACCGGTTTTTTTATAAACCGGTTTGGTAGAATTAACCGGTTAATTTGAGAAACAATGCCGTCTTTTGATTTTTGAATATTTACATGCACTAACGACGTTGTTGCTTGTCTGTAATTGAACAAGGACAGAATGATAATGTATTTTGTAGAACTGTTAGTACGTTTAGGTCTCCCGAGTGGGACGCTGTGTGAGAATGAATCCTTACAAAAAAAATACGTCACGTTCACCAGACAGTCAACCATTTTTCACGGAACTGGAGGAGGATAACATTATTTTTAATGCAGATGCAGAGAATGCCGATGGTAATTAGTATGAAAAGTGAAATAAATGTTTTGATAAATCATAATCATTATCTTTGTCTCATAATTAGATTGTGTGTATATGTCGCAGTCATCTGGTTCAATCTGTGATTCGATTGAATGACTAGCGTATTCATTGAATGACACCGTTCTATTGAATGACTGAAGGACAACTAGTCAAGACGCTGACTGTAACGTTTAACGTCTTGACTAAACGTCATCATAGTGAAGTCGTTAAATGGAATGCTATGATTTTTTTAAAGTATTTGTTGGTGGCGTACTAATAGGTTAATCTAGAAACTGACTTCAATTATGAGGCGACGGCTACTTCTGGGTGGTTTACAAAAAAAATAACCACGATGGCTAAGGCGGGAGCTTCGCTGCGCTACGCTCCCGCCTTGCCATCTAACCTAACCAAATCCAATCGTATGGGACAGACGGAGTAATAAATACATTGCTATTAATTACCTAAGAATTATATACTGTTCTTATATATTTCCTATTCCGTTAAAAATAAATACATTCAATTACTTGACTGATTTCATATCCGCTCTCTTCAAAGGGCTATGTTAAAAATCGCTAACTAGTTGAACGTTGAGTAACGATTGTTCAATCAACGTTCGGCCGAGTCATTCAATTGAATGGAGTCATTCAATGAATGCGCTAGTCATTCAATCGAACCGCAGATTAAACTAGATGACTGCGACATATATAATGCTTTTTTTATAGGTAACAAAGAGTCACAGTCATTGATATCGACTAATCCTTATGGAAAGGGCAAACAAACGCATACAGACATCCCGGATAGCTTGCTTCCTGTAGCTAAAAAGTGTCGAATTTCTAACATAGAAAAAGGTAAGTGTCATATTAAAATCTATTTTGTAATTCGCATCGTAATTTTTGTCTACACTATGTGTCTAGGCTTTGTTTTCATAATAATCTTTATATTATTATTATTATCTTTAGGGTATATATGCGGCGTAATCACGTAGAACGAATCGAGAACAACACATTTAATTATGTACTGTGATTTATTAATAGCTTTTGCCTGCGGCTTTGCTCGCGTTAAGGAGTAATGTTGATATTTGTTGTCAATTTTTTTTAACTTTTTAATATTCAAAGTATATTAATTTATGTTACTTCTATTAAATGCAGGTTCCATGAAATAATACGTCATGTACTGTTTTATTAGCTATATTTTTTATTTCAGATGAAAACTCTGCGACAAGAAAATATGACAGTATTTTGAACAATGAACAACCTAAAGAGTTATTTTCTAAGAATTATAGCAGTAATAATTTAAACAACAACGAAGATTCTAATGAAAATGATAAATTTTCAGCAGCTAATGAAAATGAAGACGTGGAAAATTAATCAAATTCTGCATCTGATTTACATAATATAAAAAATGCAGATAACGTACAAGGCGAGGCGTGTAATGAATGTACTTTTGACAAAGAATTAGATGAAAGAAATTACGATTTCGGAAATTTATTAATTGGAGAACTTCAATTTTTGCCGCCTTGTATGCGATCTGTCATCTGAACCATACATTACCATATTAAAATACGTAGATTCTTTAAAACAACTACATCGTAAAAGGCATAATACTTAATTAACATTATTTTTTAATAATTATTCAATAAATACACTTACAGTGAATGTTTTTAAAGTAAACTTTCATTAAGAAATAAAATAAGTTAAAACCTAAAGAGTATTTTTTATTATTGTTCGTTTACTTCCTAAGCCTCTCTCCTCTCATGAAGCTGCTTAAGTAGCACTGGTTTTTTTCGCCACACATTCACATTTACTGTGATGGCCGACATACTATTATCTAACAAGTGAGGTAGTTATTAAGAGTACTTGGGCTTATGGTCCAAAAAAATTAGTACCAATGGGACGAATGACTAGATAACATTGAAATAAATAGATGACTAGAAAACATTGAAATAAAATTAAAGTAGGTATTTTTCTATAAACTAAAATCACAGCCCCCCTAGACAAGTGTCAAAACGCTAACGCTAACTCTAACGATACAAAATGTATGCGATTTGACATAAGACATCGCTTCGCTAGCGAATACTAATGTCAAATCCCATACATTTTGTAGCGTTAGCGTTAGCGTTAGCGTTTTGACACTAGTCTACAGGCCCAGGTTTTATTATAAAAAACATCTTAGGTGTACCTTGTAATTGTGAACTTATAGTTCACTAGCTGTAATTGCCCACGGCTTCGTTCGCGTTAGCATAGTCAGGTCACATCCAAAATATTATTTTTCAAAAATACGTATTCAATGTACAGAATTGACTTTTCTACAATTTTATTCAGTAATCAAAATCCTATTAAAGCGAACGCCTTCATCATAGAAGCTCAAATCTTTAATAATTTCAGTGCAATCAGTCGAAAGTCTATGAAAATTTCTAAAAACTTTCATCCTTTATTTCATCCCCTTAGGGGTGTAATTTATTAAATTCCTTTCTGAAGGGATGCCTTTGTCATAGTATCTTTATGCATACAGTCTAAGACCGATCGGTTTAAAATTGACAAAGTCTCATACAAACTGTCAACCCCAATTTCACCCTCTTGGGGGTAGAATTTCCAAAAATACCTATATATATGTCGCAGTCATCTAGTTCAATCTTCGGTTCGATTAATGACTAGCGCATTCATTGAATGACACCATTCAATTGAATGACTCGGCCGAACGTTGAATGAGCAATCGTCACTCAACGTTCAACTAGTTAGCGATTTGTAACATGAATACGCTAGTCATTCAATCGAATCACAGATTGAACCAGATGACTGCGACATATATATATATATATATATATATATATATATATATATATATATATATATATATATATATATATATATCCATTCAATTTTAATTAGTAACCCAATAATAAAGTTTCATGTTTCTAACTTCAGAAATGACGTACTTTCATACAAACTTTCAACCCCTATTTCACCCCTTTGGGTTAAAATTTCCAAATTTTCTTCCTTAGTGGGTGTCTACTTAATAAAAAAACCATGCTCACCAAATTTCGTGACTGTTACTTTAACAGTTTTTGTTCTGCGATAATGAATCAGTCAGTCAGTCAGTCAGGACTTGTAATTTTATATATTGTATAGATATAAGATAATTTACTAAGTTTTAAGATATTAGAATTGCCAGTAGGTCACTCAAATAATATTATTATGTAATAATATTATAATTATTAAAGTATGAGTAATACTCTTCATACATTATTTTTTCTTATTTTCAATAATATTACAATTTTTTAACAAAAATAATCCTATGTTACATTAAGTAATTGGGTCATAATTTATATAAAAATATTTTTTTATATAATAATAATAATAAATCAAGTATTAAAATTTAAAAATGCCTGAAATTAGTCTTAAGTGTAGTAACATTCGTTAAAATTCGTTAAAACTATTTATAAAATTATAATCTTATGTAAAGTCTTACGAGACTTTAACAGTAATTAACGTTAGTTTAAATACTTTAATTATCTCAAGTCATTCGTCCCATTGGGACCCAAAATTTTGGGGACCAATAGCCCAAACATCGAATATATTTTGTTTTCCTTTTTTCTTCCCAAAATTATTAATTTACAAAAAGAAGAAACCAACACTCGCGGCGAAGGACGAACGAAGTAATTAAACAAACCCCGCGCCGCGCATGCGAGATAGAGAAGAAAGGTGCGCGTGTGACGAGATGGGAGATAGTGCGGAGCGGCAACAGCGCGGCGATGCAAAAGTGCGAGCCGCGCGCCGTTCAAACCGGTTTATTTCGGTTTGTTTCGGTTTGTGAGAGCTTAAAAATTTTGTTCTTTTTACCGGTTATTCTATTTACCGGTTTTATGGAGGAACGAAATTATATCGGTTTATCGAACGAAATTAACCGGTTTTTCAAAACCGGTTCCGATCCCTGGTTAAAAATAGTGACAGACAAAATTTGTGAAGATGGTATCGATCGAATCGCAGAAGGTTGATGAAATAAAAGCATTTATTTTAGTGAACTTGTTTTATTTTATTAATCCACAAGCATTTTCAGTAAGATTATAAGTATTTTTGCATAGCTTCATTATTTTATTGCAATATTTATCAAGTTTTTACTTTCTATGCTGATGGATGCTATTAATTACTTTTTCAGATATTTTCTTAGTTAACTAGATAAGCTTTATACATTTTTATTCACTTTTCCGTTCTTTGTTTACGGGTAGAAAGTAGAAACCCTTAATATTATACTTAATATTTTAAAAATATACTTAATATTATAAATGCGAAAGTGTGTCTGTCTGTTAGCACTTCACGCCCAAACCGCTAAACCAATTTTGCTGAAATTCTGTACGGATTTATTTTGAGCCCCGGGAAAGGACATAGGATACTTTTTATCCCGGGAAAATGTACGGTTCTCGCGCGATAAATGATTTTTGGCGCAACGGAGTTGCGGGCGTCATCTAGTCTTTAACGTTAAAACTTCGATCGCGAATACTTGGAAATCTGTCGTTGTTCTCGCGGCCGCATGTGGCCACTTGGGAGTGTAAGTATTGAATCATTTTATAGTGTAAAACATAAAAAAACACTTATAAACTAGCCAGGGTCAAGGAGAATGCGAAGTCAAAGTCACTCACAAGTTACGTCTTTTACTCGCATCGTAGCGCTGCTGTCGAATTACGACGCCCTCTATAGTTTCTGCACGGTCCCATCTAGAAGTGTCTATCGTCGCGCCGTCTGGTGGATATTAAAAAAAGAAAACAACCCATTGTCGGCAAAATAGTATTAGGTACTTATTGTAACGTTAGTGGCAACGTAACGAACACCGCTACTTTACCGACAACGGTTTCGTAGTGAATGTATATAGCTACAATACCGGCAATATTATGAAGTACGCCCAGAAAAGTACAGTTTGTTAACATTTTTATGTTTTGAAAACCCGGCTTCGCTCGGGTAAACTTGTAACGCAAAACTCACTACATAGTCTATGTACAAAATGTAGGTAAATATTTGTGTACTCTTCTTTTCTCGAGAAATATTAAAGGACAGCAAGACTCGTGAAGATTCGTATACTTAGCTTAGTTAATTATATTTAAAAATAGTAAATAAAACTGCAAAAATTTTACAAACTTAAACATTTTTACTTCAAATCAACAATATCTAACGCTAATAATTTCTACTGCATTCAGTCTTTTTCTCTACATTGGCAGGTAGGTAAGTACCTACTTACTAATAGTATGTACATAGTAGGTATAGTATTTTTAACTGACTTCAAAAAAAGGGTTATCAATTCGAACCGTATGTATGTAAAATTTCCAGAATTGCCTCGTTTTCGTATACATATTAGTCTTTAATATCAGCGTCTGAATTTTGAAATCGGTTTTATCTTTGAAATTAAAAAAAAAAAACTTCAGAGGTGCCAAGGGACACCCAAATAGAACGAAGTTAAGTATTTCACGTGTTCAAAAAACCTGTATACATATAGTACACTCAAAAATATTATTAAAAAAACGCCATCTATTGACGCACAGGAATACTATCAACGCCCTCTGTCCCTACCATGCAGGTACCCTCTTTACGCCGAACGCGTCATAAGGAACTTCGTTCCAATCTCTAATTATATGTCGTAATATTTTGATATATCGAATTTTCGCGAAAATTCTAGGGATTTTTCGAAAACACGGATAATTAGATAATGGTGATATTACATTCTTCAATTATCCTAAAAAAAAATTGTTTTTTTGGGAAAACGCGAGTTGCCTTAGTAACATTGCACATTCTTAACGCTAATTGGCTTGATTTTTGCTTACTGGCCAACTCTTATTCTGATTGGTTACTAACTTTTCCTATGTATCTTTGAGGTATTACACCATGCCCCTTCGTGGGAAGAGCTCAGGCGGTTCCGGAGACTCGGAGAGCAGTGGCTGCTGAGGAGGTGGGAAGAGGATCTGGCGCAGACCCGGTACGGTAAACGTACCGCTGAGGCACTGCGTCCAGTTCTTGTGGCGTGGATGCCCCGCAAGAAGAAACCCCTCACCTTCCGCCTTACGCAGGTACTCACCGGGCACGGATGCTTCGGTGAGTACCTGTGTGTAAGGTTGCCAGGAGAGAGCCAACGCCAGCCTGCCATGAGTGCGGCGCTGCGAAGGACACGGCCCAACATACCCTTGAGGTGTGCGATCGTTGGGCCGTGCAGCGCCACGATCCACAGTAAAATTCGTGGACATAGACCCCAAAGTCGGAATTTCGACTTGATTTTTTTTTCTCTGATAGAAAACAACATTTCAAACAACTTTTACTCTTTCACAATTCTTCGAAAAACTTATATTTTTCAAGATATAAAATAAATAAATAAAGTTGTATGGAGAAAAACACATTTTATTTTTTTTCTTCAACTGCCGCAGTTTGCGGGGTGTTTTGAGGCATAGGCGTATTAGATAGAATAAGGTGACAAGGAACATCAAAAGTATTTTATCTGTTCCCGCAGAGTGCGGCTGCGCAAAAAAATTAAGTTTAAAAAATACATATGAAAACGCGTTTTTTTACAAAGAATGAAATGTTTTTCATAGTGGTTTACTTCTATTTTGTATTTTTACATTTAATTACATCATCTAAGAGTAAAATATGCCATAAAATGCTATAAAAATGGTTTTTGTCGAAAATTTTAATTTTATTTTATTAAGTAATTATTTTTACAAAGTTAAGACCTTTTTTAGGAATGATTTGTTACTTAGAGGACTTGTTAGCAGGATTAAACGTCTGTTTAGTTAAATAAAATGCTATATCATAACAAAAGGGTCTGAAATGTTTTGAGACTCTATAAACATCACTTCTTCTTCTATAACATCATCAACATCATCGTTGTGAAGTAATTGAACTGCTTCAGGGTGTAAATTATGATGGGCTAATTTGAAGAATTTAGGTCTAATATTGGAAATGTGTGGATCGGAGCTAATCAAAAGACCGTGAATAATATCTTCATTCGTCTGGATCCGGAAAAGTTGTTTATTTTTATATAAAATTTTTAGCGGACTTTATAGAGGACTAAATAAGCAACAATTTTTTTGTATATTTATTTTCCTCAGTTCAGTGTAATTAGATATTAAGGTACCTTATCAGACCCCATTTTTTTCATATTTTGCGATTATTGTGATGGTTAAAACGTATTTTATGTGAAAATTTTGTATGCGGCTATAGAATTTTTATGGTACAGTCGTGGAGATGAATATATTATCTTTCATTTGAAACCAAAATATCCTCGCAGTTTGACTCCTAATTATTTAATAGGGTACCGGAAAATCGCTGATATTTGTAATAGCGTCCTTAAATCGCAATTTTTCAACTTAAAAAAACATAAAACTTAACTCTCAGTGATAAAAAAATTAATGAAATCAATTTTTTATTTTTCTAATCCTCATCTTCTATATCAAAATCTGCTGTCAGATTAGGCGGTTAGTTCGTTATTGCGTTTTTAATGAATAAATTGAATCGGATTATCTACAACTTTTGTGGTTATAATTCGTTTATGCATTTTAAATTCCTGTTTGTGTACTTAGGCGCATAATTCTTTAGTACGTAACTAAATTGTGAAAACCACTAACAAATTTTGACATGTCGCTTGATTCAGCCCTTATCATAAGGCACTAGGATTGACTTTTGAACACAAAATTAGCTGAATACAGTTTATGATGCCTAGAATCAATCTGCATTCATAACTCATTTTTTTAATTTTGTCGCTTGATTCGTTATTACATAACGCCGTCCAATTTATTCATAGATTTATTATTTTTATTACTAGCAGCATAGAGTAATTAAATAGTTACGAGTTGCGATTAATGTACGGATTTTATCGCAGTTTTCTTGGCATGAAACAGGCTTCGAAATTCGAATCACGGTCTTATTTTATCATTATGAACTAGCTGCTGATTTTGATAAAATTTGAGGTAGATAAAGTTAGACTACTTAACAGAGAACTTATTATTATGTCCTCAGATTATGTCACTATATCTATCACAGCAAAACCATAGCACAATAATTTTATGTATATTAAGGTTTCCGTCAATTTCCCTTTTGCTCGTATAAAATCGCGGGCAACTTAAATACCCTTAATTCGACGGATTTTTTTCGCGATTTTTAATTTTTTTTTGTTAATTTATCTTTCCTTTAGTGTCTAAAGATGACTAGTTTAGTTAATGATGATTAAACTATAATTTAATGAAAAGTTTGACAAAATATATTATGTCAAAATCTTCATTTAATTGCAGTTAGGAAAAATTTAAGTCTATCGAGTGCTGCAGTGAGTATCAATAAAATTAATGACATTAAACCATAGAAGCCATAGCACGAAAAATAGATCTAATTTTTCCGTCACACTCTTCGATGTAGAGCAAGCAAGCTTTACCGCAAATTTCATAACTAATCTTCTACCTTTTGATATTCAGATAATGTTTTTGTTTAGTCACTGTCGTTATTCGGCGGTAAATTACGAGGAGTATATAATTAGTGTTACAGCTGGAACGTCCACATTCAGACCACAGCCATGAAGCAGTTTATAGTCTTGTTGTCTATCATTGCCGTTTCCGGTAAGCTTTTTTAGAACGTGATATTTAAAAAAATAGATTATTTCAAAATTAATTATCCATGAATCGCCAATTAAGTAATTTTATCAGTAGGTCTACCAGAATCTGATGGCAAATTTTGACGGCAGATTTTCAAAAAATATCCTTGATCATTGGATAAATTTATATATTATATTTGCAAGTTTCACACTGTTTCACACACAGAATCAGCTGCTATAAGGAAAAAAAGAATCAAAATGTTTTATTCCAATTACCCCGGTATTGCTAGTCAATTTACCTACTTTAGCACTTTTTGCCATCAGATTCTGGTAGACCTATAACAATAATAATTATTGATAGTAGAGATTTGTAAATTTTAGCTTGTCTCCTACATGTTTTCTTAGTTAAAAGTTTTTTATTTCGTATTCTGTTTTTGAATAATATACTTAATTTTTATTTTTCTTAAAATTTAAATTATTCACACTTCACAACACTTCCCATAAAAGATTTTTAAATAGTTCAAGTAGTGGTGTTAATTATGTGTGTTCAAATATTCATAGAAATGAACTTTTTCACGATTCACACAATAGGTTCTTAAATTATAAAAAAATATGTAAAATTCTGTTTTCAGCTGCATCATGGGATTCAGGCCTTAGGGGTGAGTAAAAAAATATTTTTGTTGTTTGAATCCAATCCTAGTCCTAAGAGAAGTCCTAGGCTCGAGCAATAATTAATTAAAATTAACTTACTTGTAAAGCGTACACCATTGAGCCCAAAGTCCAAACCATTTTAAACAAACTTCCAAAAAGGAGGAGGTTTCTCAATTTGACAATTTTGAATTTACACATATTTAGATAGTGTGTGTGTTCCTTACATAGTTCACTGTAAAAGTTACAGCGCTGAAAGAATTTTTTTTTAAACTACGGAAAAAATTATGACGCTGGGGTGCTTGCCCATACAAATCACTGTAAAAATTTGTTCTTTCAGGATTTAAGAGATAATGTGCCCATGGGCGTAGCCAGGATTCTATATAGGGGGGGGGCCATAGGTTTTAGGCCAATTTAAAACAAAATATGAAAATTCTGCACGTTATCGTGATCGCTTGTAATAGCCCGACTTGGGCCATCTTAAAGAGGCCACTCACATAGGCAGCATATCATATCCTCGCAATAATCAAACGCCTTTAAATATTTTTCAGTTACATTCAACGTCGGGCTGCACGCAGGCAGGGACTTCTTCTTCAAAGTGCCGAAGACCATCGCCGCCGCCATCCTCGACCGCTGGTCCCTGACCCAGCGCGTCAACACCGCGCCCTACCCCTCGTTGATCCTGTACTGCCCGGCTGACAGAGTCCTCTGCGCGTACTATGACGACCTCGGCTATATCGCTGGACTGCAAATTGCTGTGAGTTCCAATTTCAAATTGAAAAATTTTTTACAGTTTTTTTTGATGACTAGACGTTCCGCACGGCTTCGCCCGCGTAAATTAGGAATTTAACGGAAACCGTACATTTTCCCATAAAAATAGCCTATGTCCCTTCACGTGGTCCTCTCTATATCTGTGCCAAATAACATAAAAATAATTGCTCTAGTAGTTCGTGTGATAAGCCCTTTCAAATAATTTTCCCCGTTTTTTCACATTTTACTCTGTTTCTTCGCTCCTATTAATCTTAGCGTGATAATATACATAAGCCTGCTTCGATAAATGAGCTATCTAACAATGAAAGAATTTTTCAAATCGGACCAGTAGTTGCTGAGATTAGCGTGTTCAAACAAACAAACAAACTCTTCCGCTTTATATAATATTAGTATAGACTATAACTGTTGCCCTCGACTTCGTCCGCGTCAACATTGATGAATTGGATGGAATTTTTCCCTTTTTAGGGTTCCTTACCCAAAGGTAAAAATGGGACCCTATTACAATGACTTCGCTGTTTGTCTGTCTCCAGGCTGTATCTTAAGAACCGCGGCCAGTTGAAATTTTAACAATTAATTATGTATTTACCTGATGCCGCTATAACAACAAATACTAAAAATAAAATAAAACAAATATTTAAAAATTTCAGAAGTCTAGCTATAGCGGTTCTTAAGATACAGCCTGGGGACAGACAGACGGACGGACGGACAGACAACGAAGTCTTAGTAATAGGGTCCCGTTTTTAGGGGTCCGTAGTCAACAAGGTACCCTTATAGTTTCGGTCTGTCTGTCCGTCTGTCCGTCCGCGGTTTTGCTCAGAGACTATAGGGCCTACAAAGCTGTAATTTAAACTGGGGGGGGGGGGGGTACTGCAAACCATTTCCCTCTTTCAATCTTACAATTTTTCACTAAGTCAATTTAATATATTATGCAATCTACACTACTATTATAAAGAGGAAAGATTTGATTTTTTGTTTGTTTGTTTGTTTGAGTCGAATAGGCTCCGAAACTACTGGACTGATTTGAAAAATTCTTTTGCTATTGGAATCCTACATTATTTCTGCTGAACATAGGCTACATTTTATTTTGGAAAAAAGTAGGGTTCCGTAAGATATTTGAGTTTTTCGGACGCAAGGTGTAAAAAATCAGCTAGAAAAGTTACTTATTTTGCGTACGCTGCCTAAACTATAAAAGATAGAACCATAAAATGTTCTAAGTAATTGTAGATCTTATAAATATCTACAAAAAAGTCCGCGACACACTATACCTATCTATGTCGAGTGAGGCACAATAACCATTTATTTATTTAAAAATTTGAATTTTTTTTGGACTACATTTAAATGGATATATTTTACTCACGCTATTAATCCTTATCAAAATAAATTATTTTATCACTAAGTACAGTTTATGTAGATAATATTTGGTCTTTGAATGATTAAAATTGGACGTTTGGTTTTGAAATTATGGCGAAATTAAAATATTACGATAGTGGGCGTCACCAAAGCGCGTGCGGGAGGAAGACAATATTCTGTTGTAGAAATGAAAATTCTGTACATAAAAGATATGAAATGACACCCGAAATTACACCTTTGTCACTACATCGCTATAGAAGCCAAAAATGTGGTTAGTTTTTTGTCTGTCTGTCTGTCTGTCACTCTTTCTGTCTGTCTGTATGTTTGTTCCAGCATCACACGAAAAATACTGATCCGATTTGAATGTGGTTTTCGCAGATATATTTATCTTCTTCCAACTTAACATCTGGTGTATAAAATTTTTCCCCCCACCCCTCTTAGGGAAGAAAAGAGGGGGTCAGATTTTGTATCAAACTTTTTCCTTTAACACGAAAACTACTGATCCGATTTGCATACGGTTTTCACAGATATATTATATTTGTCTTCTTCCATCTCAACATCTGGTGTATAAAAATCCTCCCCCCCCCTCCCCTCTCAACCCTCTCTGGGGACCAAAGAGGGTCAGATTTTGTATACAACTTTTTTCTTTAGTGGACTTACTTCATATTATTGGGTATTAACTGTGTTTTTCAACTTAACATCTGGTGTATGACCTTCCCCCCCACACCCTCTTAGGGGACAAAAGAGGGGGTAAAACATGTATCAACTGATGATGTAGAAAATATACTTTAAATGGCAAAACAACGTTTGCCGGGACAGCTAGTAGGTAATATAATTACTAGTTTTTGAAAAAAAACCGGAGAAATTATCGTTCTCCGGGAGGACGCATTATTACCGAAGTCTCCCGGGCAATCCGGGAGGGTTGGCAACCCTACCTACACATCAAGCGGGGTTGAATTTTTTTTTCGCGCCCACCCTATCGTGTGGGATGTCGTTGGATAGGTTTTTTTAAAAATATTATGAGTATACATAGATCATTTTCCGCTTTAGGGATCCATTTGTGAAATGTTAAGTTTTAAAGTGGAAAAAATCGTTAGAGTCCAGTGTCCCCCCCTTCTACCAGCTAAACGGTTGCTTCTGGAAATGTGAAAAAATTCACGGGAGTAGGAAATATGCTGAATTTAAAAGGAAAACTATCACGGCTGAGTTGACTTCATAAGTTATTGAGTAATAGTCGATCAACTAAAAAAAATGTATTCGGCGAAGTATAAAGGAACTTTTCGTTCATGATGTTGTTAGTAGTGTAAAACATGTTATAAATGTACATTCATTGACCATACAGTAATTTTCAAAAACTAGCGGTGCTACGGAACCCTACATTGCGCGTGGCCCGACACGCACTTGGCCGTTTTTACCCTTTGAGTACGAAACACTAATTAAAAACAGTACCTACCTACTATAGTAATGAAAAATTTATTTTACTTTCACTGAAGGAATTTAAAAAACAAATTGTAAAATAATAATAAGAATTACTTTTATTCATAATTCGAAACATATTTAAGTAATTAAAATGACATAGACTGATATAGAATTTGCCCTTATATTCTGTGCCCAAGTCCCAACAGCTAACGAACACATTTTACCTTTCTTTTCAATGAACTTGATTTCGGGTGTCAGTTGTGAGTTGTCACCGCTCGCCATGATCTGCACAGAAGAACTATTTATCGAACCGCTCATTTCATCATTTTACCGCTCATTCAGTTATTGGACTGCTCAGTTATTTTTTATTACTGTCCAATGTCCATGTTTTACTGTCGCAATAATAATATAATTAATCAACCGCCATAAAATTAAAATAACTGCTCAATATTTTTTTCAACTGATTATCAAAACATCTCGAATATTGAAATAACTGCTCATAAAATTAGTTTTCTTTAAATAATAACAATTATTTACACTTTTTTGTGAGTAGCAAGTCTGTTTACAATTTTTTGTTTAAAAAATGTAATCAAATTATTAAATATGAAATGAGTAGCTTAGTACCTACGTAGTAAAATAAATCGTCAGTCTATCTAAATAATATCGGTGAATCATAAAAACACCTAGGTTATCGATTTCAGTACATTTCAGTACATTTCATTACCAATTCTATATTATATACATTATATTATATAATTTAATTTAATCGATAAGTACTTAGATAATATAAAAAACATACCAATTCTATATTATATTATAATTTATAATATAGAATTGATATGTTTTAAGGGTTCCGTACCCAAAGGGTAAAAACGGGACCCTATTACTAAGACTTCGTTGTTTGTCCGTCTGTCCGTCTGTCTGTCTGTCTGTCTCCAGGCTGTAACTCAAGTACGGTAATAGCTAGAGATTTGATATTTTCACAGATTATGTATATCTGTTGCCGCTATAACAACAAATACTAAAAATAAAATAAAATGAATATTTAAGGGGGGCTTCCATACAACAAACGTGATTTTTTTGGCCTTTTTTGCTGTCTCCAGGCTGTAACTCAAGAACGGTAATAGCTAGAGATTTGATATTTTCACAGATTATCTATATCTATTGCCGCTATAACAACAAATACTAAAAATAAAATAAAATTAATATTTAAGGGGGGCTCCCATACAACAAACGTGATTTTTTTGGCCTTTTTGCTCTATATCAAAAATGGCAACAGGTAGGTACTTGAATTTTTCACAAAATCCTTAGTTATATGTGTACTTTAATATTTAATAATAATATTAAAATAAAAAAAAGTAATACTAATTTTGCTCTATAATGGTACGGAACCCTTCGTGCGCGATTCCGACTCGCACTTGGCCGATTATTTATATCTAAGTATCGATTAAATTAATTTTTTATCGATGTAAAATGTAAGTGATAACAAAAATTATTATAAATACAATTTATCACTATGACATCGATACAAAATTTACTTAATCGATTTCCAGGAAAAAATACAACAATTTGTATTTTTTTAGCCTAGAATTAAACTGTTATCAATTACAAGTTTCATTCTAGGCGGAAAAGTAAATAAACCATAATAATTGCTGAACCACGTGGCGGTTTACAAAAATTTATATTAAAATACTAGCTGTTGCCCGCGACTTCGTCCGCGTTAGCATATAAACGGAAATGGATTTTTTCCTTTTTATGGTCCCTTACGCAAAGGGTGAAAACGGGACTCGATCACAAAGATAAATATCAGCCTGTCCGTCTGTCCATAATATCCAGGCTGTACCTCAAGAACCGCAACATTTTCACGACAGTTTCTTCTACGGTATACACATACTTCAAACTTCAATTTTTACAGACAGACACGTCAAACTTATAACACCCCTCTTTTTGCGTTGGGGGTTAAAACTAATTTCAACACTTCTGGCTCTAGACTTTCTGTGTTCAAAATTTCATTAGGTGCAATTGGTTCAGTATTTTTGGCGTGAAAGCGAGACAGACAGACAAAGAGAGATACTTTAATGCATTTAAAATATTAGTATACAGCATACAGCTGTTACCCGTGACTTTGCGTGTAATTCATTAATGCATTCATTTCGACCAAACCTTTATTCCAAAACAATAATCGTTTTTATATGGTCTAATAATATAAAAACGATTATTGTGAGCTAATCTTAAAAGATGCTAGATAGACATAATATACTATCACGGACATTTTTGTAGATCATTTAAAGAGGAATAATTCTTCCATACATGTTTTTGGGTATCTTGGACCGTTTTTGCAGCGCACGCAATGGAAATATAGTATTACATCAAAAAGGACAGTTGTTTTCAATATATTATCACCTTTAAGATGAATAATTTACCCCGCTTTTTTCATATTTTCCTCAGGTTCTTCGCTCCTAAAAGTCATAGCGTGATGTTATATAGCCTTCCTTGATAAATGGGCTATTTAAAACTGAAATAGTTTTTAAATCGGACCAGTAGTTACTGAGATTAGCGCGTTCAAACAAACAAACAAACTCTTCCGAATTATAATATTAAGTATAGAAGTATTATAGATTTCAATTTTCAACATAATATTAAGATCTTCTGACTAGCCTCGTGGTTGGGCCATAGGTCCTGTAAAACTACGTAGGTATATTTTCTGTGGAAACTGGAATCACTAATCAGTTGCTCTCCAAATTCGCAGTTGGCCCAAGACGAGTTTACTGATGCCGTCTTCGACTGGGAGACACAAGGGTTCACGGAGTGGGTGCCCGCCACCCCCAGTGGGGAGATCAAGAAATACTGGACCATCCAGCAGTACTTCGTGTCCGAAGGTACATTTTGAACTTTAAAATGATGTGGTTGACATTGTCTTATAGAGGAACGCTCTAATTTTAGGTGACGAGCGAAGCCTAAAATCTTAGATCATAAAGGGTAAAAAAACTTTGCTTTGTTCTTTCCCGGGACTCCATATAACCCATCAAAATCTGTTCAGTCACATAACATACACACTAGCAATCATAATATTATAAGTTCATACTTACGTATCTTGGAAACTCCCAGCATATCTCCAACAAAGCGCATCAGACCGTGAAGCGGCGCGGAAGGAGGGCGTGCTGCTGCAGGAGGACGCGGTGTGGGTGACCGGCTTCCACCGCGCCATCGACCGCATATCCACCAAGCGCACCGACATCGAGAACAGCATCTACACCAAGCAGGCCTGCATACCTTGGATGGGTGAGCTTGATCATCAGATAAATAAAACTTACAAAGTCATCAGACTTTGATGTTTTTGGTTTACCAAGTGAAAGAAAAGCTATTTTGAGGTGAACGAGCATTTATATACTGCTTGCATGTCGTGGGGTTCTTCTGCCGGCTCTTCTCGCAGGGCTAGTTTTACTGCTCTGGTAGATGTAGATGAAAACGGAACGACTCGGTTTGTATATACGTTCTAAATAAGAAACTTGAAGTCAAGATCACAGCTAATTGTGATCAAAAAGTGTAAGACTTGAGTAATAAACTTACACATTTAAATGGACCACTTTTAAAACAAATGATATTTTGCAGGTCGTCACTTCTACTACAACATGTCTGCGGAGACCACCTGCACGGCCAGCACCATGTACCCGTGGTTCCCGCTGGTGCACTCCGGCCAGCTCGTCGGCACCGGCTTCATCGTGTTCGGCAAACTGCCCATCGTTGAAGGCCAGCGCAACTGGTTCGAGAGACCACCCAAATTGGCCGTCCAGGTAGGTTTAATTGCATCTGATAGGTATGCTAAACTTACGGTGGGAAGTCGTTGCTCTCTGTTTGTTGGGGATAAAGGCGCATCCACTTGTTACATCACTAAGGCCCACTTGCGCAGATCTGGGTTCACTCACTTTAAAGAGTGAAAGAAATGACATGATGTTTAACTCAGAGTTAACTTTAACCCAGATCTACGCAAGTGCCCCTAAATGGGTCACTTTTTTAACTCTTTACCAGAGACCAGACATTTACTCCATGTCTCTACCTACGTAGGTACTAACCAGCTGATTTTTTGTATATTGTTAATAGTTATATTATTTTGTTTTGTACTTGTCCTACAAATAAAATAATTCTTAATTTAGGACCATCAAGTCAAAGTATGAAATCCTTTTTATCTCTGTTAGCTACCACTTTCGAGATTTTTCGAACATAAAAATGTTGTTCGTCTTATCAAAATGTAGCTACTCACAAAAAAATTTGTTGTAGGGCACCCTGACTATGTAGTTTTATAGTAGAAAAAATAAAAAATTGTTAGGGTCCAGTGCCCCCCCCTTATACCAAAGTAAATGGAGGGTGTAATGCGAGTTTTATTCGATCATACGCATCGAGCACGTTAACGCGAATTTGTATGGGATCAAAGCGGTATCCACGTTAGTCGTTAGCCAGTAGATGGCGCTGCTTTGATCCCATACAAATTCGCGTTAACGTGCTCGATGCGTATGATCGAATAAAACTCGCACTACAAACTCTTTTCAAATATTTATGTATATTTTTTTACTGAAATAGGTCTCTCGCGGCCTCCCTGCCGGTCGCGACCTACAGGTTGAAGAACGCTGTAATAAATTAGATAATGAATGGAAATTTACATTGACATGAGGGCGTGAGGAAAAGCTCTCATTCAAATAATATTTTGCAGTGATAACGTTATACGGTGTCATCAACTCCTATTTTGCAGTATAACGTTATACGGTGTCATCAACTTCTATTTTGCAGTATAACGTTATACGGTGTCATCAACTTCTATTTTGCAGTATAACGTTATACGGTGTCATCAACTCCTATTTCGCAGTGATCACGTTATACGGTGTCATCAACTTCTA
Organism: Plebejus argus; assembly: GCA_905404155.3. Taxonomy (NCBI): domain Eukaryota; kingdom Metazoa; phylum Arthropoda; class Insecta; order Lepidoptera; family Lycaenidae; genus Plebejus; species Plebejus argus. Next base: position 8,329,901 of record FR989930.1, read on the forward strand.
TTTTGCAGTATAACGTTATACGGTGTCATCAACTCCTATATTTTGCAGTGATAACGTTATACGGTGTCATCAACTCATATTTTGCAGTGATAACGTTATACGGTGTCATCAACTCATATTTTGCAGTGATAACGTTATACGGTGTCATCAACTCCTGTATTTTGCAGTGATAACGTTATACGGTGTCATCAACTCCTATTTTGCAGTGATAACGTTATACGGTGTCATCAACTCCTATTTTGCAGTGATAACGTTATACGGTGTCATCAACTCCTATATTTTGCAGTGATAACGTTATACGGTGTCATCAACTCCTATATTTTGCAGTGATGACGTTATACGGTGTCATCAACTCCTATATTTTGCAGTGATAACGTTATACGGTGTCATCAACTCCTATTTTGCAGTGATAACGTTATACGGTGTCATCAACTCCTATTTTGCAGTGATAACGTTATACGGTGTCATCAACTCCTATTTTGAAAATGCGTCAAAACAACCTTTCCTTTAGCCAAGACATTTTTATGGCTTCTTTATATAGAATTGCCGATCAAAATGAATGACAGTACCTAAAGGTTTTTTTCTAACAGGCAATTGTCCCCCGCGGCCCAAAGTGCTTGTACGACCTGGCCGGCTCACCCGGCTTAGTGACGATGCACATCTACTACGTCGAGAAACCCTGGACCATCGGCTGCCTCTTCCAGTGAACATCAGAAATGATTTGAATAAACGGATTTAAGCATGAAGCAATTTTAAAATGTTGTCTTATTTTATACCAAACTAGCGACCCGCCCCGGCACGGGTATAAAATATTATAAAGCCTATGTCACTCACTGAAAAAATGATTAAAATCGATTCAGTAGTTTTGTACCAAAGGTTGACGACTACTTATACATTTTGTTAACAGTATCCCACCAAAAACATAAATGTAAAAAGGAAGAGCCAAGTTCAATACAAACATTATGCTTGTCTATGGACTTCGCCGTAAAAAGAATGGAGATCTAAATGAGTGCCAAGTTCTATGGAAAATTTAAATATGTATTTATAGGAACCAAATAACATTATGAACAAACAATAAAGTATATTTCTTTGCTTTATTGAATATCTATAACAATTGCTGTTATTTAAATAATGTGAGATCTTAAAGTAGATTTAGTTCTCTACCCGAATAATGGGGGCGCTGATTCCGCTTCAAATAGGCACAAAAAGCAGGTCTGTACGACAGTATATTATAAGTCTATGGGTCTGTATCAGCAATCCAGCGTACCTACTTGTTTAATAGAGATCAGTGCATCCGACGCATGGATTATCTTACTTGTCAAACAGTCAGGTGATCACTGATCAGCCTGCGTGGAATTGGAATTAATAACCCACAACCCGAGTTAAGAGCCACGCTCTAAACTACTAGACCACGGAGGCGTAATTAAAGACTGAGGCGAGTATTAATATAATATGATACCAAATGAAATGGCTATATAAGACAGTTTAATTGTTAATTCACACGAAAATCACCGTCAGCTGAATGTATGTGGGTAGAAAGGTCGTCAGTTCATCTACCAAAGTCACTACGCGACGCTCTCAGATACATTGAAAGCGCAGCATGGTTATTATAGTTATATCGCTAGCTGACGGGTTTTCCACCCTCATATTAACGACTGACGGTGGTTTTTATTATTAAAAAGGTATCAATATTCACGTGTATAAAATATTTCGTAAGGTATGAAATGACTTTATTTTTTAAAAATTTTTACATAGTTCAGTAACGCGACTGACGTTGAATCCCTCGTCTGCGAAACGGATGTTGACGTGCTGTTTTGGACGGTGCTTTTTTGGTTAAGCATGACCTCAATAATCACCCACAAAATTTTCATTCGGTATAAAATTACTTTTCGCATTTATTTTTTTTACAACTTTGAGATACTCTCAAATTTTAACCCACCACGGGTGCGGCGACAGACGCTCATTATATTATTGATTAATAAATATTAATCTACTACTGGACAAAAATTTGGCCGGTATGAAATGACTTAGAAATCACTTATAGCACTACCTCCCCTACGTCATACGGAGAACACTCCCTCCCAAGTAGGTATCCACGATCAGTGCAACATATTATATAATATAGCACACAATGATAATTCAGGACAAAGCCTGAATGATATAGATTAAGGAAAATAAAGAAAATAAGGAAATTTAAGGAAAATAAAGATTTTTTTGGTAGTAACCGTTATCATTGCTACTCCTCATGACATAATATTGTAGGCATTAGGAACTGAAGCAAAAGGCTTGTTACACATGACTTCCTAAGACAGTTTTAAAAAGTTTTAATAAAAAACTCTTTATGTTGGCTTAGTCGTAGAGCTGCATTAATATTAGTCAAGGCTGATATTCTAGCTCTATGAGTTACGACCTTGGTTACGACCTTCTACAGTCTCAACCTGGGAACAGTATAACATACTTTCACATCTTCCGGTCTGCAAGCCGGCAGCCTGGCTCCATTCCTACCGGAAGCTTTCCTTCTAAAAAAGCTCTACGAGTTGTTTTGTAATTTTGAAATAATCCATTTTAGCACATTGTGTTTAATTATTTCTTCGCTTGATAGAGATTTTGAGTCAGTTGATAAAGACGCATTATGATTGCCATGAAATTAAGTGTATTCTAGCAATTACCATAATATTAATATTAATAACATTAAATTTTTATACAATGTGTCTCAACACCGGTGTCCGATCCCTTAATGTTATAATATTGTAGAAGTCCTCGCACAAATTATATATAAAGTGGATTTTCAATTGTGTTAGTAACGCTAAAACTCGAAAACTGCTGAACGAATTGGGCTAATTTTAGTCTCAAAATATTCGTAGAAGGGAAGGTTTTTAAGTGTCTTGAAGTTCACCGGGACAGCTACTAGCTAGTCTATATCTATATATTATATAAAATTAAAAATTACAAGTCCTGACTGATTGACTGACTGACTGACTGATCATCGCAGAGCAAAAACTGTTAAAGTTACAGCCACGAAATTTGGTGAGCAGGGTCTTGGGTTAAAATTTGGGTTAAAATAATAGGGGTTGAAAGTTTGTATGAAAGTCCGTCATTTCTTAATTTAGAAACATGAAACTTTATTTTTGGGCTACTGAATAAAAATAAATAAATACGTATTTAAGCGTTTTTGGAAATTCTTCCCCCAAGGGGGTGAAATTGGGGTTGAAAGTTTGAATGAAAGAACGTCATTTCTTGAGTTAGAAACATGATACTTTGTTTTTGGGCTATTGATTAAAAATGAATAAATAAGTGTTTAAGCGTTTTTGGAAATTCTACCCCCAAAGGGGTGAAATTGCGGTTGAAAGTGTGAATGAAAGACCGTCATTTCTTAAGTTAGAAACATGAAACTTTATTGTTGGGTTACTAATTAAAATTAAATGGATGTATATTTAAGCGTTTTTGGAAATTCTACCCCCAAGGGGGTGAAATTGGGGTTGACAGTTTGTATGAAACTTTGTCAATTTCAAACCGATCGGTCTGATACTTTGCATGCATTTAAAGCTACTATGACGTAGGCATCTCCTAAAAAAGTATTTTAAAAATTGCACCCCTAAGGGGGTGAAATAGGGGATGAAATTTTGCATGAAACTTTTGTCAAATTTAAACTGATCGGCCTGAGTCTGTGTATGCATAAAGATACTATGATGTAGGCATCGCCTCAGAAAGGAATTTAATAAATTCCATCCCTAAGGGGATGAAATAGGGGATGAAAGTTTTTAGAAATTTTCTTAGACAAGACTGATTGAACTGAAATTATTAAAGATTGTAACCTAAACTAAACATACAATTTTCGAGTGTCATTTGATTAATATTGGCTGAGGTCCCGTTTTTACCCTTTGAGTAAGGGACCAAGGAGAAAATTATCCATCTCCGTTATTATAATTATTATAATAACGCGGACGAAGTCGAGGGCAACAGCTAGTAATATATAAAAATCTTCCGTCTTAGACGATGTACAACACGCTTTCGGCTTTACCGCGATTTTCCAATTTCTTCTACCTTTTGATATTCAGATAATGTTTTTGTTAAGTCACTGTCGTTATTCGGCGGTAAATTACGAGGAGTATATAATTAGTGTTACAGCTGGAACGTCCACATTCAGACCACAGCCATGAAGCAGTTTATAGTCTTGTTGTCTATCATTGCCGTTTCCGGTAAGCTTTTTTTAGAACGTGATATTTTAATAAATATAATAGATTTTAAGCATGAATCGCCAATTATATAATTAATTATTAATATTAATTATCAGTAGGTAACAATCGAGATTTGTAAATTTTAGCTTACGTCTCCTACATAATATTTTCATAAATATAAATTTTTATGTTCGTATTCTGTTTTTGGATATTTCTATTTTAATTTAAAAAAAATATTTTAAAACCTACATGTGTTTAGTCCCATAAAAGATTTTTTAAGAGTTGTAGTGATGTAAAGGTGTGTTCAAATATTTATAGAAATGAGCTTTTAAAATATTCACTAACATAACCAAGTAATAATACTTAGGGTTTCTACGTGTTTCTTATAGATATAATATAAAGATATATAATAGATTATTGTGAAAGTAGCAGCGCTGAAAGACCAAAAATTTTTTTCACTTTTGTATGGGCAAGCGCCCCCACGTCCCGATTGAGTTTCCCCATACAAAAGGGAAAAAAATTGGTCTTTCAGCGCTGCTGCTAGTTTCACAGTGAGCTCTCTTATAATATGTATTACGAATGAACTATAAAAATTCTGTTTTCAGCTGCAGCATGGGATTCAGGCCTAAGGGGTGAGTAAACAAAAATATTTTTGCTGTTTGACAGATACCTACAAATTACAATAATTCCAATTATTGCTCGAACCTAGGATTTCTCTAACTTATTTGTACAGGGTCCATTGGGCCCAAGCCATTTTAAACCGACTTCCAAAAAGGTGGAAAGGTGGTTTCTCAATTCGACCATATACAAGGTGTAACAAAACAATTAAATAATTACCATACCATTACCGTACCATTATAGAGCAAAATTAGGCCATAAATTGTGTTTTTTGTATGTCTTATTTTTTAATTTATTTTAATAATATTATTAAATATTAAAGTATACATATAACTAAGGATTTTGTGAAATATTCAAGTACCTACCTGTTGCCATTTTTGATATAGAGCAAAAAAGGCCAAAAAAATCACGTTTGTTGTATGGAAGCCCCCCTTAAATATTAATTTTATTTTGTTTTTAGTATTTGTTGTTATAGCGGCAACAGATATACTTAATATGTGAAAATTTCAACTCTCTAGCTATTACCGTTCTTGAGTTACAGCCTGGAGACAGACAGACGGACAGACGAACAGATATCGAAGTCTTAGTAATAGGGTCCCGTTTTTCCCTTTGGGTACGGAACCCTAAGAAGTGATAATACTTTATGGTGTGTATGTGTCCTTATATAAAGTTTATTGTGAAAGTACCCCTCCATCATGGTCCAGTGGTCTAGACTCTAGAGCGTCGCTCTTGACTCGGAGGTCGTGGGTTCGACTCCCGCGTTGGAAACAATATGTTATTTCCAAGTTTGGTTAGGACAATCATGCAAGCTGATCACCTGATTGTCTGCCAAGTAAGATGATCCATGCGTCGGATGGGCATGAAAAAGTCGGTCCTGCGCCTGATCTCTCGCCGCGCCGGTCGTGTCGGTCTGCCGTCCCACTGGGTTATGAGAGTAAAAGGAATAGAGAGTGCTCTTGTGTACTGCGCACCCACTTGGGCTCTATAAAATTACTCCTGCGTACCTGGCCTGGTTTCAATGAAACCGGTCACCGTCACCGAAACCGGTGTGGGGAGTATTATGTGAAAGTAGCAGCGCGTATACAATCAGGCGGCCCCTATTTCGAAATTGCAGCTCCTTCTATTTTCACAATTTTTATTGACCTGTATCACGTGTATCACGCGTTTCCCGTAGTCCCACCTTCAGGAGCAGGAACACCGTTGGGGTTTTAGTGGGTAGTCCCGGGTGCGGATGTACGTCCGCCCCGAGGAGTCCCACATACCTCGGCCCTTCCCCAGACCAGGATGCGTAAATGCATTCCCCCAACGCAAAAAAAAAAAAGGCTGTAGCTAGTTGTTTTTTATATTAGGTACCGTACTGCAAATATAAAAATCTGGGGTGTCGCGATGTCGTTGCAGAAACGCACAGTTTGGGAAGCCCTGCCATAGACTAATATAACAGCCAATGGCTATAGTATTTATTGATGGATATACAGGTGTACAAAACTTAGTGATAATATTTTAGGGTGTGTATGTGTTCCTTATATACGGTGTAAAAGTACCTAACAGCGGTGAAAGAGCAACTTTTTAAAGTTTTGTATGGGAAAATTCATGATGCTTGGATGCTTGCCCATACAAACACAATAAATATTTGCTCTTTCAGCGCTGCTACTTTCACATTGAACTCTATTTAAGAGACACATACATATCTTATAAATGATTATAATTTTGTTTTGTTACACTTGCACTCTGCAAAGATACTGTGCCATAAAATTAGTAGCGTGCGAATTTTGATGAATGCTGATTTATCAAAGATAAAGAAATCGGACGACCAAGCCGTAACCATTAGGTCCTATCTACAGTTTCAGATAATAATCACACGCGCGCCGTGTCGTTTATTCGGCAATAACAGTACGTTATCTAATTAATTATAGCTACTATCTACTCATTGATCTTCCTACTCCTCCTATTTTTCTTCTGATTAAATTCGTTGCGGGTCCCAAGACAGTTTAGCATGTCCCTCGGGCTCCCTGAGATCATATCAAAGGGTTTTCGTGGTTGGATACCGCTGTCGATCCTGGCGACACAGGAGATACAGTGGTGGGAATGTGTGGTGGGCCAAAGCCCGATTAAAAATACTATCTACTCAAGTACAAATAGATTAAAATAAGTCGGGGAAAAGTCTTTTCGCATTATAATATGTATGAACTTTTTCTAACGAAGAAATTCGATACATTTTAAAATTTTATTACAAAAAAGGTGAAAATGAAACACAAACCGCGAAAAAAATTTGTGATGTTTATGGACCTAATGCAGTATCTGTGAGAGTAGCGCAAATTTGGTTTAAGCGTTTTCAATCCGGAAATTTTGATATCAAAGATGCACGTCGCTCTGGTCGCCCTGTTACGGACAAAACTGATGCCATTTTTGAAAAAGTGGATCAATATCGGCATATTAGTAGTTACGATGTAACTGAAGAACTGGGGATTGACCACATAACGGTTTTGGCGCATTTGAAAAAAGCTGAGTACACAAAAAAGCTCGATATTTGGGTGCCTCGTGAGCTCACTGAAAGAAACCTAATGAACCGTGTACTCATATTTTGTGATTCTTTATTACGACGCGCGACATAATGAAACCGAACCATTTTTGAAGAAGCTGAAAATTGGTGGTGGAAAGTGGATCACGTACGACAAGAACGTGTGAAAAAGATCGTGGTCAAAGGTCGGTCAGGCTTCACAGACTGTGGCGAAACCCGGGTTAACTCGCAACAAGGTGATGCTGTGTGTGTGGTGGGATCGGAAGGGAATTATTCATTATGAGCTGTTACAGCCAAGCAGAACCATCGATTCTGAACTGTACTGCGAACAACTGATGAGATTAAAGCAAAAAGTTGAGAGAAAGCCGCCGGAATTAATCAACAGAAGGGGTGTGGTTTTTCACCATGATAACGCTAGACCTCACACATCTTTAGCCACTCAGCAAAAATTACGGGAGTTTGGCTGGGAGGTGTTATAATGCATCCGCCGAATAGTCCTGACCTTGCACCTTCAGATTTCGACCTGTTTCGGTCGCTGCAGAATTCCTTATAAACTTTATAAAAAACCTTTTGAATTTTTATATAAAATGCGAAAAAACTTTCCCCGACCTAATATTTACTATCTACAAGAGTAAATTATATTAACAAATAAGTAGAGTTCCCCTTTATGTGCCTAAATAATAATATAAAAAGTGAATTACTTAAAATTACTTTATACACAGCAAATAAATTTTTCACTTGCGATTATAACTCTATTATATTCTTTGGAGTACCCTGCAGCCTAAAAGATTTGATTAGTCTTTATTAGCTTAATTTTATTGTCACTCCTCTTGTGACTTTAAAGGATTCTCTCTCCATTACGTTAAAAAACATGATTGATAACATGATATTATAGCATACATAATCGACTTCAATCATAGACGAATATTCTACACGTTCGTAGTCGCAGGAAATAGGAATGGCCCGATTTTGGCCAACTTAGACTGGCCATAGACGGACTGCAAGTTGCAGTCGGGACCGACTGCTCTAGAGCGGTCGCGTTGAAATTTGCACCAACCGCTCAAGAACTGCTCGAGCGGTCCGTGTTATTGGACTTGCGGATTTGAATTATGTATGAAAACTGCAGATCGCCGTGCGGCGACCGCATCTTGCAGTCGAAACCGACTGCAAGATGCGGTCCGTCTATGGCCGGCCTTAGAGACATTAATGGGCAGCAGTTTATCCTATCCTCGCAATAATCGAACACCTTATACTTTTTAGTTACATTCGACATGGGGCCGAACCCAGGCATCGACTTTTTCTTCGACGTGCCGAAGACCATCGCCGCCGCCATCCTCGACCGCTGGTCCCTGACACAGCGCGTCAACACCGCACCCTACCCCTCGTTGATCCTTTACTGCCCAGCTGACAGAGTCCTCTGCGCGTACTATGACGACCTCGGCGATATCGCTGGACTGCAAATTGCTGTAAGTTCCGATTTCAATTTTTTTATTTGATGTGTCAAAGGATAAGGTGGAATGGGGTTTTTAATGGCGATATTTGGTTTTAGGGCTCCGTACCCAAAGGGTAAAAACGGGATCCTATAATTACTGAGACTTCGCTGTTTGTCCGTCTGTCTGTCTGTCTGTTTCCAGGCTGTATCTCGAGACCGCTACAGCTAGACTTCTGAAATTTTCACAGGTTGTGTATTTCTGACGCCGCTATAACAATCAAATACCTACTAAAGACATATTAAATGTTAGTAATCCATAATGACACCATGTAGACACTTTAAATTTTCAAAAAATCGTCAAAAATTATATGTATTCTTTAATCTAGACACGCGGTCGCGTGTCCAGCCAAGTTCCAGCATAACAGAATGGCGAGCAGCACCGTGTGTAATATTACACGAACCATTTGCAGCTACTTTTGACCCCCTCATAATTCAGAAACTATTTCACATAAACGTTTCAAATTTCGCTCATATAATGAGACAGTTTGCGAGATAAATGTATGCTCTAAATTTCATGAGCACAGCTCAAACGGTTATTAAGATATTAACGCCCGAAAATCTACATTTTTATTACTGACTGACTGACTGACCTATAGATCAAAATTCTAACCCACTTCCAGATTACCTAGAAGGCTGAAATTTGGAATCCAGCTCGATAATTGTATGTAAGCGTAGGGAAAAATCAGAAAACAAAAAAAATCGGTCAAGTGCGAGTTGGACAGAGCGAAACTAGGCAAAAATTGTGTTTTTTGTATGGAGACCCCCCTTAAATATTTATTTTATTTTACTTTTATTATATATTAAGAAAGGAAAAATATAATCAAAGATTTTGTGAATATTTCAAGTACCTACCGGCTGTCATTATTGATTTTGAGCAAAAAAAGGCCAAAAAATCACGTTTATTGTATGGGAGCTCCCCGTAAATATATTTTATTTGTAAAGTGAAAAAGTTTAGGAAATGAATAGAAGGTGACTTTATGAAGTATGTCTGTCTGTCTGTTACCTTTTCACGCCCAAACTGCTTGTACCGATTGTTCTTAAATTTGGTATGGAGATATAGTTTGAGTCCTGGGAATAGACATAGAATTCTTTTAATACGTCTGTACGTCTGTCCGTCTGTCTGACCGTCTGTCCGTCCATCCGTCCATCTGTCTGTCTCTCTGTTAGATAGCTATAATAATAGCTACACTTCCGCACAATAAGTTGTACCCTATAGTTATTAGTTGGAAATACACTTGTGTTATACCGTATTATTCCAATGCCTCCTGATGGTAGCTGCTTTTTCCATTCGCTTGGATTTTCTTTGTTTTATTCGTCTGATACTCAATAAGGCTTGGGGGCTGTTTCCCCACTTCCTGATAAGTTTCAGATAGGCTATCTACAACTTATCTGATAGAATAACTTGCGGATAGCATATCCTACACTTGTCGGGAAGTAGTGAATTAGCCCGTTAACGTTGCCATTGAATATTATAGTCGAATATTATGTATGTTTGAACTGGGAAGATTAAGGTGTCTACTGTCTACCTTTGCTCGGAAAGTTTTCTTGACAAAAAGTAATGATATCCCACCAAAAACATAAATGTAAATGGAGAGCCAAGTTCCATACAAACATTATTCTTGTCTATGGTCTTCGCCGTAAAAAGGATGGAGATCTAAATAAGTGCCAAGTTTCATGGAAAATCGAAATATATTGTATGTATAGGAAGCAAATAACATTACGAACAAATAATAGAGTCTATTTCTTTGCTTTATTGAATATCTATAACAACTGATGTTATTTAAATAATGTGAGATCTTAAACTAGATTAGATTTGACTTGGCTAGTTTTCATCAGAATTAAAATGTTTAATAACTTTATGAAATGACTGATGTAATGAAAATATTATATCATTACATGAGCTACATTTGAAACGTTTATGTGAAATAGTTTCTGAATTATGAGAGGGTCAAAAGTACTCAAAAGTAGCTGCAAAAATGGTTCGTGTGAACGGCTGCTCGCCATTCTGTTATGCTGGAACTTGGCTTGACACTAATTGGTTTCTGTGGAATCACTAATCTAAAGTTACTTTCTATATTCGCAGTTAGCCCAAGACGAGTTTACTGATGCCGTCTTCGACTGGGAGACACAAGGGTTCACGGAGTGGGTGCCCGCCACCCCCAGTGGGGAGATCAAGAAATACTGGACCATCCATCAGTATTTCGTTTCCGAAGGTACCTTTTGAATTTGGAACTTTAAAATTCCACAGTTAGTGGTTGACATTGTCTTTTAAGGAAACGCTAACGTCCTAATTTTAGGTGACGAGTGGAGCCAAAATCTTAGATTCTTTTTAAAATTTGATCATATTAGGTGCTCAGAGATAGGGTCTATCTAGGTTTATTTGTTTACACACACACATTTTAGCCATACTATAATCACGTATCATGGAAACTCCCAGCATATCTCCAACAAAGCGCATCAGATCGTCTAGTGGCGCGGAAGGAGGGCGTGCTGCTGCAGGAGGACGCTGTGTGGGTGACCGGCTTCCACCGCGCCATCGACCGCATATCCACCAAGCGCACCGACATCGAGAACAGCATCTACACCAAACAGGCCTGCATACCTTGGATGGGTGAGTATCAGATATATCAGATAATATCAGATAAATAAAACTTACAAAGTCATCAGACTCTGATGTTTTTTTAACCAAATGAAAGATATTTTGAGATGAACGAGCATTCAAATGCTGCTTGCATGTCGAGGGGTTCCTCCGCCGGCTCTTCTCGCAGGGCTAGTTTCACTACTTCGGTAGAGTAGATGAAAATCCGAAAGACTCGGATTTGTACGTTTTAAATATTAAGAAACTTGAAGAAACACAACTTGTGATAAAAAGCGTCAGACTTGAGTACTAAGGAGAAGATTGAAACAAATAGATATAGTATAATATATAATATATTTAGATATTTAAACAATTAGAGACCAACTTGCAGTCGAAAGTCGAAACTGCGTAAGCAGTTTTGCAGGAAGTGTATAACAAATGTATACCTATACATATAATAAAACTGCAGAAATGAAAATTCTGTACATTCAAAAAATAATAAGCGGGGGGTGTCACTACATCGCTATAGAAGTCAAAAATTTGGTTAGTTTTTTGTCTGTCTGTCTGTATGTCTGTATGTTTGTTTCAGCATCACACGAAAACTACTGATCCGATTTGAATGCGGTTTTCACAGATATATTTGCCTTCTTCCAACTTAACATCTGGTGTATAAATTTTTTTCCCCCCACCCCTCTAAGGGGACAAAAGAGGGGGTCAGATTTTGTATCAAACTTTTTTCTTTAACACGAAAACTACTGATCCAATTTGCATACGGTTTTCGCAGATATATTTGTCTTCTTCTAACTCAACATTTGGTGCATAAAAATCCCTCCCCTCCTCTAAGGGGACCAAAGAGGGGGTCAGATTTTGTATTTTTGTATGAAACTTTTTTTTTAATGGACTTACTTCATTTTATTTACTGTGTTTTCCAACTTAACATCTGGTGTATAAAATTTTTCCTCCCACCCCTCTTAGGGGACCAAAGAGGAGGTAGGATTTTGTATCAACTGATGAAGTAGAATTAATACTTAAAATGGCAAAACAAGGTTTGCCGGGACAGCTATTACCTATTATAAGATTAAGGGCCTGTTTCACCACTTTCTGATAAAGTGCCGAATAGGCTATTCACAACTTTTTTGACAGATTCTCCATACTTGTTATGTCAAGTTAATTGGTGGATAGCCTATTCGTCACTTATCAGGAAGTGGTGAAACAGGCCCTAAATGAAATAAATAAATAAATGATGTTTGTAGGTCGTCACTTCTACTACAACATGTCTGCGGAGACCACCTGCACGGCCAGCACCATGTACCCGTGGTTCCCGCTGGTGCACTCCGGCCAGCTCGTCGGCACCGGCTTCATCGTATTCGGCAAACTGCCCATCGTTGAAGGCCAGCGCAACTGGTTCGAGAGACCAGCCAAAGAAGAAGTCCAGGTAGGTCGTTGAATCTGATAGGTATGCTAATAAACTAATTAGGTTTCAGTATCGAAATCAGTGGGCAACGGAGCGGGGCGGAAGCCGTCTAGTGGGAAGTCGTTATCCTCCCTCTTTGTTGGGGATAAGGGCGCATCCACTTAATGTTACCTACATCACGCATTATGAGACACTTTTTTGAACTCTTTACGTAGCTAGGTAGCTTGTAAGGACCGTCGAAGATTGATTCATACGCAGATGGCGGACTGCTACGTCATTTGTTCGGGTTATGTCAATTCAAGTTAAAACAATGTGACTAAAAAAGGTCCGACATCGCCCTACGTAAGGTCCCGTTATATTATGATATGAATCTACTTCTCTGATATAGTACTTACCTAATAATAACACATATTTTGGTAAGAGCTGGTAAGAGTTAACGTGTGGATAGGCATAGAGAATGGCGAGGCGCTAGCAATTCTTGTTTCTTGGACCTCCACAGCAAGTGTGGATTGGCCTTAATATTTTTATAAACGATTGATTATGCCGACCGTGAGATTAACGAGATAATGATATTAATATTATGATAACAATTATATAAAACTACCACAAATTGACTTACTCACCCACCACCAGCAGGCTTAGTATAACAACATTAGAAACGGGAAAGAATCGACATACTGAGATATTTTAGTGATAAAATGCGACATGAGGGCGTGACTCGTGATCTCTCATTCAATAACATCTTACAACATGTAAGTAGTCGACATTCGACTCATGTTATGTCAATTCGATACAATATTTTGATCGGCGATACTATAAAGAAAACGCCTTGGCTAGGGGTTCTGGTAAGTCTATACCTAAAGGTTTTTTTTTCTAACAGGCAATCGTCCCCCGCGGCCCAAAGTGCTTGTACGACCTGGCCGGCTCACCTGGCTTAGTGACGATGCACATCTACTACGTCGAGAAACCCTGGACCATCGACTGCCTCCTCCAGTGAACATCACAAACTCTGAATAAACAGAATATTAGCATGAAGCAATTCACGTGTTGTTTTCTATAAATACTAGACGTAGCCCCAAGTTCGTAGTTCGTTGCGCTGGATATTATATTTCTCTCACGAATTGTTAAACAACAATATTATGTTATCTCAAAATGTTTGCTCAAGGTGCGCAAACAACATTCGTCATCATAATCTAACCGCAGAAATCACGTTTTACGGTATCATTTAATGATTTTATAATACTGGACTTAATACTACTTATTTGGGATTATGTACATATTCAGGCGATGAGATAAGATTAATCATATTTTAGAATAATGATGTTATCGATAACACGGAAAATCTAATTATTTGACCAATTTTCCGTATGTTTGAAATATTATGTATTTATTAATTTTTAGAAGTAGTACTTTTGTGTAATGTATGACGATATAAAACCTGTCATGTAAAGTTAACAATAAACGTATCTATGAAAGCAAAGTCGAATTGATAAAGATAACGCAAAAACAAGACAAAACATTACTAAAACATTTATTTATTAGTAAAATTATATCGACAGGCATATCTATGTTTTAACTTTTAAATAGATATATTCAGAAAAGTTGATTCTTAGGCAGATGGCGGACCTACATAATTTGGCCGTGTTAAGTCAAACCCATCCGACCGATCGTAGCTAACATTGTATGGACATAAGCCGACCAAATGACGTGGGTGCCCCATTTGCGTAGGAATCAACTTCTCTGATAGTACATTGGTGTCGAGAAACCAATGTACTATAAGATCAGCCACTGAAGAGATTTTTGAACTCATCGGCGACGGCGTTGGCGTATCTGTACGTGTTTAGCATCAGTCTGTCTAAAGCCGGGGCTGGCTTTATAGAGTCTCCGTTACTGAAAAATTATAAAATATTAATTAAATTACTAATATTTAATAAAGGATGTTTTTTTTATTGCATTATTATTGTTATCTATATATTATATTAATACGCGAGCGAAAAACTTTGGATCCTTTTTGACGAAAACTGCGGAGACGTAGGTGATTGAAATTTTGCACAGTTATAGTTTATATGGTGAAGGAGTGCATCGAACTAGTATTATTTTGAAATTATGCTTTTAACATTATTTTTTTTAACAAATAAAACTTTATACACACTACATCATACACACTAGGAGATTTTTATTTATAAGCCTATACACACGAATTGTACTCTTTTATATACATTTTATGGTTTAAGTCTGTTGCCAAATTGAAAAGTCTGTCATCATTTGACTTTATTATGAGGGCGACTAACCCAACAAATCAAACATCGTCCTTCTCTCTTCACACTCACGCCCGTATTTCATATGTCAGGTGAAAAAGGACGACGCGGATTCATCGCCAAATTAGGTTTTTCTTAATAATTAATTCGATAAATATACAACATTTAAAAAATCCGCTAGGTCGGTTTCTCAATAATAGAATTTTATACAATGTGTTAAAATATTGACTTAGTTCAATGCACGGTTATGGCAATAAATAAAAGCGGCCAAGTGCGAGTTGGACTCGCCCATGAAGGGTTCCGCAGCAGCAGTAAGGTTTATTTTTATGAAATTAAAAGGTTTTTGATTTATTTTTATATTTCAGTCGATTTAATGAAATTTAGATTAAGGTTTACCATTTATGACGTATAAAAAAAACTACTAGCTAGATCTCGTTCAAACCAATTTTAGTTGGTAGTTTTTATAGTAATCTACATCATATATTTTTTTTAGAATTATCATACCCTTACTTTAGAAATTAGAGGGGGGGGGACACACATTTTACCAATTTGGAAGAGTCTCTTTTGCAAACTATTCAGGTCAGAAAAATATGATATGAGAAACCTCAATATGATTTTTGGAGACTTATCCATAGATACCCCACACGCATAGGTTAGATGAAAAAAAATTTTTTTTGTTTCAGTTGTACCTATGGGGACCCCTAAAATTTTTAATAATTTTTCCATTTTTGCATCAAAATCTTAATGCGGTTCACAGACTACATCTACTTACCAAGTTTCAATAGTATAGCTCTAATAGTTTCGGAGAAAAGTGGCTGTGACATACGGACGGACGGACAGACAGACAGACAGACAGACAGACAGACAGACAGACATGACGAATCTATAAGGGTTCCTTTTTTGCCATTTTGGGTACGGAACCCTAAAAAATTGGTGAAAATTAGATGCATCTTTGTGAATTTTTTTCTATCGAGAAAATTTTAAGATATCGTGGTTTTGCTCAGATCAGATTCTTGGAAATATAACGTAGTATCTATTTTTAGAAAATGAAATAATTCGGGGCTTATTTTCAAATATACACTTACTTTACATATTTTTTAATAATACTATATAATAAATAATACTATATTTATTATATAGTATTATTATCTTTACAAGTTACAAGCTTAACTAAACTACCTAAATGTAGATTTTGACATAGTTTTCATATTATATTGTATTAATTATCAGTCGAACTCTGCCTTAAATATGTTAAGTAATTTTTAAATGTCTAACTGCCGCACTTTGAGACGAACATTCATTACTTAAATGTAATTAATTTAAAATTTTGACAAAAACCTCATAATCTGTCAAAATCTTTATGAAATTAAAGGTTAATCATAATTAAATGTCTTTGAGTGCGGCAGTAGGAGTGCGATCGAAAGAGTTCTAAACACTGCTGTAACCATAAACCTATAATGCATAGACGAACAAAGAGTGCGAGAGAGAAGAAAATCCTTTATGGAATTATAACAAGATGAAAAGAGAGAGGCAGTTTAATGTGAACTGTAACCACTTTTATTTGACAGGTCGTCACAAGTCGACACGCGTTTTTGTGCCCTTTCAGTATTTGAAATTTATTGTTTAAATCGTTTGTTATTTTTAACAAATACTATTATATATAGCAATGATAACTTGTTCTGTGAGTGATTGCAGTGTAAATCATAGGAATAATCCTGAAAAATATACATTTCACAGGTAATTAATCTTCATGTCCTAGTTGCTACGATGTGTTTATTTTTGCTATATTCTGTCTTTAGTTCTGTATTTCAAATAAAATAATATCAATCCTCCCTTTTACTTTCATATTTTGCGTAACTAAAGGTACTATTGTTCTTAAATTACACAATTTTTGAAGAAAAATTTTTCATAAAAATTTTTTACATATACGCTAGTGCTTGAATCAAATTTATCGATATACTTATCGGTATTTAACAATAACATAAAACCAATCTAAATGTAATAGGTGTGTAAGAGTATTATGATATGTATTTAATTTAAGAATAAATAAAATACTAAGTGTGTTGTTTACTTTCAACATTATATTTGCATTTCAAATAATGTAAGGGCTGATTTTTCAGATCAAAGCGCACGGAGTGCGCGGCCAAGTTCCAGCAGGCCGCGCGCATGCCGTGCACTATTTACACGAACGGTTTCGACGCACTTTTGACCCCCTTGTATCTCAGTGCCTATTGCGAGAGCAAAGATAAAATTTTACCTACCTAATTATATACTAGTACTTACGCAATATACCAAATTTCATACATATAGATTTGTTAGATCCTGAAATATTTCCTTGTAAAAATAGCTAATTTTGGCACTGACTCACTGACCGATAATCAAAATTCCTAGGCCACTTCCAGTTGTCGTAGCGTTATGAAATTTGGCACACAGGTTGTTTGTTATATGTAGATTAACAAAAAATTAAGAAATTTGAGAAATTGGTCAAGCGTGAGTCGGCTTCAAAACCTCTAGGCCACTTCCAGTTGTCGTAGCGTTATGAAATTTGGCACACAGGTTGTTTGTTATATGTAGATTAACAAAAAATTAAGAAATTTGAGAAATTGGTCAAGCGTGAGTCGGCTTCAAAACCTCTAGGCCACTTCCAGTTGTCGTAGCGTTATGAAATTTGGCACACAGGTTGTTTGTTATATGTAGATTAACAAAAAATTAAGAAATTCGAGAAATTGGTCAAGCGTGAGCCGGCTCATCTATGAATTTGAGATAAAAATCGGTAATCAAAACCTCTAGGCCACTTCCAGTTGTCGTAGCGTTATGAAATTTGGCACACAGGTTGTTTGTTATATGTAGATTAACAAAAAATTAAGAAATTTGAGAAATTGGTCAAGCGTGAGTCGGCTTCAAAACCTCTAGGCCACTTCCAGTTGTCGTAGCGTTATGAAATTTGGCACACAGGTTGTTTGTTATATGTAGATTAACAAAAAATTAAGAAATTCGAGAAATTGGCCAAGCGTGAGTATGCTCATCTATGAATTTGAGATAAAAATCGGTAATCAAAACCTCTAGGCCACTTCCAGTTGTCGTAGCGTTATGAAATTTGGCACACAGGTTGTTTGTTATATGTAGATTAACAAAAAATTAAGAAATTTGAGAAATTGGTCAAGCGTGAGTCGGCTCATCTATGAATTTGAGATAAAAATCGGTAATCAAAACCTCTAGGCCACTTCCAGTTGTCGTAGCGTTATGAAATTTGGCACACAGGTTGTTTGTTATATGTAGATTAACAAAAAATTAAGAAATTTGAGAAATTGGTCAAGCGTGAGTCGGCTATCTATGAATTTGAGATAAAAATCGGTAATCAAAACCTCTAGGCCACTTCCAGTTGTCGTAGCGTTATGAAATTTGGCACACAGGTTGTTTGTTATATGTAGATTAACAAAAAATTAAAAAATTTGAGTAATTGGTCAAGCGTGAGTCGGCTCATCTATGAATTGGAGATAAAAATTAATATGTACAAGTAAATACACTGAAATAAGATGAGGAGGAAAGAAACAAATTGGTATGATTCCTTAAAAAAAGTATTGAAATCTCACCAAAAACATACCTGTTAAAACGGGGCCAAGTTCCTATTCACTAATTGTTCGCCTTAAAAAAGAGTTGAAATCCAATTCAATGCCAAGTTTAGATGCACTTCCAAATCGATCATAATCATCTTCATCAACAGCCTGATCCTAAATACTTCTAAATTTGAACTTGGCAGGTATTCATGCTAGTAGCACTTGATAATGTATAATTTTTAAATTTAAATATAAGATATCTATGTGATTAAATTAACCTGCCAAGTTCAAATTTAGAAGTATTTAGGATCAGGCTGTTGATGAAGATGATTATGATCGATTTGGAAGTGCATCTAAACTTGGCATTGAATTGGATTTCAACTCTTTTTTAAGGCGAACAATTAGTGAATAGGAACTTGGCCCCGTTTTAACAGGTATGTTTTTGGTGAGATAGCTTTTACCTGAGTAATAAATAAGTAACTTTATAATGTGTTATTATTTACCCTTATAAGAACCTCATGTCATAACATATCCGACGATTGAAAAATCACCCCAAACGACAATGTGTGTCTTAGATACTTTTCAATCGTCACCTTTTTTTCTGCCAAATAAAATATATGGTACCTAATTTGAAATAGAAAATCTGCCAAAGTTGTATATTATTTATTTCTCATAGAAACTCAGGTAAACTAACTCGAACGCACAGTGTATTTTTTGTCCAAAAAATTGGCCATGCCATTTTTATTACTTAATTTTATAGGATTTGTGATTATAAATGCAGGACGAGAGTACCTGACTGCCCAATTCCTATAGAAGAATGCAAATTAGTACTTGAAAAAAAATTCTATGATTTCCAGAAAAAAACATAGAAACAGTTATAGCTCAAAAGTTTGATATTCTTTTAAGAATTTATTAATTGGTCTAAATAGTGTCTTAAAAGCCCTACGATAGCGAAAAACATCCAGGCTTTATTTGTTCAAGATAACGTATTTATGACTGACTTTATAAATTGATGTTTTAAATTTTTTAACGTCATGTCTTTTCATATTTGGATTTGAAACTAAGACTGAAATATTCTTTTTATTGATACTTATAACCCAAAAAAAATGGGATCCAAATGAGGCGGGGCATCGGAGTTATTCAATTTTATATAATTTTGGATAGGGTTGTCACCGCATAGTTCACATAGTTTAATAATATTTGAAGTAGGTTTTTATAATATGCTCAAAAAAAACAAAGTTCAAATGAGTAAAAAATGTTGATACAGAAATATTGACAACCCTAAAACCATAGTTACCAAGAAAACTTTAGAAGCCTTTAACTTCGGTGCCCTTTATTATTTGGATCTAAATTTTTTTACACGAATTCTTGTACATTTAAGTAGCAATTCTGTAAAATCCAAATAATTAGAAATACGTTCATAATAAATTAAAGAAAAAAAAAACATAAATCGTAAGTAAATCTTTAAACACTAATTATTTAAGAAATATGTAAATCAGGTTAAATTGTGTGTTTTTTTTTTATTATTGTCGATCAGAATAATCAAGAAGACAATTAAGTAAATATTTAAAAAGTTATGGCAGTTTTTAATTTCATTGAAAAAAAATTAAAAGTGTTTTTTTATTGTTCATAATAAGAAATTAACACATGTAAATACTAATAAATTACTTACATAACATTTCTGTTCAAGATTTCCAAAAAAAAAGGCATGGCCAATTTTTTGGACAAAAAATACACTGTGGAACGGACTATACTATCGATAGTAAAAGATACATCACTAGCACACGCACACATTGACAGATCGAAAATCGTCACGCATTTTCGGGTTGTCAGGTGGTCTTTACGTCAGTATATTATAAGTCTATGGCTGTAACTGTGAAGACTATGGGTTGATTCAGACCGCAACGCGACGCGTAGATGCATTTCTAAATTAGTATGGATTTGACAGATTCGCAAGACGTGTCGCGCTGACGACATCTGTCAAATCCATACAAATTTAGGTCGCGTCGCGTCGCGCCTCACCTCGTCGCGTTGCGCGTTGCGGTCTGAATTGACCCTAAGGGTGGATTCAGACCGCAACGCGACGCGTAGATGCATTTCTAAATTAGTATGGATTTGACAGATTCGCAAGACGTCTCACGCTGACGACATCTGTCAAATCCATACAAATTTAGGTCGCGTCGCGTCGCGCCTCGCTCGTTGCGTTGCGGTCTGAATTGACCCTAGAGAGACAACAACACAGATAATATTATATTATTATGAGAAGCTATAAATAGCTAAGCACCCAAAACCGTAAGGGGTTTCAAAACGGCAAAAAATTATGGTCGTCCCAAATAGTCGGCTACAGTAACCACTTCCGGTCGCTTTCACGCAAAGCGTTTATTTCTTTTTATCTTGTCTTTATGAGACACAAAAAGGGAAAATTCAGGTCACTTTACAGGTTCAAAAAACGTTTAAAATCAAAAAGAGATGTCTTGATACTTAGACAAGTGGCATTTATAATCACGATATTGAAGTAAGAAATCAAAAATATATATTTCATGTGGCATCGTAAACCTCATATTATTAAATAAGCAACCTATTATGTCGAAAATCGAAATACTTCAATATAATTTTAAATTTGCCTGAGAGCCCCTCATATAGATTTCTACAACATGACTGGTGAGACATTACCGATACTTATGAAGAGTACTCTGTACTCGATTCTCATTATAATTATGCAATAAAATTAGGTTCTTAATTTTTTCCGAATTTCCCAAAAATAAATGAATCATGGATACTAAGTAAATTACGCGGCTAGGCAAGTAGGCATACTATGCGGCCGGTGCAGAGGCGTGCGCTACCAAAGAAACACCACACAACTACCCCTCCCGCTCGCGGTGTCCATGCGTTGGACTACATTTACTCAGTGATCAATTGATATTATTTTTTTATATTATTTTTTTCCAACTAATATAATAGCCAAATATCACGTCCTCGAGTATTGAACATGTCTCACCAGTCACGCAGTATAATGTTCATTGACCAATTATTTTTAATTTTATTTAGAATACTAGACAACGTCTAGCAATGACCCTGTCTACAATATAATATCACAGTGTAAATAACTACAGTGGTCCAACGAACACGTCTAGACAGAGCAATCGTGCGGGGCGTGGTGCGGGGTGAGAGAGACGCGGTATCGATACCAGACTGCCATACACTCGTCTGGTACTTGTCAGCCGGGGTTGACGCTTTCTAATTTGATTGTTTAAAGTGGGTTGCGACTTGCGACCGATAGTGTTTCGTTTGAGTTGTATGTATGTACTTATTTAAATACATAATATACTTATTATTTCCGACATTTTTGATTTTTTTTTAATTTTTGATATTTTTAAAATTTCATACTCTGTTATGTTTTTTTCCTAATAGTTAAATCGAAATAATTTGTGTGTCTGATAATTTGAAGATAGGGAAGTAAAATTAAACTTATTTATTTATTATTGAAATTCAAAGTTTTAAAATAAAGTAAAAATCAACGATAGATACTTCTGAGTATACATTTTTCTTAAATGAAATAAGGGGGCAAACGAACAAACGGGTCACCTGATGGAAAGCAACTTCCGTCGCCCATGGACACTCACAGCATCAGAAGAGCTGCAGGTGCGTTGCCGGCTTTTTAAGAGGGAATAGGGTAATAGGGGAGGGTAGGGAAGGAAATAGGGAAAAGGATAGGGGATTGGGCCTCCGGTAAACTCACTCACTCGGCGAAACACATCTTTTTTAACCAGAAGAAAAAAAGTGTATTAATTTTATCAGTCGAATTAACTTAACACATGGTATAAATGGTATAAAAATAGTATGTATAATAACAAACAAGGAATTTTCTTCCGAAAAACAGGGAGTCACGTGGGTGTCATAAGCCTAAGTTTCAAGCCGCGTCGACGGCTATGAATGATTAGTTAATGTCGTGTCAAATAGCAAGTTTTTGATGACCTAGGCTTGTGAAACTTTAGGAAAATAAGACCTGTGTATTAAGAGTATGACTTGATGTAAGATTTTTTACATTTAAAACATTATTTTACATTTTTAAATATAAATATCAATTTTGATATCAAGCATAAATATCAATTGATATTATATCATGATATTATAATATATCCGATACATATTATGTATATCAATTGATATATTATATCATGCAAACCCTGAGCTTTTGTAAACGCATTTGTATTTTTATAATAAAACTCCTTATTAATTATACTTCTATATTTATTTTTTGTTCTATTCCCAGTATTCTACATACACATACTACGAATACACAAAATGTAGAACAGATTATAATAAAACACACTTTTGTGACAACCCTGAAGCAATGACGAATACCTACTCAAAGGCGGCATTTCGCGCGACTTCAAAGGCGTTGGACCACTGTAGTTATTTACACTGTGATAATATTGTAAAATATAATATAAATATTTTACTTATCATAATAAATATTTACCGGCATCTGATATTCCAAGGGTTATCAATGAAATAGATGTGTAGAGATATGACGGGGTAGGTCGCCGACAGCTTGTAGAGACACTCCGGGCCAAGAGGTATAGCCACCTGAAAACAAAATAATAGTCAAACACTACATTGAACTTACGAGGCCTGCCCCCTTAGACAAAGTATCTTTCGTTAAAAACGATGACGAAATTCGTTATCAAAATGTATGCGGTTTGACATAAGTCATCGCTAAATGACATTTCGCTTGCGAAGACTAATGTCAAATCCCATACATTTTGATAACGAATTTCGTCATCGTTTTTAACGAAAGGGACTTTGTCTATGGCCTCAGATATTAATATGTAGTGTAACGTTCACTTCGATAGATTACAATCTACCGAATAATACGTTAAATTGTAAGCAGTATGTTGTGGTTCACAATCTTTCGACCGTTCACAATCTCGCGAGATAGATTATAATCTAATGGCATTTACAATCTTACGGTAACATAAAATATATTATTTTAAAAAACCACACGACAATAGCTGCTATGCCCTTAATAAGTTAAAAATTTAAGGTCCACTTGATCAATCCGAGTTAAAGTTAACCTTAAATATCATGCCTTTACATGTTTACACACAATTATTGTGAAAAGGTATGCAGAATGTACCATCGCAGAAATTGATTCGTAGGCAGTTGACGGACCTATGTAATTTCATAATTTGGCCCTATCTGTGGGCCCGATTATGTCAATTCAATGCTAGTCCTGATCTGTCGGCTGGGTTTGATTTGATATCTGCCTCCGCCATCTGCCTATGAATCAACTTCTCTGATAGTACAATGTATCTTGACCACTAAATCTTGACATAGAGAAATTGATTTATACTCAAAAGGCATGGGTAGATATTCGTTATTCGATTGGTGTAATA
This sequence comes from Plebejus argus, assembly GCA_905404155.3. Lineage (NCBI taxonomy): Eukaryota > Metazoa > Arthropoda > Insecta > Lepidoptera > Lycaenidae > Plebejus > Plebejus argus. The sequence goes on from FR989930.1 coordinate 8,353,913, forward strand.
TTGTGCCAAGTGAAGTTTGATTGTCGGGTGGACATATTCCGACCAAAGCTACGCGTTGGAGCATGCGGTGCGGACAGAGCGTCGTCATTTACAATTGGTCAGGCACAGAAATGACGTTCTAGTGCACGCAGTACCATAGAAATCAATATAAAGCAACAAATCTGTTCGCTCCTTACGCTACGATTCCGATCCGGTGGAGACGCACCTCAAATAATTAGGTGCGTCTTATTCATCAACTTCTCCATGAAGTATTCAAACCTACCTCAGCTTGGCCCTGGCTCTTCTCGAGTATCTCAAACCACTCCCTGCCCTTGACCTTGGGCGTGAACTTGGCGAACACCTGGAAGCCCACCCCCACCAGATCCCCGCGCGTTGTCAGCGCGAACCACGGCAGCAGGTCCTCGCATCGCTTCTCTTTGGTCATGTTGTAGTAGTAGTGGGTACCTTGAAGTTTACAATTTATAGATAACGACATGTCTATAATAATAACTGCCAAAGCGGTTTCGGTGACGGTGGCCGGTTTCATTGAAATCAGGCCCTGAAGTCACGCAGGAGTAATTTTATTGTGCCCAAATGTGTGCGCAGTACACAAGAGCACTCTCTATTAGACGACCTCTGTGGCTCAGTGGTGAGCGCGTTGGTAGCTCAAGCCGGGGTCGCGGGTTCGAATCCCGCCAACGGAACAAAAAGTTTTCAATGCTCCCGGGTCTGGATGTGTATTAAATATATTATGTACTAGCTGTCCCGGCAAAGTTGTTTTGCCATATAAAGTACTAGTTGACCCGGCAAACGTTGTTTTGCCATTTAAATTATTTCTACTTCATCAGTTGATACAAAATCTTACCCCCTGTTTTGTCCCCTAAGAGGGGGGGGATTTTATACACCAGATGTTAAGTTGGAAAACACAGTTAATAATATGAAGTAAGTCCAAGAAAAATGTTTGATACAAAATCTGACCCCCTTTAGAGGGGTGGGGGAGGGGAATTTAAACAACTTAACATCAGCTGGTGTATAACCAGCTGATGTTAAGTTGGAAGCAGACAAATATATCTGCGAAAACCGCATTCAAATCGGATCAGTAGTTTTCGTGTGACGCTGGAACAAACAGACAGACAGACAGACAGACAGACAGACAGACAAAAAACTAACCACAGTTTTGGCTTCTATAGCGATCTAGTGACACCCCCGCTTATTATTTTTTGAATATCTTTAATGTACAGAATTCACATTTCTACAGTTTTATTATAATTATGTATAGATGATATAGTAAAAATCTTAAATATAATAATAATAATAATAATAGCTCCCACACCGATTTCGGTGACGGTGGCCAGTTTCATTGAAACCAGGCCAGCTACGCAGGAGTAATTTTATAGTGCCCAAGTGTGTGCGCAGTACACAAGAGCACTCTCTATTCCTTTACTCTCATAACCCAGTGGGACGGCAGACCGACACGACCGGCGAGAGATCAGGCGCAGGACCGACTTTTTACATGCCCATCCGACGCATGGATCATCTTACTTGTCAGACAATCAGGTGATCAGCCTGCATTGTCCTAACCAAACTTGGAAATAACATGTTTCCAACGCGGGAATCGAACCCACGACCTCCGAGTCAAGAGCCGCGCTCTGTACCACTAGACCATGGAGGCGTTAAAATATAATAATTATGTATAGTATAAAATTATTAAATATATTTCCGTTGTCTGGTACCCGTAACACAAGTCCTTTAGGTACTTAGCTTGGGGCCAGACTGACATGGTGTGAAGCGTCTATAGATATTATTATTGTTATTATTATTCCTTTAATCTCATAACCCAGTGGGACGGACGACCGACACGCCTTGCGAGAGATCAAGCGCAGGACTGACTTTTTACATGCCCATCCGACGCATGGATCATCTTACTTGTCAGACAATCAGGTGATCACTCTGTATTGTCCTAACCAAACTTGGAAATAACAATATGTCTCCAACGCGGGAATCGAACCCACGACCTCCGAGTCAAGAGCCGCGCTCTAAACCACTGGACCACGGAGGCGTCATGTCTGAATGGCGTCATGTAAGAATTCATAAAATTATTTAGGTTTGATATTTTTCTCATATTTATTATGTTCTCTACTATATAATGCAGTAGTCTGTAGTGTAGACAACACTAAGGGCCTGTTCCACCACTTTCTGATGAAGTGCCGAATAGGCTATTCACAGCTTTTTTGACAGATTCTCCATACTTTATCACTGTCAAGTTAAATGGTAGTTAGTCTATTCGGCACTTATAAGGAAGTAGTGAAACAGACACTTAAGTTACAATAATAGTAAATAGTTTAGTTATCAATAATTGTCTACACAAATCTTCCCGATAGGTACAGTACAGTCTAAGTATAAGACTTAAATATAAGACATAATATCATAAAAACTACTTTTCTAACATCAAGGTATCCTAGTTGCTTACCCATATTAGGAATACAGTTTTGCTTTTTGAAATGTGTGCTGTTGAGTTCGGCCTCCGTGCTTGGTATCCGGGTGAGCTGGTTGTCGAAATCCTTCACCCATACACCACCGTCTTGAAGAGTAGCGCCATTTTCCACCTGAGGTCCAGCGCCAGCCTTGAGAGATTCTAAATGGGGTATAAATTAGATTTCAATATAATTGTCTAAATGGGATATGAATTAAATTTCAATATAATTGTCAAAATGAGGTATAATTATAAATTATATTGATTTGAATATAATTGTCTTAAAAATGTTATAAAAATTTTCGTTTCGCCCGTAACTTCGTTCACGCTGTATATATTTCATGCACGAGAGTTCTGTCTCTTTTTACTGGAATCAGTGTATCTCAATACCACATTAATTCATAAAATTAATTAAGTGGTTTAAGCGCGAAAAAGTAAAGATATTTAAAAGCAGTCAGATAGAAAAAAGAATATTAAAAAAGTTTTGTTTTTCAAAATCCAGCGCTACGGAAGTGCTACGCGCTACGGAAGTGCTACGCGCTACGGAAGTGCTACGCGCTACGAAAATGCTACGCGCTACGGAATTGCTACGCGCTACGAAAGTGCTATGCGCTACGGAAGTGCTACGCCCTACGGAAGTGCTACGCGCTACGAAAGTGCTACGCGCTACGGAAGTGCTACGCCCTACGGAAGTGCTACGCGCTACGGAAGTGCTACGAGCTACGTCATATTATATTACGTCTTTACGCTCTTCGCAATATTTTGCCAATTACATTTTTAATGAACGTCATAATATCCATAATAATTATGTTTTTTAATTAAATTTTGGAAAGTTTCTAGTTTTAAGTGCGATCTTCATCCTCAGATAATTAAATTATTTTTATCTTCTATAATAATTATTAGGTTAATCTATTTTAACTGTTCTTATATTAAAAAGCCCTAAGTGCTACGCAATAACCCTATCGTATAGGGTTATACATATAAACCTAGTTTTTATAGGATCAAATGAGACATCTATAGATAGATATTTTGTAGACGGGATATTAAAATTAGTTTTATTATACTATTTTAAAAGTTAGATATAACGTTTTTCTATCGACGCAGAACTACCTTTAGGGATATGACTATTGAGTACTGACTAGTTATTAGAAATATAAATAGTGGTTTACAGAAGTTTACGTTAGTAACAAATTTTTAGCTGTAATTAATCATTTTAACAGACAAACATGTCGAGAATATTGTGCTGGGTTTAATTACCAACCAGAGTAATATTTGTTAATAGCGAGAACACAGTTCTAAATTTATTGCAGCAGTTACTCAACGCGGGGAAATGCTATTCTAAAGTAAACAACGATATTTAAGCTTTATAACATTTTAAAACGTTACGACTATTAGTGCATAGTTGTAAAAATATAATAATAATCGGCCAAGTGCAAGTCGGACTCGCGCATGAAGGGTTCCGTGCGGTTATAGCGGAAAAAAGGCGAAAAATTTTGTTTTTGTGTGGGATCCACTCTAAAATATTTATTTTAGTACTATTTATTAGACTACTTATTATAAAATTAAGGTAATTGTCAAAATTTCAAGTGCCTAGCCTAGTGCCTACTGCCATTATTGATTACGAGCCAAAAAGGTCAAAAAAATTACGTTTGTTGTATGGGAACCCCTCTTAATTAATAATTTTATTTTGTTTTTAGTATTTGTTGTTATAGCGGCAATAGAAATATTATACATAATCTGTGAAGCTTCGTGCTATGCGACGATACTATAATTATATTGGACGATACACGCAGATCGTCCAATAGTATCGGTTTTAGCGCGAAGCACTACGCATATGCGGCCGCGGTATGACGAATGACAAAGTGTCATGCTCTTTGAAAATATAGATGAAGTTGTTTATAGAAGCGATCGTTCGTACCTTCGGAGACGTAGTACTGTGTGATAGCCCAGTAGTCTCTGGGAGGGTCGCCTTCACCATTAGAAGTGCTCCACTTCGTGAATCGCGTCTCCGGCTTGAACGTCGGCGATTCGAACTCGTCCACTGGAAACTAAAATTATACATAGTAGATAATGAGTCTATGCACAAAGACCAAAACGAGTATATCATATTATTATTTTAATTTAAGATTACGTTAAAATACACACATTATTGACCAAAACCAAGAACTCTGGTTGAAAAAAATATTTGTACGTAAAGCATTACTATTTGTGCATTACCTATAATAACAGTTACGAGGATTACTTATGATGATTATCCAGAAGGTTCTTAAATGGTTCAGCATTGTTATGGAACGATAAACTATTTGATTATACCTTGAAACGAATTTAGTTCGAACATACTCATACTACGTACAACAGCTCACAGTTTGCCTGTGGTCTTGCAATATGTCCGTTGAAATAAATTAGATAAACGTCTCAATAATGTCTTGGCGATCACATTAAATTGGTCAATCGTGCTATCAGACTGTAATTTTTGAAATATAACTGGCGTATTGAAGACAATGCAATAGAAATATCTGGACTATCATTATTGGTATTGAGTACCTTCTGGAATGGCATATTATTACCTAACTTCATTCTTTATATTAGTACTAAGAAGCCTGCAGTATTTCAAGTCTGACTGTTTCAAAACTGACTGCATAATAATACCAAGAATCTATTTACTCAGTAGTTATAATATTATAATATTCGTATCGTATCTAAGTCGAGCGGGAAAGGGAGCGCTTAAGCGATGCCCCTCTGAGCAAATACAATTATCTCTCAGATTGCCGACCTCCCAGCGTCTTAAGGACCTTTATTTAAAAAGAGCTTTAATTTGAATTTAATACACTTTTACAGTAAAACTAGATTGAAAGCGGGATCTCAAACGGGAACCGGTAATTTTTCCAGAGATTCTATGATATAAATTTTAATAGACGTCTCCTGTGACTCGCAGCTTATCTCCTTGCCGAATTTCATTAAACTCGATTCAGTGGCTTAAGCGTGTAAACTGTAAAGCTAAGAAACAACCAGATACCCTTTGCATATTTTACAATATCATATAACTACTAAAATGTGTCTGCCTGTCTATTAGTATGTACGGATGAGTTCCGTTGAATAAATTATAAAGTCAAAAGAACACTCACAGCAATTTGTAACCCCGCGACGAATCCTGACGGGTCATACAGCGGGCATATTAGTTTGTCCGGGGTACAGTACAGGCGGAGGTCGGGTAGCGGGCCCGGGGGGCGCTCCGTCCGCCGCCACCCCTCGACCTCCGCCGCGCTCATCGTCCGGGGGATCTTGAAGAAGTACTCCTTGTCCGCTAGAGCGTCCGACCAACCGAATTTCACTGAAAACATTTTTGAAAATCGAATCATAAACGGCTGAATAGTCGTTGAACATACTAAAAAAATACAGCTGATCGTATTTAACCTCGTCCATTTTGGAAGTCGGTTAAAAAGAGCAAAGTTATTGGGAAAAATGGTCTCGAAATTATAAGGTATAGATACGAATACTTTAGGGTATGTATGTATCCATTACCGTTTTACCGTGGAAGAGACATGTTTCGGCAAGAATGGGCCAGCTCGACCGGAGAAACAGCACAGGCTCACAGAAAACCGGCATGAAACAGCGCTTGCGCCGAGTGAGTAAGTTTACCGGAGGCCCAATCCCCTACCCTTTTCCCTTCCCTACCCTGCCCTACCCTATTCCCTCGTAAAATGCTGGCAATGCACCTGCAGCTCTTCTGATGCTGCGAGTGTCCATGGGCGACGGAAGTTGCTTTCCATCAAGTGACCCGTTTGCTCGTTTGCCCCTTTTTTCATAAAAAAATTTATAATAAATATAGAGTACACTGTCTAGCGCTGCTACTTTCACAGTAGCTTAGAGGCCAGCTGCTTTAGTAGTAAGAATAGTAATTCTACTAGAAAAGTTAAGAAAAAAGTCTTATACAGTATACTTAGCGCTGCTGCTTTTACAGTTGACTAAAATATTATTATGATCACTTTGTTTTGTTACATCATATTTATTACGAACATTATACATACATACAAATTACAAACGAAATTACAGTTCGTCCCAATTGTCACTAGAAAAAATGCGAAATCATAAAATACCAGTTTCATTTAGTTGCTGGTTGTAGTTATATTTTGTAGTATAAATTCTTAATATTATATATTTAAATCACCAGCGGGCAGCGTATGTAAAAACAGGTATTACTGCATTAAATAAAATAAAACACTAGCGTTGTCCTTGCGCAAACGTTGCTCGTTCGATGTTTAGAATTTAAAATAATGAAAAACTTATAAATATAATAATAATTATTGCAGTTTATTACAACTATAACAACTAAAAAAGGTTCAAGACAAAATATTATGACGAAAAACCTTTTACGAAACCTCAAAATGCACATTTTAGCTTACCCCGAAGTCCATTATATTGAATACCTGCAACAAATTAACAATAAAATGGATTTAATTTGTTTTGTCAAATTCTATATCGATATAAAGGACTGAGTACTGACCACGATTTACTTAACTTTACAAACCTTGATTACCTTATAACTTCTTATTATGTAAGTAATGACTTTTATCGCGACATAACGATGTCGCGATAAAAGTAGCATTCTGTGCCCTTTTTTGTGGTAGCTAGTCACTAACTCATCAAAATCGCTCCTATAATAATTTCGGAGTCCATTTAATCTTTAAAACAATGAAATTTTGTTTTAAAGATTTGTTGAGAAAGAACTTGTGTTATAAAAATGTATTTTAAGGGCCCGGGTTACCCTCGAAATTTTCATACATTCTTAATACCAAAATCATTTTCTCATACGAAAATATTTAACATGTTTGAGTTATTTTTCAGCTTAAGATAGTAATTACCTAGGGTCCTGAGCAAATTTTTTTTACAAAATATTTAAATACTAAAAAAAATTTTTTTGTGTTTAAATATTTTTTAGTAAATTTACTACTAAATATTTAAACACCAAAAAATAGACAAAAACACTAAAAAATATATAAATAAATAGTAAATTTACTACAAAATATTTAAATAATAAAAAATATTTTTTAAAGTTTAAGTATTTTGTAGTAAATTTACTATTTCTTTATATATTTTTTAGTGTTTTTGTCTATTTTTTGGTGTTTAAATATTTAGTAGTAAATTTACTAAAAAATATTTTAACACAAAAAAATTTTTTTTAGTATTTAAATATTTTGTAAAAAAAAATTTGCTCAGGACCCTAGGTAATTACTATCTTAAGCTGAAAAATAACTCAAACATGTTAAATATTTTCGTATGAGAAAATGGTTTTGGTATTAAGAATGTATGAAAATTTCGAGGGTAACCCGGGCCCTTAATTGTTATAATATAATATTATGTGTGCATAATAAAGAATATTTATATTCTTAACTTATCTTAAATTTTTCTTATTTGCATAGAGATGTAGATGGGCATTGGTCAATGCAGTAAAAAAGCGAGTAATTGTGAAAGTTCTATCTGCTATCTTCTATCGTCCATTAGTAGGGCTGCCGTAGACTTTATAACAAAGTTGTTCCTTTGTGTCTTTGTTATTTTATCAATGTTACTTCAATGTAATAAATTGTATAAATAAGTAAAGGTGTACGCCATAAGCGCCAAAGAGTCTCACCACTAGCGACAGAAGCGAGGGCTACAAGTGCAATGATCTCCTTCATTATCTTGGCTTGGAAGTTCACAGGACAATGAAAACCGTCTTGTATCAGATCAGAGTGACTACTGCGAGTCGCGGCGACGACAACAACATCAATTTATACGTACCAATAAAACTGGTCTGCTTCTGAATTAATGTAGCTCACATTCATATTTTTATTTGCTTTGCAAACTTTCCTATGTGTTTACCTGTATAAAACCGGAAATATAGGCGCGAGATGGCAAAAATGTTTTGTTAATTTTTTTTTAAAGTTATGATAAGTTTATCAATTAAAAGAATTAAAACTCTATCATTTCAAAAGAACTATCTTTGTTTTATTATTTTTATTTTTTTATTTTTCAACAGTATTGGATACATAATATGTCATGGTAGAGGTAGGCTGCTGGTAGAGCTAAGTGGAAATTTTGTTCTTGTATGGTATCATCGGTTTTTGTTTATTTCTTCCTTCCTTATTTTAAAAACATACCTACTTAAAGTTGTTAAGGATCGCATGAGATGTATTGTGAAGAATGAAACTTGAATTTAGTACAATTACATAATACACGTAGAGGATTAAATATAAATAATGTAATATAACCAAATGTAGAGCATTTTTTTTTATAATCTTATTCTCTATTCTTTACTAATCTATATCTGTTTACTAATCATTAATTACTTAAAACGCCTCAGTTGTGGTCTGAGCAAAAACGATAGTTGATAGCGATAGCACGGCGCCGACTAGGCGTCACTTGTGTAGTATCACGATGCTGGCATTGAGCCCACACTTAAAACATTTATTATTTGAACCGTTTATATAATGTATTTTATTAAATTATAAGTTTTAATGGTTCAAGACAAGAGCTGAAGAGATAGATTAAGGCCGGTATAAATAGTCAGTACTCAAGACGCATCTCGGTCTCAAGACATGGTTCAGGCTCTGTGATTGGTTGGCTGTCAAAATTTGGACCAATCACAGAGCCGAACCGCGTCTTGAGAGTGGGTCGCATCTTAAGTACTGACTATTTATACGGGCCTAAGACAAGAGTTGAACACCTTATGGTAAGTAATAGCAATTACAGTCTACGGCCAGTTCCCCCTTTAGCTCCTTCAGTGTTGTGAGTTGAGTCCTTAAAATTTACTTAGATTTCCGATTACCACAGTCACTCGACAAAACATAACGTAAGCGTTGTTGGGTTTTTTGTTTCGGACAAATAATATCGCATTTTCGTTACAAAGCTTCATACAATAATTAAAGAAATCATTTGTGTTTTTTTGCTAACTGCTAATATTAGGAATGTTAGCAGTTACAATTAAAGGAAAAAGGTATGTATGTAATATTATTATGTATAACATTATTATCTTAACTTAATCATGCTTATATTGCAAGCTTAAAATTATGTCAATGTTGATTATGTTGTTTTACTACAGGCACAGGTAACTCATAGAGAGAGAGAGAGAGAGAGAGAGAGAGAGAGAGAGAGAGAGAGAGAGAGACTAGAGAGATGTTACTCTGTTATATTAGCTATTAATATACAAAATCTATTTCCAAATAATACTATACGTATCAAATGCGGGCTATGATAACAAAAATTATAAAAAATTATAAAACGACGCGCTGCCATGGCGGTTTCAAATCGTAACATTGGAAAGGATAACAAATATTCTTTTCTGAACGACACGCGACAAAACTATACGACATATTATTAAAAGATATAAGTAGGTACCATAAAGTTAATATACCTAGCGGAATATATTAACTTTATGGTAGGTACCAAAATTTTCATTTTACTTAAATTCACAAATCAGAAATCACACAAAAGAAAGATTTAAGCTTTAAACCAGCAAATAAATCGTAGAGATATCATCGTGTTATCGCAACGTTAGGCAAGTCATTAATTTCTAGAAACTGTGGTTTTGCAGTCGGTTTATTTCTCCTTCGATGTAGATTTGTATTCAATGTTGATATTATCTGTAACCACGCAGTTATAGTAGATACTTTGCAGTATTCTTTGACTCAATTTTTTACATCTTTGCATGTTATGGTAAGTTTAAACTTTGCATTAAGAAGGATGGAAACACACATCAGAACATGTGACCGATCGAAAATTCGTAAGACGGAGGGAAAATAGACTGCCAGTGAGGCCTAGGATCTAGAGGCCATACTTGGGCCATACCACAGAATAGATAATAGTACAAGTAGCCATACGAAAGTATAACCCGTTGATTTTTTTTGGGCACAAAAACCTTTTTTCTTTACTTCTTTGGATAATAAAATGTTAAACTTAATATCAATCAAATGCTCAATATGGATAACTACATTATACAATATTTCGCATATTATGAATTTGACTAGCCGCATACGTGAGCATTCAATAATTTCAATACCTAATCTAGGACTAGGCCGGGTGAATCCTGCTGGAATTTTAAATTTCGAAACGATATCATCAGTGCAGGGAATGCCCAATGCCGGTCGTTCAAGGCGCATGGTAATGCGATAGTCATGACACCAATTTCAGATCCGGCGTGTTTGCCCGGCTTTGTTGCGCGCTCGCGTGAAATCATTTATTCCGTTTGTGTTTTGTCAATGTTGTTATGTCGCTGTTTGCCGGTAATTGTCCAATTTTGTCCCTGTTTAAAACCGAATTAACGTGACATGACACGGTATGCTTTAGTTGAGGTTATAACCGAATTTTAGCTTTATAGTACCCTGTCGTATGAGCTTTGTTTTGAAGTGATAGGTACGAATAAATAGAAATTGTAACAAAAATCTTAATTTCAACAACTTGAAGTAGCGAGAAATTAATATTTGTCCCTAATAAATAAGCAGATAAGAACTAATTTACTAGAAGCACAAAAGTTAAGATTATTTATTTGGTGAAAACTGGCCAAGTGGAGAGGATCGTCTATCACAATTTTTATTTATACGAGCAGTTTGAAACAAGTTAGGTATTCGACGTAGTAAAGCTTGCCAGCAAAAAGGGTTTTACTTTGCCAAAAATTGAATTAGGTAACATACGCCCTAACATGTATAAAGTGGGACACTTGACCTTAAAATATAGAGTTTCGACTTTTGGAAAATAAACTTCTTTTTAGATAAAACCTAGCTGTCCCGGCAACGTTGTTTTGCCATATAAAGTATTATACCCATGTTATTTTATTGAAGTGACTAATAAGTACGGCACCATGGCAACGTCCATCGCTATCCCGTCGCACAATGGTCGCCGTCAGTCTCGAGTTGTAATAATTTCTTATAATTTATTAAACAAATGCACTTATCAATATAAAAAGTACCCAGTAGCCGATCCTCAGACCCACTGAATATGCATATAAAATTTGGTTAAAATCAGTAAGGCCGTTTCGGAGGAGTACGCGGTCTAATATTGTGACACGAGAATTTTATATAGGCATAAGATAAGATGTTAATTGTTAAGGCATACGTATTTTTATACAAAGACTTTTTTACAATATTTAAATAGAAATAATGATATTTACTTAAATAATATACTTAAATGAAAAAAGAAACTCAAAAGAAAAAAGAATGTGGGTTAAAACGTGTCGTATGATGGCTCTCGATGCTCTTCAGTCTTCGTCAGTAAGGATAATCTCGATTCACGATGTAATCCCTCACAAAAATTCCTCACAATATCGTTGTAGTTATACTCAATGATAGAGAAATCTGCGAACGAATTTCCGCTTGTTGTTGCAAAATTATTAAGAACTTTCAGAGATCAGACAAATACGAATTTGCTCTTCTCTCCGTACTGCACCATATTATTTGCTATACATATATCATAAAATATCTATCATTTAAAACAAAAACACCCTTTTATCTGGGATGATGATGATTACAGTTGAGTACAAGTTTTATGAATTGAGAGAGCCACGGCTCGGAACGACAGTACCACGAGTCACCCTTACAGAAAACGAACACGCATTCTTTCCCGTATTGCTCATTAAATTTTACAAAATAAATATCTTAAATGCAACAAAACTATGATTTATTCTACATAGTATAACGTTAAGTATAAGTAGAAATCGCCCGTATTAGTTAAGTACCTACACGCGTTTTTCGAGGACGCAGACATCCCGGATTTTCTTGTCACTCGGAATGAGTCGCCACGTGACAGTGACAAATCGCTGGCGACTAGCACCGGATTCGGGGTTTTACATCAATCTAACGTCTTATCGACGTTTGATCAATGATTGTCCCCATTTTGATGACTTGATCTCTGTGTAGGTTGAGGTTGATTCTAAATTTTTTGGAAAATTAATGCAACTTCGTGCCTTGTTCGATTCAGTCCGCATTTAGCAGCAATAAAATACTATTTTATTATGTAGAATCTACATTGTAGATTCAGTCAAATAGGGGCATGAAATACAGTTGTTAATTGGACGCTGTTAAGTATCTATTATTGAGTTATGAATGCAATAATTATGTTCTTAAGATCATTTAGAACAAAATTTAACAAAATAAAAAAAAATGTGGGTTAGAACACAAATGCTTAAGAGCGACCAATAAGTGTCGTCTAGTAAAAACCTACCAGCCTGTGGTATGAATATTTTAAAAAAGATTTGGAAATACAAGTTACATTAACTTACAAGTATGTAACATGTAACACGATAAACACTAGTTTCGGTTATTTAACTAACATGCAAATTATTACATAACGAGGCATTATTGTACGTAATATGCTAACAGTTGTGGCTGATTAGCGATTAACTGGTAGTTAACTTTAATCTCTATTTTCCGATAAAATTAATTGCTGTAAATAATTAACTGAACATAACCGAGTTACGAGTTTAGATTTCCTATTAGAATTCTCCTAACGTCCGTAGTTGATATATGCGCCATACAGTCCACACACAGCTCGAAAATTGGCATATTGCTTATCAGAGAATAGGGCAAGTGTCTGTACTGGGTTCCGGTTCCCAAACACAAAGTATGCTATTTTACATAATATCAGCTATACTCACTATCTATACTTTAATACTAAAACTAATATCGGTTTTGGCTAATATTTAAGCTGTTTTGCCCTATTAGCTCCGCCAAATTTTGTAACTTCACAAGGTCTGACCGGGCATAACACCTCACTCGGTCGGAAGATCTTCCTTTGGGCCTCCACGCATTATACCCCACATATTTAAAAAGTTATGGCAATTTTTAATTTTATTGAAAAAAAAAATTAAAGTGTTATTTATTGTTCATAATAAAATACTAATAAATTACTTACATAACATTTCTGTTAAAGATTTCCAAAAAAAAGGCATGGCCAATTTTTTGGACAAAAAATACACTGTGCATTGTTAAGTTTATTTACCTACATAAAAATTACACTATTTCAAAATTTTGTTGTCGAAAATATTAATATTATTCTATAAATTTTATAGAGGTATTTTTAAATTTAAAACGTTTCTTTATACATATTATGTAGCAGGCTTCAACTACCTTGAACTTTCAGAATGACCCAACCAAAATAACCAAATTGTACAAGTCAAAAATCATTTGGATTTCAAATGTTTGGTGTGCTCTGTGTGGTGTGATCATGAACATCGTAAAACCCACCGCACCGCCATTATAAAGGTTGGGGTTCGTAATTAATAACAGACATAATTTATAAATTAAGATAACAGCTTAGTAAAAAAACTGAACTCTATGTTGAGACTTACAGTAATTTGGTCGCGATGTTAATGTTTTTCAGGAGTCATCGCTTTTTAAACTGTGATTTCCGGAAAATAATTTATTACCAAAAAATGATTTAAGGTAACAAATTATAAAAACTATAATAATACGATGGTAACATAGTTATGATAAGGTTGAATAAATTTGAACTAAAACATTTTAAATTTTAATTAATCGGCATACTCTACATAATTTGAGCTTTTCAAAGAGCTCAAAATAATATATGCGTGAGCTTTTGTAGCTCTACAGTTGCTGCAGAACTTTTTAAGAGCTTGTAATATACAAAGTTATTAATTTATAAAAAAGCGGCCAAGTGCGAGTTGGACTCGCCCATGAAGGGTTCCGCAGCAACAATAAGGTTTATTTTTATGAAATTAAGACGTTTTTGATTTATTTTTATATTTCAATCGATTTAATGAAATTTAGATTAAGGTTTACTATTTATGACGTATAAAAAAACTACTGGCTAGATCTCGTTCAAGCCAATTTTCGTTGGTAGTTTTTATAATAATCAACATCATATATTTTTTTAGAATTATCATGCCCCTACTTTAGAAATTAGAGGGGGGGGACACACATTTTACCACTTCGGAAGAGTCTCTCTCGCAAACTATTCAGGTTAGAAAAAAAATGATATAAGAAACCTCAATATGATTTTTGGAGACTTATCCAGAGATACCCCACACATAGTTTAGATGAAATTTTTTTTTTGTTTCAGTTGTACCTATGCCCTAAAATTTTTAATAATTTTTCCATTTTTGCATCAAAATCTTAATGCGGTTCACAGACTACATCTACTTACCAAGTTTCAATAGTACAGCTCTAATAGTTTCGGAGAAAAGTTGCTGTGACACACGGACGGACAGACAGACAGACATGACGAATCTATAAGGGTTCCGTTTTTTGCCATTTTGACTACGGAACCCTAAAAAAGAGGTTCTATAATTCTATCATTTACAGATCGGCGTATTTTAATAATTGTGCAAAAACAACAAAAAGAAAATAAAGAACATAATATTAAGAAGAAGATACATAAGTGAAAACAATTTGAATGCCGGATATGAAAAATATTTAGTTAATCATAATAAAGAAGTTACGTCTACAATAATTGTTTTTCGTCTTTCACACTTTCCTTTTGGTTTGAATTTTTCCCAGAAGGGCTCTTTGTCCGTGTTTTGTGATATTGTAATTGTAACCGCCCGGCGCCCGCACCCGCGTTCCACCAGCCGAAGCAATTTATCAGTTGCTGTCAAAACCTTTTTGTAAATCTCTGTAACTTATTCTCGAATAAAGCTTCAGATTTATTTGTGGAAAATTAAATCCTTTCATTTGATTTCTGCTCATAATAATTATCAAGATACCGTAGAGTCTATCCTATTAAGCAGGATTTTATGTTTCCTTTATTTCGATGTGGGTTGTATCAAATTGTATATGTAGTATGTATTACTTGGTACTACTAATATATATTCTGTGGTATTATTTACATTCATTTTAGCCTAGAGAATATCCGTCCTATGTACAGTACATAAGTTGCAAAGAACTATAAATCTATCAAGTAACTACTTACAATACTCTCTTATTCTTCTTATGACATCTCTAAAACATCAAACATCATCCGGTGTCGCAAAAAAAATCCAGTTCATAAATAAGAATCGGATACCGAAACCGGTCCGATCACTTTCCTTAGCTATTAACGAGATCCATCTCCGATGAATCAGAGATCAGTGTTTCGGGTGCTTTCTTCCACACCTGTCCGAGCTCGATCACGGATGCAGACACTTTCTACTGGTGGGAAATGAGAACAACATTTTGCATGGCCTTGTTTCGTGGTGGCTCTGGCGATCAGTCGCTAGCGGACTTTCGAGAACGTTGGTCGTGTCGAACGAGAGAGAGTGTGTTGGGCGCGAAACGTCGCGAGTGAAGTGGTTCTGTGTTGTGTGTTTTGGATCTGTCAAACCTGGAGCGACACTCTTCATCCCCGAGGTGTGTTATGGCTTTATTTTTCATCCCACAGTGCTTGTTACTTCACTAGTCGTGAAATGTGAAAGTAATACGGCAGGCGAATAAGTTATATGAAAACTTTCATCAAATACGTTCTTGTGAATGTTAAACATGTTGCTTGGCGGTTAAAATGAAAGCAGTAGGTATTGCTTGAGTATTGCAGAAATCTAGGAGAAGCCTTACTCTATTAAATTTCCTTAGGATAGTGCAAAATAATTATTGTCAAGGTCGTAAAAATATATCAAGTATATTTTTTTATCATAAGATAGTAATAGGTATAAGATATAAACTTATTGAATGTTATAATATTTTATTTTAAAAATTTTAATAGTTGATTGAACAATATGTAGAGATCGACAAGCCTGCATGCCTGATTCAAGAACGTTAAGACTTAAGTTAAAATCTTATGTAAATATAATTATGAAATTAAAAAGTGTAATAAATTACATTATTTACGTATCATGTTTACTCGTAAGAAAGTAAATAAAACATGATTTTGAACATTGTAAACCGGTAATCCGTAATAAGTGAAATTGTTTTTTTACGGAATGCGGAATTTGTAAGCGCCAAGAAAGCACGCGATGGTGAAGGTCAAGCTGCTGACAGAAATTAATTTCGCTGCAATTTGTGCCGAGTGAAACTTACATCAAGCCGCAAAACATTACAACACGATTTAGACATTTTTTGTTTAGGTTTATGTATTTATATTTTGCTATGATTGTGTACACATACAGTCATCAACCAAATTGCCATGTAATGTACCTAATATCAGAGAAGTTGATTCCTAGGCAGATGGCGGACCTAAGTAACTTAGTCACGTTAAAGTTAAACCCATATCCGACCGATCACAGCTAACATTAAATTGACATAAGCCGACCACATGAACTGCCTAGGAAGTAGGAATCAATTTCCTCGATGGTACTAGAAAAGTGCAGATTGAAGAATTATTATACGTCTACAAAATATAATACTGAAATTAGATTATAGTGCTCCAAGGCTCTTTAATCTATAATATGAATGTGGATAGGGCGCTGCTAGTAAAGGAGAACTGTCAAAAATGACGTTTATATTGTGTTAGTTCCTTTTCTCGCCACGTTCATAAAGCCTTGTCGAACTGTACACAGTGACACAACTCAACGTTTTTCATAGGAAAGTATTTGAAAAGAGTGCTCCTAATTTAAACTGAGATTTTAAGTTTTAAATTCTAAAATCGGGTGAAAGACTCGGAAACATTGAGCCTCGATTCAGGTCCTATCAGCTGAGTGTGAAATGCAACTTCAATAACACATTAATTTAATGCGAAACAAAAAGCAAGACAGAGTTAGCAATATTTTGGTGGTTTACTTTAATGATGTTAAGGCGCAGCGCAGATGACAGACTATCCGTGACGCACTTTTTAGTCTGTCGAAATAGAACCAATGCAACACGACGTCGAGTGAACTCGTATGCGACTGTTTAAAACACAGTTTAAAATTGCATAGGTTCTATTTCCGCAGACGTGCGTCACGGATAGTCTGTCGTCTGCGCTGCGCCTAAATAAACACAATTTGGAGTTTGGACGTTTGAGGTTAGATTCTTATTATTGTACGCGGGTAGTCCAGAAATATTTTTTTAAGTATAGGTACCACATCGGAGGAAATTCGGTAACATAATAATTTTATTATGGTGCACTTTTGACAGTTCATGCTTTATTAAAATTGGAAAAAAAAATAAAGATTTCTTTTAATAATTTTAATTAAGAATGTATTTTATCACATATTTTCTCTTTTCGTTATTAGATGCATCCAACCATAACTTAAGTGCGGCAGCACACATAACGCTAGAAATACCTAACTTATAAAAGCTCATATCTCATACTCTATAGAGGTAAGTACTTAATAAAAGCTCTATTACTTACATTATGCACCCTATAATGGAAAATTGCTAGTACCATATTCAACAAAGATGATATTTTCTATTAAAATATTGCTGAGATATTACAGCAAGATATACTTTAGTTTGAATCTGGATTTAGTAAATAAAATGTGTTTGGGTTACGTGAGGGATTTGTGGGGCGCGGAGTTTCAGATTTTTCATCAAATTTTATGGTGCCCGTCAACATTTTGTAGCTTCATTTTTCCAAGTTCATCCATTTCAAGTTTTGGAGATTTAAAGAAGTTGTGTTATTTTTTCCTTTACCTACTGATTGAGGAAATCTGATCTCGCAAATATATCGTTTTTAAGTGACCAATCAATTAGCTTATTGAGTTAGTTCACAAATCACAGCTATAAATTAATGCAAAACGCTCGTCATCAAATTGAAATTTTTGATTAAAATTAAATAATGCCTGCAATATCGTAAATAATAATCTTATATTTTCCTGAATAGTAAAATAACAAACGAAATCGACGTATAAATCGTACAGGATTTTGGCAACAGGCGACACCAGCGGCAACGCGCAGCATGCAGTAAACAGTAAATACACACTACGAAATAGCAAACACTTTGTTTATCATCCAAGTTTTCAAGTTACACGTCAGCTTTTAGATATTGTACTCGCATTTTGTGAATCGAAAGTAATTTTTAAAGAACACGGTACCTACGGTGTAATCTATCTATACCTAGATTGGTAAAATGTTATATATCCGCAATCCGCATTTTTTTAATCTTTACAAAAACCCAATTCGGTGACCAGTGTATGTCATACAATTTTAGGTAAATAGCTTAGATTTTTAGGGTTCCGTACCAAAAGGGTAAAAACGGGACCCTATTACTAAGACTTCGTTGTCTGTCCGTCTGTCCGTCTGTCCGTCTGTCCGTCTGTCCGTCTGTCCGTCTGTCCGTCTGTCTGTCTGTCTGTCTCCAGGCTGTAACTCAAGAACAGTAATAGCTAGAGATTTGATATTTTCACAGATAATGTATATCTGTTGCTGCTATAACAACAAATACTAAAAATAAAATAAAATGAATATTTAAGCGGGGCGCCCATACAACAAACGTGATTTTTTTGGCCTTTTTTGCTCTATATCAAAAATGGCAACAGGTAGGTACTTGAATTCTTACAAAATCCTTAGTTATATATGTGTACTTTGATATTAAATAATAATATTAAAATAAAATAAAAAATAAGGGGGGCTCCCATAAAAAAATCAATTTATGGCCTAATTTTGCTCTATAATGGTACGGAACCCTTCGTGCGCGATTCCGACTCGCACTTGGCCGATTATTCTATTTCTATAGGTTTTTTGTTTGTTTTCAAAACATCAAACCTGTAGTACTTTTTTAAACGGAAAAGAAAAATTCAAACCTTATATGCAATTTCATTACGGGCATCATGGTTTAAAATTAAACTTAAAGTCAACTAAAACTACGAGGAGGTAGAAACTTTTTACGGCGTCTTCGTCGGTTGTAGACTAACAAGTAATAACTCACAAACTTCCAGTTTGTTGTTTATGAAGACTGTGTTTTCCGCATAAAACTGCTATAAGTGCCTACTCAAAGTAATGGGTTGCTTATGCATAAATCACATCAAACTTTCTATACTGAGATTTAAGATTATAAGATTTAAAATTATATTGATTTGGTGAATTTTTTTTAAAAGATCTACTATTAGAGAGTATAGGAAAAGTCTTGAATTATACATTGAGCGGTATTTATTCGAGCAGAGTTTCACCTTACACGTTTCAAAGTTAAGGTGACGCCTTGATAATTTAGCTGTAGCGATGTCCATTTTTCTCAGCAGTGACTAAAGCTAAGAAATTAAAGTTCACTGTCAGTATTCATCATGTCTTTGTCTTTGAATTACCCATAGCATAACACGATTGGTCAACTTTTATAACACAGAATAATCAATCAAAAAGACCTCTGTAAAAAAGGGATTCCTATTTTGCCAACAGAGGAGAGTGATATACGCTTCCAAAATTTGTACATAAATTGGTTCTAGTATACACTTTAATTTGTCCATAGCTTTTATGTAATGTATTTATGGTTTGTAAATTACGCGACAAAAACCATTTTGTCGCTACGCCCTTTCAATTTTTTGCTGTTCCATTGCTTGTTTTCTATGAGAGGCTGGGCCAGCCTCTCATAGAAAACAAGCAATCTAAAACACATCCAACACGGTTTTTTACTTTAACATGGCGTCACCTTAATTACAGAATGTATCAATCAATTAATGATTAAACGAACTTACTTGTACGTGAAGTTCTATCATAATTATACGAAGTGTTTCGTCCGAAGAGATTAGTATCTAAATATTATTTTCTAAAACACAATGTAGTCTCGCGTTAAGTGACACCACCTCGCACTATAGTTGAAAGCTGTCAACACAAAAAAAAAATCGTTATACCCTACCGAACTCAACTTCCCCCAGACCGGAGGGCCGGCTTCATTTAGTTGAGATAAACAATAATAATAGTTAATAATAATTATTGTGATATTTCTTAGACTCATAGAAGGGTTGTTTTGGGTGGGTGGGTACCACTAATCTCTTCGGACGAAACACTTCGTATAATTATGATAGAACTTCACGTTTTTTTTTTTTTTTTTATTTTTTTTTTTATTAAATAAGGGGGCAAACGAGCAAACGGGTCACCTGATGGTAAGCAACTACCGTCGCCCATGGACACTCGCTACATCCGAAGAGCTGCAGGTGCGTTGCCGGCCTTTTAAGAGGGAATACGCTCTTTTCTTGAAGGTTTGCAGGTCATATAGGTCCGGAAATACTGCTGGTGACAGTTCGTTCCAGAGTTTTACAGTGCGCGGCAGAAAGTTACGCGAAAATCGCACTGTGGAAGACTGCCACTCATCAAGGTGATGAGGATGGTATGTTTTTCGCGTGGGACGATGGCGAAAAGTTGCAGGTGGTATGATTCCGAACAATTCCTCAGAGCACTCCCCGTAATACAACCGATAGAGGATGCAGAGTGAAGCTACATCTCGGCGTAATTCCAAGGGGTCCAAGCTGTTCGAAACACTATGGCAGTCAACAATTCGAGCGGCCCTTCGTTGGATACGATCCAGAGGGAGCAGTTGGTATTTTGGTGCCCCTGCCCAGAGATGAGAACAATATTCCATGTGAGGCCGAACCTGCGCCTTGTAGAGTTGTAGGCGTTGGTCCGGACTGAAGTACTGTCTCGCTCTATTAAGAACACCAAGCTTCTTCGAGGCTAACTTGGCCTTACCCTCTAGATGATATCTGAACTGGACTTCGCTCGATATGTTGACGCCAAGTATCTCAATGCTAGGGGAGATGGTTAAAGATGTGCCCTCGAAACGAGGATAAATGACCATTGGTGACTTTTTAGTGGTGAACGCGCAGACTTGTGTCTTGGCGGGGTTAAATTGGACTAAGTTACGTCTACCCCATTCAGAGACTTTCTCCAATGAATTCTCTATTTTAGACACAAGTTCGTTTCGACTCTCAATGACATTTTGCCGAGAAATATTGCGGGAGCCGGTATATACAGCATCACCTGTACTATCATCTGCATAGCAATGAATGCCGTTGGTCTGTAACATGTCATTGATATGCAGTATGAATAGGGTAGGCGATAGCACACAGCCCTGAGGGACACCAGCATCAACAGATTGAGTTTCCGAGCATTCGCCGTCAACTACGACCCTTATGCTTCTATCTGCTAAGAAACTAGTGACCCACTTACATAATTTCTCGGGCAGCCCGTATGATGGAAGCTTTGAAAGCAGCGCTTTATGCCAAACCCGATCAAAGGCCTTCGCAATGTCCAAACTAACAGCCAATGCCTCTCCCTTCGACTCAATTGCCTGAGCCCAACGATGAGTCAGGTACGCCAAGAGATCACCAGCCGAGCGACCCTTACGGAACCCGTATTGTTTGTCGCTTAGTAATCCCTGGCCGTCCAAGTATCGAAGAAGCTGGCTATTGATAATGGATTCCATTATCTTCGAGAAGAGAGAGGTTATAGCGATTGGTCTGTAGTTGGAAGGATTTGAGCGGTCACCTTTTTTAGGGATCGGGTGCACCAAGGCTGTCTTCCAAGAAGCCGGGACGATGCCAGTGGAATAGGAGAGCCGAAAAAGATGCGTCAAGACCGGAGCCAACTCTGGAGCACACTTTTTCAACACAATAGGAGGGACTCCGTCAGGCCCACTCGACTTTTGGATATCAAGGGAAAGGAGGGCTTTTCGCACTGAGCGCTGATGAAACCGAATATCCGACATGATGCTCGTACATCGCGGTATGGTCGGCGGTTTCTGCCCCCCGTCATCCAGGGTCGAGTTTGACGCAAAGAGCTTGCCCAGAAGATCGGCTTTGTCTTTTGCGTCATGGGCCAACGACCCATTTCCTACGTGTAGGGATGGTAGGGTTGGCTTGCAGAAATTTCCTTCAATAGCTTTGGCCAGAGACCAGAATGCACGGGTTCCCGAGGGGAGGCGCTCAAGTCTCTTGCCAATTCTATTGACGTGCTGTTGCTTTGCCCGAGTGATCTCTTTCTTGAGGGACCTAGAGGCAAGGTTGTACTCCTTTTTATATGTGCTGGTATTTAAATCCCGAGCAGACACTGCGTTGGCCCAGGATTGGTAAGCCTCCTGCTTCCGGCGAGAAGCTTTTTTGGAGGATGAACCAAACCAGGGACGAAATCTGCCGCCGGTCGGCACTACAGAGGACGGAATGAAAAGTTCCATCCCCTGCACCACCACATCGGCAACAGAGTTGGCAGTGTTGTCGGGATCATCCGGCGAGAAGCACACGTGCCCCCAAGGATAGGACGCAAAAAACGACCGCATCCCATCCCAGTCTGCTGACTTGTAGTGCCACACACGACGGTATTTGACAGCACGCTGTCTTAACACCGCCGTAAGTGGCACAGAACTCCTAACAAGGCAATGATCCGATGTACCAAGTGGAGCGGTTACGGATATTTGGTAGCCGTTAGGATTTGAAGTCAGCAGGAGGTCCAACAAGGAAGGATTCTGACCATCCACATCTGGGATTCGCGTAGGCGTAGTAACCAGTTGTGTCAAGTCGTTCGCAAGGGCAAAGTTGCAGACAGATCTCCCCGCATGATCAGTTTTACTGGAATTGAGCCAGTCGGCGTGGTGGGCATTAAAGTCGCCAAGTATTATGATCTCTGCGGATGGGATCTGCTGCTGCACGTACAAGTAAGTTCGTTTAATCATTAATTATACTCGTGTTTCGTCCTCAAGATTAGTATCTAAATATTATTTTCTAAAACACAATGTAGATGTTTAGAGTAAGAAATATCACACAGGTATTTATAAATAAAAACCTATGAGTAAGTATATTAAAATATTATAATCCGAAATAGAAAATTCTTGGAGCTATCACAACTTCTTATACTTTATATTTAAATTAAAGCTAGTTTTATTAAATCTTATTTAATCAGTGAACACAAAGACTTAGCTAGAGTAATATTATGATTCTCTACAATTGGTCTGTCATAGAATTTAGCGAAGGTAGTGGAATTGCCGCTCCATCCTGCAGTTTGCCTGATGGCATCGAGGTTAACGCCTAGCTTTTTTGCCATCGAGGTAGAAGCATGACGAGTACTATGCGATGAGAAAATAGATACGTCAATTCCACTATCTTTTAAAGTTGATTTTATCCAGCGGCTAATAGTTTGGCTGGAAACAGTTTTGTAAGGTTTGCGAATACTAATAAACAGTTCTTTGGACTTTCGCAGATCTTTTGTTTTCTCTATATAGACTTTAAGAGTGTCAGCTGGACAGATTTCGGGGCGTTCATCGAAAAACGGTAAATACAAAATTGGTTGCTTTGTGCCTATTCTAGAAGACTTTATAAAATCACATATTTTTATAATAACTTGATTATTAGAAATGACAATTTCATCTACTTTTATTTTAGAGATAGTTTGTACTCTGTGAGCGGTTACTAGAGCAAGCAATGTGACACACTTTCTAGATAATTGTTCTAAGGATAAATTTTGATTAGGAAACCATGAAGCTAAATAATTAATCACTACACTAACGTCCCATGTATAATTGAACGAGGCAATGGTGGTTTTAATTTGTAAACACCTTTACAAAATCTAGAGATCCTATCGTCAGCTGATATATTTTGGATAATTAATGACAGAGCGGATCGATAACTATTAATAGTTCCATACTGCCCCCCATCATCATAAACTTCCGTGAGGAATTTTAATATTACCGGGATAGACGGTTGGTACACATGAACAGAGTTAATATGACAAAATACATACCACTTTTTAAAACAAACATCATATTGTTTGAGTGTATTGTCCGACAGGGAAGCTATCATTATCTCTATTGCGGATTGTGGGATACCTCTTTGCAGCATCGCCTTCCCGATAAAATTCCTGCAACCAGGGTAAGGTGGCTGTGTATGTTTCTGGAATTAGGTATAATAAAATTATTAGAATCTATTCTCACTAATTTTGATGTTAACAATTGTGTAAACATGGGGTACCAGGGTTGTGTAGGCCAATCCGGTACGACTACGATCCCTTTTGCCCTATCTGTAACAATTTTTCTCAATACTTTGAGAACCACCGCTATAGGGGGAAAGGCGTAAAAATTTAGTTTAGACCAATCCAAGGTAAAGGCATCAATAGCAAAGGCGTCTGGGTCTCTATGCCAAGAGACGAACTTACTACACTTTTTGTTGATTCGAGTAGCAAACAAATCAATTTGAGGAAAAAATGAAAGTGTGTTCACCAATGTTTTATAACTATCCACCGATAGTTCCCATTCTACATCTGGATGAATTCGTCTAGATTCTTTATCTGCTATGGTATTTTCACTCGATTTGATATAAGAAGCGAAAACAAATATTTTGCGGTTTTCACACCACTGCCATATGTCCTTGGCGACTCTAGAAAGGTGAGGGTATTGTATACCGCCCATACGGTTTATATAACTGACCGCTGTGGTATTATCGATACGCATTAATATTTGACAGTTCCTGTAATCTTTAGCAAAAATTTTAAGGGAATAAAGTGCAGCCAAAAGTTCAAGATGATTAATATGTAGATTAAGCTCTGTAGTAGACCACCGACCGTTAGCAGTTTGGTCCTCACAACACCCGCCCCACCCCGTTGTTGAGGCGTCAGAGAATATTTCCACACGATATTGGTTATCTTTGATTTTATGAGAAGAATGATCTATATTATTAATCCACCAATTTATGTCCGGCAATAATGAATCGGGCAGGGACATAATTTTGTCGTAATCGTCGTTATTTTTTAGATTAAGGTATTTACATCTTTCGAGTTCTTTGGTATATAACCAGCCATATTCTATTGCCGGACATGCAGAAACTAACAAACCTATAAGTTTAGCAAATGTCCTTATTTTAAAACGATTTAAATTTTTTATTTTTAAAAGTTCAGATTTAATTCGTATTCTTTTTTCTAGCGGTAGACTTAAGGACCATTTATTGGTATCAATAATATAACCTAAGTACTTTACCGAATTTGATGGATGTATTACACTTTTTTCGTTATTTATAATAAATCCTAGGCATCTTAATACTTTTCGAGTAATATCTACATTTTTGACACATTCTTCATAAGTACCCCCAATTAAAATTAAATCGTCTAAGTACATAGAAGATAACAAACCATACGATCGTAACAATTTAACAACCGGTTTCATTATTTTGGTAAAAATATATGGAGCTGTACATAAGCCAAACGGTAAAACATTAAATTCGTATAATTCATGACCAACAAAAAATCTAAGATATTTTCGTGAATCGGGATGAATGTTAATTAAAAAATAGGCATCTTTTAAATCGAGCGTAGCTAAATAACAATTTCTTGAGATTAATTTTAAAACTGTACGGATATCCTCTAACTTAAAATGACGGGTATTTATAAAACTATTCAAATTCTTTAAATTTAAAATGAATCTCATTTTTCCGTTTGGCTTAGGTATTAAAAATACACGGGATACAAATTGTTCTTGACAAGGTTCACAACGAGAAATAGCACCTATTAATAGTAAACTATCAACGGCTTCTCGTAATTCTATTGAAGGTGAATTTAAAACTTGTACACTATTTTGATGAACTGGATCGTTAAATTTAATTTGATATCCTTTAATGCAGGACAATACAGACCGATCAGATGTAATAAGCGTCCATCGCTTATAAAATCGAGCAAGTCTGCCCGCGTAACGTACCTCGTCTATTGGCGGCGGCTCTGTTTGGAGTGCCGCGAATATGTTTGAGCAGCTTGCCTCGGAGGTGGAGCCCTCGGAGCAGCAGACTGTTGATGTCGCGGCGCTTGGCCCGTCGGCTGTCTGCGAGCCGAGGTCCCCGCCTTCCAGTTTAAATTATGCCTTGTCGGTGCAGGTTTTACCTGTTTTTGTTGTTCTACCTTCAGGTCTGAACTAGACTTCGAAACTGCTTTAGCAGTTTTCAACGTTTCGGCTAAGTTTTCGCCAAATAGATAACTGTCAATCTTTGTCAAATCTAGGTGGTCTTTTAAATTCTTTTTAACGAAGTTTAAGGCTAAATTTCGCCTAGCAGTCGATTGAGAGTGCTGTATGTCGCATAATAAGCGACCCAGGTCCATTAAATCTCGCATTAAAGCGTTGTTATCGCACTTATTAATTAAAAGATTTGACATTATAGATCCCAACGACGAAATAGCTGCCGCCATCTGGTGTTGTCTGTATTCGATGGCTTTGTCGCGTTTGACCACTGAATCCGATAGGGCCGCTTTAATTTCGGCATTAAGGCGTGGCGCTGAAATGTTAATGCAATTGCCTGGGACCTTATGTTTCTCAATTAAAAGTTTACGGTTAGTTTTGTCCAAACCGGAAGTACAAATGTGTGTAAATCTAGATGCAATTTCTTTATGTATTTCAGGCCCGTAGGTGACGGCCGTTGATGGGTCTTCACCTAAAATCTCTATTAACTCGTTTTGTGGCCTTTCATCATTTGAAGGAACATTTTCGGTCACGGGAACAACATCCGTTGAAGTTCCCGGACATGGCTGTTCCGGTACATCCGGAACAGCGTTTTCGATCGGAAAAGAGTTATTTATTTCCACTGGTATATTGCCTTCCGTTTCTGGAATACAAGAAATAAATATGTCTTGTATAATTCTACATCTATATAGCCCAAGCGACTATTCTGATGCAAAATATTAATAACCGTTGACCCACTACATCTATATAGCCCTGGTGACTATTCTGATGCAAGGAATTGGTTATAATAATGATTTTTAAAATTTTATTTTTAAATCCTTACCGTTAAGAACTTCCGGTGCGATTCCGATTGATGCTACCGATGAATTTGAAGAACTACTTGACGAACTGGAGCTGGATCTTGATCTTCTATTATAATAGCGATCACGTTTTATTTCTTTTTCTAATTTCCTCAATTTTTTAACTATATAATCGAGATTATTATCGTCACTTTGCCTTTTAGACATTTTTAATTATTATTGTTTTATTATTAAAATTTTAATATTTAATTTTAAATTAAATAGCAGTTTTAAGTTTTTTAAATAAACTAAACGTGAAACCAAATGAGATGCGAAGTGGTTGAGCACTAAATTGCGAATGAAGCCGGCCCTCCGGTCTGGGGGAAGTTGAGTTCGGTAGGGTATAACGATTTTTTTTTTGTATTGACAGCTTTCAACTATAGTGCGAGGTGGTGTCACTTAACGCGAGACTACATTGTGTTTTAGAAAATAATATTTAGATACTAATCTTGAGGACGAAACACGAGTATAATGCAATATGGCTGGCTTTTATACCATTTTAAGACAAAAGAGACTAACTTCCGTTGACAATTCAAATATAGTAAAATCATATAAAATACATTAAAAATTAAGAATAGCTAAGAATTAGTGGAGTACATAATTCTTAATATTAATTAATGTACTTCTCATATTTAAGATAATTATTTACTTAAATATGAGAAGAGGAAGTTGTGTAACTAACTATCTATGAAAATCAAGTACCTTACTTATTACTATTTAAAATATTATATCACTAATTAAATTTATATATAGTGACTAACATAATATACAGATTTAAATACAATTAAAATATAATATCATGTAGCTTGGCCATTGACATCCGCTAAGGCGCTAACACTACGCAACTGAAATTTAAAGTTAAGAGGTTAAAAATTGAGAATTTTATAACTACATACGTCTTTTCCTGTGACTTCCTTGGAAAAAATTAACATTACATAAAACAAAAGCACTTAATAAACATTTTAAATTACAAATAGACGTCAAAGCGTAATCTATTCACTCTGGCTGTTACCGCATAATTCTGTCTACTTTGTTATTATGCTAGGAGTTGGGACTAATTCATTAATCATAAGACTGGGCTCGTGGACACCTAATTTACGATATGGTCTTGATTTATAGGGATCCAGCACAATACATCAGCCCATACGTACCGTAAGAGGACCTTGAGGTTAATGTAACTCATAAATTAATATCAAAGCTATGCTAGCTCTACTCGTGTTCTCGTAAAGGTCTTCTGGGTGTCTCGAAATCCGTAATAATGTTAGGAAGAGGAGATATTTGTTTGTTTAAATAGGTCCCGAAAAGTTGTCCTGAAGGAGGACGTGGGCTGCTTTTTACTGTAAAAAATGTATCTTTGATGTATCTACACTACGTTACACGAACTCTACAGTTTTCAGCATCCTATTTTGTACGAAGAGTTGAAGGAAACAAAAAATCTTTATTCAGATTTATCTATTTAAGCGTATTTTAAAGCAAATCGCTCTCAAGTCTAATAAATTAAACCTACAAAACCTCCATACATTAGCTCTACAAAAGCCACACAAATACAAAAAAAAGTAAAAAACACACTTAAAAATAAATGCAGGAAACGCGGAATAAACATGAGAGGTCTTTGGACGAAAATCTCATCTCGTGTTGTTAAATATTCTTAAAAAAATAAAACTCAAACAACGCAACGCGTGCTTCTCTATTTAAATGAGAATGAGTGACCTTTTGTGTTCAATTAATATTAGTATGCTGTTCAGTTCACTGTACAGGTTGCGTCAAAAAATTTGTTTCATCTCACTAAAGTTTTCTACACACGCGCCGCATGCAATAGGTGTCGCGTATTGCATATTAATAACTGCAACTCATATTATCTGACCAACACTCAGAACTCAGATTACTTTGACACAAAGATAGAAGTCAAACCAGCCCGTAAACAAAGTCGATAGTCTTACTCGTAGTAAAGATAAATTAATTATTATTATTCGGTAATATGCGTTTATCATTGAATAGATTTACAGTTTAACCAAAACAAAAGGTGCCTGTAACCACAGCGTTATAAAATTAATTCAAATTAACAATTAACATTTAAAATAAATAACCCTTATAAACTTAATCCTAAATCTCTAATTCAGTAGTGTGTGTGTGTGTAAAAGCTCAAATAGATATTTTATAAAAGAACTTTATATTTACCAGAGCTACAATGCCTCGACCTTAATTAGGTTTTGAAATCTAAATATTAGTACGAAATTATTTAAACTCCAAATAAAAAAGGCATTTAAAGGCTTTCCTACAAAGGATTCTAAAAGTTGTATAAAAGTGAAAATAGCGCTGAAAGCCACAAACGTTCAGTTGAAAACATTATCGCGTGGCAAATATTCACTGGTATTACAATACGACCTTGATTTTATACGGGATTAAGGTCGAAGAAATAGTGTTACATGTTTCAGCATATTTTAAAAGTCGTGCCACTGTAAAATTGAAATTAAAAAATAGTTACTTAAAGCGATAAAATAAATTAAGGTTCCATTTTTATTGTGGCTTATTGCTCGCGGCTTGATATTATGATATTTAAATTTACAAAGAAAACATTTTATTACTGGGTTAATAATATTTTCGTTTTATTTGTGTATCTACTTGAACGTCACACGTATCACGTCAAACGTAGAGCTCAACTCTACGTTTGACGTGATTTCTTTCATATCTAACTTTTTTGTGCTAAAGTAAAAATAGTAAGAGTGAGTTGCATCAACCTACTTTAACTATAACTTCAACTTAAACCTTAACAAAAATTCAAATGAACTGTCAAGTGGTCAAATCCCTAGTAAAAGTTGCAGGACGCCATATTTGACGATAACCTTAACTTTAACTTTAACCGAGCCTCTGGTGCAATTCACCCTTAAGAGACCTTTTTGTTGCAATGTGAAATGTCATGTAAGTACATAATATTAGAAATGGTCCCAAACTCTAACCAATCTTTCTGACACAAAAAACTTACTAAAAATAGACGGTTGAAAGTATTTTCTTTTGTTGGCTTTTTGTAGCTATAGAAAATGTACTAACGTCTACAATCTCTAGATTCCTACTTACACTAGTCTCAGACGAAACAAACGCGGGAAGTGCACTGTTTTTGTTTATCGATTGTGTATTGGTGATTGCGGACGGAATCCCACGCTAGGTTTAATTAAGGTGACGCCTTGATAATTTGGCTGTAGCGATGTCCATTTTTCTCAGCAATGACTAAAGCTAACAAATTAAAGTTCACTGTCAGTATTCATCATGTCTTTGTCTTTGAATTACCCATAGTATAACACGATTGGTCAACTTTTATAACACAGAATAATCAATCAAAAAGACCTCTGTAAAAAAAGGGATTCCTATTTTGCCAACAGAGGAGAGTGATATAAGCTTCCAAAATTTGTACATAAATTGGTTCTAGTATACACTTTAATTTGTCCATAGCTTATATGAAATGTATTTATGGTTTTTAAATTACGCGACAAAAACCATTTTGTCGCTACGCCCTTTCAATTTTTTGCTGTTCCATTGCTTGTTTTCTATGAGAGGCCGGGCCAGCCTCGCATAGAAAATAAGCAATCTCAAACACATCCAACACGGTTTTTTACTTTAACATGGCGTCACCTTAATGGCCACATTGTTAGACATTATCTTCATTGGAAATGGAGCATTGAACTTGATGTATTCCGAGTTGGTGGAGGTTCTATTTGGCCTTTCTAATTGCTTTCCAAGTTACTTCCAGAAAATTAAATATCGACAACGATATTTCGACATAATATGAAATTGTTAGTATACCTATAGAGATTTGCAATGATTTCGTTTTTTTCATCAAGTACTATAAAATTATTATATTATTATCGTGTATTGTAAAGGATAAATTGCGAGTAAACGAGACTACGAAAAAATATGTACATATTTTTTATATTAAATAAGCGATAGCGTGTTCGTAGCAGATAATAAGTATTGCGGTAGCTATAAAGTACAAAAGAATAAAGTAAGCATATAATATCATAAATCATGATATTTAAAAGTGAATTTAGTTGGAATCTTGTGAATTGAAATATGAAATATTATCATGAATAATAAAATCATTATACGTTGTGACTGAACAAAATATGTATTGCTTAGAGTAGGCAAATATTGAGACTTAAGATTTTCCCATATTAGTCGCAATTATTAATGCAAACGCTATTTAAATGTGAGGTATACAATATAAAATTTAAATATTATGTAATGTCTCTACAATAATTATTATATTATCTATTACTAAATTTTAATCTAATAATATTTTTTTCATACTAGCTGTACACCGTGGTGTTCCCCGCATTTTTTAGTGAAAGTAAATTGCGTATTAACAGTACTAATAGATGATTTTTCGCGAATACATTTTCATTGATTTTTACATAGGAATCAGACATTTTTTCAAATTAAAATGCAGCCTATTTTATCTATATTCAAAAAAATAATAAAATCGTTCCAGCTGTATAAGCGTGAAGAAGTAACAAACATACACATTCAGAAACTTTCATCTTTATAGTATTAGTATGATTAGTAAAATATGTAGAGATTATCTATAGCAATTCTGTCTAGCCTAGACGAGTCACTAAGTTAAAGTTATGAGATATTATTTGTTATGAGATAATATTATAATTTATAAAATTATGATTTATTTCCCTTATATCTAACTTAGTACATTACACAACTCAGTCGGTTTTATCTCAAAATGCTTTGTAATCTACGTAATAAACATACTTTATGCAAATTTCGCAAGTCCATTACCGCTTTCCTTGCATCCTCGACGTAAAATTCGAAATCAGATGATCAAATCTTGCGAAATTAAGATACAACGGTGAAAGTGTTCTGGAGAAATACCGATATTAGCGGCTAATACATCGTGCCTTCGTAACCTGTTGCCTGGAAACCCGTTCCCCCTGTTCCGTGTTCCACTGACCCGAACGTGAAATACGTATCTGAATGAATTTCTACCAATTGCTGGACGAATTTTATTTCTCTAAAGAATATATGTAGGTATCAAGCGACGCGACGGTGGGATCATTTTTGTATGTAATTTGAAAATCTAAATAGGACAGTCTAAAAATATATTTTAAAGTGCCGGTAAAGGAAATACGGAATACCTTGTATTCTAACTATCCTTTTAACCAGTTAGTTTCATTTCATACAGAGCGCATAATATTACATTATGCATATTTATTTGCAAAATAGAAATATTAGCTCCTGAAGTTGGTCATGGCAGAGTAAAATCTAAGTAAACTTATTTTTTGTTAGTAAGTATAGTATAATTATTTACGTGGAAATTACAATAATTCAAATGGATTCTGGAGGTTATATCCTAATATTATAAACAGATTTGTGCTTAAAGTGTATTTCTTTGCTAATATGTTAGGTATAGATAATCCTGTTTTCCCAATTCGATTTAACGATTTTCAACACGCACTTGTCGGACCATCGACGCAATGGTTGGCAATGCTACCCAAAAGGGGGTCGGATTTTGTATCAAATTTTTTCTTTAATGGACTTACGTCATATTATTAACTGTATTTTCCAACTTAACATCAGTTTTCCCCCCACCCCTCTTAGGGGCCAAAAGGGGGGGGGAGGTAAGATTTTGTATCAATTACTGATGAAGTAGAAATACTTTAAATGGCAAAACAACGTTTGCCGGGTCAACTAGTAGTAAATATTTCGGGTGACCACTAGCCTGTGACCGATGAGCAAAATTCGAAAGTGACTGAGCAAAAACTTTACTTTAGAACCTAGTGATTCATATTAGGGGATAGTAACAGAGCAAGTAATTATGTCTACTGCAGCTAGTACCGACCTAGATTAATAATGCCTACAAAAGTATTAACCCAGTTTAAAAAAGGCAATATTTCTATACCTAATCGGCTTTTTATTATTAATTATTTACTGCCCCAAATTTATTTAATGAAGGCTCTCGGTAGAGCCTTTTTCCAATTACTGGAGTTTTATGAGGGACAAGAAACTCCTGATTTATTTATTTGCATTCGGCGATCCTTCGTGAATCCCATGTGATTTCCTAGGCATGCTTTAAAGGAACGATGAATATTTCAGTACATCTCTGTGATACCGGTCGACACTCAGAAAGACCGAGTCGGTAGAGAGATTTGAATACATTTGAGCTCTTGAATGTAAGCTTTATCTAAGCTATCGTGTCGATTTCTAGTCTTCACATATAAATGCGAGTGTAAATCTAAACTGAAAACCACATATTGCTCAAAGGGAGAAATGGATTATGCAGTTTTAATGCTCAGAGGCTTCAAATTACTTTAAGCAAGCAAAATTTTTTATTTGTAAAAAAATATATACTTAGAGCCTGTTACTGCTTGCAATCAATATATTTTTTGTATTCTTCTGTGGAACATAATAAACTTTATTAAATAAAGGTATTAAAATGAATAAAACCAAAAAAAATTGAACAATCGAAAATGTCTGATATTTTATAAAAATTGAGTTCACTTTTAATAAAATGTTTGATGGGAGGCTGGAGAGCTACAGAACAGCGTAATTGATTGTGTACACTCTAAAGCAAAAATGTTAATTAACCCTGCAGTGCGGTATACCGACTAGTTTGTACTTATACGCCCGCGCCACTTCAAAGTTCCGAGAGTATAAAATAATATCACCTGCGCTACCGAGCGACTTTATGAAGTGCTTCAATGTCATTTTACTGAACAACTGGCAGTAGACGTGGTTATGATATTTCAAATTTTGTTAATGCAAAAATCTAATATTGTGTAAATTACTTCTAGGATCTGTGGTGTAAAGTGCAAATTTTCACATTTCACATATTTTTATTAAACGATTTAAAGTTTAAACGATTAAGTATGCACATCTCACATACCCATATTTCTGCAAAACGATCATAATAATTTTCTGTCACTTTTTATTTGGTCTGTCATTATAATGAAAAATTACTTTTTGAAGTAATAATATAGTTTGATTGCGCTTGCGTTACAGTCATAATATGCAATAAGAATAATTATTATTATTACCTATGCCACTAACTGCAATTACCTCTAAATAAATTTTGTCCAACACAGTGAACAAATTGACCAATATTCTTGCGAATATACCTTTTATGGTTATTACTTAATACGTCTTATTATCCATTGTATTTCCGTAGATCTGTGAGTTATTCCGCAAGTCGGTTGCGGACACTGCCCCGTTATAACTGTGGTACCGCTTCGGCACCGCGGAACTAACAGGGTTACATCTCGTGCCGGTACATGCTTGGAAGTTGGACCATGATTTCTCGCTTAATAATTGATTTCGTGGTGATCACTGATTTTAAAAGAAATGGATTTCTGTTCTTATAATATTATATGTATTATATATATTTAAATGTGTTATCATATCTTACAATAAATTATTGTAAAACTTACGGGGATAACAAGCGACATCTGTGTACAGCGGGCCTAAAATGGTCGCTTTGTGGAATCATGAGTAGAATCATAATATGATTCATTTTTTTAATTGCAAAATGCAACTCTGCTTGTAATTCATTTCTGTATTTTTGTACTGATTTGACATATTATTTTCAATTTTGTCACTGACAGTTTTGACAATTCATTTGCTGAATTGATTGAGAGGAATTGCTTGAATGTGACCATTTTAGCCCCGCTGGTACCTGCATTTATGTAGTTTTGTCGACAAAGAAGCTTTATGCCTTTAAGCGCGATCAAAAAACTCAGGAAACTTTAATTTAAATTGAAACATTATGTTAGGTTACCGTCTACCTATCTACTTAGTATCTTACCTTACTTAAAAACATAATAATAATTAATTATTTAACAAAAACTTCGTAATAATTCAGCTCTAAATAAGTCTGCAGCAATCCTCTTGCAACGGAGATATAACTAAGGCGGATAAGCTAAAGTGTGACTACACAGTGAGTCAGAATTCTACAAAGCGGATTCTCGACGCTTTCTTTCGCAACTTCAAATTTATTATCTCATCGATGTCGCAAACTCTACGACGACGCAACGGCAATAATCCTTGATAGTTTTGAAATGTGTAAGCACCGTAGATCCTTTAGATGAAAAAATAATATCAGGCATAATACTAATTGCGCATATAAAATCCTCCAGACTACAAAAAGTTGGTCGTATTGAGCTCTTCATTAATTTGCTCTATATTTGCTCGCATACCGCTTAACATTCCCATTTTTATGAAATCATAAAAATATTGTAAGAGACAATAATTAAAACATTTACCACATAATTGAATATAAACTGAAAACTGATGAGAATAATAAACGCTGGTATAGTCTGTGATATTCATGAAGATAATATAGCGCGAATCGCAGTAATGGCATGTTTGCGATCTAGGTTGGCGAATGCACAAATTTAGCGACGCAACGGTACACAGGAGTAACGACGTAGCTGTATCGATAAGTAAATAGTAATTTCCCGCAGATCCGCGTAGTGTAGGTCAGTGCACGCGTAACGGACACATCGAAATCAGATTATATTCGTGCATGCGCCTTTATACCGTTCATGCGATCTTTACCGTATACAAACTATTCGTACCGTATACAAACTATTTTACCGTAATAATTTTCATCTAAGCATCCAATGCAGATAATAATTAGATGTGGTACAGGATGTAGTTTTGACACTAATCTAGTGTTTTCACGTAATAGTAGTAGATAAGATTTTCCAAGTTTTTCTTGAAGGAAAGAGTATTGACGATGTATAGAAGTGGATTGAACTATAGTATATTATACTCATGGTAAAGCTACCGTCAAAACAAAAAGAATATAAAAACTTGAGAGGTGTCAAGGGACACCCGAATGGAATGGATGAAACGAAGTTGCTTTCAATGAGAGACACAGAGAGAGAGAGAGAGAGAGAGACAGACAGACAGAGAAAAACTAGTACGACGGCTTACAACTACGATAGCAAAAAGTGTCGTTGCAACTTTTCTTAATTTTTTCCGTCTAGCCCCCTTCGCAACGCGGAACTTAATAATTATTATGTCTATACAGTATTCGCAGGTCGTCGTGAGTCGTGCAACGTGGTGCCTCCTTAAATTCAAGAGTCCACAGAATCTACGGCTTGATTTCTGTCTACAAATTCTTGATAATTAAAACAAATATTATAACGTTCGCGATTGTACTAATCGTTCTGTCCGAGTGGATACTTTCACCCGTCTCATGCGACATACCATTCAAGTGAAAACACACTTTCGAGAGTTTGCACTGCCACACCACACACTTCATTACTTTGTCTAACATTTCAAATGAAAATCTGCGGGTCGACGTGTTGAGTTGACTCTTTTTAAACAACTTCCAGAAAGGAAGAGGTTATAATATGCTCGAGACCTGACCATTTTATAGAGAATATAATAATTATTAAAACTCTACTCCACTCTTAGTTCTGATATAATAATCGTAAGGTCAACTAAATCAATTTTAAAAATATAACATAGAAATAGTAATAAGAACTTTTTAATTGATGAAGATTTCATTTCTGCTTTAATGTTTTGAAATTTTTCATGTAGCAAGTATAATAGCAATTCAATCTTTAAAACACAATTCCAATTTCCAATACCTATAAAAACATGAAGGTTTAGGAAGCATTTTCTGGCGTGGCTTCTCTTTAAAATTTCAAACTCAATCATTTTGCATTTTTAAGATGTTGTGGAAATTTAATTTAGTTGATCCTTATGACGGAGCTATAATAGCGTAAATATAGCTCTGTAATATCTCGTCATGCCACGGCTTTGATGGCGTCGTTAAACCAAGATGGAAATTGCACGCTCGTCTTTAAAACTTTATTGTAACTTGGTTGCTCTCTCAGAATGCACATTCTAAATTCAAATTTATTATCCCCGCGTAAAGTTATTATTACGCTTTTTTTAGGGTTCTGTATTCAACAAGGAACCCTTATAGTTTCGGTCTGTCCGTCCGTCTGTCCGTCTGTCTGTCCGCAGTTTTGCTCAGAGACTATAGGACCTACAAAGCTGTAATTTGGCATGAATACACATATTAATAATGCCGACAAAATGGTACATAAAATATTTAAAAAATATTTTTTATGGTACCTCCCCTACACATCAAGCGGGGTTGAATTTTTTTTTCGCGCCCACCCCATCGTGTGGGGTGTCGTTGGATAGGTATTTTAAAAATATTATGAGTGTTTTTAGATCATTTTCCGATTTAGGGATCCATTTGTGAAATATTAAGATTTAAAGTAGAAAAAATCGTTAAAGTCCAGTGTCCCCCCCTTCTACCAGCTAAACGGTTGCTTCTGGAAATGTTAAAAAATTCACGG
Source organism: Plebejus argus (assembly GCA_905404155.3). Lineage (NCBI taxonomy): Eukaryota > Metazoa > Arthropoda > Insecta > Lepidoptera > Lycaenidae > Plebejus > Plebejus argus. Next base: position 8,391,253 of record FR989930.1, read on the forward strand.
GAGTAGCAAATATGCTGAATTTAAAAGGAAAACTATCACGGCTAAGAAGACTTCAGAAGTTATTGAGTAATAATCGATCAACTAAAAAAAATGTATTCGGCGAAGTATAAAGGAACTTTTCGTTCAAATTCCTTTGAAAGTAACTGAGATGATGTTGTTAGTTGTGTAAAACATGTTATAAATGTACATTCATTGACCATACAAAAATTTTCAAAAACTAGCGATACTACGGAACCCAATATTGCGCGTGGCCCGACACGCACTTGGCCGGTTTTTATAGAGTCACTTTTACTACCTATACGTTATAACTATTGCCATAGAAATCGTACTTGAGAAGAGATTCCCATACACGGTCAAAACGTAGGTAATGGGTTTAAGTACGAATTAAGCTTATGAAATACATCTAAGCTTAATTTAAAATAACTTGGGCGAAATATGAAAACAATTACTCAAGTTTTATTTAGTTTCTGTAAATTAACCGAAATCAGAACAATCCTTTCAATATATTTCAGTCGACGAGAACCATTGTCCCCAAATTCACAAACTATTTTGTTTTCTGTTGTAGTCATGTATAACAAACGCTGAAAGCGTGGGTTCTCATTCGCGTAGTTTATTTTTGCAGCACTATAAAACGCTATTATTTTTGGAGCACTACAGTACCTCTTCACATGCCTCAGATGCTTTACATTCCCGTCTTTGTATCTAAACGCCCCCGGCGATAGTCAAACTTAAGACGCCGCTCGGGGTTGTCGCTCTTAACAATCTGTCTCCTTTGCACTACATCACTTGACCTCATTCCTGTCATCTTTCGCCTTATCTAGCTTTGTCTACGCTTATTAACATCAAAATCTTTCTGTTGTTTTAGTTTTACGCGAGATTTTAGCGAATATTTTAATTAGCTCTTGCCTGGGCCCCGGTAAAGAAAGCAGAATTTTGGTGAGACCGAGTCTTTAAATTTCGGGTATTACTTATACATTTTTACGTCGTCAGTAATTTCTGAAGAAGAAACTGAGAACTAGAAGCAGTTTTGTGTGTCTATAAAGAATACTATATTATAATACTCGTCTAATTATTGTTGCATAGGTACGCACGCTATACTTCACCTGTCATTAGAACTCATTAATTTATCTGTAAACAAATTTTATGTACAAAAAATTGTCACAAATGCTGTTCTGTTGGTGAGTCTATGAAATAAACAAATACTAAAGCTAATAACAGATTTCTCTATAAGATTATAGGTATAACGTGAATATAATTGCGGATACGATTCTAGCATAAGTTCTGGAGCATTGTGGCATATGCATTAGCAAACAATGCTCTAAGCCGCTTCTACCGAATTACGTTTTCGAAAGTGTCGGGCGACAATTGAGTCGTCACGATCACAACTTTCAATCGTGCTAACAATGTAGGCACAATATTCACATCGTTGGGCACAATAAAATTGTATTCAAGTTCTAACGACTAACGAGGCCTCCTACGAATTATAATAGAGGCTTCCTCTTAAATGATTGACAATGGATGTGTAATTATTGAGGGCTCGAGAGTGAAACTTGTGACATCATTCTGTAGAATCTTATAGAATCTTGTGCTATATACTAACAGCTCTCAAAACTACGAAACGAGTATATGACTACATGCATGAGTAATCAGTAATCACTTATACTATGACGTAAGGTAAGTATATAACGTCGTAATTATTCTTAATACATTTAGTGTCACTATGATAGTAGGTAAAAGTATCCTTGGTATCCTGTATCATTTAAAGGTTGGATTTGACTATTTTATCTACAAAACTGTATCTGTGTCTTTCAATTTATTTGAGTAGATCTCAGACCAAATAAAAACTCAGTTTTTATATTTTGGTCTGAGGAGTACCTAGATATACTGATATACTTATTTACAAGTTGCATTATGGTTTGCGATTTCACATATTATTTCAAAATTCTGAATCTAGAGCACTGGGCAACTCTTATAGATGTAACTTGCATAATAAAATGTTTAACTATGTTAAGGACGCTATTACAAATATCAGCGATTTTCCGGTACCCTATTAAAGAATTAGGAGTCAAACTGCGAGGATATTTTGGTTTCAGATGAAAGATAATATATTCATCTCCACGACTGTACCATAAAAATTCTATAGCCGCATACAAAATTTTCACATAAAATACGTTTTAACCATCACAATAATCGCAAAATATGAAAAAAATGGGGTCTGATTAGGTACCTTAATATGTAAATACACTGAACTGAGGAAAATAAATGTATTTTCTCAAATTTTTTCATACATTTTCGCCATATCAAGAACGCGGCGAGCATCGTAATCGCCACTGTACAAGGCGCGCTAATATGAATCTTATTTTAATGTCATCAACGTCGATATTCGTACTGACAGACATCCGACCTGCTAATTCTCCGGTTGGAGCATTCTTAATTTACATACAAATAAAACGATATGGCTCGTTAGCGATTAGTATAAAAATTTAATGCTAGTTATGTATTTAGTAACAATAATGAAGATGTTTAAATATAACTAGACGAGAAAATGTAAATAAAAAATTATTATATTATAATACTAGCTGTCCCGGCAAACGTTGTTTTGCCATATAAAGTATTTCGCTCATATTATTTTATTGAAGTGACTAGTGGCAACGTCCATCGCTATTCCGTAGCATGTAAACAATTGGTCGCCGTCAGTCTCGAGTTGTAATAATTTACTATTATTTATTCAACAAATGCACTTATCAATATAAAAAGTACCCAGTAGCCGATTAATTCTCAGACCCACTGAATATGCATATAAAATTTGGTTAAAATCAGTAAAGCCGTTTCGGAGGAGTACGCTAACTAACATTATGACACGAGAATTTTATATATAAGTAGGGATAATATAAATTGCTATATTGTGATATAAGTTTAATTTGATTTTTTTACGTCTATATCACTCTATTTTAAATTATTGTATTGTACACGTATTGAGCAAATTTCGTCCTTTCTGAATAATTTTACCCTCACTAATTGATAATTCACACTAGTAAACTGAAAATCAGTCCATTCTAGTTGCGTTCGATTCATAATTTGTACGACATAAAAGTAAATCAAAGTAACTTTCAAACGTAGCACTTAGCTTATAATGTTTTAGTGAAAATCATTTCACTCGATTTACTCTCTAAAATTTAGAGAGTAATTATTAATCGAGTGAAATGATGAATTTTTTATTTAATAAGAAATTCATGAATAAGGAAGTACCTTGAACTACGAATTAAATTAAATTACTCAGAATAATACGATAAAAGCATCTTTTGTTTTCAATAAATTAACCATTGCATCCATAATGATACGTGACTTTAAAGTTGAAACTCTTAAAAATTTTTAATAAAAGAACGCGACGCTATAAATGCGCATATTTTAAGCTGGATTGAAAGGAGTGAGGAATGTTCCAGACGTTTGCATAAAGACATGTATATGGGTCAATCTATAGGGTAAAGAAAGCATACTATGGACCTGGAGCACAGCCTTTTACTCGACACGCCTCAGCCTCTTGCGTCACCCGGCAAACCCGTCGTGGAGTTCACTCACTTTGAAACTTGCAACATAATGGAACGTACATATTCCATTATGTTCCTTTAAAATCCTTCTTATGTGTCTTTTAAGCTGTAATTTATTTTTGCGAGGAATTAAATTATTGAGTTGAACTTTATCAGGGTTGGAAATTAGCTTTACAGTATTGTTTGCCTAAACATTATTTTTGCAACAATTTATGACCTGTAACTGTCTAGGTCACCTGAAGATCCGAGAAACCTGATCTGAGAAACCTGATGGCATAATTAATATCACAATATTGAAAATTACGCTAATTTGCGAAGCTTAAATACGTGTGAAATAGGGTTAATTACACTCAATTATCGAAAAACTTGCTAAAAACTAATAAGTCACAACTCACAAGCGTGATGAATAATGATGAACAAAGTTCGTCAGCCACGCGGAGGCGGTGTTGGTGTTGCACACAGGAGAAAGTAACAATTATTTTAACAATGCGCGTTACGTCATATCCTCCATTCTTACAAGATTAGTAAACAAACATGGCCGGTGAATCTTAAAAAATATTGACGTCATTTCCCCTACTTTGATGTAGCTTTAATAGTAGAGTTCTATCACTTGTAATAGTAGCTATTAGAGCTCTATACTACTCATATAATATGTAGAACTGACTGAACTTAAAGCAAAATGTTTGGAATTTTGATGTTTTTTTTTTATTTTTTCATCATTATTAATACATAATAATATTATAAATTCAAAATAAGAAAAGCATAATTTATTCTAGAAGTTTGTTAGGTTTTGCCATCACAAATCTGTTTAAGACTCTATTTAAAATACATTTTTATGAACCCTGATAAAACCAGCTAGCAAGGTGAAGCTAATTTAAATTGTAACCAGATTGCTCTCACTTAACTGAAACAAATCCAACAAAAGTTCAAGTTATTTTTAGGGTTCCGTACCCAAAGGGTAAAAACGGGACCCTATTACTAAGACTTCGTTGTCTGTCCGTCTGTTCGTCTGTCTGTCTGTCTGTCTCCAGGCTGTAACTCAAGAACGGTAATAGCTAGAGATTTGATATTTTCACAGATTACGTATATCTGTTGCCGCTATAACAACAAATACTAAAAATAAAATAAAATGAATAATGAAGGGGGGCTCCCATACAACAAACGTGATTTTTTTGGCCTTTTTTGCTGTCTCCAGGCTGTAACTCAAGAACGGTAATAGCTAGAGATTTGATATTTTCACAGATTATGTATATCTGTTGCCGCTATAACAACTAATACTAAAAATAAAATAAAATGAATATTTAAGGGGGGCTCCCATACAACAAACGTGATTTTTTTGGCCTTTTTTTGCTCTATATCAAAAATGGCAACAGGTAGGTACTTGAATTTTTCACAAAATCATTAGTTATATGTGTACCTTATTATTTAATAATAATATTAAAATAAAATAAAAAAATAAGGGGGGCTCCCATATAAAAAACACAATTTATGGCCTAATTTTGCTCTATAATGGTACGGAACCATTCGTGCGCGATTCCGACTCGCACTTGGCCGATTTTTTATTATAATATTTTCCTCTTATTTTGCTCTTTGAGCTTGCATTACTTGTTGCGTTGTTATAATATGTATTATGTCATGATATTCGAAGGGTCAAGGTAATATTTCCTTATGTTCTCTTGTTAATTCGTTTCTTTTTCAGTTGCCTTTTTCACTTGTTACCTACATAAATATTGGTGATATATCACTAATAGTGATATTACGGTCTACATTTTCCTCGAGACTTTAATATCGCTTAGTATAAAATGCTTTGAGATTCTTATGATATAGTACATATTATCTTAATTAAAAATACTCATCTAATGGAAGACTATAATGGTAGCGTGGTAATTGAATTAGATAATATAATATTAGAAATTGAGCGTGATGGTCTGCTGCGTACGTGCGCATTACCAGCACTGAGAGGTTATTGATCCCACTTATCAAGATATTATAACAATTGAGTTTAAAACCTTGTTAAATAGTTACATACTTCTAAGATGACGCCCGCTGCTCCGTTGTGCTAAAATTCAGTTACCGTGCGGGAACCGTACACTATTCCGAGATAAAAAGTCTTCTATGTCCTTTCCCGGGTCTCAAAGGACCTCCATACCAAATTTCAGCAAAATTAGTTCAAAGGTTAGCAACAATTTTCTTGCTCAAGATAAAATACAGCGCTTAAAGCGCTACGTTACACGTAGCGCTTTAAGTGTATGAAGATTGAAGAGCTTTAGATTAAGATAAAAGCTAGTGAAAGAAAGCGACACGCTACATCGCATGCGGTCAGTCGCCACTCGCCAGTCGCAGTTGTATTAAAAACCTACAGGAAAATTACATTTCTCGGACACACTTGATGCATTACAATTTCTATTAAGAGATTAGCGAAATTGTAACGTCCATACTTACTAATATTATAAATATGTGTGTCTATCTGTATATTGTTACTTATTAACGCCCAAAACCGATTTTGCTGCGTATGGAGATACCTTGAGTCCCGGGAAAGGACACGGAATACTTTTCATTCAGGAAAAATGTATGGTTTCCGGGCGACCACCTAGTTTGTAATTAGTTGCTAAAGGAGAAGGATTAACCGTACTAAGGGTTTAAATAATATTTATAACCCATCTTTACGGTTAACGCTTGAGTAAGTTATCGATATCTTTTGTATTTTGAAGGAGGGCATTATAAATTATATTGTCTCCCACGCCGGTTCATCCAAATCAAGCTGTTTATGTATTATTTGTATAGTGCTTCAGTATGTGCGCAGTACACACGAACAATCCTTCCTTAATCGTAATCCAGAAAAGATTATTGACACGACTAATCTGAAATCAGGTACAGCCTACAGGACTCTTTTTCATGACCATCCGGAACATATTGTATCCTTTTGTCTTATCAAACAATCTACCTGCTGGAATTATATCTTTAAACAGTATAATGTGGTAATCGAACCCCCCGACATCTAAGTCGAGACTCGAGAGCTAAGCTCAAAATCACTAGACCACGATGACTCATTATTAATCAGAGCGCTTTTCGTATAAATGCTACTACATTAATTTCATCTTCAGACCTATATTAATGTTACTTTATGTTTACTTTACTTCAGAATAAGAAGCATAAGTATTAATGAGTAGTTATTAGCGTTTTGTAATCAATTTGCGTAACAGGTATTGAGTAATTTAGCAAATTACTGTTGCCTAACGCGCGTGTGTACTACTGTTTAGGCTGCAAGGCTGGCTGCATTAGGTCGTTGGTACTCTACAACAATTTATAATGACTCACGATTAGATACGAGGTGAATTTTAATTGTGTTCCATTTTCAAAAGTGTTCAACATCAGCTGCTGACTATCTATCTTGCCAGTAATTATTACCAAAAAAACATAACCCTTACTGGCAATCAGGTAATTTAAAAAAGTTTGTTATAACTTATAACGTTTTTGCTCATAGATTTTCTCGGCACATCATGAAATTCTTTAATGATTAATTAGGAAACCAAAATATTATTTTCCTAACCTAACAAGTTTTACAAGTTACGTAGAGATTAACAGAGCAAAAAATTTACGTCGCATTCAGAAAAACCCATTTATACCAAAGTTACGTAACACGAAAATGTAGAGCACATTCTACATAATTATTGTGTTTGTTTAGAAAAATGATCATGTTACGGAATATAGACTGAAAGTTGTTTAGGAAACTTTTACTTTTATTCGAAGCACTTTCCGCAAAGAAACCTGTGTTGTTTCCTGATAACGATCACACAACATTAACTGTCAACGGTCTGTTGATAAAGGCGGTATGCCTTTTGCGATCACATTCTCGCCTAGGGAAAGGGAAACCTACTGGTACACGTACTATAAGAAATCTTTAAACAATATATCTTTATTCTGATCTCCACACTAGGATTCCCTGTGTCGTGGAGACCAAGAGACTATGTTGATGCAAAGTTATTGCAGCTTCGTGTCCTGTTCGACCCAGTCCGTTTCTTATCAAACTACAAAATAGCATTCTTCTATACGTCAGATAAAGGTTCTTGTTTTAAACAAATTTAACATAATATCATCATTTTATAGTTAAATATCGTAGGAGAAAGACTGGATTTAAGAACCTGAACGAGGCTGCACTAATGTTGTATTAAAATAGTAGAATTAGGATACTGGCGCCAAGCATCGTGTACTTATTATTAAAATCGAATTGGAACCAAACGTGGCATTGGAAATATTTATAATATGTGCCTGCTTCGAGATAAAATTTAAATTCATTGCATACACCTTGACGTAGGTAACTGCGACGTATGATTACTACATCTTCCTTAATCCTATTACATTTTCAAAATCGTCTTCTTAATCTCTACCTAGAGTAGAACCAGTCACTAGTAAATGTATAATTGTTTAATTATAATATTTTGTATTTTATATATAATATTATATATTATAGCCTCATTACATTCGATTAAGTAAGCACCTACCGAGTTGGCGAGCGAGGTTATGATTATGAATTAAAGCTAAGAACATACTCGACTATTGCAGAAAAGTTCAATCTATTTAGGTATATCAAAATTAGTTCACCCGTTTCGGAGCTTCGATGTCAGGGCTTAAACCAATTAGATGATGTACCTACCTAGTAATAGTTGGGGGTCCGTCAAAACGATGGCAACCTATTTCCTTTATAACTAATGTTTTTCTTTGATAATGATGTACAAACATGATTAACATAGTGTTGTTGTTTCAGGCGGCACAGTAATGCAGCTATGATGGTCGGCACGTTGAGGGTGGCGCTGTTTTGCGCGGGCCTACTGTTCATACAAGGTACCTACAGCACTTCTCCAAACATTTACTGTTTGTCTTTACGCCGTGCTCTATATTTTTATCTTGTCTATGCCACAACAAACGCATTTAATATCCTTTGTGTCGAGTAAAAAAAAATTCGAATAGTCAGGGAGAGGAGCAGACGGATCACAACTGTTCATAAAATAACCCAAGAGCCAGCGACAGCCAGATTTTCGCCATTTTATAAAAGCTGAAAGTTTGCCTGTAGGTATAATATGACCTCTATAGATGTAAGAACGATTCCTACAGTTATGCTTAAAAATAAGATAAAAAATTAATCTTTATACTTTATCGAAGGTCAGGTAGATCTTCAGAACAGGAAATCCTGAAGTAACCGCGACCGAAACTCCATAGTTGCTGTTCGTTTACCTATATAGGGGTCATAAACAGGCAAACTTTCAGCTTAATTTATAAAATGAAGAAAGTCTGACTGTCACTGGCTCAAGTGTTAAAAACTTTATACCTGGTTTTCCGTCTGTTCGTGGGAATACCATTCATGTAAATAGGCAATTTTCATGTTATAACATAAGAATGTGAAATAACTTTAATTATATACTTTTTGTCACGAGGAATGCAAAAATAATGTTATTTTTTCATAAAAACGTACGATTAATTTTATATTTATAATTTAAAATTGAAGTTTTATTATCTGTATATCACGTGACCCAAAACGCCGACCGCCATGATTTTCTGTATGACGTCATTTGTACTAAAGCAAATTTTTGTTTGTGAACAACGCGTCACGTCAAAATTAACAGTACTTAAAACTATTTTGAGCAAATTTTGAGACCCATTTATACGTAGTATTTCATTAAGTTATTTGAAATACGAGATTTAACATGGACGCTGGATTTGTTAAAGCCGAAACTACAAATCTACCGAAAATATGCGGTAATGATTGCAAAGTTCTTTTCATACAATACCGATTTTTTTTCTGCAGAATGCAGAACGGCTATGTAAGTATAGTGTATTTAATTTTCTAAAACTATGTTACGACAAAATTATATTGTGTATTTTCGGTCTTATTTAACTTAAATTATGGTGATATTATGGTCGGTATAACTTTGGTCTTTGACATAACAGTTTGACATTTCTTTATTATGGTACTTTTGACGTCACAAATATGTGAAATATGGCGGTCGGCATTTTGGCGCCTATAATTTTCGACAATATTTTGAACTTTTTTCCCTGCTTACAGGATAAATATTTCGCAAAAATAAAAATTACACTTGACCGTCGCATGGTAAACGAACATTTTAAACAATATTTGAAAAAATAGTGGAATAGCCTATTCCAATTTTAAAGGCCTGTTTCACCACTTTCTGATAAAGTGTTGAATAGGCTATTCACAACTTTTTTGACAGATTCTCCATACTTTATCTGTCAAGTTAAGCGGTGGAAAGCCTATTCTTCTATTCGGCACTTATCAGGAAGTGGTGAAACAGGCCCTAAGAATGTTTAAATTCCTTCTTACTTTAAATTTTAATATTCGTGAATGTGTGTCAGGGTTAGCTCTTATTGCGAAAGATAAGAAGTAAGAATAGATTTGCAATTAGAAAAAATCCCATGTTGTTATTCGTAGCGTAATTAACTACTAATTAGTTATTTAGATAAAATAGAAACTTGAATTTAGTGTTACTGTGAAACTTATTTATCCCTGCTAGAATACAAAATTAAAGCTTTACACGATTCATACTGTCATCTAAGTACTATATAATATGAAAACTTGCAAACTTATCTTACAATAACCTTTTCGGTTCTAACTCTTTGCATACTTTTCACTCAGTTTCGTTTTACCCGATTTCAGCAAAGCCAAACGAAGGGCATTTTAGTAGCCTACGTAGGTATAAATTCTCTGTAGACAAAATCAACAATAGAACCTAAAGGTTATGAGGTCCTGAGTCCTGACCTGAAGTTATCCCGAACAATTTGCATTTTTTTTTTGATTATAATTATGTGAATATGCAACAACGACTGGACGGCGCATGGTAAAACTTGTTGCGTATATTGCGCCGAATAACATTGTTTTTGTAATTTTTATTGATAGTACGGGTGCCCTAGAACAAATTTTTTTGTGATTACTAACAAGCAAATTTTTTGCGAGTAGCTACATTTTGATAAGACGAACAACAGTTTTATTAAATATAAATTATATTTAATAAAACTGTTTATATCTTGAAAGTGGTAGCTAACAGAGATAGAAAGGATTTCATACTTTGACTTGATGGTCCTAAAAATATATTATGGATTGTTTTATTTGTCGGACAAGGTTACTCTTAAATTAAATAACTATTAACCTACCAACATACAAAAAATCAGCTGGTTAGGGTTCCGTTTTAGGGTACAGTAGTCAACCAAGTTTTGTTGATTACAGGACCATAAAACGGAACACTAACCAGCTGATTTTTTGGATATTGGTAGGTCAATAGTTATTTAATTTAAGAGTAACCTTGTCCGACAAATAAAACAATCCATAATATTTTAGGACCATCAAGTCAAAGTATGAAAAGTACCTTTCTATCTCTGTTAGCTACCACTTTCAAGATTTTTCGAAAATAAAAATGTTGTTCGTCTTATCAAAATGTAGCTACAAAGAATTAGCTTGTTAGTAATCACAAAAAAATTTGTTCTAGGGCACCCGTACTATGATAATTAATAAAGGATAAAAAATCTAATTAAAATTTCATCTCTATAGTCTATACAGCATCAGCGGAGGTCCGCGGTCGATGTCCGACGGAGGCGGCGTGTCCGGCGCGGGCGGCGCCCTGCACCAGCGACGACGAGTGCGGGGAACAGGTCTGCTGCAGCACCAGCTGCGGCCGAGCCTGCGTAGACCCTCTGTATACTGGTACGTTGCTCAAGCCATTTAAATTCACAATGTATCATGATGAACGCCATTGTCTCTACGCAGTTCTCTGTCTAATGTACCATCGAAGAAATTGATTCATAGTCAGATGGTGGACCTACTTGGTTTGGTATGTCAATCCCAATTCCTAGCTAACAGATCACGTAAATTTACGTAAGCCGGCCCCTAGATCATTAATAAATATCGTGCAATATCACGCTTCAATTTAATTGAACATTTTATTTCACAATTAGATTGAAGGCGCGCGATGTTCAATATCAACCCAAGACGGTGAATATTATTATTAAATACGTGATATTGCGCAATAAAATTGTTCGTCTAGGGGCCAATAAGTCATGATTAATTTGACATAATTCAACTAAATGACGTAGGTCCGTCAACTGCCTACGAATAAATTTTTTCGATGCTACAAGTTACAACTATATAATAATTATATGTATAGACTAGCTGCTGCCCGCGACTTCGTCCGCGTTAGTATAGTAGATCACGTCCCAAGTATTATTTTTCAAAAATATTCAATGTACAGAATTGACTTTCCTACGATTTTATTATATGTATAGATGTATAGATATGTATAGATGACTTAGTTTGTTCCTACAAAGGATAATTAAGACGCAATACAAACTCCACGATACCTTTTAATTAACCCCCAAAACAAACGACACTGGAAAACCGTATGTGTAGTTTAGTTTTTAACTTTGTTCTTAAAAAAGATGTATAACGCTGCAACACCGCTTTGTTTGAAGCAAAATTTGGGAAGGTGGGGGGGGGGGGGGGGGTTTGGGGGGGCGAAGCCCCCCCCCCAAGAAAAGACCGATGCCAAAGCTCCCAGCATGTTAATCAAACGACACTCGAAATTTGTATAGAAAAGATAGACAAAAGCTCATAGCATGGCAAGGAGTGAAGATAGATACAAAGTGTGAAGGAGAAATTTGTAGGAAATTTTATGGGCTTTCGTTACGTACCGAAGATTTTTTCTCTACAACGCACCGTTTTAGCGATATGAGCAAAAAACTAAAAATATTGAAACTTGAGCCCCTCCCCCCGCCCTAGGTGATATCGTCATAATATATAGCTTATGTGTTGACCCGACCTCTATATAATATTCGTGCAAAATTTGAAGTAAATCCATTCAGTACTTTCTGAGTTTATCCCGGACATACATACAGACAAACAGACAATCAGACAAACAGACAAACAGACAAAAATTCTAAAAACTATATTTTTGGCTTCCATATCGATTGTAGATCACGTCCCAAGTATTATTTTTCAAAAATATTCAATGTACAGAATTGACTTTCCTACGATTTTATTATATGTATAGATAACTCTACACTCCGCGCAATCGACATTCGACACCGATCATGAGCAATAATTGTACATGTTGGCTATTGGAATGTATTTGTTTATATAATACTTAATTGATTACGTCGTATTATTTCAGATTTGATGTAATTAACGATTTTTAGATGAAGGCCTTGCATAACAAGGTTATATCTGTGATTGAGCTGAATTAATATATTTTTTTTTTTCGCCGAGATGGCTCTACCTAATCAAAATTATTTTTATCTGAGTAAAAGTAATGCAGTAAAAGGCCACGCCTTATTCTATGCCATTAATGATTCAACGCAATCTGTGACGGGAAAAATTTATGAAGTATGCGTGACTACGCATTTTTGCTCGTCCGTAGTCCGAACACAAACAAAGTGAACAAAGCTTGCAAGCGTTTTTCTTTTGTCGGAAACTCCAACAAAGCGCTCACTAAAGTGTGTGTTTAACGCTGACATTTTATATCCTTTTCTCATTTTGTATTTATCTTTCTTTTGTACCCGACTAAACCAAAAAGAGGAGTCCCTAATTAATTTTGCAGTATTTGTAATGTATGCTTTATTCACCGTGGCGCCTAAATAATTTGACAGATTTTTGTAATGACTAATTATTATTGACGATATTATTATGGTGGTAATGAGATGTCAATAGATCCATACTTTATATTATAAATGCGAAAGTGTGTTTGTCTGTCTGCTACCTCCTTATACCCAAACCGCTAAACCGATGTTTCTGAATTTTTGTATGAAGATAGGATATTTTTCATCCGGGGAAAAATGTACGGTTCTCGCGCGATAAACTAATTTCGACGCAAGGGACTTGCGGGAATCGTCTAGTAATAAGTTAATTATAAACCCCAGTTACACTTACACAACCTTTAATTTAGTCGGTTTAGAGTAACTTATGATTATCAGGTTGCGAGAATATAAAGCTATCATCAGAGAGGATATCCAGAGCCCTAGCAGCTGAGAATACCCGCATTGGGAGAGGCGTGCTGCGGCCGCTACGGTCACCGAGATGTAGAGTCTCTGACGGAGAGTTCGAGCAGATACAATGCGATAACGAAATCATTAGCACATGCTGGTGCGTCGACGCGGCAGGTTTTGAGGTAGGTTCTGAATAGATTGTTTAGTGAAAGCCTTGGCGACCTCTGTGGCTCAGTGGTGAGCGCGTTGGTAGCTCGAGCCGGGGGTCGCGGGTCCGAATCCCGCCGACGGAACAAAAAGTTTTTTTCAAAGTTCCTGAGTCATGGTGTATTAAATATTATGTGTATCATATAATAAATATCTTAAATATATGTATTGTATAGTATTAAATATATTTCCGTTGCAGACAACGGAAATATATTTAATACTTTTATAAGCTCTCTGGCACCAACTTGTTTTACAGGTGCCAGAGCACCTGTAACACCAGAGTCCTTCAGGTACTTACCACGAGGCCAGACTGACGTGGTGTCAAGCGTCCAACCAAGCTTTAAAAAAAACGCCATAAAATCAGTCTATATACTTTTTAACTCAACCCAAGTAGCTTTAAATATAGATTGTAAAGCTACTTGTAGATACCACGTAGATTCTACATGGTCTCGTATATTGAATTGACCACAAGAATAATATTATAGTCAATTCCTTCCCAATTTCATCTTAACGTACCAACAAACAGATGAAATCTATCCAGTTGATTTCCTGTCCAAGTACAAATTTTATTCTCATGAAAATAACATGTCAGCAATGAACGAATTAAAATAGAGGTACAGTTCATTTCAACAAATTTGTATTTCCTAGGTCCCTGGTACGCGGGCCCCAGCGGCGGGGCTGGTGAACTGCACCCGCGTGGCGGACTGCGCTGCCCATACCTGTCGCATGCTGTGTCCCCTGGGCTTCGAGCTCAACGCACAGGGCTGTCCTATGTGCAAGTGCAGGGACCCGTGCTCGTCCGTTAATTGTCCGGGGCAACTGTCCTGTCAGCTGGAGGAGGTGCCCTGCTTGAAGCCACCGTGCCCTCCTGTTCCTACTTGTAATTCACTGTTTATATTTAGTAGGATCTATGCCTGAGTTTCATCAATGCGATGTAATCCAAATGATCCAAAAAACGCTCTTTTGGCTACATCGTACGCTACCGTCGCTACCGTCATCGAAAAAACGAGATTTTTGGTAATATCGTACCTACAGATGATTTTCGCGTAACAGGTGCTTTAATTTTATTCGTTTGTTTTCAATTTTAACGGCACATAAATTTTATATTGGAACACTGAATTTGAAATTGAATAAATTAATCAATGTTTTGTTATTCAACACGCTGATTTAATTGTCATGTTATTATTTTTGTTCCTTTTATTTAACGTTGTAGTATTGCTAAAATTGAACTTTATTGCAGGCAAAAGAGGACGCAGTCTTCAAAACATATGCCCAGTTGGCGAACCTCTTCTAATATCTGAAACGAGCCGACCTTTCCTATGCGGAACGGATCCGGGGAAGCCCAACTGTCCCCCGCTCTATAGGTGTTTGGTCGAGACTGGTGAGTAATAACAATCGACTCTATTGTTCCCAACTAAGGCATGTTTCCTTTATGAAAAACAATGCAGTAGCTGTTATGCAAATAAACATTGTAAGTGACCGCACGCATGTTGGCAGCGTTTATGGTCATTCAAATGGCATATTTTAGCGGCCGCTGCTTATAATTTATAGCCAAATAAATTGTGTTCCGTCATCTATACAGCTTGACCCGTATAAATGGGTATTTAACATCTTATTCCATACAGTTTTCTTAGAACAAGGTGCCTTTAGTAAACTTTTGCGTGCTATATAATTATTATGTAATGCTTACGAGTACATCTTAATCACATTGTAAAAAAGTTTAAGCATTATATTATTACGAGAGCTAAAGTCTATAAAATTACCTAAATAAAAGTAAAAGAAATAAAATGTTTTTCCTACTAGGAAACGACTACGGGGTGTGTTGCCCAGCTTCCTTGGAGCTGCAAAAGGCAGGGACATGCCCAGCATCAGACAGCTCCGAGGACTGCGGTACGCCGTGCGCGCACGACCTGGAATGTCCATCCATGCAGAAGTGCTGCGACGGCGGGGAGTGCGGCAAGCACTGCACTCTACCGCATAATGTCACCATGTGTACCCAGCAGAAGATGTTGGCTGAGCTCCTGGTGGTCAGCGAGAAGGAGGGACGAGGATATGTCCCACAGTGCGCTGCCGACGGATCCTTCATTTCTAGACAGTGCTCAAGAAATGGACTGGTTTGTTGGTTAGTAAATAGGCGCATACTAGGTAATTTATAATGCTATGTATAAATTATGCTGCGGGGCCACTTAACTATAATAAGGAGTATAGTGACTACTTTAATCTTTCATGTTTCAGAGGATTTGCATTCTGTACCTACGTAGCAAAATCCTTACTTTTGGTCGTACTTTTTGTGGTTTACCTAAGATCAGATTACACAAAAGTCTGCTTAGAAAGAAATACAACATTCAAAAAGAATTCTATTTACTTGTAGGTGTGTGGACACCGAAGGCAACAAACTGCGAGGCTCCATGGGTCCGGCAGCTACTGTGAAGTGTTCTGCCACGCCCATGGTAGCTCGGTCAGGGGGAAGGAGTCTGGGTACATGTGCACGAGCGCTCTGTGCGGGCGTGTGCGAATATGGGTACAAAACTGGTAGTGATGGCTGTCCGACCTGCGAATGTGATGATCCCTGTGCCGGGTACCCGTGCCCGGACGGCGAAGAGTGCGTACGAGTGAAGGATTCCGATTGCTCTGGTGAATTGTGCACTGGATATCCTGTGTGTAAGTAATATAAAGTACTAATAGCTTCAAAATGAAAGTATACTGTATGTCAATCTATCTGTTACCTCTTTACGCATAAATCGCTAAACCAATTTTTACGTTTGGTGTGGATTTACTTATTGAGTTCTGGAAAAAAGTTTTTATCTCAGTATGCTATACGGTTCGGCAAGAAGTGGCGAGCAACTATCTCATAAAATAAAACCTCTATTCTTTGCCTATTCCTAAGCATTTTCATCACATTGAGCTTCTATTAAGCAGCACGTCATATTACAAACAACATTTTTTCGTAGGTCGTCCCAGAATCTCATACGAGAACCCGTGTTCCGTGGGCGTGCCGGCGAGCGACGAGGATGGCGCGGTGGTGTCATGCGGCGCGGTAGACGACTGCCCCGCCGGCCACGTGTGCTCGCTCGCCCGACGACACGGCGCATCCGTCTGCTGCCCCGACCCTGCTGATAACTCCACTGAAACTGAGCTTGGTGATGTGAGTATACTTGAGCTTCCATAGAATTTGCATTCCGGCTCTACAATTTTCCGACATGATTCAAAATTTGCTTTCAATGCCTTGCTATCTTATACTCTTGTCTAATACCAACATTTGCAATATGGTTGCTATAGAATAGATAGAGACTTCATTTGGTTTGTATTTTGTACGGAAGTGTATTTTGTAATAAATTATGTCAGTTGTTAAATTCTTTTGCATGTCTACTGTTTTACTGGGTTGCTAGACACAGTCAGGCTGTTTGATTGCGTGTCCGGCCAAAATTAAAGGGAGTCCGGCTTTTGTAGAGCTTTGAACCTAAAATTTCATATGAAAATCCTACTAAGTTTAGGCGGGTTTTACACTTGGATGCAAATTATTAACTATCTATTATATTATGTTATCATATTATTAATGTCACAGGTCTCCTACGAATCTTGTGGCTCAGATGCTGAAGCTCTCTGCGGGTTCAACTCCACGGTGAGCTGTGCTGACGGCGAATGCGCGGACGGACTGGCGTGCTGCGGTACAAACGCGTGCGGGCCTGTATGCGTTGATGCTGACAAGTTGAGGCTGCAGACGGATCGCACTGACGATGTTCCTACCAGTATGTATTCAAATTTCAAATCACGTTTCGGTGACATATATAGGTACATGTTTGTGATCATCCACATAGGATTAACAACAATATGAATCTGATTAAAAAGACGTAGGCTGTAGCTACGCCCATGTAACTTTTGTCTGCTACGCCTACGTACCTATTGTATGATGTATCAGCCGTATCAATTATGAGACCACCATCGATGAGACCACGGATAACAGTGGCTCTTAAATATGTCTAATCAAATGCCTTGGGGACTTGTCTTTAAAAATAAGACTAAGTTCTTGCTATTCTACTGATTGAGTAGTCTGAACTCTGAACAGCCAACAAAATCTTCAATACACTTTTATTGAAGTGTTTAATATATCTATTTGTTGAAGAAAAGCTTAGACGAGTCTTCTTACTCCAGTGTGTGAATACCTACGCGACTTCGACGAGAAGATGGAAGGTACGGTGGACGGTATGAAGCTAGCTCTTCCGGCGCCATCTTGCAACCTGGACGGGTCGTTCACCTCGCAGCAGTGCGCCGGCGGCAGCTGCTGGTGTGTCGACTCCTTCGGCACAGAGATATCTGATACTCGCACCGCCAACGCCTCATCCGTTGATTGCGATAAGTAAGTGAAAATAAAGTATCTATAACTACTTACTACAAGTTGGGTGATGTTAAGACTTTTTGACGTGAAGATACCAATAGAGTATAATTAGCATTAAAATGCAACTACAAAATTAATTTAGTGTCAAGAAGACTCTACAGTCTACATTTTTTGACAAGAGGATATAATATAAAATCTGCAATATTGAAATGTAGTTTTACAAGTTGAGTTGTGTCAAGACTCTACATTAGTAGGCAGTAGTATACAGTATAAAAGCATTACAGCAAAGTTGATCACATGTTGTCTAGATCTCCCGAAAATCAACACTAGAAGTTAGACTCTTATCCTTAGATTCTGGGACTTCCTAGTTTTCTAGGGCTCCCAGTATCACTAAAATCTTATCCTCAGAGTAAGATCGGAGCTCTCGTGTCTGGAGCTGACGTGCCGCATGGGCTGTGACTACGGGTTCGAGCTGAGCGCTTCCCGTTGCCCGACGTGTCGGTGCCGGGACCCGTGCACCGACGTCACTTGTCCTGCCGGCAGAGCCTGCGCCCTCGTCGACGTGGCCTGCGACGCTGATTACTGCCCACCTGTGCCTGCTTGTAAGTGAATATATTAGTTAAAATCTGTCTCTAGTGGAACTAAAGGATGTAGGCAGAACATAAGAACATCTCTCTAGTCTCTACCCTACGCACCCAGTGGGACAGATAATAACGGACACGACTGACGAGATATCAAATGCCTGGGACTGACTCTTTACAGGCCCGATATCTGTGGGCCCGATGCTAATTTAAAGTATTTAATTTAGCTAATATAAAGGATATTGTCACATATATTGTCAGACAATCAGATGATCAGCATGCGTTAATCGATAGAGACAATATTGTTGTCGTTTTATCGAGGGATGGAACCCACGAACTTTAAAAACTAGACCACTGATTAGTTAACTGTTTATAATTTACGACTCACAATTTGACTCTAGGTCTACCTCGTAAAGCCGGCGAGTGTCCATACCTAGTACCACCTACTGGTGCGTGCGAATGGGCGTGTCGCTCCGACGCTGAGTGCGGTGCCGAGCAGCGCTGCTGTGCCACCGGCTGCGGCACCGCCTGCACAGCTCCCATACACCAGACGGCTTGTCAACAGCGCAGGTACTAACAGAAAAGTTGATTCATAGCAGATGGGGGACCTACGTAATCTTGACGAATTATGTCGAGGCTAACTCACAAATCACAGCTAACTTGATAAAAAACGACCAATTAACGTAGGTCCTCCATCTGCCTCAGCTCCTCACATTAATAATTTATCTGATTGAAACGTCGTTGGGAAATATTGAACAGCTTTATTATATCTTGGTCACCAATTACCTTCCTGCATTTATGTATGTTTATGTAGGTAAACTTGCCAACAACTTTAGTTTCTAATTTTCGTAATAACTTAGCTAAGTTAATGTGATTATTTTAGGTCATTAGCTCTACACACTGCGGCAGAGAGCGGTAATCCTCCTTCATGGAATTGGGTACCGGAATGCAAAGAAGACGGAGCGTACGAACGGGTTCAATGTCAAAGGTCGACCAAGATGTGCTGGTGTGTAGACTTGGCTGGAAATGAGGTAAGAGAAAAGAAAGAGACTTCAGTAAAATTATTAAAAACTCATATAATACCTACCATCTTTTATGAAGAAGGCCTATCATACTCTTCATAGTCATAATGATATAATAAACACTTAGCTACGGCCTAAAGCACAATGTAACCAAAGAAGGTATTGTTTAGATTCCAGGGACGCGTTCTATGAATTCTACTCCACCCTGCGATGCGCCTCTTTTATGTCCGAAACCCAACTGCGATGAAGACCAAATCTGTGCCCACGGCGTGAAGCTGGACGACCGAGGTTGCCCCACCTGCACATGTAGAGACCCCTGTGCCGAAGCCAACTGCAAAGAGGACGAAACCTGCGACCTCCTGCCTTTAGACTGCGAGGTAATAAAATAACTGCGAAAGAATATTGAAAATGTTGTAAACAAATTCTTACCGTAACATCGAAGAATCCATCTTCATTACTTAAAGGAATTGTTTTTAAAGCGAGTTCAAAATTAAATTCAAAAGTTCTACAATCAAATTAATGTTGCGCGAGTGAACCTTAAAATGTGATTATAACTTTTGCTTCGATGCTTAGGGTGAGTTATGTGCGCCGCTCGCTCGTTGCCTGCCGGCACCGCAGTGCCCCGATGGCAAACCTCTGCAACCTCCTGAAGGCTTTGGTCCCCTGGTATGTGGACCCAACGCGACTAGCTGCCCGTCTACGCACTCCTGCAGATTCGCACCGCACGACTCAAGGCCACCTGTGTGCTGCCCTAAGCCACGTAAGTCAAAGTTCTAATCCATCCATGTTCGTTTCTTGGAATTTTCAGAAAAACATTTGTGAAATGAACCCCGGCAAGAAGAACCGTTGTAAGAAACTCAAATATCTTTTAGATGATGCAGCTTTTAAGTTTAAGTAAAATCATAAAAAGACGTGACTATATTTCAGGTACCGTATGTTACGAAAACAAAGACGAGGGAGAGTGCAGCAGCGGTGAAGGTATAAACACAACCCGGTGGTTCTTCAACCACGAGCGCAACCGCTGCGAGAGGTTCCAGTACAACGGTTGCTCCGGTAACCACAACAACTTCCGCACCAAAGCCGAGTGCAACCACGTCTGTCCAGGTATGGTTTAAAGGGTTTTACTTATACTTTGGTTAAATCTTTACAAGTTTTCTATGCCTTGGCATTTCTTTGATGTCTCTACAAAATCTCAATATACCCTTGAAATTTGTATCCCTTGCAGTGGAAGAAGTAAGCCTAAAGTTTAAATAAAACACTTGATATGAGAACCTAGGTTCATACTAATTAACTAAATAGTAATAAACTAATTATCAACCTAAGGTGTGGCTGGACGAAAATGCCACGAGGCATTAAGTCCACCTTTGTACAACAACGTGCAAAAAGTTTTAAATAAAATAATTAAAACATTTCTAATCTTTCTACATTTATAACAGTGGGGAAGGCGACGTCAAAACTAACCAAGCCGAAGGAGGTTAAGAAAACAAAAGAAGGCAGGACTATTTTTACCTTTCACTTTGTATGAATACACGTCCGTAGTAACTCTGTTTTGTGTCTAATCAAAATATTATGTTGTGTGTATATTCCCCTAATATTTGTAAGCCCAGTTCTAATAAGACCCCTTATTCCGGTTCCTTCATTATGTTAGTAAAGTATGTCGCTACTGGCCTACTGCCATGGTAACAATATTGTGTACATTTTTATGTTCCGAGCACTTTTTCATTAACCTCATGTCAACACTTTACTAATCCACTTTTGCACGTCTAATATACCTACGTAGATTCATCATACTTATATCATTTTAAATGCAATTTGGCTCCCTGCCATAATAATAATATTATGGTCTAAACTCTAAAGTCTAAACAATACAGTCTAAACTGTAAAGTCTGAACTCTATGTCCTACAAACCCTTTGACGCTCTCTTTCTTACTTACTTGTATTGTTACTTTTCGTAATAAGCGAGGTAACACCCCATAATATTACGCGTCCTTTTGATATTGTAGTTATCGAACTAAGAAAACTCTACGTAGATAATACGATGACTAATAGCCTGATGCATCGTGTATCATACGGTATGTAGCGGATTGTAGCGTATGATGTGTTTTTATTCCAGCCTGTAATGTCTTTTATATTTTTATTTCAGTGTTAAGCTCATGCGAGAGACTACGCGAGAAGAATGAAGTGGCGGCTCAGAAATATGGAAAGAGTACTTTTATCCCGAAATGCGACGTCACAGGTGCCTGGGAGTCCGTGCAGTGCATGTCACATATTGGTAACAATTGATTACATTATTACGCTATGTTCATTGTCAATAAACAAATATTCATTCTCTTTTCAAGATGAATTCCTAAAGTATTTACGGAATACCTATCTCATTTTTAAGTCATACAAATAACCCCAATCCGTACATACCTACATAAAATGTGTCAATCATAAATGTCTACAACGCAGCTCTTATAAAATGAACGCAAACTCGCAATCTATCAAAGTTACAACAGTATGGAAAGTAATGTGTCAACTGAGTTGGGAAGTTTCGGCAGGATAGATTAACAAAGATCCCCAAACTTTGTCGTCCCGACTCCCGCATGCGACGCGACTTTGCCCAAAAGTTCGGCGATTATTCCCAAACCATTATCTTAAGCGTTAAACTACATTTCATTTATTTCCCTTCCTGTAATGAGAATTTCTACGAAAAATTCCCAACGACGGGATAAAATCCTGTTTTTGCTTCTTTTTTC
The DNA here is from genome assembly GCA_905404155.3 of Plebejus argus. Taxonomy (NCBI): domain Eukaryota; kingdom Metazoa; phylum Arthropoda; class Insecta; order Lepidoptera; family Lycaenidae; genus Plebejus; species Plebejus argus. The sequence continues at coordinate 8,413,669 of FR989930.1, forward strand.
CAGATGTTTGTTGGTGTGTAAACGCAAGAGGGGAACCCCAGAAAGGCTCGTTGGTTCGCGGCAACAAACCGTCCTGCAACTTCAGACAAGCTCGAAAGTGGGCGAGAAGAGATCCCCTCGATGAGAAGGCCAGAGCTGATGAAGGTAAGGCTTATTTCTTGGCAACAAGGTTAAACATTGGACGTACGGGATCTGTCTGCGACCTTCTAAGATTTTTGTCTCGTTAGTTAAAAACGGTTAACAATGTTTCAAATTAAAAAAAATAGTTTTATCGTTACAGTGCTTGAAGAATTGATCAGACAAATGACTGCATACCGAGTCGATGAATTAGAAGACGAATACGAAGATATAGACAGCGAAAATTTAGACAGCGAACACAGAAGTATAAGCCTCGATCTACCAGACGACGAGTCGAAAGAAGATCCAACTGTTTTAGCTGAAGTTGTGTCTCCATTGAACTCTCAAACAACCAAAACAAAAGAGATACCCACGCAAGGTGCAACTGAGAAAGTTAGCTTCAAAACTAAATGCCAACTGATGCAAGAGGAGGTTGATAATGGTAAGCTTGTTCACATTTTTCAGCGCTTTTGATTGGCCAACGTCAAAAGCAAAACACAAACTAATAAACAAAGATAATAAATAGACAAGCTCCTGACAAGAAAAATCCCAGAAATTACCGGACTTTAGTAAAACAATTTAACGAACATCATAATGGAAACATTGATGATACTAAATAACTACAAAGCAAAATAACTACAAGGCGATCAATTATTTAACTACGTCAGCTTCTTTAAAACATAATACCAAGATTTCTAACACTATTTTTATTGGCCATTTCTCTCCCATTTTTCAGGCGGTGAGGGCTGGCGGCCGCGCTGCCTGTCTGACGGGTCGTTCGCGGCACGGCAGTGCTCGCGTGCGCGCTGCTGGTGCGTGGACGCGGCGGGGCAGACCAGACACCACACCGCACCACACCAGCTCACTGACAACTGTGGTATGTTCTATTGATCTATGAAGACCACGGCCTTTTTACATGTTATATAAGCTATATAATAAGTGGTATGTGTTATACTGAGAAGACATAAGCCTTATTGGCGAGGTATCTTTCCATAGAGGGCCTAGACAAGCGGCAAGCGATTATCGTAAACGCTAACGCCACTAGATATTTCACAGACAAATTAGTCCACAAAAAATAGCTGCTGCTTCACGTACTGCCAAATAACACAAAAAAAACGTGTGCGTCCCCCCAGAAAGCCCAATCGAGCTAGGTGTATTTTCAATATATCAGAATTTAGAGCAAAAATGGAGCACCTCTACAGTTAAGTAAATAAATTGGATTATTAATACGAACGACGCTGCGAGCTAAAAACCGTGGGCTTGCTGGCGTCCTGTCCCGTCAGCACGCCCAAGCTAGATCTCGGGAACCGTTGAGAGTACTATCGTGTATTGTGGTTCAAATTTTCGAGCAAAATTGGAGCACTCTGCTCCCGTGAAATCAACTTCGAAACTAGAATGTGAAAGGAGTTAGACGTGATTAACCGGTGGGCTTGCTGGCGTCCTTTCCCGTCAGCAAGCCCACGCAGATCTCTGAAACGGTAATGATTTGGATTATGATTAAAAATTCTACAATAGAGCCCGATCTAGAGCACTCTGCTCCAAAAAAAATATATTAATGTAGCTTCAATAGTTCTCGAGTTACAGGCCTTTGAAAACGGGCTTTCTGGCGTCACGTCCCGTCAGCAAGCCCATTTGGAGCGTGGAAACTACTGAACGGAGAGTCGTCAAAAATATCTCAAATCGTAGCTTAGAATGAGAGAACTATGCTCCAAATAGATCAAAATCCCAGGTTCTACGGTTTTCGCGCTATCAGCGAAAAACACTTCAGCCGCCAAAATTTGTCGATTTTCACAACCGCGTGACGTGCCGTTCCGTGCAACAAGCAAATGGTTCAATTGCTTGTTTTTGTTCAAGCAAATGGTTCATTTGGTTCCGTGCAACTACTTAATTTACTAAATACTAATTTATGAAGATGACTAAGGATACGTATGGTTCTTATTTTTAATTTTCATATACCATAAGTGCGTGCTGAATCAAAAAAGTAAAGATTATTTTCCTCCATTCTTTCAGAGCAAACCCAAATCGAAACAGCTTTCCTGGAATTAGAGCTAATCGGTGCAGACGATGCTGCCGGTGAGAAGGCGCGTGCTTTACTGTCGTCGCGGCTGGCCGCATTGGGCGCCAACACACCCGTCACCACCGCGAGAGAGCGCGGCGTCGTCAAACTGAGAGTGCTACTCACTGGACCCAAGTCTGCGGATATGGTCTATCATTTAGAAACTCAGGTTTGTTATTAGTACTCTATAGTCTATGTTGATAAAGTAGCGAACACCAAATTCTGAGGGTTCTAATTACCGGGAGGTGGGATGAGGCATCCTGTTATTGGCTCCCGTTTCTTCGTCAGCAGCCTTACACAAAATACACGATAACTATTTACGTGTAAACGAAATGAGAATAATATATTTTTGAAAATTTCAGGTCAAGAAAGAGAAATTAGCGGGCTTGGACAACAAACCGACAGAAGGCGCGCTAGGCGCCGACGTCATCCGTAGCGAGTACCGACTGGTGGCGCCCTCGCCCGCCATGCAGAGAGAAATACTCACCGAGTCAACGGTATAAAATTTTGTGTTTATAAGGTGCCGGTTGACAGTGGACGACATGAAGCAACCGCAGACGACACAACATCGTCGCGACACTATACTGGTTTGTATGTTGTTCTATGAAATACCTACCTGCCTGTAGACAAGTGGCCTGACCAGCCAGCGACACGAAGCTAGCGAGTAGCGACACTTATTCATAGAAATACATAGAAACCAGTAGCAGACGACACGTCGTCTGCCGCAACTTCATGTAGCCGACTTCCAACTTGTACCTTTAGAGTTTAGTCTATAATATACTCTATAGTAGGTATATAATAACCAAATTTTAGTAAGGGCATTTTGGTAGTATAATCGCTTACGTCCGCTTTACGCTAATTAACGCGTTATTAATTTCGACAATGAAAATATTTTTGTTAAGAAGAAGGAACCAAAAAACGAGTAAATTTTTAACGAATTGATTGAAACAACAATATAAACAACGAAATATAAAACATTCTTAACCAAAATATTCGTTACACAGGTATCCGCGGCGACGTCGTACCACACAGCGCTTATAGTCTTGGCCGCTACCTCCGCCTTCATTATTAGCGTGTTGTGCGTGTTGGTGATGCTGTACCGGGCGCGGTTGCAGAGGGAGCCGCACAAGGCCGAGCGCTTCCTGCCGGCCGCGCCGCCCGTCTACGTCCTGTCCGCTGACGAGAAGGCGGAACTAGCCAGGGTACTCCACGCCCCGCCCCCAGTCCCTCACCCCGACGACACAAGAGTGTAACGTTGAAAAAAAAAACTTTAAAAGTGACAATTCGAAATTAAAATCCGGAACGGAAGAATTTATTGTTCGAATCCGTTCGAATCCGTCTTCGTTTTACATTGTGTATAAATACGGAATATCTTTTAAAACTGTAATTTTTACAATTTTATATTGTTAAGTATTAAATTTAAAATTTAAGATAAAAGTTACTTTGGACCATTTTAATATGTGAATACGGTGGGGGTACAGCAGTATCCGGAAAATTTAGGGTCCAATGGCTAGCGTTTATTGGTAATTCACCATTTAAGTATTACGCCTCCACTTGAACACTGAATCATAAATAGACAATTAATGTCATCACAATTTCACGTTATCTAAACTACAATAGGTACCAACTACCAAGCACCAAACTAGCGACAGTGTTTTTATTAGGTAGGTGCTTCTTAATATTCAATTTCAAGTAGAATACCTAAAAAGTATCGATAGAAATAAATGATACACAATTTTTCCACAAACATGAAATGCTAACTTATTTCATTCCTCGAAAGTACCTACTTATTCTTCCGTGTAGTTTATAAGTTTAAATATTAAAATATTATCTATTACAAAGGAAGTCGCAGCGACGTACGTCGACGTCGATGACGGACGTCGTTGCGCTTCACTTAGTTCCTTTTGTCGATTCACGTTCATTAATTTTATTAAAAAAAACAGGAAGAAAAGAATTTCTTGTAGGAACTAGGAAGTAATATAGCTTCCTTGTTTTAAGCGTAGGGCTACTCAGTACTCAAGGCTCGGCATCGTGTTGCAAGTCCTACGATATTGAGCGAACTAAAAAGTAAAAGGCTACTTATAAAGAAAAGATAAGGCCATCCCAATCTGATAATATTATTTATATTCTCATTGTGTTAAATAGTCGTACTCCGTAGTAATTGCTAGTCCATTCCAAGTGTGCGGTTTAGGACCTGCTGCAACGCTGCTAGCGACTGACCTGTAACGTCTCATAAAGCATAGGTACTATTATTTGTTCATAAAAAGTAAAATCTGTAAAATAGTTTTAGAGCGTGACTTGATATCGAACTAATCTAGTCTACTTGTAGGTATTTCCTTCAAACATTATTTGTACTCTTATTATTATCTTATTGAATAAATCAGGTGTAAATAATCATTAAATCATATGTTATTAATTATTATTGTATTATTTATGTACATATAAGTGAATGTCCTTCAAATAAAACATTAAAATATGTTTTTCTCATTTTCACATGCTTTTGTTCCATTTATTTAAGTTATTTAGATGATTAAGATTAGATATTAAAATTAAATATTATCCTGTATTGTTTATACAATTCTAATTACTTATAATATTAAATATTCTGTTGAACTTTTTATATGTAGTTAACAATAAATGATTAAATTCGAGTGTGTCTTTAATTTACAACAACTAACAAAAGTCCGTCCGTGTACTGAATCTTCGACGATAAAATAAATGATAATAATATGAAAATACTAGCTTTTGCCCGCGGCTTCGCTCGCGTTAAGAAGTATTATTAATTATTATTAATTAGGTGTGAAAGTCGTAATCGGTTTAAAGTTGACAAAGTTGCATACAATTTTCAATCCCTATTTCACACCCTTGGGGGTAGAATTTCCAAAAACACTTAAATACGTATCCATTCATTTTTAATCTGCCGCCCAAAATTAACATTCATGTTTCTAACTTAAGAAAATATGACGGACTTTTATTTAAACCTTCAACCCCCATTTCACCCCCTTCGGGGTAACATTTCCTAAATTCCTTCCTTAGAGGGTGTACCCTACGCCAACTCGAAAGACCTTACTCACTTTCGTGGCTGTAACTTTTAACAGTTTTTGCTCAGCGATGATGAATCAGTAAGTCAGTCAGGACTCAGGACATGTTAGTTTATAATAATCATTTTATTAGTAAAGATAATAATTAGTTAATATTAAATCCCCAAAACGTTACATAAACATACCTGATATTACCTCGTGTTTGCAAAATATTATATTACTATCCTTAATCCGGATTCTTGGGAAAAGGGAAAACAACGATGAACACAAGCTGACAACAAACCAGACAATGTGCCGTTTATTAGACAAACAATAAGGCGATGTAATACGATGTTGTAAGTATTAGATAATAGTTATAACATAACTTTATTTAAATAAGATAAATACAGGGCTCGGAACTGAGTATTTTTAACCAGGTTAATTCATCAAGCCCCAAGAAGTCGCATGCAACCGCGAGAACAATAGATAAGCTATTGTGTCTCGTTTTTCCACGATCGACGGGAGACGCTCTTTAACCAGGTTTTTGGTTAAGTATTCGCTCCGAGCGAAACCGAGATGCGAGCGGTATTGCTTCTGAAATTAACCTGGTTAATTCCTCGCGGAAAGTAACTAGTGCCGTGATATCTTCTATCCCTTTCTAGTGCACCATCTAATCCCTTGTTTATTTGTTTTGAATGTGTGGACAATGGGTGAGGGGTCGTGGTGTGTGTGCGTGGGCAAGACAAACATATAATCGCGAACGGTATTTTGAGCAGGAGTAGTTTCATTTTGCTCTTTGAACGGAGAGCGGAACCGAAATGAAAACGCTCTTTTGGAAATTTATGGCGTTTCTAACGAACGGGATCGCGATGATTAACGTTTACGAGCCCTGGATATAGGTACATTGTAGGTATGTATAATGTACCTTTATCCAGGGCTCGGAAACACCGTACCCAGATGGAACTAGTAAAAAAGCCTTTATGTAACTGTGAACCCTGACGCCATGTGCATGAGAGTAAAAGAGAAAATATTAGTTAAATTGTGTTTGCTTAAGAAGGTCCACCGTCTGTTTCTCATCTCATGTCATGTTTCTGGATAGAGAGGCAGCTTGTAGTGTATACTTATAAATTATAATACATATTTACTTATCCGCAGCGAAAATATTTTTATTAGTAGGGACTTTAAAGAATAACGGCCTCACTCAGAAACATTTATGGTCATTTAACATTAACATGAAGAAGATTTTACTTAAACTACTCATACTCTGCATTAAATTGTCTCTAATGCCTTAAGAGGTAAGAGGTCAGAGGAGGCCAAGGCCCAAGGGCATTATTGCCTTTGATGTTTCTGAAGCGATGGCTGAGCTTTTTGGGGTGAAGCCAAACGAGCGTAATTTCTGCTGGACAGAATTTCTGCCGGGCAGAATTTCTTTTCATACAAATCACGACTCACAAAATTACGCTCGTGTGAATCAAACATGACTTTTGTATGAAACTGAATGCAGCAGAATAATTTGCCCGGCAGAAATTCTGCGGCTCACGACCCACAAATTACGCTCGTTTGGCTTCACATATAAGCTTTTTGCACATTTTTATCTATGATCTCTATGCTCCAAGCACAGGGATATATATTTTATATTCCAAGATTCGATTTTTGATATTTTCACACATCGTTATTTTTGAAGCCTGCAAGTTGCAACGTGCCTCCCAGTTCCCACAGCCTGCTACTGAAATAACACGGAAATACCTAACGCTTTCTTTTTTCCAACCTTTTTCCGTGTTTAGTTGTGGTTGTTTAGTTGCATAATAATTAATATGTATAGCCTATACTCTATAGGTAATTAAAAAAAAATCTTGTCTATGATGTCAAATTCACCAAATTTCTGTTCATTGAGATACTATAGTAGAGGAGAGAGCCTTATATCAGTGTATAAGCGTCAAAAGCGTGTAATGTTATGTCCTACTTACTAGGACATAACAAAGGAGTCGGTCTGCATATTTAATGTAATAAAAGTGATAAAGGTTTTTAATGAACATTTTATGCTAGATATTGTTGAGTTCTATGGTTCCGCTAAATTATAAACCATAAGAATGGCCAAAGAATGCCTCAAACACGTGGATTTAACATTAAATACGTAAGTTTTGAACAACGTTTTTTGGGCTTCTCAATCGGTATTTTTGTAAGCTAAAAAGAATAATGTTTAAGTTTAATAATCCCTTATTCGTGCTATGTAAGGCATTAGTGCTAAAAATGTTACATAAATTAATAATTTGACTACAAAAGTTGCATAGCTTTTTACGTGTGTTTACGGATTCTCATTACTTGAACTATAGTTTATCGATATCATGAACTAAATGACTTTCTTTTCTGGATTATAATGTGCTTCGAAATGATCGACAAATAGAAATATTCAAGAAAATAAACACACACTACTTGTATGAAAATAAGCACAAAATGGCCACGCGATGACGGGCTAAGACTACATCTACCTATATATCCTTAATCTGTGTTTCTGTTAGACTTCCTTGCTCGTTGGTTGTTGTCAGTTTGTCAGTTGTCACTTGTCACTGGTCACTGCATTGAGGTAATGGCTGTATGGGCAACGCTCCCTTTGCCTGTCCCGACGGACGAATTATAAAAAAAAAAAAATGTCACTGGTCACTTGTCAGTTGTCAAAATATGTCTATACTCTATGGTCTCCAGTAAATTGTAAAGTCAAGGCGAGAGACGAGAAATTTTAATAAAATATTCTATTGCTTTGTAATACCTTGGAATAACGAGTCCTGCGACTTAGGTACTGCAAAACAAATATTTTTCATCTGAGGAAAATCAAGTAATATACACTACCAATTTGCCGACATTTAATAGTGCACCGCGCCTCTAATGATGAAGCAAGTACAAAATTAAATATAGAAAGAATAATGTTGAATAAATTGTTACCATCAACATAATAATCCAAAAGATGATCGATAAATACTACTCCTAAGTGATACGTGAGTGTTACGCATTCATAACAATTTCTTTGGTACGTCATTTTTGTGATAATCAATGTAGGTAAGACAAGAAAACTGTCTTGCTAAAACTGGTAACTATTGGAATACAAGGAAAGTTTTATTGAAATCAAAAACATATGAATAGCTACTTACATTCTCCGCATATCAAATACAACAGTGGAATAGATAGAGTGAAAATGAAAGAGTACCCTGAAGACTCAGTTAAAGGCAGTGCAGCACCATTTAGCAACATGTTGAACAGTTACTACATGGATCCTACCGACCCCTGCTATGAAATTTGTCAAAGGGTGATTAGAGACATGACTCAGTATGGTGTTTGTGTTTTGAATAACTTTCTGGGCAGAGATCGGGGACTTTTAGTGCTTAATGAAGTTCTGCAAATGTACAGATCCGGAATTTTCAAAGTAAGTATAAATTTAAAACTGTTATGCTTAAGTTGATGGATGTAATTTAAGAGTTTTCACTCATAATGAATGTTTAAGACATTTATTTTGCGAACTTACAAAATTCACTTAAATGAGAAAACATACTAACTCTAAGTATACTGCTATTAATATTGAACTACTTAAACAATGAGCTCTGAATTTTTGACTTAAAAAAGTCGGTTTTCGTCTCATATTTCGAGCATATTTCAAGCAGATTTTTATTATTAACTCATGTGCCGATAGATTGATAGCTTTTTTTGGCCCGCGTTTTTAGCTGTTCACACGTCTGGGAGTCACACAATTTTTAGGTCACACGTCCATGACTCCTTATGGAGTCATAATTTTAATTTTCAATTTTGACTTCAAAAAAATATATTTTTTAAATTTATATTAGAATAAATGTAAACCTTTATATAATTATTGTTAACTTGTAAGGAAATTGTAGATAAACGTACGAATACTTTTTTAACTTTTGTTCTGGGACAGGGAACGTGTTAAATATACTTCCCACAAATAGTAATTATTTCTCATATGAACTACTTATGTGAATTGATACAGCTTAAAATTTTTTGCAGGCTGGGCAACTTGTATCTAACAGAGGCAGTACAGACGCTCAGACCATACGGAGTGACAGAATAACTTGGATTGATGGGAAAGAACCACATTGCTATCATATTGGACAGTTGATAAGTCAGGTATGCCGATATACCCGATTACTTTGAAAATGCTGCCTTTAGTGCCCTCAAAATCTTAGCTTTTATAATAATACTTGATGAATTTACATACAAAATACTTGATCCATGTTTGAAATATTTTATTTGAAAAACAAACTAGCTATATGGTAGGCTCAAAAAAAATATATTATAATTATATTATGCTTCAATTGTACACTCCACTGAATTATACACTTATTAAGCATTAATTCATCAAGCCCCAAGCAGTCGCATGCAACCGCGATAACAATAGATAGGCTATTGTGTCTCGTTTTTCCACGATTAACGGGTTAATTGCAAGAGCAAATTAACTAAATAATGCTTATTGCTTACCCTAACTGCAGTACTGTACCTGCTTGAATATTAATTCATCAAGCCCCAAGCAGTCGCATGCAACCGCGATAACAATAGATGTTGTTTTTCTCACGATTGACGGGTTAAGTGTGAACTGTCATGTATGGTTTGCAAATGAAAAGGGAAATAACCCAAAAAATGTTACATTAAATATGCTGTGATGACACTACACCTACGCCATTAGAACATTCCTAGTACACAGGAATATGAATTTCTTAATTTCTTACAGGTGGACAACATAATATTAAAAGCAAACAAAATGGCAAATAATGGGAAGATGGGCGACTATAACATTGATGGCAGAACAAAGGTAATTATGAAAATCAATAATAGAGTAAACATAATTGCTGTCAATAAAATCTATATCAATCTAAACTACACCTTGTTTTAAACATGTATTTGCACACATTAGCAAAGATAAATTAATATAGAATTGCTTTGAGAAATAATGTGGCATTTTTTGTTTCAAGTTCAATGGATTGATGTTATTGGTTTTAAAACATGACTATAGATTTAGCAACACGGGTAAACCGCTGAAAACTTTTTGCAAACTTAGCAATTTATAAAAATCTTGGAACGTTTTTTTGCCAATAAAGCGCTTGTCTAATCATCACATACTACAAAAGATAGCTAATCAGTCTGGCGCCAGGCGCAACGAAAGTTTCACAGCACTCGAGCACCGTCGGCGATAGCTATTTATACTACGCTGATAAAGACTGCCAAGCTGAAGTTCCTATGTTTGCCAACAATATATTTACTATTTTAATATGGCCTTAAATATTAATTTGTTAGTACAAACTGAATGGAAGCATTCCTAAATATTTATTTTAAATCGCGCCAAAGAGAACAAATATCCGTGTCTAACTACAACAGTAAAGCCGAGCTCAGGTACATAATATTTATAGTCTGACTAGTAAAATTTTATTCAATGAAAGTTAGACGACGTACTATTGGATAAAAAAGCGTACGAAGTAGTATCGGCGTTATCAGTAATTTATCGTTGCCAAATGTATCGCGAGCAGAATCGCACGGTAGATAAGGGGCGTAGAGGCGCATGCGCGGTACCGTTCTTGCCTTGTTCTTGTGTACGTGATCGGAGACATGGCGCGCGGCGCGGGCGGTGGCGGGCGCGGGGGGCGCGGGGCGGGGAAGGCGAGCGTTCAGCGTATTTGTGTTTACAAAACTATTTCATATTTACACTTCCACTTAGTACCTATGGTCGGAGTACTATTATATATTCTGTGCTATGGTGCTATATTTGCAAAACCATAAGTCATGTCAATCGTACACTTGTTGACACCCTCGTTATTTCAACAGCTGCCTTAGGAATGTAATAGAAATAATATAAATATAAATGTCTAATATTCAGTATAAATTATATTTATCGCTGACTGAAAATTCCAACAGACCTTGGATTAAATTATAAAATTTCACTAAGTATTTACAAAATATACTCTCAGGAGTATCAGGGCTTTATTTAAATTGTGTTGAAGGGCAATTCCCAATGCCCATTCACACTCTAATTTTAGATCTCCGGTTGTAATGCAGTGTCAAATTGGGTTTTGTAACATTACCTACTTATCTAATTTGACATGTAACATAACTTATGTTCTTTAAAACGATTTACGACTCCTTTCGTAGTTTAGACTCTCATGCTGGCTCATCCTCCGCTACATCCATAATTTATTGCTCTCACCATATTAATATGCTAACCCTTAAATTACAAATAAAAATGTTTACACAGTGAATAACCATAGAAGGTACGTATGTGGTTAGCACATTGAAAAAGTTACATGACAGTCAAAGACCGCGGACCTTAAACGCTGTGTAGATCTATTATTATTAGTAAGACTATACTGTATATTATGCCATAGGTATTATAAAACGAATTCAATTCATTTTAAATAACAAAACAAAGAAAATATTTAAGGTGAACGCACCGAACGAATCGAATTCCCAGAAGGCCTTTCTGGGGGTCCTGCGGCCTGCCAGATTCGACCGATTCGACGCGGGCAAATATGTATTATGTGCAAGGTTTCATAGAATTTCATATAAAGAATTCTAAATTTCGTTTCTTTCGATTCCGATAATAATTGTGCGGCCTTTACGGTGCACTAAGGGGAAAACCCTATTTCACAATCTCGCTTAGATGGCCTCATTCATTAGTCACAACTCGCAAGTTCACGACTGCGAGTATGACGATCTCAGCTATTTGTTTGTTTTTGACTGAGAAAGTTTTTATGAGTTTCATCGATTAATCACTGCTACTTATTGTATAATCGTCGTGTTCGAAACACTTGAATAAACAATAACAAAAAATATACCTTGACGATTTGTTATAGATTGTCTGTGACCTAAAGTAGAGCAAAGTTTTGGACTCTTCACACGCAAGTAAAAAAATTTGAAAATAGGCTGTTACAAACTCTACACTTTATTTAAAAAATGTAGAGCCTTTTTGTATAAAAAGTGTGAGAAAAATCTGTAAGTGTAAGAAATTAATTCGTCGTTTTCTAAATTATTACATCCTATATATAGTATCCTTGAAAAATTCCGTCTGGATTTTTTTTCCTTTAATTTTAACTCAACTATATAAATAAAATTAATTTCCGCATGCTTACAGTCCCTTTTTTGTTAAGTATACTTAATACTTATCTACCTGAGTCTCGTAACATTGCATTGCTCACCTACTTGATATTTCCGCCTCGAATACGCTTTAAATAAATACAGCATGACTGGTGAGACATTACCGATACTTATGGAGAGTACTCGGTAGTCGATTCTCTTTATAATTATGTAATAAAATTAGGTATTTTTTTCAACTACTAGAATAGCCTAATATCACGTTCTCGAGTATTGAACATGTCTCACCAGTCATGCTGTATAATAATAGCCATGATGGACCAACCCACGTTAAGATGATCAATGATCGACGTCGATTTTGGTTACTGTATACGACGATGATTACAATTGCAATATTGTCAACGTAAAGAGGCGCTTTTACATACCAGATGAAGCCCCACTATTGCTATATTTACAAACGTGTGTGTATATTATACCAGTGCCACAATCCTACATCGCTCTAACAAAGTTTCTGAGATCGAAAAGACATTAAATATACAACGTCTGAAATGACGTTTGTGAGCTTCGGCCTGACCGAGCATGCTATTTCGCTCGGCCGGAAGATCTTTGAGGCGCCACGCATATTCCCCGCAATACCTACGAGGTTATCCTAATTATAACGTCTAATTTACCAGGCCATGGTGGCGTGCTACCCGGGCTCCGGCAGCCACTACGTGAAGCACGTCGACAACCCCAACAAAGATGGCCGCTGCATCACCGCTATCTATTACCTCAACCTCGACTGGGACGTCAGAAAATACGGTGGCTTGCTCAGGTAGATAAATACGTTTATCGCGCGGGAACCGTACATTTTTTCGGAATAAAAAGTATCCTATGTCCTTTCCCGGGACTCAAAGTATATCCATACCAAATTTCAGCTAAATCAGTTCAGTGGTTTGGGCGTGTCGGTTAAAAAATACCTACTTAATATCTCATATGTTTTGTTTGTCCCAAGGCAGCTTTAGCATGTCCCTCGGGCTCCCTGAGATCATATCAAAGGGTTTTCATGGTTGGATACCGCTGTCGATCCTGGCGACACAGGAGATACAGTGGTGGGAATGTGTGGTGGGCCAAAGTCCGTTAAAAAATTGTATGTTTTGTGTTTCCACTTGATTAAAACATGTTTGTTCTATATTTCCAGAGTGTTCCCGGAGGGACTGAACCAAGTGGCGGACATAGAGCCGATATTCGACAGAATACTGTTCTTCTGGTCCGACCGACGGAACCCTCACGAGGTGCAGCCGGCGTATGCGACGAGGTAACTACTAACTGTAATCCAATCGACGAAACGAACTTCATATAAAATGTCAAAAGTATGAAATTTCGTGCCCGGTCTCGTCATTTCGATTTCAGTAAATAAAAATAGTTCTTAAAAAAAACACAGGAATATCAAGTATAAAACCAATAGTGTTAATGGTATAGTGGTAATGATATTACTATTTGTGTATTTTCGTCAAAACCGTCAAAACCTTATTCTATGTGTCCTTAAGTTTGCAATGCGTTTTCAGGTACGCCATAACGCTATGGTATTTTGACTCTCAAGAGAAGGCGGCAGCACGTAAAAAGTTAAGTGAGTATTTTTGTTTATTACTTCTGACTTAGTTGTAAGTACGTCAAATAAATCTTATTGTGCTTTACGTCCAGAACTCCGGTCAATGCTGTTGGTTTAACTTTTCATGAGAATACAATTTGAAGATTGATAAGAAATTACTTGATCGAACGAAGCTGCAATAATAGAAGTAGCTGTAAAAAAATTAGCCGACAGTGAAAGGTCAGCGGCTGAGGGCCATTTCTTACTAGATATTATTTTAATAACGATTTTTAAAAATGTTCTAAAAATCTAATAACTTATTATTTATGTATTATAAAATTCTCGTGTCACGGTGTGCGTGGACCGTGGTTGAACTCCTCTGAAACGGCTCGACCTATTTTCGTGAATCTGCGAGCATATCGGCTAGGTTTGAGAATCGGACAACATCTACTTTATAATAGTAAATTATTACAACTCGAGACTGACGGCGACCATTGTTTGTGCGACCGGATAGCAATAGACGTTGCCATGGTGCCATACTTATTTAGTCACTTTAATAAAATAATATGGGTGAACATGGAAACAGTATTTTAATAAGTCTTAAATCAAAATAACTGGATTTTTTTTTCAGAAGAGCGTGATGAGGCGTCATCGAGTAAGTGATGTTGGGAGCGGCCGGGCGCGCGGATCGCCTGCCCGTAGCTATTCATCGATTCATCCTACGGTATTTTTGTTTATTGTATCCATGAACGTAGAAAAAAAGGCGGACGGAATCTTATTATAAACAGAACTGTGTCCTCAGAGTCGGCCAGGCTGGTTGCATGTACACAGTCCGCACGCACACATTCCTACGCTAGTCCATACCATTTGACAGGCGTAAGAATGTGTGCGTGGCCGACTGAAGACACAGTTCTGTGTATAATAAGACTCCGTCCACTTTTTTTTCTACGTTCATGATTATATCATACTATATGCTACTGTATGTAGCAACGACATCGATACTATAATATTATAAATGAGAATGTGTGTCTGTCTGTTGCCTCTTCACGCCTAAACCGCTGAACCGATTTTGCTGGGTATAGAGATAATTTAAATCCCGGGAAAGGGTGTAAGATACATTTTATCCTGGAAAAATATACCTGTGGCTCCCGCGCAATAAACGAAGCGCAACGGAGTTGCGGACATTATCTAGTACTCCTATGAATTAACAATAGTCGTCGATCATAATAAACGAATATGAGCCAAACTCGTTCGTAATTCGCTTGTAATGGTATGGACCACAACAAAGTTTTGTATAAAATCTATCATTCTTTACAGATTTATACGGATACTGACAATGAATTGTGCCACGATTCAAAGGAATCATCGAACGCTTTTCCTACCACACTTAAGGAAAGGTGTCGCAAAAGAGACAGAAGAAAAACGAGAAAAAAAGTTTACAATTTATTTTGAAATCATAAAGTACCCACTTTATATAAACTGGATATATGGTTACGTAAACAAACAGTGAGTCGGACTAGATAGAATAAAATTTCTTTTATTAATAAAAATATTCACAGTGTAGTATGTGGATCTATGTTGCTGTCGTTGTTAATTACATGGGACATACCATAGGCGAAGAAAAGAGACAGCGAATTGGATTAGTGTAAGCCTGGATTATATATTTTTATTATTAATTGGGTATAAGTCATATGCCATTGTAGATTATGTATATTTGTATTTAACGAATTATGTAAATGTGAAAAAGTCATATTTTAAGGCCGCCGTCTCGCTTTGCGAAACTACTTTTTCGGTCGTATCAGACAGTAGTCCCCCCCGCCGCCCCGCATAAAAACGTTGTAGAACTTGTAGATAACGATTGAAAGTTGCTCTACTTAATTAAATGAACAAGTTTTTTTTTCAAAGATAATCCCATTTACTTTTTCGTAATTCAAAATAAGGAAGGAGTCACGTCATAGGTCACGCGTTCAAATATTGGCCGGACACAGATAAAGGATATTTTGATCAGAATTTTTTAATATTTCCCCAAGTGTAAGTAAGTTTTAAGACATATTTTATCAACCAAACACCTGTAGGTTGACATTTGTTTAATAGGGATGTAGACAGTAAACGAAATATAATACAAATTATTGTTTTTTTTTAGAGTTTGCATTACAGAATTACCGAAAATGACATATTTTTACTCATTAACTTTATAATATTTTAATTTTATTTTATAAAAGTAAATAATTAATCCGTAATATCATGTGATCGCAAACAGCCATCACAGAGTGTGACGTCACGATCTCCAAAATATTGTGTGTGTCTGCCATTTTTATGTCAAACCCATTACCCATACAAAGATTTTTGTTGTTTGGAGGACCGTGATGTCATAGCGACGCCGTGATGAACTTTAGCGTTTTAGCGGGAAATTTTAAAACGAAATTTTATGTTTTTTTCTTTTTCATTTAAATAAGAGTGCATTTATTTTTTATATATATTTTAGGTGTAAAAATGTACATCTGTAAAATAAATATATTTCCTAAAAATAGTATACACCCCTATTAATGTGGATAATGAGTATGACTTGGTTATCTTATTTAGGTAAGTGTAAAATTATAAAAAAATTATAAAATAGGTGCTAAAAATTAAACAAAAGAATTACTGTAAACACAAATATTTAATTAATATTAGTTTTAAGAGAACATTCTTATGATATGGTTGCAACCTTAGGCAATTTCCTATGCAACAAAACAAATTTTAAAATCGGTCTACAAATAATGCCATAGGAATTCCAAAACAGAGAAAAAGTAAAAACCTACTAAGAAAATGATAACTTTCGTTTCTCACATTTGCAAGAGTTAACTGATTGCCGCATTGAACTTAATTTTTCGGGTGGGGATAACTGCTTAAAGGTGAGCTTTTCTGGGATTGTTCTTGTTTTTTCTTTTCTATTGCTGCCATTATACATGGTGGGTCTTTTATCGGCATAGTGCGTTCAATGCGCGAATCAATCAACTCTGGTAACAGGCAATCGTAGAAGAATTTCGTCAACGAGGGTAGCATTTTTGTTTTCCAAAATTGTTCATCTCTTTCTATATATTCTACTTTCATAGGTTGATTTGTACCGGTCCACACTGCAAACACGCAAAAATTTTGTTCAGTTACTTCTAACTGACCTTGTATTTGGTAATAGTAGTTATGGTTTTTATCTATTATGAATAATTTATTTTTTTTGTCATATTTCCAAAACGTTATCTTTTTTTCTTTAATTGCATTTTCAGGATTCATATCTTTTGCAGAAAGGGGACATTTAACTTCCACGACACCCGTTTTTCCTTCATTATCCTTAAAAATACCATCAGGAGTAGCTGCCAAAAAACAGTGTGTCTTGTGAATAAAAAGTCCACATTTAGAAATTTTTATATTTTCCTGATGGGCCAGCTGCTGTAATGCTTTTTCTTCATTTTCTTTTCCATATGCAATTGATCGTATGTGAGATAAGTCTTTAGATGAAACTATCGATTTTACTAATGGGGCACAGCTAATTAGCTTTGGGATCATCGGTCTTTATATTAAATTCTGCGTTGCACAATTGGCATTTCATGTGCAGCGTTGAAATGAATCCTTTTCTTGTTTCACCGACGCATTTTAAATGTGAAAATCTGCAGCCAAAGGATTCATTACTGTGATCAGCAACTGCTTGCAGAGAATGCAAGAGGTACTTAATAGAGACGATTCGACGTCCCTCTAAATCGTAATCCTCTTTTTTATAACACATGTCTTCACGTTCCACATTGAAGTTAAAACAATCATCCTTTTCACTCGCAGATAACTGGCGCTGAAATACAAAAAAGCAACATCTTAACCATATACATAATATATTTCTATGATAGTTAATAGAATCAGGCGTTACTTTGCGGAAATCCATAGCTTAAAATTTAGTTTGTTATTATTTTTATTTTTATTTTTATTTTTAGCAATTTTTTATTTTTATTTTATTTATTTTATTTTCGCGGAATATTGCTAAAAATAATAACAAACTAAATTTTAATATTTCTATGAGTCAAATTCTATATGTCCATATTTATTTTATTACTAATACCTTAGATTTAACAGTCCTAAAGGGTAGTTCGCTACAGGTCTTACGTTTTCGCCCCTTTTTGATAACCTAAAATGAATATTATTATTAGCTTTTATACATGGCAAAACTGTAAATGTTTATTTATGCACATAATAAAATTTTATATAATATACATTATACAGTGTGTTAGTGTAAATGTCGCAGTCGACTGCAACATAAGCACCGATATCCTTGAAACCATAAAATGAGCCCGTCAAAATTAACATTTTTTTGTATGAGACCAATGCTGGGAACTCAAAAAAAAATGCCGTCTTCATATAGTTGCCCGGATCGGCAATTTGTATTGGTATGAAGACGGATTTTTTTGAGTTCCCAGCATTGTTATCATAGAAAAGATGTTCATTTTGACGGGCTCATTTTATGGTTTCAAGTAGGGTTGCCATCTCTAAAATTTGGAAAACAGGACAAGACGCGTGAAAACCCTGGATTTTGGAGTCCGAAAGCCGGACATATCAACAAGATATTTTGAACATATTCAATGTACCTAATTACAAACAAATTTTTTTATTTTTTAAAAATCGGTCTACAAAATATGAAACCTTCCCCGGACGCTCCCCGGATGCTCTCTAAACAAGGACAAATCCGGGGAAGCCCAGACGGATGGCAACCCTAGTTTCAAGTAGTAATACACAGTATATAAAAAATATATAGACAAATATTGTAGACATTATATATTATGTGTACCAAATTACAATTAGAGTTTATTCATGTATGATTGGGTAGTAATTGCATCTCAAAAAAAAATATTAATTACCGAGTTTTCATTTTGGGATTTATTTGCTGCACTTTGATCTTTTATCTCCATATCACCAGTTGGCATAAAAATACTTTGAGGAGAACTTTGAGGTTTGTGCTGATCACTGTAACGAATAGTATTATTTATGAGTGGATAAGTTATTCGCGTATGTATTTAAATCCAAAAGAAAACAACAGAGAATTTTACCATGCCATAATATCATTTACTGGAGGGCAAGTATTGCTAATATTTGACATCGGTGGACGATCATAAGGTGTAGTGGAGCTGAAAAAAATAAAGGTCACATAAATTAATAACTGTCAATTCCAATGTAATATTTTGACAAACTCTAAAATACAGGGGTTTTTCAAATGTTGAGAAGTATTTGAGTAAAAATTTAAGAAATTTAAATAATAAAGTATTTTAAAAAGATAAAACCGACTTCAAAATTGTACGTAATTAGGAATTAAAATTGCCTTACTCTCAAATCTCAAAAACTACTGAACCGATTTTGATGAAACTTGAAATATTCTTTAAGTTGAACAATACCTAGTAAAACAAAAAAACACTTAAATCGGATTTGTAGTTCCGGATATGCGAACACAAACATAAAAACATACATGTAAAGATACAACGATATAACACAATAAGTGTGAAATTTTAATGGTTGTTTTCCCGCAGTAAAATGATTCTGTCTTAGTATTACAATAGATTTGTAAAGTTTTTTTTGTTCGTTCGTTGATAACCTCCTTTTTTGAAGTCGGTTAAAAATAGAGCCTTTATAAATATCTCGTAATATTAATGCTACTACAGTTAGCTACAAGTTATTAATTAAATGTAAATATACAGGGTGATATTTACATTTAATTAATAAATCATGTTTAATTTACTTACAACAATATTACTTATTTGTAGTATTCAACATACCTTTTCAGTCTGTTCCTTTTCATCAATTCAATTTTCGCCTTATCTTTCTTTTTACTGACACAAGGATATTTTTTCTTTTTTCTGTCCATTTCTTCCGTTTATTTCTTTTGATAATAAATTGAAATTTACAAAAATGTAAGAGTCAAATTAATTAATATAATACACTAATACTAAAACACACTATAAGCAGAACGTAAACAAAATTAAATTCACCAAGTATAAAAGTCACTAAAACTAGAATAAATATATACAAGTAAATGAAAATAAATTCCAGTAGAGCAACGTTCAATACAAAATACGCTCGGTCCATAAGAGCTGCGCGAAGGAAAGAGAGTAACTGTGCGAGCGAGAGGTCAAATAATGTTGAAACACAGAGCACACGTCTGAGCGCCGAGGAAGCCTCAGCGGAACTGCGGGAATTACAGGCGTATTCTTGTTCATAAATTTCATTTAGGTTATAACAGGTAAAAAATACTTAAATATTTATTTTTTTCATATATATATATTTTTTATTGACTCAAAAATAGTTTATTTACATATGGTTTGAAGTGCGACCTTGTTACACTTTTACTTGTAATAGAAAACAGTTGTACATTTAGTAGTAAAATTCATGAAATTACATCTTTATTGACCCTTGAAATAAGAAAATGATAACATTTTTTAAAAAAATGGCTAGATAAGATTATTCTCGATAGTATGGCAATAGATCTTATCTGAATACTTTTCTTATTTTTGTTATGGTCTTTAAGTAGCAAGGGCTTCAATAAGATCTTTCGCGCGTGTCATCTAATTAGAGGCATGTTTAACGCCTAATAAATGTATTAATTTAAACACCAAAATGAAATTAAAATCGTTTATAGGTTATCTCAAATCATACACTTTAAAGAAAAGTAAAAAGTGTTTCACTTATTGCTTTTCTAATATCTAAAAAACAACGTTTTGTTTGCTGTAAATATTGCGAAAACACATTTATTACGAGACTGGGCCCTTAAGTTTTATTATTGTTCGTTTAAAGTATTATTGTATGTACCCGTAAAACATCGCGAATTCTCTCGCAATATGTACTCGTGTGTGATGATCTAGTTCACTATAGTCTATTCGCGTTTAGTTTTTAGTGAATCATTAGTGCAATTACCGATAACGCTTAAAGTGCGACTGCACTGCAGCGGCGCTACGCGACATGATACGTCAGTAATATGAAAGGTAAAGTGTCGCTTAGCTCCGCTATAGCGTAGAGTCTTCAATTGCGTGAGACGTCATGGAAATCTGTCAATTCAATACGGAAATGCGTCAACGCGTCTCGTTGCGGTCTGAATTTACCCTAATCCGTAGACCGTAGCATAAAATATGTGAAGCCGCTACGCCAGAGCGAAGTGACGCCGCACGTCACAGCCAAATATTCTTTGTATGAAATCAAATAAAGTAAGCTGCACTACGCGTCTGCGTCAGCGACGTTATGTCACACGTGACAGAAAACGTCAGTTGTATGAAATGTGAAGAGTCGTGAGTCGTGTCGCTCCGCTGCAGCGTAGTGTCGCTTAGTGCGTTCTCACCTTAAGACTTAGTCCGCTCTTTTGTTGACGAATTGGAGTAAGATATATTGTTATATTTGCATCATTGGTTAATGTTGACATTTTCGTATGACGTCACAATGGATTTAAATAGACTATAGTGTACTATAATGTTAAGGATCATCACATAGGCGAAAACACGAAGACTGAGTAACGAGGTAATATTTTAATAATTTTAATTTATTGTTATGGTATTTGAATTTTAGCTACTTACCTGTATATTGTTATACCTTCAACTATGTATGATATGTAAGTAAAACTGACACAAGAGGACGACACTGCTTTTCTTTTTATACAATAATAAATATGTCTTATTTTTAAGTTAGTTTAAATTTCGATCACAAAAAGTATATGTTTTGATTGCTAATATTACCTACTGCTTTTTTTCTTTTACTCACGCGCCAATACCGCGATAGTATCGCGCGAAGTAGGTAGCTATACGTGAATCCAAATCGTGAAAAATATTTATTTACTTACTTTATTGTGTTGTCCTTTATTGCAACAGTCAGAACCATTCATAAACATAGTAGATAATAGTTATGATTAGACATAAGAGCCAATTTTCACGGGCAGTGTTTTTCCGTAAAATATAGGCTGCAAGCCAGTATTTACTAACGATAAGGAAAGAACTGCTAGTATAAAATAAATAGGTCTCTGAGTGAAATTAATATTTTTTATTTATTATAATCTATTGACCCGCGCCATCGTGGTTTCAATGTATTATCGTATTATACACAAACCTCTTGAGTCACTCTAAAACTGCATTATAATTTGTCGAGTAGTTGAAAAGATCAGAGTGCCTAGTGTGAGTTTTTTGTTTGACATTCGGTCGCGAACGCGTTTGTCGTTTACTAAAATTTTGTATGGGATTTGTACAGCGCTACCTAGCGATGCTCACGGGAGTGAGCCCAGTTCTCATACAAAATCTTAGTAAACGCCAAACGCGTTCACGATCGAATGTCAAACAAAAAACTCACACTCGGCACACTGAGCGAACAGACAGGTTGGATCATTTATTATGTGCCTGCCCAAACGCTCGGTTTGGCGGCTCCACTACGAGATTACAAGCAAATGTAGGTAAATAGCCGCGTAATCGGCTCGGGCCGCGGCACGCTTGGGCGAGGCAGCGCGTGCGTTTGCCTCGGGTGAGGCACGTCTTGACCGACCGAAGATTCGCCTCGCGAGGCTGCTCGCTCAGTCAGTACGGTACGCGGCAAATGACAGCGCGACCGCGCCGCTACTTAAATAAATCGTTACAATTGTGGTTACAACTTACAATATATTATTTGCTTGTGATCACGCGGTGTAGCGGGCAGCGGCGAAACCGGCGCGATGCCGCCGCATACGATCCCAGCATAAAGAAGCGCTTACACGGCCAATAATTACGGTAATAATTGCTCGGCGACACGTATGGAGCGATCTGGAGCAATAAGTGGAGCAATATGGAGCAATTTATTTTATATCGCTCAATGTCATATCGCTCAAATATTCGATGGCCACATCAC
This sequence comes from Plebejus argus, assembly GCA_905404155.3. Taxonomy (NCBI): domain Eukaryota; kingdom Metazoa; phylum Arthropoda; class Insecta; order Lepidoptera; family Lycaenidae; genus Plebejus; species Plebejus argus. Next base: position 8,436,380 of record FR989930.1, read on the forward strand.
TCAATATTGTATTGCGCAATATTGCTGCTTGTTGCCGCAAATTGCTTGATGTAGTCGTGACGTCAAAGTTGACGAAAATTGACTGGAGTGGAGCAATTTTAGTTGCCCGTATAAGCGTAACTTTAAAGCTATTTTTTTAAACTATGTAATGTCTACCTCTGTTACGATGATCGGCAAATTATTCTACTTCGATTATATTAACCTACTCACTGCCTGATAATATCTCTTTCAGTAATTTAAATTCGCATTCTTTACAATTATAATTATTTGTTACGATTACATACACAATTTACTTTTATGTACTTACAAGTCTTTATATTTCCACTGATATCGTATACAAGTGAGTCATTTGTTATTACTTATTAGTTATTACATAACATTATAATATTTTTATTTCTTAATTGGAATCTAAATAGTATTATGTATATTTAAACCCCTAAAGTACTAATATTATATACATCCCACGTTAAATTGACTTTGTTTTGTAAATATACGATTATCCTGTCCCTAATAGTCAAAGTTATAAATGAAAAGCAACTTTCCTGTAGGTATGTAATTATTTAACATTTGTATTATAATAATCCTATGCTTTTCGTAATTTTAATAGGTCAATAATTGTTTATCCTGTGTGTATAAAGGTATTCTGTTACAACTTAAGATTTTATAGTATCTATTGTATAATTATTAATTATTATTGTTGATACACACCACTGTGCATAAGCCTGACGACTAGTGAGGGAGCCCTAGAACAAAATTTTTGTGATTACTAACAAGCTAATTTTTTGTGAGTAGCTACATTTTGTACAAATAAAACAATCCATATTTTAGGACCATCAAGTCAAAGTATGAAATCCTTTTTATCTATGTTAGCTACCACTTTCGAGATTTTTCGAAAATAAAAATGTTGTTCGTCTTATCAAAATGTAGCTACTCACAAAAAATTTGCTTGTTAGTAATCACAAAAAAAAATTGCTTTAGGGCTCCCGTACTAGACGGACAGTATTGCAAAAAAAATCATTACCTATAACGGTCAAGTTAACTCCGCACCTGGCGGTCATGACGTCACATCGACGCTGTGCGTGTGATGTGGCGAACGCGGGGACGTTGCGGGAGTGGGGAGCTAACGCGGGAAGGTCTGCGGGTTAGCGGGAGGGGCATCGCATTCCAGCGAGGTGCGGAGTTAACTTGGCCGAGTTGTATGTCTGTTTATATTAAAGGACTTACATATTTACATAATATTATTATGTAAATATGTAAGTCCTTTAAGCCGCCAACCCACCGCGGCGCACGGAGAGACTACGCACGTGCGTCAAGCTTCGCTTTGTAAGAAAATGTAAGTGACTGTGTCCACTGCAACCCCACGCTACGCACGATTGTGTCAAGTCAAAGAAATAAACCGTGCACGGCCACGCGCAAGCGTGCGCCGCGCTGGGTTGGCGGCTTTACTCAAGATAATAAACATTTTCTTAAAATCTAAAATGTTAGTTTGCCATTTACCTCGGTACCTTAATTAAATATATTTTTGAAATAAATTAATTGAACAATATTTTCTGAGTATTTTATTTAAGTACTTAAAATGTTTAATATTAACATTTATTGTTATTTTCAGATTACTGGTTACTTTACTAGAAGTGATTTAACAATTAATACTAACTAATACATAAATCTTGCTCGAAGGACCGAATGTTTATAATTTAAATTAATGTATTTGCAAGTGCTATAATATATAATATGTTAGCATTTAGTATAGATTCAAGTATTTATACTAACTAAACACTTCAAGGCAAGCACTAGGTAACTAGCTAGTGGTACTAAGCTAGCAGCAGTAGTTACTATACTCAGTAGTCAGTATTATTACCTCAATGGTGGGGACCATTTATTTATTTTAAAGACACAATAAAATCTATTTTCAAAAAAGTATATTGCAGTCATAAAGCAAAATAATACATATCGGGCAATGTAATTGCCATAGAGAAAAATCACAGTACGTAATTCAGAGAAATATAAAAATGACGTCTGAATTTGTCACAAAAACAATTTCAAAAAATGTTTTTCTTCAAAAAATCTTCTAACTGTTGTTTCGTCAGTTTCAGATTTGCGAGTTAATTTTGACGAAGCAGATACTTGCCTGTTGCCGAGGATCTCGAATCCTTCGTGAAGTCTGTTTAAAATCATAAAGTTTGAAACTTTCAACTTGTCAAGAATGGAAAGGAAGAAAGAAAACAAGTAAGATTTTACTCGTAGATTCGAGGGGAGACTGCACTACGCGGCAGCGGAGCGCACGACACGTTGCACGGCAGCGATACTACGCGTGACGCGTCAATGCTTACAAAACGTCGTCGGTTGTATGGAACGTGTCGCGTCGCTGCTGCGCAGTGTTGCGTAGTGCAGTCTCACCTTTAAGCGTTGGTCTCACTTCGCTTTTACAGAGGACGAGCGATAGTCTAATCATTTAACTTTATCTATGATTTTATTACAAACGTATTACAATATTAAAGGTATTTTCCAGGTTGTCGTGGTTTCAAGCGTCTTTGTTTGCAAAAATATTGGAGGATCCCCTTAGAGAAATAAATATTCTTGGTAGTTATTACATACCATTTTTTTAATATTACCTACCTATGTAGATTGTAGATAGGTATATTCGTACACATTGCTCTGGGCGCAGTGGGACGATCCGCATCCATACTTAAAGCCTGTTTCACCATGTTGTTGTGGATAGCCTATCCGACACTTTATCAGGAAGTGGTGAAACAGGCCCTTAATATTATAAATGCGAAAGTGTGTGTCTGTCTCATGTCTGTTACCTCTTCACGCCCAAACCGCTGAAACGATTTTGCTGACATCTGGTATGGAGTTATTTTCAGTCCCAGGAAAGGACATAGGATACTTTTTATCCCGTTATTGTACAGTACGGTTCGCACGCGATAAACAAATTTTGGCGGAGTTGCAGCCTTCATGTAGTTTTTCTTAAGAGTGTTAAGTCACTTCGCGTATTCGGCCTGTGCCTCGTTACAATGTGGGAGAATCTTTATTAGGTACCTATTATTTTACCTGAATAACTACCAGTCTTGATACTTTGCCCTTTGTTATTCACCTTCAGGCGAATGTAATAATGGTCTTCGTGTGGCAAAAGCTCTGTCGGATATGCCAGTGCTTCTGGCTGCTAAATATAAAGTGGCGACATCGGAGGCCGATGAGCTCCCTCGTGATAATACAAACCTTCAGAATCTGGACTACAGCACCTATAAAATAAAAAAACTAGAAGCGGACAGGTATTTTTTTATTATTTTTTCCACGGGGAGAGCTGGAGAATCCTCATAGATGTCTTAGGTATGAGCCTCAGCCGGCCCATAAGCATATGTCCGACTTTACTGTGGTGTTACCAAAGACAGGTAATAAGGAAGCACATTGGGTCCAGAAACTCAGCCCAGATAAAATATTTTGAGACTCGTCTGATATGCCGCATCATAACATAATGACGTCATAAAATCAAGTCTCAAGTCTTGACTGTGTTGCAGTTTTTAGAGTTCTGTAGCCAAATGGCAAAAAACGGAACCCTTATAGATTAATCATGTCTGTCTGTATGTCCGTCCGTATGTCACAGCCACTTTTCTCCGAAACTACAAGAGCTATACCTACTATTGAAATTTGATAAGAAGATGTAGTCTGTGAACCGCATTAAGATTTTGATACAAAATTGGAAATGGATAGGTGTTCAAAAATCATATTCAGGTTTCTAATATCATTTTTTTTTCTATTCTGAATAGTTTGCGAGAGAGACTCTTCCAAAGTTGTAAAATGTGTGTCCCCCACCTCCTCTAACTTCTAAAGTATATATTCTTATGATAATAATTGATAAGTCTAAAAAAATATATGATGTACATTACTATAAAAACTACCAACGAAAATTGATTTTAACGAGATCTAGCAAGTAGTTTTTTGATACGTCATAAATGGTAAACCTTGGTTTAACTATCATTAAATCGACTAAAATATAAAAATAAATCAAAAACCTTTTAATTTCATAAAAATAAACCTTATTGCTGCTGCGGAACCCTTCATGGGCGAGTCAACTAGCACTTGGCCGGTTTTTTTTCTACTTTGGATTTGTAACTCTGTATGGTTTTAAATAAACTGAATTACTTGTTTATAAAGAGAACATAGTTGTCTACACTACTATTATAAAGAGGAAAGATTTGATTTTTTGTTTGTTTGTTTGTTTGTTTGTTTGTTTGAGTCGAATAGGCTCCGAAACTACTGGACCGATTTGAAAAATTATTTTGCTATTGGAATCTTACATTATTTCTGCTGAACATAGGCTACATTTTATTTTGGAAAAAAGTAGGGTTCCGTAAGATATTTGAGTTTTTCGGACGCAAGGTGTAAAAAATCAGCTAGAAAAGTTACTTATTTTGCGTACGCTGCCTAAACTATAAAAGATAGAACCATAAAATGTTCTAAGTAATTGTAGATCTTATAAATATCTACAAAAAAGTCCGCGACACACTATACCTATCTATGTCGAGTGAGGCACAATAACCATTTATTTATTTAAAAATCCTGAATTTTTTTTTGGACTACATTTAAACGGATATATTTTACTCACGCTATTAATCCTTATCAAAATAAATTATTTTATCACTAAGTACAGTTTATGTAGATAATATTTGGTCTTTGAATGATTAAAATTGGACGTTTGGTTTTGAAATTATGGCGAAATTAAAATATTACGATAGTGGGCGTCACCAAAGCGCGTGCGACAATATTCTGTTGTACAAATGAAAATTCTGTATATAAAAGTACATAAAAGATATGAAATGACACCCGAAATTACACCTTTGTCACTACATCGCTATAGAAGCCAAAAATGTGGTTAGTTTTTTGTCTGTCTGTCTGTCTGTCACTCTTTCTGTCTGTCTGTATGTTTGTTCCAGCATCACACGAAAAATACTGATCCGATTTGAATGTGGTTTTCGCAGATATATTTATTTTCTTCCAACTTAACATCTGGTGTATAAAATTTTTTCCCCCCACCCCTCTAAGGGGACAAAAGAGGGGGTCAGATTTTGTATCAAACTTTTTTCTTTAACACGAAAACTACTGATCCGATTTGCATACGGTTTTCACAGATTTGCATACGGTTTTCACAGATATATTATATTTGTCTTCTTCCAACTCAACATCTGGTGTATAAAAATCCTCCCCCCCCCTCCCCTCTCAACCCTCTCTGGGGACCAAAGAGGGGTCAGATTTTGTATACAACTTTTTTGTTTAGTGGACTTACTTCATATTAGGTATTAACTGTGTTTTTCAACTTAACATCTGGTGATCCATGACCTTCCCCCCCCCCACACCCTCTTAGGGGACAAAAGAGGGGGTAAAACATGTATCAACTGATGATGTAGAAAATATACTTTAAATGGCAAAACAACATTTGCCGGGACAGCTAGTTCTACATAATATTATTATATTTCATTTTTTACAGAAAATATTTCACTAATGCTATAATGTCTTGCTACTTACATTTGAATCTTAAACAAGATTTTACAGTTTTACTTGAAGAAATACAAAAATACATCCAACTCAATCAGGATAGAATTGACTTATTTGATGAAAGTGCTAAAAACAAACTGTAAGCCTTGACAAGTTACTACCTAAGTATATTAATTAATTATCATAAATTATTTTATAAGCTCTTTGTAATCAAATAAAAACTAACCATAGTTATCTTAAATATTATAAGGTGACACCAGCGGTCATCGACCTTTTTAGTCTAGGAGCTACATGAAAAATGCTCGAATTGTATTCTGTTAACACAAAAAAATTGAACCCTTATAATAAGGCACAGACTATTAAAGATTCATCGGAAAACCTCTTGGTAACTCTCAGAATGATAATCTTCAACTGTTTATGAGTTCGAAGTTCGAAGTGATAATATGTACTTACTTCATACTCAGTTCACATTCTGGTATGCAAAATACGATACGCCCATAGACTAGAAACATCTATCACTTCATTGTCAATCACGGTTTGTATAGAAAACAATGAATTAAGAGAATTTTTATACAAGGGTTCAATGACCGCTAGGGTCTGTCCCTAGCGGTCATTCGGCGGTTTGAGAATAGTACATCCTTCGTCGATTAAAACTCTATTAGGCGGTAATAAATTATTTAACTAAACATTTATTTAATTTCAGATTAAGGCGAGATCTTTACAGACAAATACGACATCAACGTAACCATATAAAAACAGTTGCATACGATACCAATAACGTCATCGAAAACTTAAAAAGAAAAGTACAAGTAAGGTTCTTTTGTTGTCATTAATTAATATAATTAAGATGAAGTGGTAGGGTGCGCATCGCGTTTCTGAGGGGGTGAGGTATGAAGCGTGGCGGGAGCATGCGCGGAGCAACCATCTTCCGCCCCGCGCACGCCTGCACTGGTAGTAGGTGCGTAGCGTAAAGGCAGCGGCGCGGCGACCGGGCATGCGAGTTCAATATTTTACCCTCTTATTATCTTCTTTTAGATAATTTTTTTCCTTAGTAGGCATAAATGAGAATAAAGGTCGCCGCACACTTGACCGGGTATAGTTATAATTGGTATTATATTGTTTTTGAAAAATTTTTTTCTTAGTTGGTATTGTATGAATAGAAATAAGGGTCACCATACACTTGACCGGGTATCGGTATCGGTATTATCTTGTTTGAAACACTTTTTAACCTCAGTAGGTATGAATGAGTAAAAATGAGAATAAGGTTTACCGTACACTTGATGTACACACTTATCGGTTGATTGTACAAGAGAATACCGATACTTACCTCATTAGTTACCGATTCCAAATTGTCTCGAATATATGAATGAATGATATTCAAAGTACAAGCCTACTTGACATACGTTATGAGATAATATGTCATATTTATTAGGTTATTATGTCAGAGTATACAATAGTCAATTTATTTATAAAAATATATTTATTAATTTTTAGGGTTCCGTAGCCAAAATGGCAAAAAGGAACCCTTATAGATTCGTCATGTCTGTCTGTCTGTCTGTCTGTCTGTCTGTCTGTCTGTCTGTCTGTCTGTCCGTCCGTCCGTATGTCACAGCCACTTTTCTCCAAAACTATTAAAGCTATACTATTGAAACTTGGTAAGTAGATGTAGTCTGTGAACCGCATTAAGATTTTGATGCAAAAATGGAAAAAATATTAAAAATTTTAGGGGTCCCCATAGGTACAACTGAACATTTAAAGCAATAGATTTGGATTTAAATTTCTCCAAATGTGAACTTTTTTTTAACGGCCCAATCGCACAGCCGCATGACGTAATAATGTCTAAATTTAACAATTTGGCCCCTAGTATCAAAATTCTCAGTAAAGAATCCCTCCGCCTTCTAGGTGCCCCTATATTCAACGACGGTTTTGAGCCTTACGTTTCGGAACAAAAACAAAAATTCGTAGTATCTTCTGGCAAACTCGTCGCAATAAAATCCCATATGGCTTACCAAATAATTCGTTTTTGTTTGTTTGTGCCCCAATTCACATATGTCCTGAGGTGCTGCCCTCTATGGGAGTACCCCAACCTTCTTTCCCATTTAGACACTATTTTAAAAGACACAATAATGAATATTTTCAACTGCCAAATCTCTGACACCTCTTGGGCCCAAGCTACTCTCCCCATTCGTTTCGGTGGCTTGGGTCTTAGAAGCGTGTCCAGTGTGTCCCTTCCTGCCTTCCTTTCTTCAGCTCACAGCATTCATCCTCTTTTCATCAAAATCATCACCAATTCTTCTGGAAACGTAGGCATTGAGTCACTAGCTGAGGCGATCAACGCTTGGAAACGTGTTTGTCCTAGTGACGTTTCAGTTAACCCCAATATCCAAAAGAATTGGGATGAACCACTAATCAATTTGGCACAATCAGAAATTCTAAATTCCTCGTCCACCACAGATCGGGCGCGTCTTCTAGCGTCCGCCGAGCCGGAATCAGGCTACTGGCTCCAGGCTAACCCATCATCCAATACCGGAACACTTTTAGATAACCACACATTCAATCTTTCACTCAGTTTGCGACTAGGAGCCAATATCACCGAACCCCACCGCTGCCCCTGCGGCGCCGCAGTAGACCGCCAGGGTCACCACGGTCTATCTTGTCGACGCAGCGCCGGCCGCCAGTCCCGCCATGCCTCCTTGAACGACGTTATCCGCAGGGCCCTTGTCTCCGTCAACGTGCCGGCTACTCTAGAGCCGAACGGTATCGCACGTGACGACGGCAAAAGGCCCGACGGAATGACGCTCGTTCCGTGGAGCCGCGGGAGGCCTCTTGTCTGGGACGCCACCTGCGTGGATACGCTAGCGGCGTCGCACGTGACGGCCACAACGAGAGAGACGGGAGCTGCGGCGGCACAAGCAGAGACAAACAAAAAAAAAGAAATATGAGGCACTGGGGAACGACTACTTTTTTTTACCCTTCGGTGTCGAAACCCTGGGTCCGTGGGGCCCTGGTGCCAAGCTACTTTTCAGAAAATTGTCCCAAAGACTGGTTCAGAAAACTAACGATCCCAGAGCTGGCGCTTACCTCGGCCAACGTATCAGCCTTGCGATACAGCGAGGTAATGCTGCCAGCCTCTTGGGTACTTTGCCCGCAGCCTCCGACTTAGATTTAGTTTTTTATATATAGTGTTTCTTTATTATTATTATTATTATTATTATTATCCCCTTTGTTTTATATGTAACTAATTAGCTGTAATTATATTCTATTTGTAATAAAAAAAAATTATTATTATTATTTATTTATACACTATTTTTATTTGAATACTACGAATATTTATTCGCCATCGACACCTATATTAATGCATAATAAATTATGTGTAAGTCTCACCCTTCTAAAACTTGAACAGAATTATCTGAACATTTTTTTTTTTATATTTGGTTGCACAAGATTTATATCTGTAAGAAACATAATAACATTCAACAAGGTTTATATCTGTAAGAAACATAATAACATTCTTCTTCATTCTATCTCTTCGGTCTTCAAAAGCAAAAGACAAATCAAAATACACATTACCATCCTATTTGTTAGGAGTCCCTAAATGTGTTGTTCTAGTAACTGTTCAATATTGTTATTGATACTGGACAATACTCTTATTCTCATTTCTACTCATTCATACCTACTAAGGAAACAATTGTTTCAAAAAAATATTATAAGTATCGATACCCAGTCACGTGTACGGTGACCCTTATTTCTACTCATTCATACCTACTGAGGAAAAAAAAATTAAAACAAGATAATACCGATACCGATACCAGATCAAGTGTGCGGTGACGCTTATTCTTATTTCTACTAATTCATGCCTACAGAGGAAAAGAATAGTCAAAACAAGATACCCAATACCCATATCGGTACCCGGTCAAATATGCGGTGACCCTTATTCTAATGCCTACTGAGGAAAAAAATAACGTCAAAAAAAAGATAATACCGATACTCAGTCAAGTGTACGGTGACCCTTATTTCTTTTTTTTCCCTTAACTCTTTTTTTTTTAATTATTCTTCTTTTCCGCAAAAGGGATATTTTTTTTCCTCTGCAGTTTTTATTTCCCATTTTCACATCAAATTCTCGTAAAGAGCGGGCCGACGAGTAGTACGTGTCTGCTTGCGACGAGGCTCCGCGGCCGACTGAATCGCCACCCCGCATTCCCGCCGCCCTCATACAGTGCGAGCGTTATAGGTTATTATTTTATTTTGAATGACTAACTATCATTTTAGTGAAAACCATAAATACTACCTTATGGGATTTGATGAAAGGTTTATGAAAACATAAATTTTTTACTAGAATTGTATCTAAATTCGCCGTAAAATCGAAAAATTGCAATAAAATGGCAATTTATGATGATTTTCACAATTTTTTCCTATCGAGGCAAATTACTATAATCGTGTTTCGAAGAATATAACGTTATTAGGCATATCTTCACCCTTACGCCGGTATGAATAACATTGTATGAATTTTAGCGGTTGATATCTAAAAACAGGTTCAAAGATACCCTAGATCGCGATATTATACGCTTCTGGCCCTACCACTTCATCTTAAGTATAAATACTCCACGCACGAGCTCTGAGGAATCGGGACTGAGGAGTGCGTAAGTATCTGACTGAAAAGTTATAATATTTTTGTTTCCAACATTTCATTTTTCGCTGAGTAGGTAACATTTTTAATACCCACTTGCCAGGAAAATTGTCATTCTTTTATCTTCCCTTGCCCCTACCTGGGTACGCCCATGTGACTGTCTGTTACGAGTTACCTCTTCACGCCCAATCCGCTAAACCAATTTAAGTAGGTACCTGAAACTTGGTAGTTGGTACATAAAGATACTTTGAGTCCCGGGAAAGGACATATCCTATGTCACTTTTTAACCGACTTCCAAAAACGAGGAGGTTATACGTTCATCTGTGGATATTTTTTTTTTTTTATGTATGTTCAACGATTACTCCGCCGTTTATGAACCGATTTTCAAAATTTTTCTTTTGTTATAATAGGTTTCACTCCAATTTGGTCCCATTTTGACAAAAGTGGTGATCTGATGATGGGATCCATGAGTAATCGAGGGAACTCCTCAAAATTCAAATGGAAACATATGTTTTTTTTGGTTTCATATGAAGTATTCCAGGCATATGTTACCAAAAAGTAAGATTTTGCACCAGGATTTACTATGGTTCGAAGGTGGTGAACAGAACTCCTTACTCCTTATAGATACATGTTTGGGGGTTTCGGCGTTGTCTTAAGAACTGAAAGCATATACTACTATGCATATTTAATTAATCATCATCATCATCACCACCATTCCACCATACATCCGTGAGTAATCGAGGGAACTCCTCCAAATTTATATGGAAACTTATAATGATTTCGATTTTATGAGAAGTATCCTAAGCATATGCTACCAAAAAGCAATGTTCAGAAAAGTGGTGACCTGATGATGGGATCCATGAGTAATCGAGGGAACTCCTCAAAATTCAAATGGAAACCTATGTTTTTTTGGTTTCATATGAAGTATTCCAGGCATATGTTACCAAAACTAAAAAGTAAGATTTTGCACCAGGATATACCATGGTTCGAAGTTGGTGAACAGAACTCCTTACTCCTTATAGATACATGTTTGGGGGTTTCGGCGTTGTCTTAAGAACTGAAAGCATATACTACTATGCAAATTTAATTTATCATCATCATCATCACCACCATTCCAACATACATCCGTGGGTAATTGAGGGAACTCCTCCAAATTTATATGGATTTCGATTTTATGAGAAGTATCCTAAGCATGTGCTACCAAAAAGCAAGTATGGGGGTTTCGGAGTTGGTTTAAGAACTGAAAGTATATTATGCTACTATGCAAGTTACATTCATCATCATCATCATCACTACTACCGGTCACCACACCATGAATTATCTAATTATGACCCTATTATTGTTACTTTTAATCGTCTTTAAGAACAAAGCCCGAATTTGTCGAACGATTTAAAAAATTATAATGTTGTTTCAATGTAAATGACTCAACCTTGGTGTTTAGGTTACCAAGTTAGCAATTTGATCATAAGATCTATGAGGTAAGTTATTCTTAAAATTTATAAGGACGATTTTAGTTATATTATTATTTGAGCATCCATACTAATATTATAAATGCGAAAGTGTGTCTGTCTGTTTGTCTATCAGTCTGTCTGTTTGTTACCTCTTCACGCTCGAACCGCTGAACCGATTTTGCTGAAATTTGGTATGGAGATACTTTGAGTCCCGAGAAAGGACATAGGATAGTTTTTATCCCGGAAAAATTTAAAGTTTCCGCGCGATAAACGAATTTTGGCGCAACGAAGTTGCGGGCGTCATCTAGTAATGTTGAGTTGTTTTCATGAGTGATGAGTGTAATGATAGAAAGAAAGTCACTGAACAGAACTTTAGAGCCTTTAAAGACAGGCGTATGAACATTAATTTTATCATTGCTTGATTAACGCCAAGCAATAAGCATATACATACATTAGGTACACAGTGGTATATGCTTGGAGTTGCTTAAGCAATTCTGAAGTAGTGACATCAGACAATGAGTTCTCATAATATCATGAAAGTGTATCCTGGATCCAAAGTCACTAAGCATAACACATTAGTCTGTGCAGAAAACCAGCTTATAAATCACTTAAAAGAGTGAAATTATTATTTTTAACAAAAAATTAAAACCGACTTCCAGGGTAAAAACAATAATAATTTGTAATGAACAAAAAAGTGTTAAATAATTCTTACTCTTTAAAGTGCCTTATGCATAATTCTCCTAAACCTCAACTATTTCTGTACACAATCTACATTATTTTGAAGTCGGTACCAGTCTTAAATATTAAAAATATTTTGTCATAGAACTCAGCATTCTTATCTGGTACCGTCTTCAAAGTAATGAAGATTGTGTACAGAAATAGTTGAGGTTTAGGAGAATTATGCATAAGGCACTTTAAAGAGTAAGAATTATTTAACACTTTTTTGTTCATTACAAATTATTATTGTTTTTACCCTGGAAGTCGGTTTTAATTTTTTGTTAAAAATAATAATTATCCCGGTATAAATGTACGGTGCCACACGATAAACGAATTTTGGCGCAACGGAGTTGCGGGCGTTATCTAGTTTAATATATTAATCCTCAGGAGCTAGAACTCCTTTTTTTTAAATGAAAAAAGGAGGCAAACGAGCTAACGGGTCACCTGATGGAAAGCAACTCTTGTCGCCCATGGACACTCGCAGCATCAGAAAAGCTGCAGGTGCGTTGCCGGCCCTTTACGAGGGTATAGGGTAATAGGGTAGGAGAGGGTAGGGAAGGGAGTAGGGGAGGGTAAGGAAGGGAATAGGAGAGAGTAAGGAAAGAAATAAGGGAGGGTAGTGAAGGGAAAAGGGTAGGGGATTGGGCCTCCGGTAAACTCATTCACTCGGCGAAACACAGCGCAAGCGCTGTTTCACGCCGGTTTTCTGTGAGCCCGTGATATTTCTCCGGTCGAGCCGGCCCATTCGTGCCGAAGCATGGCTCTCCCACGGTAAAATCCTAAGTTCTCCTAGTTCCTAAGGAATGTTTTAGTTAGTTCCTTGGCTTTCCTCCTAGCTTATAAAACAATAACTTTAAAATGTAAGGCATTAAGCAATAACTATTTCGTTTTTGGAGGAAAAATCACAAACAAAAACACTTAAAATGAAATAAAATTTCAGGATTATAGTCTCATGACTGAGATTCAGTTGCGGTACGTCGAGAAATGGCAGCAAGCACGTATAGAACAAAACGATCAGACAATCGAACTAGCAGAGTCTGATCCAGCGGGGGTTATAGAGTATTACAAACAGCGGTACGAGCAGGACCAACGGGTTCATGCTGAAATTGAACTCTTGATGAATATCCTTATAAATGTATGTACACAGTTTTTAAGCATATTTTAAGTTTTCAACGCAAAATAGATCAAGCAAGCATTTGTGACTTGTGATCACGTCATATATTATTATTTTGATGTTAAACCAGCAACATTATATTTTTGGAACGAGAGTCACACATTAGGCCGCGTTTCCACTGACGCGGAGCGGAGCGCTCTCCGCTCCGTTCCGAATCGTTCCAGCGGAATGACCGCGAAGCGGAGCGAAGATTTCGAGCATGGTCATTGGTCAATTCGGCACCGCTATGCTCCTCTCCGCTCCGCTCGGCGTCAGTGGAAACGCGGCCTAATGTGTGACTCTCGTTCCAAAAATATAATGTTGCTGGTTTAACATTAAAATAATAATATATGACGTGATCACAAGTCACAACTCACTGAGGCCGGACATAGACATATTGGATATTAGACGGCATAATATGCCGCACGGAGATCTGCAGTTTCTATTCCATACTCAATTCGCAATACACGGACCGCTCGAGCAGTTTTCGAGCGGTCGGAGCAGTCGCTGCGGTCGAACAACATTTTGGTAATGTATTGTCGTGACTCGTGATTGATGATGATGAATAAGCGTGGCCGACTCTGAAGACACAGTTGTGCGTTTATAAATACGCGTGTGCGTAATATGATATAAGACTCCGTCCGCCTTTTTAGGGTTTCGTAGTCAACAAGGAACCCTTATATTTTCGGTCTGTCCGTCCGTCTGTCCGTCTGTCCGTCCGCGGTTTTGCTCAGAGACTATAGGACCTACAAAGCTGTAATTTGGCATGAATATACATATTAATAATGCCGACAAAATGGTACATAAAATATTTTAAAAAATAATTTTTTATGGTACCTCCCCTACACATCAAGCGGGGTTGAAATTTTTTTTCGCGCCCACCCCATCGTGTGGGGTGTCGTTGGATAGGTTTTTTAAAAATATTATGAGTATTCATAGATCATTTTTCGATTTAGGGATCCATTTGTGAAATATTAAGTTTTAAAGTGGAAAAAATCATTAGAGTCCAGTGTCCCCCCCCCTTCTACCAGCTAAACGGTTGCTTCTGGAAATATGAAAAAATTCACGGGAGTAGGAAATATGCTGAATTTAAAAGGAAGGAAAAAATTGTTTGCAAATTGCAATACGCGCGTCGTAGCTTCTCTACGAGCGTAGAGGACATCTACGGACGTAGAGGGTGCTACGGCGTAGGCGTTGTTTTCATATTATTGTAATGATTGTACAATGTACGGGATAGGATAACATTTACCTCATTGAAACTATTCTACGTCCAGGACAGAAATATACTTTCACATTGATAATATACTAGCTGTCCCGGCAAACGTTGTTTTGCCATTTAAAGTATTTCTATTTCATCAGTTGATACAAAATCTTACCCCCCTTATGTCCCCTAAGAGGGGTGGGGGTGGGGGGGAATGGGGATTTTATACACCAGATGTTAAGTTGGAAAACACGGTAAATAATATTATGAAGTAAGTCAAAAAAAATTTTTTGATATAAACTCGATAAAGTAAGTGTGGACAGCGACTGATTAGCGCAAGTACTTTACTTTCTCCTAATCACTAACATCCTGGACTAATCACCTGCATTTATCACTAATCAAAGTGAATACAGGCCTTAAAAACGCGGTGTTGTTATAGTATGATCTGACCCCAATATTACCTTAACACTCCGACTCCAGCATTATGTTTTTCCAGACATTTTCTGTTCCATTGTGCCCGTCTCTGAAAAGATAAGAGAAGATGAGGAAATGTCTAGAAACATGCTTTAACCGATACCGTCCAGTAAAAGGAAGAAAATATGACGTGCATTATAAATTCATGTTTTGTCTGTAGTGACTCGTGCTGCGTGTTGACCCTAATATCATATGAAAATGATGCGGTCGTGTACTGTTGAGTGTTGCAGTCGTGTACGACATTAAGGCAACCGCTCTAGAGCAGTCGGTCCCGACTGCAACTTGCGGTCCGAGTATGGCCAGTCTAACATTTCGTTCTTTCGTTCTGTCTAGTGTGACGTTAGGTACCTTATATTTTGATTGGCCAGAATACTCCATGGCATGGTATTAGTGTGATTGATGGAAAGTACCTATTGTTTCAATGTAGGAAACATCTCAAAAAGTGGAAGAATGGATGAATAAATATGATAAAGATATAGAAGATATGGATTTGAAAATACAATACAAGAAAAACGATTATCAGAACATACACGAGAAAAGAATAGGACTTGAGAAAACGGTATCTACCTACATACTTATTAAATTTTGTGAAAGGGGACCAATAGATAAAACATTTTTGTTAGTCCTAGACGGCGTCGAGGCTAGGGATGATCGAGAATAAGCATGGAATTATAATTGTAGAGAAAAAATCTACAATACCTAGTTCCTTGCTTATTCTAGAATTTAGATCAGCCTTTCCCAAAGTGGGCGATAACGCCCCCTTGCTTGGGGGATGATTTATTTTATCTAGATAAGTTTTAAATTGAAACAAAGGGGGCGCCAAAACATAATTTGTTCTCAAAGTGGGCAGTAGACAGAATAAGTTTGGGAAACCCTGATCTAGATCATCTTCATTATTGACGCCGGCTACTAGAACTATTATGGCTTGCTATTAAAAAAATGGTTTTTTATCTTTAAATCCATAGGACCTAACTGGTTGCCCATCACGGCAGGCCGCCTTGCCGTCCGCCGTACGCCGGCTTATGCAGGATTGTGAATGGTGTCGCAGGCCTGAGGCCTGCATGGCGGCCGGCCTGCGATGCGACACACACAATCACAATCCCGACGACATTCACAATCCTGCATAAGCCGGCGGATGGCACGGCAGACTGCCATGCAGGATAGTGAATGGGCCACTTTATCGCGGCCCGCGGGCTATACTATAGGTATCCTAAGCGCGGTGACAGAATCAAAAAATTCCGTAACAAAAAAATCTAACATCTAACACCCCCCACTCCGACCGTGCGGCGTTGCCGTGCACGCAAAAATGCTATGCAATCAATTATGCAATAGCTTTACCGCGGCAGTCCCCAAGTACCACACGTATTTTTAATTACTTATTTAAAATTATTTCAGTTGGAGAATCATAAAGGGTTAACAAAAGAATGGATAAAATTCAAAAAAGAACGCGAAAAACATCGTAAATACGTAGAAAAAATGAATCAATCTGCTGTCATCGTACAAGCTTGGTGGCGAGGACTTTTGGTCAGACAGCAATTGGGTCCCTATAAAGTTATTAGAAAAAAGGGCAAAAAGAAGAAAAAATAAAATTTTAGACCCGAAACCAATCCCGAAACAGAGATAGACTCAAGAAGTAACTTATAATAATGATTTTTAGGGTTCCGTACCGAAAGGGTAAAAACGGGACCCTATTACTAAGACTTCGTTGTCTGTCCGTCTGTCCGTCTGTCTGTCTATCTGTCTGTCTCCAGGCTGTAACTCAAGAACGGTAATAGCTAGAGATTTGATATTTTCACAGATTATGTATATCTGTTGCCGCTATAACAACAAATACTAAAAATAAAATAAAATGAATATTTAAGGGGGGCTCCCATACAACAAACGTGATTTTTTTTGCCTTTTTTTGCTGTCTCCAGGCTGTAACTCAAGAACGGTAATAGCTAGAGATTTGATATTTTCACAGATTATGTATATTTGTTGCCGCTATAACAACAAATACTAAAAATAAAATAAAATGAATATTTAAGGGGGGCTCCCATACAACAAACGTGATATTTTTGGCCTTTTTTGCTCTATATCAAAAATGGCAACAGGTAGGTACTTGAATTTTTCACAAAATCCTTACTTATATGTGTACTTTAATATTTAATAATAATATTAAAATAAAATAAAAAATAAGGGGGGCTCCCATACAAAAAACACAATTTATGGCCTAATTTTGCTCTTTAATGGTACGGAACCCTTTGTGCGCGATTCCGACTCGCACTTGGCCGATTTTTGATGATTACTGTCCAGCTGTCCATAAATATTGTTATACTAATATAGGTAATTTTATTTCCGTGATAGACATTATCTTCGTGACCAAATTCGTGATTGGATTATATTATAATAATTTTATATAAAAATATTTTTTTATTTATTTAAATACCTACTTATTATATTATTATGTTAAGGTTTATGGTAGGCGTTAAGTCTATAACTTCGCGCGCGAGTTCCGACCTCCGACGATCGGAGTTAAGGCAGGCGAATTTGGGGCTGCGGCCTGTGCTCAAGCCTCAACGTTCAACTAGGTACCTAGTACCTACCTATATGGAAAAGTAGGGAAAGTACTTCAACGGTTGTGGAAGTAAGCAAGGGCGGATCTTTGGCGCCACAAGAACTTATAATTTAATTTTGATTATAAATTATAATAGATACAATGTATACATATTATATCTTAAATAACAAAATCAATTAAAATTAAATAATTATAAAAAAATATATAAAATCAGTATGTTTAACAATTTTACTTAGTGGCTCACCTAGGACCTGGACCCAGCACAGGGGGGGACCCCCTGGATCCGCCCTTGGAAGTAAGCCACTGCACATTATTAATGCTTCTTCGAGTATCAAATGGTCCTCCATTCTGTCTACTCTGCACAAACTCTGCATCAGGTTAAGGTATCACGTGTCCGTTGCCGAGGGGAACGCTTCAGTTTGCCTAAGCGTTCCCTTACTTTGGTGGAAGTCCGGTCCCCTTTTGAGGTAGATCGAACGGTCGTGGAGGGAGTCCCGTGTTTGTTAGATCCGGGATATCCCTCCTTTATACGGCTGAAGGCGAACCGCAGGTGGTTTTAGTGAGTAGGAGTCTCACATACCCCCGGGGTGCTGAGGCACATACCCAACCCGGGGGAACCATGAGGGTTTCCCCTGCGCATCAAAAAAAAAGGTATCACGTGTCCGTCACTAATCACCCTCTTTTCTATGTCAATGAGGCATATTGATATAATATACAAATAGGCCGAATCGCAGTATCGCAGTAGTATTTTTGATTCGCGTGATACTAGAATCATGATAATATTGTTATGACGTGTTGATCACTACTAAGTACCTAATATGGTCTGTCAAAAAAGTGAAGCCAGATTAAAAAGTGGCAACATTGTAGTGTCATCCCTTTCAAATCAATCTAAGAAAAAAGGGATGACAATACGATGTTGCCACTTTTTAATTTCTTCGCTTTTTTAAGAGACAACTACCGTTAACTGATAGGTTAAGTAGTTATTCCATTACACAAAATTTAGAAATCTAAATGATTTAGTCACTAAATTTAGTGAAGTGGAATAACATTTAGAAAGCTAGGATCCTAAATTATGGTATTAAATCGGCAAAAATGTGGCTTCTGAGTTCTGACTAAATCAGTGTTGCCAGATGGTTTCAACCTTTTATTGTATTAAAGTTATATTAAAGTCAATATATTTTATGTTATACGATCTGGAATCCATTCATAATTAATTTCTAAAGTCTGCTGGTTCTAAGTAGTTCAGAAAGTTCATGATTCATAATTTTTCGTGGAGCAAAAATTCTTTCAACAATCTTTTTCGCCTTTTATTTATTTTGATTTTCATATGAGCCCGTCATGGGCAGGTCTGTCGCATGTCTGCTCGTCAATTCCTAGGTACGGGCAAAGATATGCCCGTCGGCCCGTGCCCGCAGCCTGCCCGCGAGATCGCAATTTTCCCGCGCGGGCACGGGCAAGTCTGAACGTGAATGGTCGCGACGGGCGGCCCGTCGTCATTCGCGCCTTGGAGAGCGACTGGAGTGCACTTAAACTATTAATATTTTCTAACACTTAAATAAAGAATAAACTAATAAAACAATTTTGGAATTTGTTTATATTTCCATTCACCGGTCGCATCCTTGTTTGTGGAAAGCTAAAAGCAAGGATTACAATTATTATTTACAATGTATAGAACACCGATCTACGTAATGCCGCTTACAGCGAACTTGAAACATCCAAAGAAATCTGTGCCGATGCTGATCTATCATTTATTAAAAAGGAGATCGAGTCCATGAGTCCACGACCGAGAGCTGCAGCCTGCAGCTCTCTATCTATTTGACTGGCGTGCTTGTCCTGTGTGTGTTCAATAGGGGCAAGCGGCAGACTTGTGCCAGACCGGGCGGCCCGCCGCTTTACTCGCCTCCCTGGACCTGGGCAGTGGACTCTGGGTCACAACTCACACCATGCACGTTGCTGACGTCACAACTCACAGTAGATACGTAATATCCTAGTGACATATTCAGCTGGTCTATTTATATCTGTGGTGGGGACTGGCGAGTGAAAACAAAAAATATTGTAGTAACTCGCACTCAAGCAACTGACCTACTCACACATGAAAGCTATATTATTTTTCTAACTCGTATGATGTGGTCACACGGTGCAAGTAGCTGCACCTCAATGGCAGAGGTTACACGATCAATTTTTCATCAATCTGATCCATCAATCTGATTGACGGAATATTGATGGTTATGGAAAAGTCCATATTAAAAAAATGATCAATCCATCAATCCGTGGGTTAGACGATCAATTTTTCGTCAATCTGGATCGGATTGATGGATCAGATTGATGAAAAATTGATCGTGTAACCTCTGCCAGTAACTGACTAGGGCAGCTCGCACCGTGTAACCCAGGTATAATTAATTATAAGACTTGGTAAAATTCTTATCTTGACTTCTTACATAAATTTTATTTAATATATTAAATTAATTAGAAATATAAATTAAAAAAAATTGAATTTCTCACTTCATTATAAAGAAAAGCCCTCACTTTTGGCCTTTTGTCTACTATTATTATTGGCAACTCCTATGATGTTATTCATACAAAAAGATGAAGAAGAAGACTACTGACAGCATCTGACAGCTAGGTCGTCGACGACTTGACAAGTTGACACAAGATTTTGACGTATTATAATTATTTACAGTCTGGTAAAATTGTAAACTAATAATAATCGGCTGTGTAATTTTCTGTTTAAAAATCAAGTTACTAAATTATTTTTACCGACCTTATGGTGTTAAAAAGATCAAAAAATAAAAATATTTTGGGTGTTACGAGATCTTAGCCAAACTGAGTGAGAAAGACTGCACTGCAACGGCTGTGTTTTGTCGGCATTTCCGATACGCTTCAAATCGCAAATCCAAAGATACAGCTATTTACCTTGCCATGTCAGAATTCTTAGCTTAGTTTTTTGCTGGTTTTAGTGGAGAATTTATTATAAAATTGTGTGCAACCGATTTAACAAAATATATCGGCAGTGTGAAGTTGAAGTGAAAGCTGTTACTCGGGGAGATGAAGACCAAAAGTGATAAAAACAAGAACGGCGATAGTGATACAGAGGTAAGTTAATTACTGTAGGTAATCTAAGAACTAATGCATCGTCTCGGTGCTATAAAAAGACGTGCCTCCTAATTTCGTTAAAATCTACCTACATTAATTTTTCATGTCATGTTGACAGTTGAATTTTCTATTTTTAGATCCATTCATAAATGTTCGTTTACCATGTTATGAAGGCTCTGCACTCTAAACATTGAACTTTAAACCTATAACTTAACATCACATTGTACCTTATTTTAGCAAATAAACGATTTCTATTCTATTCTATACAGTGTTTTTCATGTTATTATGAAGGATATTTTTTATCATCTGGTTTTTCATACTCTGACAAAAAGTATGTTACATAAACACCCGAATGCTGCATTGAGCATGATCTTCATTTATTATATCAATAATATTGTCTATAAGATTTTACCAAAACTTAAATAAAAAACTAGGATTAGATTAGTATAATCATTTACAATTAAAGTACCTATATATTAGAACAGGGGTCAAAAATTGGCGGCGGTCCTCATCCGAACGGGGCGGCGGACCCATTGTGTGCGGACCAAGTATTTTCAAGGATGAACTTACTGATTTTTATTTTTTTATTTTAAAAGAAGGCAGGTCGCTGTAGCCCTGACGTCACTGCGACCCATAAGGATCTATTGTGACTCCTTCGCATTAGAGTATCATCCCCAGCCCAATACTGCTCATAAATTGAACGATGTGATTGGGGTTGGTGTCACGAATTTCCTCTGTGGATGAGTATTCGTGGCGACCAAGATGCCTGTTTCTGCTCTGTAGTAGAGCAGGACAGTTGAGGAGAAGGTGAATAGGTGTCTCATCCTATGAATGAGGAGGACCTCACAGAATCTGCAAGTCGTTATGCTACAAATACCCATTCTGTTTAGGTGTTTGTTGAGCTTGCAGTGCCCAGTTAGGCTTCTGGTACTGATACTGATAACTTACTGATGAACATCTCCATTCTCCATGATTAATTAATATCAATAGCTTGCACCACTTTCACTCCAAACATCAGACAGATAATAATTAATAACAAAATTTGGGTCTTTTTTCATTGATTTGTAAATAAATACCTTTGTGATTTCCATAATTTCCTTTGTAATTTATTTTATGTGTGGACCGCAAAGGTCATTTCATTTCATAAAGAAATGGCAAAGTCCCAAGGGCGTCACAGTACAATTAACAAGTTTGGGAAGCCCTGACCTAGTTAATATTTAAAACCAGTGTTGATATTTTCAGATTTTTATCCCTTTAAAGTAATAGTGTGGTGTTTTAGAAACCCAATCACTGAATATGGGAAAATATTTTTTTTTACAAAATGTTTAATTTGCAAGAATATAATTCAATCGTAAATATTGTAAATTAAGAATTTTACTTACTTTATAATATAATGTAATACTTGAATGTCTATTTACAATGTTTTGTCACACTTACTAATTGCCTTACAGAAATAAGGGACACAAAATATGAGAATAACAATAAAAACATTCTGAAATTTTTTTTCTGGAAAAAATTACTAAAAGAAAGCTGGTCAGAATCTGAAGTTTTTAGCCAATATAAAAACTTAATTACTCAAAACAAAATTACGAACTACAGGGTATACATAAATGTAACAGGGTTTGTAAATATATATTATATAGATGTTTTAAACTTGAAGATCAACTCCGTTTAGATTAAAAAGTATCTAAAAAGTATCCCATGTTCTCTCCCTGGGACTCTATCTTTTTACCAAAACTCAGGTAAAATCAGTTGTGCGGTTTAGGTGTGAAGAGGTAACAGACAGATAGACACACTTTCTCATTTATTATAATATTAGTATCTAAGATATATGGTAATAATTACTAATTAGCATGTGAGTGATTCTTCAAAAGTGATTCTCCGCGTCACTTTCGTGGGAATTTTTTATTTTAGAGTTATCTTTAAATAAATGCAAATACCTTTAAGGTGCTCTAAAGATAATAAATACGATCTTTAAGGCATGTACAAATCGGTGCATAAACAACTGAAATAATCAAAGGGGAATGCCAATTTTAGGCCCATAGGTGCACACGTAATTGGCTATATTCAAAAATTTTATAAATATTTATAGTAGTCCTACCTTGTATTCATTAATCTGTACAACTTGGCAACTATAAACAAAAAATATTAATACCTCAACCCCCAAGTGGCCGGATCCGGCCGCGCCATTTGTACCACAGATTATTCAAAATACATAAAAATGTTGCCCTTCCTAAAAACATTATTTTGTCAGATATTGTAATAATATTATTATTTATAATATTATATTGCTATGACATAATATTTATACTTATTGTTACTTTATGCAATGATTTCAATTATGTAAAATGAAAATAATGACCTATATATTTTTAATATAATAATATTATAATATCGTCTGCCTTCCATAACTTATTTTTTTGTGTTCTGGCAACACCAGTGTGTCAGACGCCGGAAACGTTGTTTTCAATATTTTGTGCTGTTGAGTGTTGATAAAGACGTACCTATTCTGTGATTTTGTATTTGAGCACTGTTTTACGACTATTATTATGAATACTGACTTTGACGATTCTTCTACACCCGATGACCACGGCCTGAGAATGGATTGGATTTTTAGATGATGTATTAGTTGTATATAATGATGATGATTAATGAATAAATGTGTGCAACTAAAATATAATATTGTTTTATTACATTGTACCCCCAGATAAATTAAAATAATTTATAAAATGACATTGCACATTTATCATATAACTTGTGTTTATATAAGTATACAAAATAATTAATAACTTGAAAATGACAAGTTTTTTCTAAACCACTTCTTTTAGGAATTGGTTGTTGCCATTGCCTACTATAATTATCAGTACACAGTACAGGTGTGCACCGTGGGCCAAAATTAGTATGGAGACTTGGCATGCCCCTTTGAAATTTCGGCCCCCACGAAAGTTGCGACAAACTCCACGAAAGTTACTAAGTATTGCATTTTCGCCTCCGTGGTCTAGTGGTACAGAGCGCGGCTCTTGACTCGGTGGTCGTGGGTTCGATTCCCGCGTTGGAAACATATAACATGTTTCCAAGTTTGGTTAGGACAATGCAGGCTGATCACCTGATTGTCTGACAAGTAAGATGATCCATGCGTCGGATGGGCATGTAAAAAGTCGGTCCTGCGCCTGATCTCTCGCCGGTCGTGTCGGTCTGCCGTCCCACTGGGTTATGAGAGTAAAGGAATAGAGAGTGCTCTTGTGTACTGCGCACACACTTGGGCACTATAAAAATACTCCTGCGTAGCTGGCCTGGTTTCAATGAAACCGGCCACCGTCACCGAAACCGGTGTGGGAGCTATTATTATTATTATATTGCATTTTCTAGGAAGAAAATGTGGATTGAAATCTTTTTTTTCTTAACTAAAATAAATTATTATTTAATTTATCAGTTTTTATTAAGATCAACAATACTAAGGGCATGGAGCTTTAATTTGTTGCTTAATCTGTCAAGTAACCGGTCCTGAAATGCTGTGATTTTTTCGAGGTTCATTCAAAACATGCTCGCAAAAGTTACTTGACTACAGCGACTTCATACATTTTAAGGAATATCTTGCCTTATATTTTCTTTTTTTTGAAGCGACGAGGGTTTGTGTGCCCTAGACTTATGCTGGAAACACACTGAGTATTGGTGCAGATAAAACGTGTAACCACAAGTCGTCGCGTTTAGAAGATAGGTGCAGTTTTATTACCCGCTCGTGAAACTAGCAAAATCGTGTGACACAGACGTTATGCCTATTAACTTTTTTAACTTAAGATATTAATCAATCAATAAACAAAAGAAGAGAAAAAAAAATTAATCAATCAATAAACTATTTTGTAGTTTTCACCAAGGACGTTGGTTTTCACAATGAAAACTTAGTGCCATCTGTGCCGGTTGTCTAATTTCCTCGTCGGGCTTATTCAATTCAATTCAATTAATTTATTTCAGATTTTCATCCATAGTGTTAGTTTCAACAATAGGTCCTTATTCTAGTGTTAGTAAAAATATAAAATTAATAATTAAATTCTTAAATATATGGGAACCGGGCTATCGGAGCATGGAGCTGCACCCAATGCTTCAACAATACGGAATCCCACCTGCTACCCAACACATTCAGGAGTCTGTTTGGACTGTTTTGCACACGCGACCAGAGCGAGGCACATCTCTTTCTAATAATAGCCTGAAAACAGTCTGTATGTGCCTCAGCGAACATAGATGAGGCGCTACAGTAACGCGACAGACCAAACAGCATCCTGAATATGTTGTTGTACTGGACTTTGAGCGTGCTATATGAGCGCTGCGTATACCTGACCCATAGGCTACACGTGTAGAACGACTGACAATATGCATTAAAGAGCGTTATTTTTGCGTCCCTGCTACATCGTGCGAACCTACGTGCCAGCATATTACCGGGCACACACAGCGCTCTACGCTCCCTCTCTATGTCCTCCGTATCTGACAGAGAGGCAGTGACCCAGTGACCCAGATATTTAAATCGGTCGACTCTTCTCAGCTGCACACCGCCAAGAGTCACAGGAGGTACACTTCTGCGACTCCTGTCGGCGCCTGCACTAAAAACCATGAATTCACTTTTATTAGCATTATATCTGAGCCCATGTTCCACCGCATACTCTTCACAGATACGGAGAAGCCTGCGTAACGCACTGATCGATGGGCTCAACAGCACCATATCGTCAGCATAACTTATATTATTAATACAGACGCCGTCAACGTGACATCCTATGTAGGTGCTGTTGAGCTCACCTATCAGCCGATTCATGTACAGGTTAAAGAGGCGGGGCGAGCTCAACCCCCCCTGTCTCGTCCCACACTCCAAACCGTATACCTCCGAAAACACTCCAGCCCATTTTACACTATTTTTCTGATGACCGTACCAGTACTGAAAGAGTCCAATCAGTTCATTGGGCAGAGTGGTTTCGTTGCCAAGTTTTTGCCACAATTTGTCATATGACATTAAGTCGAATGCCTTCGACAGGTCCAGGAAGCAAGCGTACACCGGCGTTTTCCTGGATGTGTAGTACTGTACAGTCTGCTTAAGACAATAAATGGCACTTTCAGTGGACAGGCCCGGCTGGAACCCAAATTGAGAATCGTTTATATCTGTATGCAGTTCCAGCCTTTTGTCAAGCAGACTGTCCAGTACCTTGGCAGTCACAGTAGCCAGTGATATCGGCCTGTAGTTGGACAGGTCGGAGGCATCCCCCGTCTTATTTTTTATAATAGGCACAACAACTGTAGACATCAACGCCTGCGGCAGATATTGATGACTCACACACAAATTAAAAAGCATAGCAAGTATTCGCGGCAAGTGCACCCCAGCATATTTCAAGTGCTCGACACTGAGACTATCGTGTCCTGGAGACTTGCCTCGACGCATTTTTTTTAATAATAGAGGCAACCTCCTTAGCACTGAAACTAACCTTTACTTCCTCAGCGGCACTTGGGCCACATAGCACTCCATTCTGCCGAGGAAGTAGGGAGGATATCTTGAAGTACTTTTGGAAAGCACTCGCTATTCCAGCAGGATCACTAATACCAGCCACAGACATTGGAAGGCTCGGCTTAGGATTCAACTTAAGTACTTGTATTTTTCCAAAATTTAGAAAAATTTTTTTCAGAATGATTTTTAGCTATCATGTCCATTTTAATTTGTAATGCATTATCTTGACAATATTTTAATTTAGCCTTAAAATATTTTCTGGATTCGCACATATTTTTATAAACAAAACCATGTCTAGGTTTGCCCAGTGAAACCCAGAATTGAAACCATAGACGAGCCTCCTTATGCGCACTACTTACATGTCTATTCCACCCCGTTACATAATTCAGTTTCCTAAGTTTTTTCCCACTATAACAATTCTCAGCAGACTTGCTTAAGGTACATACAATACTACTATACAAACTGTCTAATATTAATCTGTGTTCAACATTTGTACATATTTTATCGGCACACATAGACAATTCAGAAGGAAAATCAATTAGTCTTAACCTATCATTACATAAATTATTATACTTTTTTATTTGATCACTGTCTCTCTCACCCCATATTACTTTATTATTAGTAAACGAGGGTGCCTCAATTTTGGTAACAAATTTGTTTATATTACACACTAGTTTCAGCGGGAAGTGATCAGACCAAAAAACATTATACAATACAGAAATATCAACAATTGCATGTCTAGCGGCACTAGTTACAATACAGTGATCGAGCCATCGCCTGCATCCGTGAGCTTCGCTAACGAATGTATAGGTGTCACTAGGTAACATATCCAAGTCAACGCAAGTCCACAGTTGTTCTGAACAGAAGTTATAAAGTTCATGCGAAAACAACTCACCGGGGTGGGCATTAAAGTCTCCAAGAACAAACACGTATTCGCTGTTGCACGTGTCGATCAGAGCACTTATCTCAC
Organism: Plebejus argus; assembly: GCA_905404155.3. NCBI lineage: Eukaryota > Metazoa > Arthropoda > Insecta > Lepidoptera > Lycaenidae > Plebejus > Plebejus argus. The sequence continues at coordinate 8,463,601 of FR989930.1, forward strand.
CTAGGCATTCCGCAAACAAAGGGAGGTTGTCAATGTCGTCCGTAGGCATATATACAGATATCACTAACACTGAACTGTTGTTGCTGAGATGTATTTTAATAGCACAAAGACGAACACTATGACTATGGAAACATCGGGGAACGCCGACTTTCTCCACAGCAGTGCCACACCTCCGTGTGGTCTTCCCCGTAGCACTCCACTGGAGGTATCCACAGCTGATTTCCCATGAAATGCAAAGTCATGATGTATATTCCCCAGAAGAGGTATATCTTGCGGCAATAGCCATGTTTCTTGTAGCGCCAAAATATCAGCTTCAACGCATAGGTCCCTCACACAGTCCATTGAGCGACTCACATTTTTACAATTAAAACTAATTATTGTGGTAGTGGTCATATCCATAAATTCTAATTATTGATTTTCTTGTCTCCGAGTCTTCGATTAAAATCTATGAAGCGGCGAAAAGAAATTCCTTCCGGCCAAAAATCACTTTTCATAAACAAAGATAACTTGCTTCTGGGTACGAATACTTTATAGGCATTATATTCCTTTTCAACCTTCATATTCATTTTCTCCAACCTAACATCCATTTCGGATTTTTTTAGTATGTAACTATGAATATCATCTTCAGTTACATCCTTGGCAATGTGATAAATATATAAAGGTATCATAGTATCCGAGGCCTTGAAATTTACATTTGCTTCCACCAAAGCTTTGCCCTTAGTACCGATAAAACGATTTTTTTGTTTCTTTCTTTGTACCAAAGTCCAATTTTGATCCTTTAAAGTGTCTGCATACGACTTTACCATAATATTTTTATTACATTCATTACGGTTTTGTAAAGTCGCGGGCAACGGCGCGGGCGCTTCGCTTGTCGTGTGATTGGGTAAATACTCAGGCAGGTTGCCATCGGAAATCATATGGCAGTCGCTAACCGGTTCGGACGTTATCAGCTGTGCGGTCGATACATTCACGGCCGTTTCCAAGGTCGGGGCTACACCTGATTTATTTTTCGCACTACCCTCGAGTAATAACACTTTTTGTTGATTCCCGATATTATCATCTTTTTGCATCTTTGGTGAATAATAGCTACTTGACATAGTTTCTATATCCCTGTAATTATTCACAGGCGGCAAACCCATAGGACCACTATTACATTCTAAATCGTCAAATTTACTGGCCCCTCTCTTTGAGTTAATATATCCAGTAAAATTGTTATTTACTAAAGATGATTCCATTATGTTCTTAAGATCGTTTTGAAGCAATTCCAACTCCTTTTTTGTTGCATAGATATCAGCAAATCTATTTATCTCCTCTCGCATCAATACCTGATTTTTGAGTATCTGCGTAACATCCACATGGTCGAACAAGACGGGTGGGAGTTTTTGTAAATCTCTCGCAACAAATATCGGCAGGTTCTCAGGATCGTATTCTTTTAAAGTAGAAATGACATCATCAATTTCGCGACTCTTTTTTCCATCGCGCCTACGAGATTTCATATTTTTCGACAACGACTCATACAGCAGTCGTTTTGCATTGCTAATGTCACTCTCCGAAAAGGCAGTTACACAAATACGACTAATGCTTTCTTCATCCATTATGTCAATTTTATTGCAAATAAAAGCAAGCACTTCGTTAATCACTATGTTGCACGTAGAACATTTCACTAGATTAGACATTTTAACATAGTTTATATCACTCCGCGCGTACAATCCGACCAGTCGCTTACGCTGTTGGCGGTAGACTGATGATGTGAATTATGATGTGAATTTTGAAATGGAAAATTGTGATCTAAGTTAGCTGCTGTAACTAAATAAGCGATCAAGAGTAATACAAGTGACAAAATATATTGACCAGTTTTGGAAAACCCAGTCTAGTACTCACACTTGTATGTCAAATGAGCTAATCCGGTGACTTCTGAAGTTTAGGGTCGTTTATTCTTAGAAAAAAATAATCAAAATATAAAAAAAATTGAGTTTATAAATAGAAGAAATAACTTATAATGAGTATTTTATGTAGTAAATATCAGGATTTTTTAAGAATCCAACACTATTTAGCTCCACTGATAATTTGGGCTAACATGCAGCGTTGACATTGCCACATGGCAATGTCAACGCTGCATGTTAGCCCAAATTTGATCGCCAAGAAAGTGGTGATAGATTTGTCATTTCTAGTTTTATTCTGACCTGTAGTAGTAGTAGTAGGATCAAATCTTGAATAACAAAACAAAGAAAAGTCTGACTTATTCTATTTTCACGTAAGGAATACACATGTTTGATTTCATCAGTACGATTTTTGTCACATTTTCATAGAGTTTCACAAATTTGTTGATATTTCAGTATTTTAATAATTAATTAAATAGTTGTTGGTTATAAAAGTAAGCTAATTATTAATTAATTATATTTTTGATTTTGTTTAATAAATAAATAAATAATAAATAAATAATTTATTTATTTCCATAAGCAACAGTTAACAGCAACTTAACATTTCTAGCCCCCACGCTAGGCGAAGCCTGTCCTGTGGGGGAGTGTATATACACATTCACAGATTCCACAAGGATACATTGTTGCGTATTACATCATTACAAAGTACCTAAGACAATATGAAGTTTATTTTTACACATTTATATTAACAGGGCAATTTAATCTAGAGCTAAGTACATGCAGGAACAAACATCACAATCTCAACTTTATTATTTAGACTAGCTGTCCCGGCAAACGTTGTTTTGCCATTTACCATACATAACCCCCCCCCCCCTTTTGTCCCCTAAGAGGGGTGGGGTGAAAACTGATGTTAAGTTGGAAAATACAATTAATAATATGACGTAAGTCCACTCAAAAAAAAATTGATACAAAATCTGACTTTGGGTCCCCTTAGAGGGGTGGGGGGAAAGTTTATACACCAGATGTTGAGTTGGAAGAAGGCAAATATATCTGCGAAAACCGTATGCAAATCGGATCAGTAGTTTTCGTGTTAAAGCAAAAGTTTGATACAAAATCTAACCCCCTCTTTCGTCCCCTTAGAGGGGTGGGGGGAAAATTTTTATACACCAGATGTTAAGTTGGAAGAAGACAAATATATTTGCGAAAACCGCATTCAAATCGGATCAGTAGTTTTCGTGTGATAGTGGAACAAACATACAGACAGACAGACAGACAGACAGACAAAAAACTAACCACAGTTTTGGCTTCTATAGCGATGTAGTAACACCCCCTGTTTATTATTTTTTCAATATCTTTAATGTACAGAATTCACATTTCTAGAGTTTTATTATATGTATAGATTTATAGTTAAAGAAATTAATTAATTATAATAGCAAACAAAAATAATAGTCATTCAAAACGTATTTTAAAAAGTTCTAAAAATATTTCTTTCTTAGTCATAACTTTTAAAGCTTTTTTGAAATTAGGATTATAATAATGAAGCACGATAGTCTATATCTACACTATCTACACTACTATTATAAAGAGGAAAGATTTGATTTTTTGTTTGTTTGTTTGTTTGTTTGTTTGTTTGTTTGAGTCGAATAGGCTCCGAAACTACTGGACCGATTTGAAAAATTCTTTTGCTATTGGAATCTTACATTATTTCTGCTGAACATAGGCTACATTTTATTTTGGAAAAAAGTAGGGTTCCGTAAGATATTTGAGTTTTTCGGACGCAAAGTGTAAAAAATCAGCTAGAAAAGTTACTTATTTTGCGTACGCTGCCTAAACTATAAAAGATAGAACCCTAGAATGTTCTAAGTAATTGTAGATCTTATAAATATCTACAAAAAAGTCCGCGACACACTATACCTATCTATGTCGAGTGAGGCACAATAACCATTTATTTATTTAAAAATCCTGAATTTTTTTTGGACTACATTTAAACGGATATATTTTACTCACGCTATTAATCCTTATCAAAATAAATTATTTTATCACTAAGTACAGTTTATGTAGATAATATTTGGCCTTGAATGATTAAAATTGGACGTTTAGTTTTGAAATTATGGCGAAATTAAAATATTACGATAGTGGGCGTCACCAAAGCGCGTGCGGAGGAAGACAATATTCTGTTGTAGAAATGAAAATTCTGTACATAAAAGATATGAAATGACACCCGAAATTACACTTTTGTCACTACATCGCTATAGAAGCCAAAAATGTGGTTAGATTTTTGTCTGTCTGTCTGTCTGTCACTCTTTCTATCTGTCTGTGGGTCGTTCTATTTTTTCGGTCCCATTTGGCCATTTTCGTAGAATCGTTTTTTTTTTAAGATATTTCGACAAAATTTTGTATTTAGGCTTGTGTACGTATACTTACTCTGATCCCTGAATTGCCTTAGTCTGCTATTTATATTTACGATATAAATAGATGGATGGTAATGATGCAACAGATGGAAATGAAAATCGATAAGATGGAAATTTAAAGGATTGGATGGAAATGAAAAATAGTTATATGGAAGCGAAAAAAAATAAGGAATTTTATGTTAGTTATAAACAGAATACTTGTTATTGTTTTATTTTTATGAGTAATGAGATCAGTATTTCAATTTAAGTCTCATCTACTAAAAATAAACTAAAATACAAGAATTTTGTTAAAAAGTAAGAAACAAGTCAGACATTATTATTTTATTTAAAAAATGCAAGCAATCTTTACTTCTACTATATAATCGTATACAATCAACATTCCATGTACTTTACCTATCTATTAACTTACTAGATTTTTTAAGAAAACAATATTTTAGGAAATAGTCTCACAAATCGCAGTTCTATGCAATTTTGCGCCTACAAGTTTAGTGAACTTTGGTAAACTCTTGAAAATAATATCTCAATTTGTTACACACCACTTTATACATTAACAAGCATTAGATATAGTGATGCTTAGCAACAAAAATATGTATAATGTCCCAGTAACTAATAAAGTCTTAAATTCTTAAAAAACATTTTAAAATCTCAAATATTAAGTTTAATCACTTAATTATAAAGTACTAGCTAGACTAGTACTACGAAGATAGGTACTTATTAAAAGGAAAATATACCGGGTTATCCGTGTGTGACGTGAATTTGAAAATAATCACATTTAGTTTCATTTTGAGATGAACATGAATAATACTATTCGAAGATATATTTTCCATATTTATTTGTCAGTAATTTGTGCTAGTCAAATCAATAAAGCAGCACCCGGCTGTCGCATAACTATTGAAAATCTATTGTGTCTGCGATTCCCACGATCGAGGTAATATTTACGTGGACTCTCCGGGCGAGTCGGTGGTACTGATAATTAAATGTCTCCCCTACCGCACGCACACCCGCGCGTCGCGCCTTGACGCCCAATTCGCAACGTGCAGCAGAAATCGTAATATTTTAATTTCGCCATAACATTAAAACCAAACGTCCAATTTTAATCATTCAAAGACCAAATATTATCTACATTAACTGTACTTAGTGATGAAATAATTTATTTTGATAAGGGTCAATAGCATTATTTAAATAAACGCGTTTAAATATAGTCCAAAAAAAATCAAGATTTTTTAATAAAAAAATGGTTATTGTGCCTCACTCAACATAGATAGGTTTAGTGTGTCGCGGACTTTTTTGTAGATATTTAAAAGATCTATAATTACTTAGAACATTTTATGCCTATATCTTTTATAGTTTAGGCAGCGTACGCAAAATAAGTAACTTTTCTGGTTGATTTTTTACACCTTGCGTCCGAAAATCCCAAATATCTTACGGAACCTTATATTTTTCCAAAATAAAAATTAGCCTATGTTCAGCAGAAATAATGCAGGATTCCAATGGTAAAAGAATTTTTCAAATCGGTCCAGTAGTTTCGGAGCCTATTCGACTCAAACAAACAAACAAACAAACAAACAAACAAACAAAAAATCAAATCTTTCCTCTTTATAATAGTAGTGTAGATAATTGTCTGTAACAAGTTTTCTGTTTCATTGTACGATAAATTTAGTAAATTATCAAATAATATAATCTTGGTTTCTTTAAGAGAGTTGAACTGAAATTTATATCGATGAACTAGTTTATTATACAGATACGGAGAAAGAAAATTGGAGAAACGACGTGCAAAGGTAGTTTTAGTGGTAGTGATTGGGATTTTAAAGATTCTTTCATTGAGCCAGTTTTTATAGTTGCTAGAGTTCAACACTTTCTTGTGCATGTCAACTGCTGATCTCTGTAGAAACAATTTCCTTACACTGAGGACCTTGGCTTCCTTATAAGTTATATAGAGCTGTGGTTGGATATCGAAAGGGCTTGAAAAATGCAGTTTTTAATACTGATCTCTGTGCCCTTTCTAGCTTTATAAGAACTGTTTGGGAAGCACTACCCCAGGCCAAAATGCAGTAATTAAGTATGGACTGACATAGTACCAGATACACCATTTTTATACTTTTCGTATCGTATCGTTTGTCATTTTAATTAAATAATAATTATTATGAAAACAATTAAGATTTTTGGTAGGCCACGCGAGTACTCGTGTAAAAAAAAGGGGCGCGTGTACTGCAGTGTTAAACAGTCAAAACAACTTACACAACTTATTAGTCCAACACCAAGAACAAAAATGCATTAAAAATTGTGATTTTAGTAACTATTTACCAAAATAAAATCGTTTGTTTACTCAGTGAGATAAAATGCGTGCGATCTAATTTGGTTTTGATGTTCTTGTCATAGGACTCAATATGCAGTGATAAGATTCGTATATGTAGCAGATAATATTATGTTGGCTGGTAGACGCATTTGGCACTGTTCTCTGATACACAGTATGCATGACGCCGTGCGAGTGTTCAAAATACGTATGGGATATTAGTAGAGCCGTGAAATTTACATTGTTCAGTCTAAACGCAGATTTGCCGCGTGTTTGTGTTTACTCGTGTTTCGATTTTTTTTTGTAAGTAAGTCAAAATAATGGAAACAGTTTATCTTTTTGATTGTGACCTTGTAATTAATGTCTTAACTCTTAAAGGATAGTTGCGTACAATAAAAACTAAAAAAGGTGCCATATAAAATTGTAGGTACCTACATAATAAAAACAAAGGGTAAAAACAGACCCTATTACTGAGACTTCGATGTCTGTCCGTCTGTCTGTCCATCTGTATGCCTGTCTCCAGGCTGTAACTCAAGAACCGCTATACCTAGACTTCTGAAATTTTAACAGATCTGGGGGCACGGGAGTGCCCCCGCCAAGATGAGCCAAGTGAAGCGTGCACGGGCAGTCGGGCACTACCAACCTTTTCTCGAAACGTTTCGTCGTATTTTTGCACCCTCGTAACTTTGGTTTGGATAATGCCAGTTAGTTGAAATTTTCAAGATATTATGACATGAGTACAATAATTAAATGCGCAGTTTGAATATTGTTACTATTATACTTTAGATTTCAATTTTATAGGGTTCCAAAAACCCCACAATAATGGACTGACTCACCGATCATCAAAATTGTTAGGGTACTTCCTGAAGTCATAGAAAGCTGAAATTTGGTATGTGACATACTATTAGTACAGAAACAACAAAAAAATTATCAAACCCAACCTAACCTATCCCATCCCCTTGATATAGAGAGGGGATGTTAGTATGAGATACCCCCGTTTCTTGTGTTAGATACAAAATTAAAAATAGAGTATAAAATAATTCTTGTGCCAAAAAAATACGTATTAGACATGAGAGACCATAGACTCACAGAAAACCGGCGTGAAACAGCGCTTGCCCTGTGTTTCGCTTAGTGAGTGAGTTAAGCGGAGGTACGGAGTACTATTATATATTCTGTGGCGGAGGCCCAACTGCACCTTAAACCTTATTCCCTATCCCTGTTCTCTTCTGCTGATTCCCTTAGCCTATTCCTTCATAAAAAGACCGAAAACGCACTTGCAACACTTCTGATGTTAGTGTGACCTATAGACATGCTCCAACTTTTTAATTAGCAGGTCGGATGTCTGTCAGTACGAATATCGACGTTAATGACATTAAAATAAGATTCATATTAGCGCGCCTTGTACAGTGGCGGTTACGACGTTCGCCGCGTTTTTGTTATGGCGAAAATGTATGAAAAAATTTGAGAAATTTTCTTATTTTTCTTATAACTGGAAAAGTTGTTTATTTTTATATAAAATTTTTAGCGGACTTTATAGAGGACTAAATAAGCAACATTTTTTTTGTATATTTATTTTCCTCAGTTCAGTGTATTTAGATATTAAGGTACCTAATCAGACCCGATTTTTTTCATATTTTGCGATTATTGTGATGGTTAAAACGTATTTTATGTGAAAATTTTGTATGCGGCTATAGAATTTTTATGGTACAGTCGTGGAGATGAATATATTATCTTTCATTTGAAACCAAAATATCCTCGCAGTTTGACTCCTAATTCTTTAATAGGGTACCGGAAAATCGCTGATATTTGTAATAGCGTCCAATGCAAGCGTCAGTCAATTCCGTCAATCATGAATTATGTTTGACTGATGGACTGACGAATGTATCCAGATTTTCGTCAATCAGCTTCATGCAACCGTCAGTCACGCTCTTACACGGTAGGTTACCCATCACTCATCAGTCACAGTCATGACTGTGGTAAAACCATAAAGTTAATATACCTAGCGGAATAGAGAAACAAAGGCCTGAGCAAGCGAGATGTCACTATCAGTAACACTGCGTGGTAAAAAGAGACGTGTGATACATGACAGCAGCACTCTTTTTTTGACAACCATCAGCCCGGATCAGCCCCGTTGACAATTTAATCTCATAGAATTCATGTTCAATCATGCTTGTGTAAGTGTATACGTACACATATTTTTCACACAGATGAAAACCAATTTCGGTTACGTTTGACAGCTCGAGTTTGTTGCTCTATTCCGTAAGGTATATTAACTTTATGGGTAAAACTGACAGCAAAACCTACCGTCTAATGGATGCCTTATGAATTATAATGTAGCTCCACTTTTGACGTTCGGCCAACAATCGCACATTTTACTTATTTTCTATGTAAAAGCCCTCTTATTTAAAAACTATTTATAATAAAAATTGGTAAACAAACTTTTCTGACATATTCCGTTACTAAAATGCTCTTATTTTAAACTTCGTTTCATTTACATTGTCTTTATTGTTATCAAAGAATTTTCCAGCTATGTTTATTTGTCGTTTAATGTTTTAATCTACGAGTAAATTTTAAGGAGGTTATTTAAATATGTAATAGGTGTGTTCTGCGTCATTTTTAGGGTTCCGTACCCAAAGGGTAAAACGGGACCCTATTACTAAGACTTCGACTTACTTCGACTAGGACTTCGTTGTCTGTCCGTCTGTCTGTCTGTCGCAAGGCTGTATCTCAAGAACTGCTATAGACTAGACTTCTGAAATTTTCACAGATTGTGTATTATCTGTTGCCGCTATAACAACAAATACTAAAAACAAAATAATATTAATATTTAAGTGGGGCTGCCAATTGCCATACAACAAACGTGATTTTTTTGGCCTTTTTTTGCTCGATATCTATCAACAGATAGGCACTTGAAATTTTCACAAAGGCCTTAAATATTATGTACTTTAATAAATCTTAATAATATTTTAATAAAATAAAAATTAGGGGGGCTACCATACAAAAAAACACAATCTTTGGCGGCCTATTTTTGCTCTATAACGATACGGAAGTCGGAACCCTTCGTGCGCGAGTCCGACGCGCACTTGACCGATTATAATTAGGTATATATAAAGTTTTTAATTTTTGCTATGACATCAACTTGTGTTCACAATATAAAACGTTTTATGATTGAACATACAAAAAGTTTTAAACGTAGGTTTTCTATTTTGAGTATTTTGTAAAGAGATGAACCTGCTTAGATTCATAGTATAGAGCACGTTCAGCTTATCTACGAAAAGTTATAGAAATTAATAATGGTAGTTTAAAAAAGATAAGCGTAACGTTGAATGGAAATGTGTTTTCGACATAGAGCTGCCTCGTATATATGTGCCTGTCTAATTCATCCGCTAGTTTGTTTATATTCGGTGCTCGAAATAAACTCACTAAATTCTAGGAAATAACATGTTTTGTGTGAATATTCTAGCGAATCGGTGGACCTTATGGAATATCGTTGAAGGCCCCCAGACCCCTCAGCCCCCTTTTCTTGTTAGTCCACGATGATTATTGATTAGGTACCACTGAGGGTACCACCATGATTGCAAAACTGTCCTAACTATTTAAAAGACTCTGTCAACTCAACGAGGCCATCATAAGGTTTTACCAGTGAAATCTTGCAGCAATTAATATTTCGACGATAATAATGTCTAACTCTATGGGTATTATCATCCGAAGTAGTATAGATTTTTAATCTATTTCCCCCTCGCTCGTAACTCGATGACATTAACAATTATATTAATTGCATTGGAATTGGCCCCCTACCACCGCAGCTTATGTTCCGAGTAAAACGACATCAAGCTGCGATGTCAGTCTCCCTAAAATATTTACTGAACGATTCCGGCATTTTGGCTCTTTAAAAGTCCTTGTCCTTCTTAATTTACCGTTCCCAAACACGTACTTTGGTAAACGTAGCTTAGTTTAAAAAGCTTCGATACCGCCAAAGAGCGTCCTTGGCCTAGTGGGTAGACTTTTGGTTCGCACTTGTCAGAGTGCAGGTTCGATCCCGGGTGGTGTGAGAGGCGTGTACCAATGAGACATTTTCTGATCTCAAACGGTGAAGGAAAACATCGTGAGGAAACCCACATGATTGGTCCCAGACGTATTGACCTGCTCATTCCTATGGACTACGCCGACTATGTTGCGAAAATGACGTATGTATTTGGGCTCTGAAAATACTGTTAGTATATATGTCATCCACAAGTCACAACGGATGCAAAGGCCTTGTTTTGATACCGCTAAAGCGCCATACTAACCGTGGCTGCCGTGGCCCGTGGCCAAAAGCTATGGCAGGAAGAGGGACATGAGTGTGTGAGTATGTGCTATATTCCTTTGACCATAGACTTATAATATACTGACGTATAGACCACCTGACAACCCGAAAATGCGTGACGATTTTCGATCTGTCAATGTGTGCGTGTGCTAGTGATGTATCTTTTACTATCGATAGTATAGTCCGTTCGAGTTATTTTACCCGAGTTTCTTAAATAAATAATATGCAACTTTGGCAGATTTTGTATTTCAAATTAGGTATTTATTTTATTTGACAGAAAAAAGGTGACGATTGAAAAGTATAGATACACATTTTCGTTTGGGGTGATTTTTCAATCGTCGGATATGTTATGATATGAGGTTCTTATAAGGGTAAATAATATACACATTATAAAGTTACTTATTCATTACTCAGGTAAAAGCTATCTGAAAAATCTTCCCTTACATTATTAGAAATATAATGTTGAAAGTAAACAACACACATAGTATATATTATTTATTCTTAAATTAAATACATATCATAATACTCTCACACACCCATTACATTTTTAGATTTGTTTTATGTTATAGTTAAATACCGATAAGTATATCGATAAATTTGATTCAAGCACTAGCGTACCTATATGTAAAAAAAAAATATGAAAAATTTTTCTTCAAAAATTGTTTAATTTAGGAACAATAGCACCTTTAGTTACGCAAAATATGAAAGTAAAAGGGAGGATTGATATTATTTTATTTGAAATACAGAACTAAAGACAGAATATAGCAGAAATAAACACATCGTAGCAATTAGGACATGAAGATTAATTACCTGTGAAATGTATATTTTTCAGAATTATTCCTATGATTTACACTGCAATCACTCACAGAACAAGTTATCATTGTTATATATAATAGTATTTGTTCAAAATAACAAACGAATTAAACGATAAATTGCAAATACCGAAAGGGCACAAAAACGCGTGTCGACTTGTGACGACCTGTCAAATAAAAGTGGTTACAGTTCACATTAGACTGCCTCTCTCTTTTCATCTTGTTATAATTCCTTAAAGGATTTTCTTCTCTCTCGCACTCTTTGTTGGTCTATGCATTATAGGTTTATGCCTTTGACAATCTCTGTCTCGGGTCTCTTCTTTGACTCTTTTTAGGGTTCCGTACCCAAATGGTAAAAACGGGACCCTATTACTAAGACTTCGATGTCTGTCCGTCTGTCCGTCTGTGTCTGTCTGTCTGTATGTATGTCTTGAGGCTGTAACTCAAGAACCGCTATAGCTAGAGTTCTAAAATTTTCACAGATTGTGTACTTCCGGTGCCGCTATAACAAAAATAAACATAAAATTAATATTTAAGGGGGTCTCCCATACAACAAACGTGATTTTTTTGGCCTTTTTTGCTCGTAATCAATAATGATAAGAGGTAAGCACTTGAAACTTTCACGAAGGCCTTAAATATAATTTTACTTTTATAATTAATAATAATATTTAAATCAAATAAAAAATTAAGGGGGGCTCCCATATAAAAAATACAATTTTTGGCCTATTTTTGCTCTATAACGGTACGGAACCTTTCGTGCGCGAGTCCGACTCGCACTGGGCCGATCATTATTTTGAACTTCTCTTTGACGTCTTGCTTGAAAAAGAGACAAAGTGCATAATATTTATACGAGCCTTTTAAAAAGCTATTTTCGGCATTGGCAATAAATGCTCGGTAGTCGGTACTAATTAATTTTAAGATGACCTCCGAAATTAGGTCCTATTTAAAGGTGATATCGTAAATATGATCCACAATTAATAGACATTCTGACGTACATTTTTACAACTTTATGTATAGAAACATCACATAAATAATGATAATGGTTCGATGAAAGTTACAGACCGGTTGCTAACATACGGAGTCTATGGTATTTGTATGCTAAGTACCGGAGAACTAGATGATACCCGCAGCTTCGTTGCGCTAAAGTATTGCCTGGAAATTAGTAGGAATTGTCAATTTTTCCAGTACTTAAAGACGATCCCATGCCCTTTCCCGGCATTTCCAGTATACTCCAAAGTCCAAATCATATTTCATGAAAATATGTCTAATGGTATAGACAGGGGCGTAGCTACCGCCGTGTATGCCATATCAATTATACGGGGCCCCCGAGCCACGAGGGCCCCCGACGTGTGTAACTAGCAAAAATTAATAGAAACTTTCCATTTTTTTAATTCACAAAATATGAGAAAAGTGAAAATGGCAACCTTTCCTAAGGGGCAAGGGCCCACAAACAAATTTTATATGGGGCCCCATTAATTCACGCTACGCTTCTGGGTGTAGAGTATAGGCTGGCTATAGGCGAAAAGGGAACTGGGGACAGGCGCATTTATTATAGTTTTATTGCTTTAGCTTCAGTTGAAGCTGTAGCTCTACATTATTTTTGGCAAATAACATCAAAACACAGTATTCAACACATTTTCTTATCGAGTATCGACGTTGTATCACAAACGTCTTTAGACGATGATTTAACACTGTATAAATTTAGCGAATTTTTACAGCACGTGACGTCAGACCGTGTTGTGTCTGAACTCTGATGTGAGGTGTACAGACTACAGACAAATTGTTATTATTAATTTTATAAACATTTCACACATGAAATACAACTGCACCGTACAAAACTGTTTCCATTTGACTTAGTTTCGACACGAGATATATATGCACATTGCACGTGCATAAATATCTAGATTTTTTCCATGTTTAAATGAATTAAAAATTAAAATTGAAGTTGTGAGAGTGAAGCGCTAGTGAAAATGTTTGCTTCAGCTGTGTCGGCCAACTTGAGCCGACAGACGTTGTCCTCTGTGTTTCAAATGAGAAGGTCCGTGGATCGACCGCTCATTATGGTAAGAAATAAGAATCAAGTTAATTTGAACATAATAATATAAAGAGAGTATAAGATTCCAAACCCAAATTAATTATTAACCGACTTAAAAAAAAGAGGTTATGAATTCGACGCGTATGTAGGTAATATTGGCATAACTGCCCAGTTTTCGTAATATGTTAGTCTACATCAGCGTCTGAACAAATGTGCCAAATTTCAAAAGTGTATGTTACATATTATTGTATTACTTATGTATGTTTTTATGTTTTTATGTTTGTGTTCGCATATCTCCGGAACTACAAGTCCGATTTGAGTAATTCTTTTTTTGTTGTACTAGGTATGGTTCAACTTAGGGAATACTGCAAGTTTAATCAAAATCGGTTCAGTAGTTTTCGAGATAGGGAATTTTAATTCTCAATTACGTACAATTTTGAAGTTTTTATCTGTTTAAAATACTATTATAATCTCGGGTGGAAAGTCTTTTACATTATTTGTTACATTTATTTAAAATAATATTATAATATAATATCAATCATTATAGCGTCGTGTTGGATTTTATCGATTACAGGTAACAACTAACAATACATAATTATTATGAACCTAGATGAATAATAGCGGCCAAGTGCGAGTTGGACTCGCCCATGAAGGGTTCCGCAGCAGCAATAAGGTTTATTTTTATGAAATTAAAAAGTTTTTGATTTATTTTTATATTTCAGTCGATTTAATGAAATTTAGATCAAGGCTTACCATTTATGACGTATAAAACATTCACACCAAAACATTCACACCAATCCCCGCAAGAACCAACCTAGGTAAATACTCTACAATTAACAGACTCACATACTCCTATAACAAACTCGCCGACTATGACATTGACATTTTCCATGATTCCCTTGCAAACTTTAAAAAAAAACTGTTTGACATTGATATGAATTGTATATTTTGACTTTTGTGATAAATAATTATGTTGAAAGGTAGTTTGTCATCTATTTGTATAGTTTAATAATAATGTTAATTTATGTAAGTTGTCCTCTAGTAATTATTGTAACGCTTGACTATTCCAATAATGTATTTAATTTCCTTTAATTTATTTGATTTAATTTAATTTTAATTTAATTTAATATGATTTAATTTAGTTTAAATTAATTTAATTTTGTTTTATTTCATTTATTTAATTTGATTGGATAGAATTTAATCTAATTTATTTGCTGACATGTTATTCTTATCTTATGACTTTTTATCAGAATTACTTTTATTATTGACCAATTGTATCATTATATTATGTAAACTAATTGTGTAAGTTAAGTAGGTAGTCATATATTTTTAGGGTTAATTTTTTTCTTTTTAAGCATAAATTTTCTTAATCATAAAAATGGAGAATCGTTGTTTTAGCTGTTGTATATACCTGTAATAGACCTTTGCGTCAGATCTTGTCATAACTGTTGTAGATTTTAATTATGAATGTTGCCGCAATGTGTTGTTGGTATATCTTAAATAAATAAATAAATAAATAAAAAAAACTACTGGCTAGATCTCGTTCAAACCAAGTTTCGTTAGTAGTTTTTATAGGAATCTACATCATATATTTTTTTTAGAATTATCATGCCCCTACTTTAGAAATTGGAGGGGGGGGGACACACATTTTACCACTTTGGAAGAGTCTCTCTCGCAAACTATTCAGGTTAGAAAAATATGATATGAGAAACCTCAATATGATTTTTGGAGACCTATCCATACCCCACACGCATAGGTTAGATGAAAAAAATTTTTTTTTGTTTCAGTTGTACCTATGGGGACCGCTAAAATTTTTAATAATTTTTCCATTTTTGCATCAAAATCTTAATGCGGTTCACAGACTACATCTACTTAACAAGTTTCAATAGTATAGCTCTAATAGTTTCGGAGAAAAGTGGCTGTGACATACGGACGGACGGACAGACGGACAGACAGACAGACAGACAGACAGACAGACAGACATTCCTTTTTGCCATTTTGGCTACGGAACCCTAAAAAGCGTGGATATTTCTATAAGTATACATAATATATAATTTTAGGTCTTGATACCAAATAGCCACTTATATTAATTAGTTTTACATAGACGGAAATTCTTGTTAAAAATAGTAAAATCGACTGGGCCAAAATAATGTTCGAAACTTGTCAGCATTCGAGTGAGAACTGGTTTAATTTTTTTTGAATGCTGTGTTAATGATTTCGAATACAGAAGTCGTATGATTTAACGGTAAAGTTTATTTTTGTCTGACCCATACTCTACAATTCATAAAATATGTACCCACGAACAATCCATATGAAATAGAACAAGCTACCTATAACATATTTACCTATATAATATTATATTTTATAATTTTGTAAAGCATCCACAGCTTAGGATTTCATACACCAAAAATCAAAATGCTATTAGGATAAGACGAAACTTTTAACCGAAGACATGTCAGACAGCAGACTACCGATGTTCCGATGTGTGTTGTATTCACTATTCATGTAGATTTGTAGAACATTAACGCTTAGCACAAACGTCTTCATGTGAAGTTTGCTCCGTTGTAATTTTCCAATCATCTTCGAGAGGACGCTATGATGATACGAACTTTGGTTCTAATTTCTACTAGTAGGTAGTGCTACATTATTAGAACAAGCATTTCCCCATGTAAAAAGTTAACCTAGGTTTAAGATGGCTCGGCAAAAATTGAAGAGGAATACGCTTTGTACAAGAAAGTCAAATGAACTGTCAAATCCCTAGTAAAGTAAAGTTGGTGCAACCCACTCTTAGTGGGAAGATGTGTGAGCGGGGCTTTAAAGAAAAGTATGTGGTCATGCTAAGCTTGCAGGCTTTACCATGTTACTTTAAATATTATGTATTCTGTGGCCTAGCTTTATCATTCTCATAATATTATATCTATTGTAAAACAGCTTTTTGTTAGTAAAATGTTTGCTATTAATAGATAATAAGATATTGTTAAGTTTTTCTATTAAATTGTGCCATGAATTGCCACCCAATTAGCAAGCTTCTGTGAAGGTTGTATATTTTATCATTAACATCGGTTATCGGCACTGTGTCGACAGTGCTAACTCTATTATACGTCATAATTCACGTAGCTCTTGTATCTTGTTGTATCCAGTTACAGTCATAACTCATAAAGGCCCACTTGCGCCTATCGAGTTAATGTACCTAAACCCTGTGGTTAAATAACATGCCTGTTCCGTCATAAATACGAGGGAAGAGAGAAATAATATTTAAAACAGGGCTACCTTTAAGTTTAACTTTAAAAATGTCACTTAAGAGCGCTTACACCTAATTTCAAGTTTCCATACAAACCTGCGGCGGACTATTGGAATTGCTGTGCGCGCAGCGATTTATAGTAGTTTTAAAATATTTGTAGAAAAAAAAATAACAAAAAATATGTTGATATTTAAGAACAATTTTTTAAATTAAAGTGTTCTTCTATGATATGAAGCTATTATTATATTAAATTAAGTGAAATAAATAGGTAAAAAAAAGTTTTAATTCCTTGATATTTCTTTGATATTTCTCATTCTTTGAATTTAAATTACGTAAAGATAAATAAATAAATGAAATATTTTTTTTTGCTATTTGCTTAAAGATCTTGTCAATAGGTTATTATTATTTTTTAATTAGATCTTTCGCTGGTTTCGTAAATTAAAAGCTTCGAAATTGATACTAAAACGGAATTTAAGAAAACCTCTGTTAAGGTATCGAGATTTAATGTACAAATACTCTATAAATCCTATTTTTTCTCTGCTAACTATATAGACAGGGAAATTTCCTATAAAAATAAGTTATCAACATTTTTATAAAGATAAGTGGTTGATGATTTTTTCAAGTTTGAAAAGTTCAGTTTTAAGCCAAATTGAGCGTGAAAGGTGTAAACGCTCTTAATGACAACTGTGACAAGACATCATCTAAGACAACATTTTTGTCTTAGATGATGTCTTGAATCATGGTTATCGATATTGGTCCTACGGCCAACATGGAGGCACCTGTCTTTAAATACGTTCACGGTTCCCATCTAAAGAGTATTATGTCGCAAAATTCTTACAACAGTGGAAGACATTTCTGTAAAACGTCTTTCATTGCGCTAACGTCGCTAAAAATAGATTTAATTGTCATTCCAGCGACCGCGCTAAAACTCGATACAGTATTGACATTGAATCTTTTTATCGGCCCACTCAGACCGCAGCTCTACTTGTTGCCTGTAATCCTTGTCACCCCGATTCTACTACTGCATGCAGCATTAATGCAGAGCCTTCGTTGTTTGTTCAATCCGATTCCAACAATCAACTTCAAACGCGTTCTGATTGGTTAAACTCCGAACTTTAATTGATTGACGTATATTTATTAAGAGTTAATAGAATATCTTTTTGCTATTTGATGAGAAACGTACTAATGGCCATTGACCAGTTTCGGAGTTTTATGACAGGATTTTATCAGCTACTTGTGAAGTTGATTGGCTAACGTCAATAAATTAGCCAATCAACAACGCCTTTAAATTATATATCAACACCTGCCCTTAAACCTCCGAGACCAGGCATAAAACAAACAAGGAACAAGGAATTGTAGAATCTAGGCACATTAGCCGGCACGTAATATGATTATGGAACCGACAATGACCATTAATGTAGAGCCACTGGGTCAATTTAGCCGTATTACCTACATGGCTACATTATGTAGCTGTAGATGCTTAAACAACGGCTTTATTAAGACAGGGAAATTAAACTGCAACATATAAGGTATTCAACTATTAATGTAATTAGGATGTAAGAGATAAATGTAAATTAGTACCTAATTGCCTATTCAGGAAAACGTTATGGAGTTTGGATGCGCTGCTGTGTACATAGTTCAAGGCAATTTTGTTTCAAGAGAAAAATATTTGTAACTAAATGAACAACCAACTCCGTTTGCACCAAAATTCGTTTATCGCGGGAACCGTACATTTTTCCAGGATAACAAGTATCCATTGTCCTTTGTCAAGAGTCAAGAGTCAAGACTCAAAGTACATATTATCTCCATACCGAATTTCATCAAAATCGGTTTAGCGGTTTGGGCGTGAAGAGGTCAGACAGACACACTTTTGCATTTATAATATTAGTATGGATGTGTATTTGTAGAAAATGAATTTGTAGTCAATTTTATTGTTCATAGATTTGTTCAAGTACATAGACACTTAACATCCTAATCTTTCAGAGGAATAAGCATGGTTAAGCCGTTGTTAACAACACTAAAGCCGCTATAAAAAGTTTTGTCCTTATTGATACCGTTAAAAAGTAGTTGAAAAACTCATCAAATGGCTAAAAATACTATTAACTACAACTTGGTTAATGGTTAGTATTATTTAAATACATTTTACGTTTTGTTCGTATTAGCCGCTTGCTAACGGGGCAGTTCAATATGTAACTGACCCGCTTTTATCTACACAAAAAACGAAATGCATATATAATTGTAATGTGTCGCCAGTCGCCGCACATGTCTATCACTCGGTGAAATCTATCTCGACTTTCTACCCTTTTGCAGTACCTACTGAAGATTCTAACGTTAAAAACTCGTTTCTAGAAGCTGCACGACTGGTCCGATATCTATCACATAAATCATCACGTATACTGTGGAGTAATTAATACGTGATTGAAATGTATCAATGTGCTAATGAACACAGTTTTTTAACGCTTTCATCTGCGACGACGTTTCCATTGTTACGAAGTCACTTTGTAATATTTTATAAAAAAATATTCCCACTAGGTCACAACTCAGCTCAAAAGATAACACTGGAATTTATTATACTGTAAAAATCTAGCTGGACGACGGTATGCAAGATGAAATAATCTACTTTTTGTTGCTTGTTAATAAATGAGGTTTTTTGATATTTTATTTGCCGCTAGGGTGCAGACTCGACAAACAGAAACACGAAGCTTGGTGGACTCTTGTTTTCACAACTATCCATAAGAATTTTCCGATACTTTACTAGTTACTACCTGCCCCACCTGCAACTAGACGGAACTATTTATTCACAGAACCTTTGTGTCAATGGTCGTGTCTAATATGTCACGAACGTAAAAAAACCCTACCTAAGTATTCCTTTCTTGACTTTCTCACATAAAAAAAACATGATTGTTCCAGAGTCGAACAGAGAAGCCGTCGTTGGCGAGTCGTCCGCCGCCGCCGGCGACCATAGTCCCCAAGTCGGCGGACGGGCCGCGCCCCCCGGGATGGAACGGCCAGCCGCGCCGGCACGGCTCCAGCCGCTTCAACGTCCACAACCACAACCAGGAGCTCGTCAAATTACCACCCATCAAAGGTATGTTATCGTTCTCCATATTACCTGTCGAGTAATAGATTAGTGTAGAGTATAGTATCGTTTCTGTTCCGTATGTAATTCTTGTAATAACGAAACAGCCAAGCCATATTTAGGCCTTGTCTAGGATGCAGTGAAATTAGGATTTATGGAAATATGGGTCCAACTGAACCTCTTGCCTAAAAGGTATTTTTAGGTAAGTGGTAAAGCCAAAAGCTTGGCTCTACATTTTTGTCGTATACTGTAATAAGTTTTTTCTCAACACCGTACGTTTGTAATGAGATTTTACGGTGGCATTTCAAAAAAAATTTCTTTACTCCTTTCTTTACTTCTAAAAAAACCAACAAGCTCGAAAGTAACTCTGATATATTTATTATATTGTTTTCAAAACACGAAATGCATAAAACAAAAGTATCTGCATTAAAAGCATTTGTCCAAACAATTCCCTAGACTCTAGAGTGATGCTGCAATAGTGTGGTTCAAGTTACATCTCTCAGTTTATAGATGCCTGTTAAAAGCTTTCGTTTCATTCGTACCAGATAAAATATGACAAAGCTACGGTAACTGTATTGACCTATAAAATAATACATATTGAAAGAGAGTGAATCCGCAAAGCCTCTTCCGAATGATTATATTATTGTTGTCTATATTTCCGTGATGGAAATATTATATCGGGAGAATTGCAAGTTTTAAAATTATAGCGATACTTTGATTTAACATTATTACCTTACTTTTTTTGTAAAGTCGTAGAATGGCGGTGGAATATCATTTTTGAAGTTATCTGTTGTTATCTGTTGTTATTTGGTAAAGTCTCTACGACCTAAATCTACTAGAGAGCGATGTCGTCGCTCTACATTGGCGGAAACATCTCATTTATGTTCTTAGCAACTGAGCTCTTGCGTTTACTCAGTGTAAAGAAGGAATCAATTGAATTATAGACAATAACTATTGCATATTTTGTAATAACTGTATAGATGTAAATTCTCCCAAGAAAAAATTACACAGTGGATAACAATTATTGTACAAAGTCTGCTTTATTTGCCTGGTAATTGGTATATTGTGTTAGAAACTGTTAGCAGCAGTTCGTACTTTTTGTAAGTAGATGGATATAGATACCATAATATGATAATCAATTTAATTAAATTCGTACTTTTTATTTGACTTTTGAATGGCCTTCATAAGACAGTCTGATTATGAATCTCCTGTAATTAGTGATGAACGGCGTAGTACACATATTTAATTATTTTATCCCAAATCCCAATTTCGTGATAATTTTCTTGGTGGATCGCTAATCTCACTTTATCTCCGACTTAAACCTTGACGGCCCTACTTTATAGGCTTTACACGAAATGCCTATGTGTACGATATTATGTTTTATGTTTATAGACATCAACATACATAATAATATGAAAAGCGACGGCGAATCAACGATTACCAGCTACGCTGAAGTTTTACATAAGTAATTTCATGTCGATAGCTCAATACTTTTTACGTTTCTACGTTCACTACTGAACTCTAAAAACGCGAACTGAAAACAACAGAAAAGTCGAAACTTCAGATTTCAAAACCTAATAATACGTAGGAAAAGTAAGTCGGTATGCAGAATATTATGTACTCGCGTTGCCTAGCAATATCGGATATTACACACGCAGACATTTTTAAGTAATTTGACATGACTCAAGTTCGTAACCGATGAGTGCAGACTGCAGACGAAAGGGGAAGTACTGCGTGACATAGGAATTCCTTCTTTATAGAGGCTCGCCTTCCCTATGACACACTCCGATAAACTTTAACCCTCGTGTCACGAAGTTTTTATAAGGGGAGCGGTAATGAATTGCCGGCGACGATCTTATCGAACCGCGTTCTTACGTCATACATGCCGCTTGCCATTTGCTTAGTCCTGAAACAATACAAAGAAAAAAAGCGGCCAAGTGCGAGTTGGACTCGCCCATGGAGGGTTCCGCAGCAGCAATAAGGTTAATTTTTATGAAATTATATTATTTTTGATTTATTTTTATATTTCAGTCGATTTAATGAAATTTAGATTAAGGTTTACTATTTATGACGTATAAAAAAAACTATTGGCTAGATCTCGTTCAAACCAATTTTCGTTGGTAGTTTTTATAGTAATATACATCATATATTTTTTTTAGAATTATCATGCCTCTACTTTAGAAATTAGAGGGGGGGGGACACACATTTTTCCACTTTGGAAGAGTCTCTCTCGCAAACTATTCAGGTTAGAAAAAAATGATATGAGAAACCTCAATATGATTTTTGGAGACCTATCCATAGATACCACACACGCATAGGTTAGATGAAAAAAATTTTTTTTTGTTTCATTAAGGTTTACTATTTATGACGTATAAAAAAAAACTACTGGCTAGATCTAGTTCAAACCAATTTTCGTTGGTAGTTTTTATAGTAATATACATCATATATTTTTTTTAGAATTATCATGCCTCTACTTTAGAAATTAGAGGGGGGGGGACACACATTTTTCCACTTTGGAAGAGTCTCTCTCGCAAACTATTCAGGTTAGAAAAAAATGATATGAGAAACCTCAATATGATTTTTGGAGACCTATCCATAGATACCACACACACATAGGTTAGATGAAAAAATTTTTTTTTTGTTTCAGTTGTACGTATGGGGACCCCTAAAATTTTTAATACTTTTTCCATTTTTGCATCAAAATCTTAATGCGGTTCACAGACTACATCTACTTACCAAGTTTCAATAGTATAGCTCTAATAGTTTCGGAGAAAAGTGGCTGTGACATACGGACGGACGGACAGACAGACAGACAGACAGACAGACAGACATGACGAATCTATAAGGGTTCCTTTTTTGCCATTTTGGCTACGGAACCCTAAAAATGCTGACGAAAAGATGTTGTGATGAGGACTGAAAAGGTTCAGAAATGTTGGTGTGATCGCAATGTGGGGTCTTGACTATACCATAACTAATATCATCTATGAGTATACACTATGTACAGGGCTTAACAAAACAAAGTGATAATAATTTAGGAAGTGTAGTTGTCCCTTATTATATAGAGGTAGAGTTCACTAGAGTATTTTTTATACGCTTTTTATTAGCTTCACCTGTATATTTGTTTGTAACATGTTTGTGACCGACTTCTTTGGGCGCGATTTTGACCCACTTTAAACGGCCAGATTTCGTTCAAACTTTGTAGATTTATCGAGGACCGATGACAATACACTAATTTGATATAATTATTCCATTTTTCAATTTGTATGTTTGTATGTTTGTTTGTAACCCTTTGTAAAAAAAGCGTGTTTTTAGTTTTTTTTAACTATTACTTATTTGTGTGATTAATTGTATGGGCTAGCGCCCCAAATCCCAATGCGACGTCATGGATTTGCCTATACAAAAATTAAAATAAAATGAGGGTGTAGCACGGACTAGCTATATTCAATTCTTAGTGGCGACGTGCGGCCTCCGAATATATCGTTGTTGCCGGAAACGGGAAATAATATCAAATGTAATTGGATCAATAAAGAGTATATCGCGTGCTGTACTCGTTTCGACATAATATCTGCATCGCGGCAAATTCATCCAAGAAGACTTTTGTAGTTTCTCTCCACATCACTGTGCACCCGGAATTGTATCCCCATATTTTGTGTATTAGTTATCAGTGTTTATGGTGGGTGCGTGAGTGCGGGGGTGCGCGGGGGTCGCGGCGGGCGCGGCGCGGGTGCGCGCGCAGGCGGGCGGCGTGGAGCGGGCACAGGCAGCGGCGCGTGGCAGTCCGGCCGCCCCCGCAACTCGCTCCGGTACCGGCGCCGCCGGCCTCCGCTCGGATGCCGCTGCCGGCCGCCGCCTGCCATGGTCCACGCCGGGCCGGTCGCGCGAGCTATGTTCGCCGCCGCTGAGGCAAAGCCGCGCCGTGTCGTCTCGCCCCTCGGGATACCGAAGTCGCCGTCGTTCCACTCGGGCCTGGACCTCGTCGCGAACCAAGCAAAGCGCTCCGAGAGCGTCTCCGACGTAGCCCGTGCCTTTCGATTCGCACTGTTCGGCATGGAAGGCCAGGGTCAGCCGCAGAAGGCCCCATCGCCGCCTCAGCGCTCCCCGCCGACCGCCGCCGCGTCGCCCACCCCCGAGCGCCCGGTCACCAACGCCGATAAAGAGAGTTTAATGGTGCAATTGCCTCTGTTGAAAGGTTCGTTTAAGACATGCAACGGAGTCCTATATACAATCAATAGATGTTGAGTAGACAACGTGACCAAAAGGATTGATGCGTTGTTGATCTGAAACGACTGTAATATTTTCATATTCCGATAGAAAAGCCTTTGCCGGATCTTTTGCGGTAAACTGCGACGAATGACGAGTATCCATCTGATTATAGTGTTAGGAGCTAGGACCGACATAAATAATTACACGTACCTACTTCCCTAACTGTTCTTTTACCGTATTGGCTTATAATTTATCTGTACGAGTGTCTATGGTCCCTACCGAAAATATGGCTAGTATTTACGTAGTACTATCTTCTAATCGTAGAGAAAATTGTACATTGAATTGGTAACAAAGTCCCTAATCATATCGACCGGTGTTAGCTAGATGTATACTAGCGAGTAGCGAGAGCGGTAGGGTAATATCAGCCACCGACGCAATATAAAACATTATGATATCATAGTTATTTTGATTTTGTAGATAAAAAGATTCGGTTGTAAAATATCGTTATCACCACAGACATAGATCTTGATAGATAGCGTATGTGTCTCCATTTGTATGAAAATGTACTTACTATGTGTTATTACTTATTAGTTATTCGATACGAATTTATGCTCTACAAAATTTTATATTTACAGTTTGAAATAGTTTATTTACATGATTTAGTGTAGTGATAACTGATAAATAATGTACCTACATCAGACGAGGCAGAATTTTATGTGGACGTAGAATAGCTCTTTTCAGGAATTTACGTACGTAAAATTTGAGGTTAAAATTTTGTATTTGGATAGAATCGTATGTCACCAATAACTATAATATTGTAAGCCCTCATAACAATTACCAATAAATCAGTGTCTTTTGTAGAGCTGATTGCCAATTATTTACCAGCATTCGATTTAAATCAAAGTTTATTTATTCATTTCAGTACAATAAAATACGTTCTCGCCTCTATATTTAGAATTATTTACAAGAATTTTCTGAATAAAATAATGAAAATGCAATAAACCTTATACAATATGTGAGAACATCTTTGACGACGCAGATGTAGCTCCTACTGCTACATACAATTATAGTCGTCCTGCTCAAACAAATAATTAATGTAGCTTTAATATTCTTAAATTTAATAGTTAACTGAAAACTAAAATAACGAAATTCATGCTTGCTCTATAAATTTTCATAGAGCAATCATGAAGTTACCCATTTTGAGGCCAGCACCCTTTACTATTGTAGATCATTTTTTACATCACAAATTACTAACGACATAATATAGGTTTTATTTTTATCATTATTCTCAACTTTAATTATTAATAACTTTGTTGTAAATTCCAAATGTCATACTTATTCTATTAGTTTTCTTTTCTACTAAATATTCCATATTATTATGTCCACTCAGAGTTAATGGGCCAAACAATATCAATATTCACCTACATTTTTATGTAAATACATAGTATGAATATTGAATATTCAGTATTGCGTTGGTGGAGCTTTCGATTGATACACAAATATTCGAGCTTAAAATGAGTTCCAACTTCCCCGTGTTTGCTTGTAAAAACGCGATTTATATTTTTTGTTAACTTTGTTACAGGCGGTAACACAATAAAGTGATAATACTTTAGAGTGTTTATGAGTCCCCTGTATAGAGTTGACTGTGAAAGTAGCAGCGCTGAAAGAGAAACTTTTTTTTTGTATGGGCAAATTCATGACGATGAGCGACTTGCTCATACAAATCACATAAAAAATTGCTCTTTCAGCCCTGCTAGTCTTGCTACTATCACAGTGAACTCTATATACGGGATAATATGTTGCAGTACGTTAGATATAGCCGTAATATAGCTATATTCCTAGGGATATAACCATATATGATATACCGTTACATAGTTATACGAAAGCGTTTCATTACTATCATCCTAGGAATATAATTATTATAATACAGGACAGATACACACCCTAAACTCTATAAAGTAAGTCAGTTATCACCTTGTTTTATTACATTCTGTATAACATCGGTAGCTATATTATGACATGTGGAGCTAGAGTTGAGAAGTTAACTTTGCCGAAGTTTAAGGGCCTTATCAGTTATCACACTGGCGATTAGCGAGCGATTTGAAAGCGACGCGATTGCGCAGCGTGCCGAAGTCACGCCGCGATGACGTCGCGCAATCGCGACGTCATCGCGGCGTGACTTCGGCGTTTTGTACACTCAGTAGCAAAATGGATTCTGACGAGGAAATACTACTGCTGGCTTTGTTACTGTAATGTCATATCCCTAGACGAGTGTACAAAATGGCGTCCACGCCACGCCGCGACGACGCTGCGCAATCGCGTCGCTTTCAAATCGCTCGCTAATCGCCAGAGTGATAAGGCTCTAAGTGTAGAGTAAAAAGCTTTGCTCTACATAACATCTCTTAGATGCGTCGTGACGGTACGAGTAATGAAGGAGACAACCAAAGTATACATATTTCACACCGTCAGAAACTACTTTTGACTTGTGTTTTGTGAATGTATGCCCTACTTTTCGATGCCCGCGCGGGACAAAAACATATTGTTAACATTTTATAATAATTGGCCCATAACCTGTAAGAGAATTTCATTAGTTACAATAGTAACATGTTTTTCTAATTAAAAAGTTATAAAAAAATGTTGTAGTCTGTAGAATTCAGTTTGTGAATGTAAAATAGGTCCTGTGGATGGGGTTACATAATTGTACCGGCTTGAATAATGTACGTTTCTTTGTTCTTAGTTGGGTTGTTCAGTTGTTCGCGGCTGTCGGCTGGCTGTTCCACATCGCAACAAAACCTCTGTCGCTCTTCCCCCGACCTGAAAATGTACTCGAATTAACGTTTTATGTCACTGGAAAAGTGCGATGTGTGAATAAAATTCCATACTAATAATATTATAAATGCTAATGTGTGTCTATCGGTCTGTCTATCGCCTCTTAACTCCCGATTTGAACCGATTTTTCTGACATTTGGTATGGAGATACTTTGAGTCCCGGAAAAGAACATAGAACACTTTTCATTCCGAAAAAATGTACGGTTCCTGCTCGATAAACGAATTTTGGCGGAACGGAGTTGAGGGTGTTGTCTTGTAGTTCTCCTTCTTCTTTTAAATAATCACGCTGTATTCAGACGTATATACGTAGGTATGCAATGTTTTGTCCTTGTCTTTCAAACGATTTTTGTAACGTATGAAACAAAGACCAAACATTGTATTTATAAAATGTACAAGTCTGTATACGCTGTGTCGATCTTTTTATTAGTAAGGAAGTAAATTTTTGAGTTGTAATTTGCTACAAGGCTGATCTGTAATTAACTAGTTTTGTTTCGTAGGTACTGGTACTTATTAGCATTCTTATACCAAAGGTCGAAAGTAGTGTATAGTTGTATACCTACTTACCTACGTAAGGATAATGATTTTAAGTCGAGAATATCAAGACCTGTCCGTGAAATTGCCATTCTTAGCTTATCTAAGGTCAGTCGTGTTATTAAAAGCGAATTCCATTCAGCGCAAAAAACCAAAAAAAAACCCTTATGAAATATGAATTACGTAAATCGGTAAAACGCGTATTCTGGTTGATAAGTTGGAGCTAAATAAGGCTGTAGTACATAACAGGTAACTAAAGAATAATTGGGTAGACTTCATTCTTAACGTTTACACTTTACAGAAAACCTAAATATTTTGGTATAGGTGCAGTATTAATTTCAAACTTCCTACTGAAATCGCTATATAAATAACTATATTTACAATGCGGAATATTTTCATTTTTCTTCAGTTCTATACGCTTTATATTATGATAAGCACGTAACAGGTATTGTAGATTGTAGGTACATAACATACCTTTTGGGTTTGTCTCGCGTGGAAAAAATCGTCCATACGAGCGAGTAGCGACACATTCTTAGCATTCAGAATGCGAAACTGAAATGAGTGACGTGAGTTCAAAGCTATCAGATTCAACAGGTTGTTCCACATATCGAAGAATACCCTCAACTGTCTAATAAGTGCACACTTTAGCTGTTGTTTTCTACATCTCTGAAATCAGAAAAGTTCTACATTTAGCACCTATGTTAGGACTATAATAAGTACGTTGGATATATTATTTTTAATATTCTTCCTTTTTGCGATAACAGGATTCTACCAAAACAAACATAACCCAAATGTAGAGTTACTCAACAGATTGATCCTTGTTAGTTTCAAATATTACAAGTTTGCAACAATGATCGTGACTCTGCACTGTTTTTAGGGTTCCGTACCCAAAGGGTGAAAACGGGACTATTCATGAGACTTCGATGTCTGTCCGTCTGTCTGTCTCCAGGCTGTAACTCAAGAACGGTAATAGCTAGAGAGTTGAAATTTTCACAGATTGTGTATATCCGTTGCCGCTATAACAACAAACACTAAAAGCAAAATAAAATTAATATTTAAGGGGGGCTCCCATACAACAAACGTGATTTTTTGGCCTTTTTTGCTCTATATCAATAATAGCAACAGGTAGGCCTTTGAATTTTCCACAAAATCCTTAGTTTTACTTGTACTTTAATATTTAATAATAATATTAAAATAAAATAGAAAATTAAGGGGGGCTCCCATACAAAAAAACACAATTTTTGGTCTAATTTTGCTCTATAATGGTACGCAACCCTTCGTGCGCGAGACCGACTTGCACTTGGCCGCTTATTTTTTCTAAAGCTTGGTATCTTGCAAGTACGGCAGTGCGGAGTGCCAACCACATCTTGAGCATTATTTATACTGTGCTCTGCGGCACCGATGAAATAACTCATCCACTTTTGTTTACAGACGCACCAGCGGCTGAACGGGAACAGCTATTCGTGCAGAAGCTGCGACAATGCTGCCTGCTGTTCGACTTCGCGGACGAGCCGCTCTCCGACCTCAAGTGGAAGGAGGTGAAGCGGGCGGCACTGCTGGAGATGGTGGAGTACGTCACCTCGCAGAGGGGCGTCATCACCGAGGCCATATACCCGGAGGCGGTTAATATGGTAAACACCTTCGGCTAAGAAAACCGATAAAACGACTGTAACCGTCTATGCATAAAATTCTCCTGGCTTTAGAGCATAGTCTTCTTCAGGCTTTTTCGTTGAATTTCGTCATTTGAAATAATAAGAAAATACTTTTTCTTAATCTAGAAAGAAAAGGACTTTATCGTTTAACGATAATGCCGTCCTAAGAAAATACTTTATTTTACCAAACACACAACGGGACGCGCAGAACATATAAGAAAAGATAATATTTATTACTAGGTGTTCCCTGCAACTTCATTGTGCAGCTTTTCGGTTATTGCAATTTGCACAGGGACCGTATATTTGAATATTTAGCCGGTAACAAAACTACTTTTGTCCTTTATTGAAATCAAGGTATATCTATTCAAATTTCGGTTCAGCAGTTTCGTAAACTCGTAAAATAGAATTATCAGATAGACAGACGTACACATTTGCATTTTGTCTACACTACTATTATAAAGAGGAAAGATTTGATTTTTTGTTGGTTTGTTTGTTTGTTTGTTTGTTTGTTTGAGTCGAATAGGCTCCGAAACTACTGGACCGATTTGAAAAATTCTTTTGCTATTGGAATCTTACATTATTTCTGCTGAACATAGGCTACATTTTATTTTGGAAAAAAGTAGGGTTCCGTAAGATATTTGAGTTTTTCGGACGCAAGGTGTAAAAAATCAGCTAGAAAAGTTACTTATTTTGCGTACGCTGCCTAAACTATAAAAGATAGAACCATAAAATGTTCTAAGTAATTGTAGATCTTATAAATATCTACAAAAAAGTCCGCGACACACTATACCTATCTATGTCGAGTGAGGCACAATAACCATTTATTTATTTAAAAATCCTGAATTTTTTTTGGACTACATTTAAACGGATATATTTTACTCACGCTATTAATCCTTATCAAAATAAATTATTTTATCACTAAGTACAGTTTATGTAGATAATATTTGGTCTTTGAATGATTAAAATTGGACGTTTGGTTTTGAAATTATGGCGAAATTAAAATATTACGATGGTGGGCGTCACCAAAGCGCGTGCGGGAGGAAGACAATATTCTGTTGTAGAAATGAAAATTCTGTACATAAAAGATATGAAATGACACCCGAAATTACACCTTTGTCACTACATCGCAATAGAAGCCAAAAATGTGGTTAGTTTTTTGTCTGTCTGTCTGTCTGTCACTCTTTCTGTCTGTCTGTATGTTTGTTCCAGCATCACACGAAAAATACTGATCCGATTTGAATGTGGTTTTCACAGATATATTTATCTTCTTCCAACTTAACATCTGGTGTATAAATTTTTTTCCCCCCACCCCTTTAAGGGGACAAAAGAGGGGGTCAGATTTTGTATCAAACTTTTTTCTTTAACACGAAAACTACTGATCCGATTCGCATACGGTTTTCACAGATATATTATATTTGTCTTCTTCCAACTCAACATCTGGTGTATAAAAATCCTCCCCCCCTCCCCTCTCAAAACTCTCTGGGGACCAAAGAGGGGTCAGATTTTGTATACAACTTTTTTCTTTACTGGACTTACTTCATATTAGGTATTAACTGTGTTTTTCAACTTAACATCTGGTGTATGACCTTCCCCCAACACACCCTCTTAGGGGACAAAAGAGGGGGTAAAACATGTATCAACTGATGATGTAGAAAATATACTTTAAATGGCAAAACAACGTTTGCCGGGTCAGCTAGTCTATAAATAAAATTCCATTCAGACATACATAACCGCGAAGTATTTATAGTGTCCAATGTCACATTATCATTTAAATTCCGTAGATGTGGGTCAAGGTACTAGGCGAAATTAATTTCATTGTAAGTGCAGTCTATATGAGTACCAAGAAAGTATTAAGATTCAAGACTGATATCCAGAATGGTGACTTGTTATCAATATCTTCATGGAATCATTCGCAAAGGAGCAAAGTGGCCTCACTCTTATTTTAGATGTTGTAAATAGCTGCTGAAGATTTTCTTTCAGACTTTATAGCGTACGTATTTCATGTGACGTGACGCTACGTCTTAGAACGGAAAATCATTTTCTTTTGACCCAGTTGCGGTTACTGTTTCGGTTTTTGATATAAAAGACTGCAATTTCACCGTGTGTCGAGTAAAACGACGATTGCTACTTAAGTAGCTTCTAAAGAGATGTGACAATGATATTTTTAACTTTAACTGCTGTAAAACTCAGAATAAATCATTTCGACGGTTGGATGAAATCATTACATTCGCGTTTATGGAAACTGAAATTTAATTGACTCTGTCTTCTCTTCACACTCTTACTTCCGTAATCAGATTAAAGGACTTAACTTTAATTTGATGAAGCTTAAGGGTGAATTGCACCAGAAGCGTAGTAGTTAAGGTTAAGGTTATCGTCAAATATGGCGACTTTTGCTAGGGATTTGACAGTTCATTTCACATTTTGTTATGGTTAAAGTTAAAGTTATAGTTAAAGTAAGCCGATGCAACCCACTCTAAGTTTTGCAGAAAATTCTTCATTAAATTGAAGTTAAGTATAATCATTAAATCTTTCTGAGTGCGGTCGCAGTAATATACGAAACTTGCACTACATCTATTTCTATAATTATTATAGACCTTTTTTATGAAATAAGGGGGCAAACGAGCAAACGGGACACCTGATGGAAAGCAACTTCCGTCGCTCATGGCCTTTTAAGAGGGAATATAGGGTAGGGAAGGGTAGGGAAGAGAATAGGGGAGGGTAGGGAAGGGAAAAGGGTAGGGGATTAGGCCTCCGGTAAACTCACTCACTCGGTGAAAGAGCGCAAGCACTGTTTCACGCCTGTTTTCTGTGAGCCCGTGATATTTCTCCGGTCGAGCCGGCCCATTCGTGCCGAAGCATGGCTCTCCCACGTAAACCTCTTTCTTCTTCAGTTTTTTTGCATGATTTGCATTACACATTTGTTTTTTTCCCAGTTCGCCATAAACCTGTTCCGGACATTACCTCCGTCGTCGAACCCGAACGGCGCGGAGTTCGACCCGGAGGAGGACGAGCCTACGCTGGAGGCGGCGTGGCCGCACCTGCAGCTGGTGTACGAGCTGTTCCTGCGGCTGCTGGAGTCGCCGGACTTCCAGCCCAACATCGCCAAGAAGTACATCGACCAGAAGTTTGTGCTCCAGGTATTGAGTCTTGTGTTTAATGGCGGCTGTACACTGCTCGTCGAGACACTCCGAGACAGGCCGAGCGCGAGTGTGTCTCGTTCTCGCCTCGTTGGCTCTCGCGAAGAAAACCAGCAAGCTTGTACGGCGGAGGATCTCGACGATCGGCTCTCGTCTAGTGTGCACAGCCGCCATGAGGTTTGAATGAGTTTGAAAGAGCGACTTAACTTTTTATTGTGTTTAATGTTTTAAGTGTGACATCATAGTTGTGATTGGTAGATAAGAGCAAGACCTATATTATATTATGTAGGTATAATTATATGTGTCGTGCCGATCATTAACTTCCAACTTAATATCAATAGTAGTGCATTTGCTTACAACTTTTCATTGTTAGCATATTATAATCGTATTAGTTGTATTTGTATAGACGGTATTTGTATTGGAGTAACATCAAACATGTGGCCAGCGTCGGCCGACCTTGACCGGCCCTCGCTGCGAGTGATCGCTAACTATCTTCTTTATGTCCTACATGATAGTGTACAGAACCCCGAGTTTATTGTTACAGCTTCTATATTTGTGTGAGATGTTGCCTATTGTCGATTATGAAAATAGGTGAACTAAAAACCTACAACATAGTACATACTCTATTTACAATAAATATTGAAGTTACAGTAAGTGGAAGCGTTATTATAGGGCTGACCGTGAAATAAATAATTTCATGTAATTGCATACTCTATATTATTATGAATGACGGTTCCACAGACTCTACCTGGGACGATTGATTACCATGATTGCGAGTTGCGACGCAGTCTATAGCATAATTACCATGCACAATAATTATTGTTGTCGATCATAGGCAATCTTAGGCAAATATGCTTTCTACATGTTCGTAATCGTTCAACCATTGTGGGACAATGTGGAGTCGTCATAACGGAACTATAGAGCAGTAGTTATATGATATCCAGTAGGAGGTCGTAGCGCGACCTACGCCCTTTAGAGTGACGCTGAGGCGAGGTCGCAGCCGGAGCACTTATTAATGAGTCTCACAGGTGTGTCGTCCATTAAAATTATTGTTCCATGCTTCCATGTAATGGAAGTCAGCTTTACAATCAATTATTAACACCTCACTAAATTGGTCTAGGTGTTTGTATGATAGGACTAGACTTAATCGAAAAGAGTGTATGCTAAGGGCCTGTTTCATCACTTCCTGATAAGTGCCGGATAGGCTATCCACCACTTAATTTGACAGATAAAGTATGGAGAATCTGTCAAAAAAGTTCTGGGTTCTCTTATCCAGCACTTTATCAGGAAGTGGTGAAACAGGCCCTATAAAGGTTCTAAACGTGGCAAATTGCAATGAATTGAGAACTTTAAAGCCTTTTGGCTTTTTCACTGGATAAAAGAAATGAAAGCAACATTATGCTAGAACCAGAACTATTAGGTCGCGATGTTATTGACAGTTTTCGATAAAATTGATGGATTGATTAACATAGACGATATAATATCTTGTATCTGTAAATAATTTACATTAATTAGTGACTTAATGCTTATACCGCGTGATGACTTTCTTATTTAATTTATTAGCACTGTTTAAATCGAATTTGTCCGTTCGTATTTTCTCATCTTTTATGAGCTTTTAAAAATGATAATAAGCCACGGTAACTTTCGCCCGGAACTTTCCAATGTCAAGCCTTCACCCGAGAATAAGCGACGCGGTGCTGCGTTTTAATAAAATATATAACGATTCTTTATATTTATTTACTGCTCAAAAAATAACAATTTACTTACCTAATAATTGAAAAGCGGTGCCGCGCTACGCACTGCAAGCTCAAAATTGGAACTCTACATAAATATTATTTTCAACAGACTTTCAAAACACAGATGGAGGTTCTCAATTCGTGTTGTAACTATGTTTTATTGTAAATTGCAAACATTAGTAAACGTTGAATTCTTAAATCGCTATCAGCATTTGGTCTCGCTTTAGTTTGAATTTTTAACTTACCTACCTTAAAAAACTCAACGACCAGCTGATCTAAACGGTATAAATTACTTCGTAAAGATGATCGTACATTTGAAAGTACCGTACGCGCCGTACGTATCGAACGCACCGCGCGGCGCACGTTCACGAAACGCGATGCGTACGGTGCGGACGAATGCAATGTGCGAGCTGGTTTCACATCATTTCAACAACCAATTCTAAAATGCGGTGCATCCGGCACGTGCATGCTGATTGCTGATAAGTGATAAGTGATTAATGTGCGATCTCCTTAAATATTATGTTTCTATGTTATTTCTTGAAATTATTTATTTATATTTTATGCAATCGTTACTGTGATTTATCGGAGCGTTTTCAATGCGACAGAACGAATTGCACTGAAAAGTGAAATTTAACACGCATAATATAATAACTACTATAAGGCGTAGGATTCAGCAAAGAATGCAAGACAAATGGAACTTGCCTTACCTTGATTTTAATGGATTTTTCTTTTTGTGGCTTGTTATCGCCTAAGGCGGATTCGGCCAATAGCCAAGCGGAGAAGGAGGTACCTTTAGATTCGATAACCGTTCTCAGAGACATTTGATGATTGCTTATCTTTAATTTAATGAAATTTTGTAATAAGCTCCATACATTTTCTGCCAAACTCTCCAGTTAGTAGGAGCCAGGAGGTTAAGGTGGTAGGCCCGGGTGCGTTCGTACCGAGTTTATTAGTATGTCCAGATAAAAAATGTTCCCATATCAAGGAATGTTGTATTTGTAGATAGTAAAATGACGTAATAATTGAAGACATGAGTGCATGAATGAGGTAAGTAACATTTTTGAAAATTTACGTTTTATTGCATAAATGTAGCTTTTAGGACTTGGAAAATGATTTGCAATCAAAAAATTTAGAATTTTACGTATACTTACAAAGTTAGCCAGATGATGAAGCAGGTAAGTTACAAGGTTCGTCCAAATGACTATGCAAGAACCGGGTAATTACATCCCATACAAATCCCATATGCGTTGCAGTACGGGAGATCGCTTGAATATTTTACTTTTTTTAAATAAGGAATATTATGTCGACTTTTTTATTAATAATAATATCTATGGACGCTTCACATCACGTTAGTCTGGCCCCGTGCTAAGTACCTGAAGGACTTGTGTTACAGGTACCAGACAACGTTGTATATTTAAGATTTTTATTATATCATACACAATACATATTTATACATTTAATAATCAAAGCATATTTCATACACATCCATACTCTTTTATACCTACTACGATAGTTATTTTATTAAAGATAGCTGTCCCGGCAAACGTTGTTTTGCCATTTAAAGTATATTTTATCATCAGTTGATACATGTTTTACCCCCTCTTTTGTCCCCTAAGAGGGTGTGGGGGGGGAAGGTCATACACCAGATGTTAAGTTGAAAAACACAGTTAATACCTAATATGAAGTAAGTCCACTAAAGAAAAAAGTTGTATACAAAATCTGACCCCTCTTTGGTCCCCAGAGAGGGTTGAGAGGGGAGGGGGGGGAGGATTTTTATACACCAGATGTTGAGTTGGAAGAAGACAAATATAATATATCTGTGAAAACCGTATGCAAATCCGTGAAAACCGTATGCAAATCGGATCAGTAGTTTTCGTGTTAAAGAAAAAAGTTTGATACAAAATCTGACCCCCTCTTTTGTCCCCTTAGAGGGGTGGGGGGAAAAAATTTTATACACCAGATGTTAAGTTGGAAGAAGATAAATATATCTGCGAAAACCACATTCAAATCGGATCAGTATTTTTCGTGTGATGCTGGAACAAACATACAGACAGACAGAAAGAGTGACAGACAGACAAAAAACTAACCACATTTTTGGCTTCTATAGCGATGTAGTGACAAAGGTGTAATTTCGAGTGTCATTTCATATCTTTTATGTACAGAATATTCATTTCTACAACAGAATATTTTCTTCCTCCCGCACGCGCTTTGGTGACGCTCACTATCGTAATATTTTAATTTCGCCATAATTTCAAAACCAAACGTCCAATTTTAATCATTCAAAGACCAAATATTATCTACATAAACTGTACTTAGTGATAAAATAATTTATTTTGATAAGGATTAATAGCGTCAGTAAAATATATCCGTTTAAATTTATTCCAAAAAAAATTTAGGATTTTTAAATAAATAAATGGTTATTGTGCCTCACTCGACA
Organism: Plebejus argus; assembly: GCA_905404155.3. Lineage (NCBI taxonomy): Eukaryota > Metazoa > Arthropoda > Insecta > Lepidoptera > Lycaenidae > Plebejus > Plebejus argus. The sequence continues at coordinate 8,500,183 of FR989930.1, forward strand.
TAGATAGGTATAGTGTGTCGCGGACTTTTTTGTAGATATTTATAAGATCTACAATTACTTAGAACATTTTATGGTTCTATCTTTTATAGTTTAGGCAGCGTACGCAAAATAAGTAACTTTTCTAGCTGATTTTTTACACCTTGCGTCCGAAAAACTCAAATATCTTACGGAACCCTACTTTTTTCCAAAATAAAATGTAGCCTATGTTCAGCAGAAATAATGTGAGATTTCAATAGCAAAAGAATTTTTCAAATCGGTCCAGTAGTTTCGGAGCCTATTCGACTCAAACAAACAAACAAACAAACAAATCTTTCCTCTTTATAATAGTAGTGTAGACTAGGCGCTTTTCGTTGTTTCCAAACAAATTAAAATTTTGGAAAAACCTATCGTAACTTAAATGGTACCTACGTATAAAATATTTTGTTTTTGTTTTTATTATAATATTAAATTGTTGGAAATATAAAAAAATATTTAGGCATCAGTTTGGCTGTTTGCATTTATCCTGTGCTAATACTTTATAGCGTCGCGTCGCGTACCTAGTGTATTTATTCTTTGGTCGCGTCATGGACGTACTAAATACATGGACACGAAGTACCTACAAAAAAAACGTGCCAATTCTTGTCGCTAAAAATGGCTGCCTTTGATAAGGGTTGTCACTTAACACTATTTTCCAAAAAATATTAGTATAATATTTTTTATAATAAAATAAAATTCTTTCATGTTATATTTATTATTTTATGTACTTACGTGTAAATTGTAATATATATTATGTTAAAAAATCGGCCAAATGCGAATCAGACTCGCGCACGAAGGGTTCTGTAGTCCGTACCGTAATAATTGTGCGAAAGTAGACAAAAATTGTGTTTTTCTCTATGGGAGCCCTCCCTAAATATTTATTTTGTTTTAATTTTATTATTAATTATTAAATAACACATACTTAAAATTATTATTAAAATATTATTAATAATAAAATATTATTATATTTTTAGAGATACAGCCTGGAGACAGACAGACGGACAGACATTGAAGTCTCAGTAATAGGGTCCCCGGTCCCGTTTTTAACCTTTGGGTACGGATTACGGAACCCTAAAATGGTGGCTACGAAAATTCTAGCTATTAGCTAATAGTATTGATTGATTACTTGTCTGTACTGAAACAAGTTTGTATAGTATAATAGAGACGAGTGACGACTCATACTACTAACTCATTATTATTTGTTAAAGCAAAGAATAAATATCGCTGTTGCACACGACTTTGCTCGTACTTTTACAAAATGAATTCTATCCTATTTGTTATTTATCATCCTGTATCAAAATAATATTATAATCAAATGTAATAACCTGTTATTATTTTTTACCAACTGTATAGTTTTTACTTTTTTTCTATGTTTTGATTAAGTTTAACGTTATTTGGTTGTTCCACTCAACTAATCGACCTACATAATAAAATAAAAAAGTAACAAAACAAGAAATAAAATAAAACAATAAGAATTAAAATAATTTTATTATTCGTTTCTGAACATTTTTCTTTGTGCCGAGGATTGATATTTTCCTCGCTAACAGCCGCTAACCAATTTCTTCGCAATCCTTCATTCTTAGGAAATCTATTAAAAAAGTATAATAAATATAGTAAAAGTATTATTAAAATAATTTCCAATGAAGCACAACCCTATTTTACTACGAAAACAAATAACAACAAAAATATAGAATAATATTACGTTTTTTACAAAAATAACATTAAATTTATATAATTTAAACATAAATTGATCGTTGTGATAAGTTTCACTTTAGCATCTAATGAATTTTATGAGCTATTACTCCAAAACGAAATACAAACCTGTGATGAGTCAATTGGGGCTGATTTTTGGTTTTCCGCGAACCACACTGCAAAATGCAACAGACAGGCATATTGTTGCGTAAATTCTCCACACTCCTACGTAATTTGAGAATTTAACTCCTTGTATTTACTTATAAAATCGCAATTTTCAAAAACATAAACAACAATCTGACAGCAGAACTACCACGAAACTCCGCGCTAAAGATGGCGGATTGTGGCACGTTCCGTGATTTGGTAAAGCGCGTTGACGTTTGCTGTCATAATTGAAATCACATTGAAATATGTTTATCTCTTTCGTCAAGTGCAAATGTTTACAAGAAAAAAAGAGACCGATATAGTTTTTCGGCTCTGGCGCTGAAATGCATCATATTTGTATAATTAAAAAATGTATATGTTGTTTGGGGCCACTCCATATTATCTATATATCTCTATGGGTCGCGTCGATACTTCATTCCAAATACAAATGAGCGCGGAGCCAAATTTGAAAATCGAACTAGCTATGCTCGACAAAGAATTTTTTATTGTAAGTACTTGACTGTTTTTTTTTACTAGGTATTATGACGTACAAGCCATAGTCGTGAAAACGCAGTTAAAAGTGAGTATAATAAAACACAATAAAAACTTGAATTAGTATATTGTTCTTTTAATTGTAACATTTGAATTGTGCATAATTTAAGTTATTATTATTAATATACTTAAATTTATTTATTAAGTAAGGGTTCATTTTAAACAATCTATAATATATCAACTTTGAGAAACCCAAGATATTTTAAAAAATTAATTGATCTTACTAGTAAACTATAAATTGGGAAATCGTGTTTGTATGATCTTAAATGCTTCTTAACACTTAAACGGCTGAACTGATTTCGACGAAATTTGCTTTGGAGATTATTACTTTCATCATCTCGTTTTCTCTACTTAATTCCTACTAGATGACGCCTACAACTCAGTTTTGTTTACATTTAGTTTTCTAATGCGGAATTCCCTTATAATCTTTCCCGTCTTTCAAAAGTATAATCCATTTTTGTTTAAATCTGTTTGGCCGTGAATTTATTGTCTTTTAAATTGAGTCTTGTTTCATCTCAATAAAAAAAGTGATTTATGTGTACTTCATGCAGTGACAGTCTTTACAGATTTTGTTGCATTTAAAAGTGAAGAACCGAGTAACTTCACATTTTTCCTAATTTATCCTAAAATGGAGATTTTTTTATACAATTTTTAACATAACAATAAAAACGGAAGATATTTACACCTCCTGATACAATTAACAAAAGCCATTACTTGATTTGTGATGAAAAATCATAAAAAGTTTTTTCAAAACTTTAAACGCGATTTACTCGAAATTCGAAATGTGTTACATACCTCATTCATGCACTCACGTCTTTAATTGTTCCAGCTGCTGGAGTTGTTCGACACGGAGGATCCGCGCGAGCGCGACTTCCTCAAGACGACCCTACACAGGATATACGGGAAGTTCCTAGTTCTACGCGCCTACATCAGGAAACAGATTAACAATGTGTTCTATAGGTATGTGACTCATAGTAGTTGATTTTGCATACTAATATGATACATGATAAGGCTGGGAGCTGGTGCTAATAATATTAGGATTTCGGAGTTCTATCTTTAATTTTCTTCAGAGAAAAATTGAGAGCGTAGAAATTAGAACTCTGCTCAAACATAATAGTTGAAAATCCAACATGCTAATCAATCTAAGGAACTAGCTTAGACTTCAAAGTATTAATGCAGATTTCTGTTTTAAACGCTGTGAATTTCCTTCGGTTGAAAGATTTCCGGATACATATTCGTACATTTTCATAGCGTAGTTCGATCGTTTTTAACACACACTGATACGCTAAAGATTATGATAGAACTTTGCAAGTATAAATGGAATTATTTTTCAGACGTAAATTACTTTTTCTGCATTTTTCAATGCGAACGACTAGGACACCGCCATTTAAAGTAAATTTTAATTATTCGACATTCGTTATTGCACAATATGAGCATAATATGGGAGTGGCAATTTTTTATGTTCAGCGTTGAATGCATTTTAATTGGTGCATGTAGGTGATCAGTGATCACGTACTCGGTGCGACATACAATATCATTACGGTTCAAGGTCATATAATGATGATGATTGATGAAACTTTTGTCAGTCTGAAGTTTGGAAAAGCCTTTGATTTGCCTTCTCTTTCGTAAAAATGCAGAACGAGAGAGATATTACATTGACGGTTAAAGTTTGATCCAGATTAGAGTGCAGAAGTGGGAGAGGTTTTTGACATGCAAAAACGAATAGTATATAAGAATAGTACCTATAATTTAAATTTTTTCCCGTGGTGCTTCCCCCTCTTGTTCGGACATTAATTGTCACTACAATTTGACTGTCTCCCGCTTTGCTTGGGGAGGGAAATTGGATATCTCCTACTCCTCCTACCTATCTTCTGATTAATTTCGTTGCGGGTCCCAAGACAGATTTAGCTTGTCCCTCGGGCATCCCTGAGATCATATCAAAGGGTTTTCGTGGTTGGTTACCAACTTACCACTGTTGATCCTGGCGACACAGGAGTTGCAGTGGTGGGAATGTGTGGTGGGCCTTTTGCCCGTTTAAAAAATAATAATGCAAAAACGAAACTTTGACCATTCCAGTCTATAAACTGTTATTTTCAAGAGCCGATCGTTTGCAAGAGAATATTTATCTAAATATAGCAGAATGACTATGGAACCTCTTACCTCGCGAGGCGTCGCACTTGACCAGATCTTTATTTACCATTATTACCGGCTAACGACTGTGTGCCGTGACATCCGACGCGCTAACCTCAAACACGAAACTTCCAGAACAATGTATAATGTTACGTACTCAAATAGAACTGAAATAATCAAACATAACGCTGGCTTGTATACTTACATTAAACAGAAAATTACTTACTATTGTAAATGTTTGTATATAATTTTCTTTGTGGCTCTAACAAAAGAATACGACAGCGGTAATGATAAGCGAGTTAGTTACTTTGAAGAAGGGTCACGCTGTCGTTAATATGATTTATGACAGTACAAGAAATAGTTATACTTACTTAGTTTAGCTTCTAAATGGCTAACACAATATAGAAACAACAAAAGCATAATATAGCAAAATATGTACCGGTCGATTTCCATTCCGAATAGGTTTTGTAGTAACAGAGAAGGAAGACTAGACAGGGCCAACAGATTCTCTGAGGTTAAACTGAGAGAACGCTGTCTTAGCCTAGATGCCTTAATAATTCGATTATTACCGGTGCCTTTGCCGGCCGCTATGCTCGGTCAAAGGAGTATAGGCTCTTGGATTTTCTCTGTTTGCCTTATGCAATTTATTTAGTGGACTCCTACCTACGGTGTTGTAATTTAGCATGTGTGTGATATGACAAAATTCGATCAGGCTACTATTCAACATGGGTAGATACCTAGATAAGGCTGTTCTATGTAATAACTTTGTTTGGTCGGGCTATGTCAAATCAATATTTGGCGTGATTTGGCGCCTGTGCTCGCTAAAACCTGACCAAATGCGATAGATGTGTGTAAATAGGTGATGTATTGCAGGTTTATATACGAGACGGAGCACCACAACGGCATCGCGGAGCTTCTGGAGATCCTGGGCTCCATCATCAACGGGTTTGCGCTGCCGCTCAAAGAGGAACACAAATTATTTTTACTTAGGGTAAATATTTTAAATTTTTCTCAATATTTCATCTATTTTCTAACCATTAGGTTATGGAAATTGATTCGTGATATTTTGTTTCCCTTTCTATACTCGTAGAAAACATTTTAAATGACCCATAACTGATACTACACATATTGCAATTTGAAACCTCGACGTTGAGACCAGTGCATTTAAACCGCACACAACTTATGACAATAGGGTTGTATTACAATATTTATATTAAACTACGTGGTTTCAGTAATTTAGTTGCGGTCCGCGAGTCGCGACACCCAGACCAAAAGGTGTTTATGGCCCGTATAGAAAAGGTACCACTGGTTTAGAGGCAGGAATATTGATGGATATAACGTGTTGTGCAGGTACTGCTGCCGCTGCACAAAGTGAAGTCGCTGTCGGTGTACCACCCGCAGCTGGCCTACTGCGTCGTGCAGTTCCTGGAGAAGGACCCCTCGCTCACGCAGCCAGTTGTTAGGTGAGTTTACATAATAACGTCAATTTTAAATTTCATATTTTTAATTTCATTTTCTGGTTTTCACTAAAAAAATAACTGACGATCCATTACAGAAAAAGAAAAGAACTTAAAATTTTTAAGATACATATTATAGTCGCAGTGTACTTACGGCTTCGTAATATTTACAAAGATAACCATATTATGAAGTTATGAACAGCAAACACAAGAGGAGATAATAAACTAATTATAGTTAAACACAACGAATAATAAATAGTTTTTATTATTCGTAGGTTAAACAGAACAAAATGTTTCCAAGAACATTAATTCTTGGAAACATTTTGTTCTGTGCAAAATATTACGCTCAATTGAAAATGTAAGCCATAACAGCTGATTTTTGGTTGCTTACTAATTTATTTACATGAAATCAGAGTGCTTAGTGCGAGTTCAACAATTCATGTCAAATTACTTCACGATTTCGTATAACGAATAAACTCTACTAGGAGTGTGCGCCACATTACAGCGAGTGTGAGTTGCAATCGAGTATGTCCATTCGATTGACGTTTCCTCATTGCAAATAGTGAGACACAGGCGATCAATTTTTACTGTAAGTTGGTAGTTCCGTAGCGTCCAATATTAACCGACCAAATTGATGTCCTTGGTAACAATCGCCTTTTCAGTGGATAGAGGTGTCTTCCAAATTTGAATGGATAATAAAGTGACGCCATTATTTTTTTTTACATTTTCATTTAGAACTAAATATACTTTGACTTTTGCCGGAAATACAAAAGAGTGACGTTGTGTTTTTGTATCTTTTTCTTAATTAAAATTGTGTTATTTCGGTTTTGTGTAATGTTGGTAGAATATTAACCATTAAATAATCGATGTCATGCACAAGTGTGGGCTAATAGATACAACTTCAAGAAACGTGCTATATTTTGTGTTTCTTCCAAAACTCCACCGAAAGTTTTAGTAAAGGGTCTACCACTTTACTAAAACATCTGACTTCTTCTCTCTGAAATCCGGGGTTTTCACGCGTCTTGTCCTATTTTACAAATTTTAGAGATGGCAAACAAAAAAATTTTAGGGTTGCCATCTCTAAAATTTGGAAACTACGGTCATCTTGTACATCTTTCGCGAGCATGTTCCAAGCGAAAAAATAATATGCCGCCATCTGTGTTACTATAGAATGCTATTTTAGTCACCTATAATCTCAGATTTAGGTATATATTTAGATAGATATCTTTAAATTCAAAGATAAAACCCTTCTCTCACCATAAAATTTTAGGTGACAACTTTACTTTAGAATGCCGAGAAGTTTACGTAATGTTTGTCGTTGAACTGTCAAAAATGTGTCAAACAACAGTCTCGCACTCGCAAAATGGCGTTTACGTCCGAAAACGTGTAAACAAGTCGATCGCCGCCATTTTCAATACTACTCGATCGCATAAAAGTTAACTTTGTAAAACTCCCACTCACAAATTTTAGTATCCACATTAGCCAGTAGACGGCGCTGCTTTGATCCCATATAAATTCGCGTTTACGCTCTCGATGTGTATGATCGAATAAAACTCGCACTAAGCACTCTGTTTGTTTAACGTTTATAAGAATCGTATTTTAAGACTTATAGGATCTGGCCTGGATGTAATATGTATCTATGATTCGATTTAAATAGCAGAATCGGGGTACAGGATTTATATTTGAACGTTATAATTTTCCAGGGCGCTACTGAAGTACTGGCCGAAGACGCACTCGCCGAAGGAGGTGATGTTCCTGAACGAGATGGAGGAGATCTTGGACGTGATCGAGCCCGCCGAGTTCCAGAAGATCATGGACCCGCTGTTCCGACAGCTCGCCAAGTGCGTCTCTAGCCCGCACTTCCAGGTGCGTACAGCCTAGTCGAATTCAGTAGGCTTACTACGAAACCGTTTTGAGACTCAAGCAAACGAATGAGAATGCCGCGTCCTGCTCTCTCGTTTGTTAGAAAAGGATGCGGCATTCCGATTCGTTCGATTGAGTCTCAAAACGGTTTCGTGGTATATAATTATGTGTAATAAATAATATAACAATATAATAATATTATAATATTATAAAGAGGAAAGATTTTATTGTTAGTTTTTTATCTGTTTGTAACGAAAAGTCTCAAGTTATAATCTCTTATCCTTCGAAATAATATGATATCAATATTACATTATTAAAATTGACCTTTAAATGTGTGTTGCAGGTAGCGGAGCGCGCGCTATACTACTGGAACAACGAGTACATAATGTCCCTGATCACGGACAACGCGACGCATATCCTGCCCATCATGTTCCCCTCCCTCTACCGCAACACCAAGAGCCACTGGAACAAGACCATCCACGGCCTCGTCTACAACGCCCTCAAGCTGTTCATGGAGATGAACCAGAAACTGTTCGACGAGTGCACGCAGCAGTACAAGCAGGAGAAACAGAAGTGAGCGAGATAGATAAATATTATAGCTATCGTTATACATATATGCTGTGCTCAACTGAAATGGCTAGGAAAAAATTGAAAGGGTAGGCGCATTTTTCAAAGGGTCTCGTTAGTGGGACGAATAGTAAGTGATACACGGGACACTCCATTGGTGTGGTTAGCAAATCGTGATCAGACGATGTCACGTTATTTGTAGATATTATTGTACTCAAGTTCCAAACGGTCTTAAAGTTGTGTGCAGCCCATAAATCGATTATGATTTAAGTTGTCTCGTAAGCAAAGACGATAAAAAAAATCTAATCTTATTTGTTGTTGCATGTAATGGCAATTGTTGCCAATGTAAATTTTAGCTTACCACGCATTTAAACGAACCTACTTGATATTCCAGGGAGCACGAACGTCTACAGCAGCGCGAGGAGATGTGGCAGCGCCTGGAGGCGCGCGCGGCGGCCAACCCCGCGGCGCGCGACATCCTGCGCCCGCGCACCGCCGCCGGCGACGCGCCGCGCGACCCCGCCCCCTCGCCGCCAGACATGACGCTGCCCCGCATCGAACCCGACGAGGTGAACACGCTTATTCTTAATATAATATACCAGACGCACGCGGAACATCTCGACTTTAATATATTACATTAAAGTAGAGACGTTCCACGCGGCTCCGCCCGCGTACGTAAGGACTACCGCAGTGATCGTACATTTTCCCACAAAAAGTGGTCTACAATCTTAGGATAGAGACTAGACTCTAGTTGCATGGCATAAAAAATTCCTTTGTAACCATTATATGAAATTATCTGTAAAAAAATTGAAAACTAATTCAAATTACAGGCGACAAGAAAACAAAGCTACAACAACGCTACGAAGCCTCTGCTACGGAAGAAGTCGGAGCTGCCGGCCGACACGTCGACAGTGAAGGCGCTGCTGGAGCACAAGCGCGCCGACCCCTTCCTCCCCGCGCCCCCTGACCCCGACCGCTGCTAGCGCCCGCCCCTCCCGCGCCGCCCGACTCGCCCCGACCGCTAGCGCGCGCCCGTCCCGCGCCCTCAGCCCCGCCCCGATCGCTAACGCCCGCCGCGACTACTGACACCCCGGCCGCCAGCGCCCACCCATAGTGCGCTACTAGCCCCGCCCCACTTGCACTGCTAGCCCCGCCCAACCGTCCCGGGTCGCCAGCTCCACCCAGACTGCTAGTGAAGGTCGCTACAACTATTACTAACAATCCGACCTGCCCGTTAGCCCTGCTTCAACCGATTCCGCTCACAACATATTAAATTGTTATACCCCGACACCTGCTGCGATTAATCCAACCTCCACTTTTTTCCGAGGACCCAGCAAATAGCAGATGGCGTTCATCACTGTGCCTGCCATAATACCGCTGTTGGCACTTGACCCTTTATTACCAATACAAAAACGCACCAACATGGTTCTGTTATTATCCGCTATCAACACAATATAACACTCGTCGCCTGTTAGTTTCCGCATATCCCGAAACGCCTCGAGTAATTTTCTATTAGTAACCAATCTAAAGAGCTCAATAAACATAAAAGGCGGGTTATATAGTAGTCTATAATGCAAGGTATTACATCTTGCCAATGCTAAACTAAATGGGTCGCTAGAAACACAAATAAGACTAAATTGTAATCAAAATTGTTGCTGCAAAAATAACTCCGTTTTCCGTTTTCTGATTGCCATGATACAAGTTTTACTTAGTATGGGATTAGACGACGTGATGTACGCTACCTTGCTTTTATACTATTGTATATTATTGAATGATTAATAAAGAATTTGAATAAAGAATTTAAACTACAAACACGATATATTTTGTTTATAGCAATCTGACAAATCAATAAAATACATTATTATAATCTAGAATTACCCAAAATATCGTTGTCGTCCGAGCGGGGATAAAATATGTGAGTATTCTGAGTTTTTCGATTATTTTAAACATTTTATAATAAAATAGAATGCAATATAATAAAAAATATATGATTTTTACAAAATTATATAATATGAATGTTGAACATTTAATTCGTGAGTTGTTGATTTATTTAAATTACATTATTTCATCATATTGCTGGGCAAGACTTATAAGAAAGTAATTTAAGATAATTACTCATATTCCAAATTAGTATGTCGTTGTTAAATCGCTTGATAACCACAGTGAGTGTTACATACGATCACATCGCATTTACTGTAACGACTTGTATAAAGTAGATAGCACACTCAATTCGACTACGCCAGGGTGGAGTGAAAAAATCGCCTTAACTTTACAACACAATTTATACACTTAGCTTCTTTCAGTAAAATGTTTTTCACACCACCTTGGTCTCTGTTTGTTATACAAATATTTAGATGTACACAACCCACCAGCATTTTAATCTAGTATTGTAAACAAATTGCCAGTTGCGGCATATAATAACGCTATCAAAGTATTAAAATGTTTGTATGAAACTTAAACATCAGATCTCGTGTTTATTTTCAACAGACGAGAATATAGTTTTTACGTTAGTTATAAACACTACTAAAAGTCAAGACTCGTTTCAGTATTTTATTTTTCATAGTACCTACTATTATAATATACTCGCTTCCTCTACCTTTGTATCTATCATAAACATTTTCTTCTGTCGCTATCTTTAAAAAGTTAAAACTTATACCTTGTAAACGGCAACACAGTTTGACTGAATTTTTCAAATTAGCGGTTGGTACAAATTATTTAACTGTTATACAGCAGTTGTTGTCTATTTGTAGATCAGCCTATTGGGATAAATGTGTAGCGCTAATGTTTCTAAGGCCCACTTGCGCCAATCTGGGTTAAAGTTAACTCTGAGTTAAACATCATGTCATATCTGTCACTCACCAAGTCAGTGATAGAGATGACATGATGTTTAACTCAGAGTTAACTTTAACCCAGATTGGCGCAAGTGGGCCTCAAGGAATTAATTATATAAAAATTGAGGTCGTTAAGGTGGCAGGACTGTTTTTGTTTTAAATGCGGCAATCTTCTGATCATATTTGTATCTAAAGTTAATTGTGTTGCTAAATTATATAAAATATGAGTCATTCCAAAATCTTTAACGGAAGATAAAATATTTGTAGATGTCTATTAAAACATTTTGGAGCACAATTCGATTAAAAAATTACCAATAAAGTCCTTTCAGATTAACGACTGAAACACTACAAAGGTGTGGTTTTATATAAAATTTTGATATTGGGATAATAGTACATAAATTAAATATTATAAGTACGAGACGGTGTGAGAAGTGGAGTCGTATTTAGGGTGTTTAGTTATAGTTTATTTATAACTTATGCATAATAAAACATTAGGATAGTTAAAATATGGGCATGGTATAATTGTACTGCATTTTTATTTATTTTATAGTGCTCTAAAATTTTGGTTAAGGCCTAGCGTTTGACAGGTCAAAAGCACCTGTAAATCTATGAGTGTATGTTTTGTATGATAGAACAGAATAATATTAAAGTCCACGTCCATAAAATAATGAATATACTGAGTTTTGAACGCTACTTTGGGCGGCTGTTTTTATCAACTTGAAACAGTACAAGTGCCTACGACTGTTGTATATATCAGTATTGTACAAAAAATATAAGTTACAATCGAAAATGAATAACAATACAATCGTCAATCGCGTTATAATATGAAGAGGACGGTGCTTAAAACCAGTTTGTTTGAATTTTATGACCTTAGATCGGTCCATAACTTAAAAGATCTTAATTATTATTATGAACAAAAAAAATGACATTGGAAGAATCCAATATAAATAGTGTATTGGGTTAGTAAAATTTTATTTCCAAAACCTCTGCGTTCAAGTATTATGCTATATGCGCTATATGAATGTTTTTAAAATTGTAATGTATTTTTGTATGTATAATTAATGTAATTTATGTACCTAATATTATAATGTGCGCAATTTTTGTGTTTTTTAAATATTATGTTTTATGCAATTGCATTGGTTTAATCAGTAGGTTACGGTGCCGGACCGTAATAATATATTATTATTATTATAGCACTAGCACTACTAATTCAGCAACACTAGGCAAGTAGCATAAACCTACTATTACACACTAAATAGACTATGAAAAATATTATTGATTAGATGCATTCCTACTGTATCAAGTTAAATTATGTAAATTTTCATATCCTACTTGATTTCTGCTGCTTTATAAAATGTTTGTTAGTACTTATGTTAAATTAGAAACATCTAAATAATTATGTTGGACGATAAGTATGATTGTGTTGTCGATAATGTAGCCTATTTCGAAGAGGGCTAGTTTAGTATGTGCAATGTGCATATAAATGTCCTGTACGCGCTACTAAGAGCTATATTATTATATTTTAGTGTGAACTGTGACTGTGTCGTTGTGTGCGTGAGTGGACGCCGCGCGCCGGACGGATGTGTGCGCTCGGTTCGGTAACCTACTGCAGAGAAAGTGAACGGTCGAAACACGTTAGTGAATAATTTGCAGAGCTGTTAAAATTTTGTATAAATATTTATAACGATAATGTAACTGTTGAAAAATTGTAACAGATGACATATTGTAAGGTGCTTTATGATTATCGTTATAATACAAAGTTGTGCATATAATTCGTGGTTTTATTTGAGAATTTTCTTTTTAAAACTTGACCTTTAGTATTTTTGTGATATTACACTTAATCAGATCCTCCAGCAGTGTAAAATTCAAAGAAATATTGTACCAATTTGCGAGTTTTTATTGCGTCAAATATATTGAATAGAAGTCTGTTAACAAAATATTTGCGTGAGTCAAAATATGGTTTACTAAGTTCCATTTTACACAATAATATTTGAAAACAATCTCTGGCGCAATGTGATTAGCCGCGTACTGACCAAGCGAGCAGCCTCGCTGCCTCGCCCGAGCGTGCCGCGGCCGAGCCAAAAGTTGTCGGTTTTTTGTCGATGCTCAAAGGCGCTTCGGACGTTTGTCGCGCACTAACATGTACTGACCGACCGAGCAACTGCGCGCGAGGCTGTCGCGGCGAGGCGGCTCGCTTGGTCAGTACGCGGCTAACGCGTATAAATAGAATCTACTGTTGCCAGATAAGTCGCCACAATGTGAATACTATAGTCAATTGAAATGTTACATTAGCTTTGCATTTTCCGAGGACGCAATTTTATTTTTGGGGCATGCGAGTCAATAGAAGCTTAACATATACAGCAAGACTTGTAAGACATGTTCAATACTCGAGGACTATTATATTCTATTAGGCTTATATTTAATTAGGCTTACGAGGCTATTATATTAGTTGAAAAAAATAATATCAATTGATCACTGAGCAAATGTAGCTTAAAGTTAAATAATTATTTACCCAACGCATGGACACCGCGCGCGGGAGGGGTAGCGCGCCGGCGCGGGGGGCGCATGACGCCGCGTGGCCGCATAGTAATTTACTAAGTGTCCGTGATTCATTTGTTTTAAAGGGAAATTTGGTCAAAAATTAAGTACCTAATTTTATTACATATTTATAATGAGAATTGAGTACTAAATACTCTCCTTAAGTATCGGTATTGTCTCACCAGTCATGCTGTATAATAAAGTACTCTGTGAGCTTAACACCAAGTTTGTGGGGTCGCCACCCTTGTTTCCCCCCCCCCCCCCCGCCGCCATCTTGAAATAGGGGTGACCACACTATTTTCGCGATATCTTGGAAGATCGGATATCTTTCAAGATGACGGCTGGGGAACAAGGGTGGCGACCCCACAAACTTGGTGTCTATTGACCCACATGTCCCAAAAATAAAATTGTGAATTCATAATTTGTTGCAAATTATTTTGCCTACAAAATATATGTTTATATAACATTTTACTCTAAATTAAAATTTGAAAAAGTATTAATAAATACAATTTACTTGAAATTAATTTATTTTTATTAATATTTATAAATAAACAATGTAATATATTATAGAGTTCATTTATGATTCAACATGTAAAAGTTATACACAATATAATCTCAACTTCTAGGAGATCTTACAATAATTCTGTTTCCAGATTAATTATTATCCTTAATATTATTCCGTACATATTATGACGCAGAGGCTGGTAATGTAAAGTGGCCTTAAATCCTGACATAATAAATAAAGAAAGACATAATTTGAAGATGCTTAACTTTCGATATATACAGCATGACTGGTGAGACATGTTCAATATTCGAGGACGTGATATTTAGCTATTATATTAGTTGGAAAAAAATAATATAAAAAAATAATATCAATTGATCACTGAGTAAATGTAGCTTTAAGTTAAATAATTATTTACCCAACGCATGGACACCGCGCGCGGGAGTAGCGCGCGGCGCGCGGGGCGGGGTGGGCCGCGCCCGGTCGCATAGTAATTTACTAAGTGTCCATTATTCATTTGTTTAAAGTGAAATTTGGTCAAAAATTAAGTACCTAATTTTATTACATATTTATAATGAGAATCGAGTACTGAATACTCTCCTTAATCATCGGTATTGTCTCACCAGTCATGCTGTATTTATATGTTCTAAGTTTAAAACTGTTCAAGGGCAATATTTTTCCTCCTTAGTAATAAAAATAGGAAAGCATTCGCTTTAGCCTTTAGGTATTCGCCTATTCTATGTCTGCTTGTTTTTGTATGGAATATTGAAAACGTCATATTATGACAGATATAGACATCTTGAATAGTTGCGTTCATTATTATTATATATTTTTAGTAAGGGGTATAAGTTCAAATTTCATCTATACCTGTAGGTATTGATGAAATTAGGACAATAATTATTTTTCAACCTTTACATACTTTCATCTTGTTTTAGAAAAGTATACCCGCTATTGGTGTGTGTGACCCGCCAAGGGTCAATAAAAACCCAGTTTTTCAAACATATTTTTCAAGACTCAAATTACTTATAATGAGTAAAGAGATTTAATTTTACCCATAAAGTTGGTGACGGCGACACATAATTTCTCAATGCAAATACAAGATCAAGGTAGTTAGAACTGACAGTCAAAAATATGATAAATTATAAACAATTAAAATTGAACAATTTTAATTGATGAACATCATTGCAATTTTATTTTCTCATCAATTATATAAAGTAATGCATGCATGCAATGCATATTATTGTAACATATTATTGTAATGTTCTAGGAAATTTAATGCTTTACATAATATCTGAGCTGATACAAGCCAAATAAAGTAATTTAAATAATCGGCCAAGTGCGAGTTGGACTCGCGCACGAAGGGTTCCGTACCATTATAGAGCAAAATTAGACCAAAAATTGTGTTTTTTGTATGGGAGCCCCCCTTAATTTTTTATTTTATATTAATATTATTATTAAATATTAAAGTACAAGTATAACTAAGGATTTTGTGTAAAATTCAAGTACCTACCCGTTGCCATTATTGATATAGTGCAGAAAAGGCTTAAAAAATGAAGTTTGTTCTATGGGAGCCCCCTTAAATATTTATTTTATTTTGTTTTAGCGGCAACAGATATATATAATCTGTGAAAATTTCAACTCTCTAGCTATTACCGTTCTTGAGTTACAGCCTGGAGACAGACAGACAGACAGACATCGAAGTCTTAGTAATAGGGTCCCGTTTTTTACCCTTTGGGTACGGAACCCTAAAAAGCAACTATTAAACATACAAGCATGTATATATAATATATTATGATTAAATTTAAAAACTATGTGATAATCACTAGCCAATAAAATAATACACAAAAGTAGTTTAGCGTTAAATTAGGCCTGACTTAGTGCGGAGGACACGGCCCAGCATACCCTTGAGGTGTGCGATCGTTGGGCCGTGCAGCGCCACGATCTCGTGGCAGTGCTAGGCGGGGACCTCTCACTCCCGAGCATGGTGCGCTGCATGCTCGAGAGCGACGAGGCCTGGCAGGCGGCGGTCTCTTTCTGCGAAATTGTTATGTCGCAGAAAGAGGCCGCGGAGCGGGACAGAGAGGACGATCCCACCTCTCTGCCGCTCCGCCGGCGTAGGACGGGAGTGCGGAGGCGACGCTATGCGAACCTCCTAACTCTCGTCTAACGGGGCTCCGGGAGAGGATGGGAACCTCCCCGGCTAGCCAGTCCCGGCGCCGAGGGGAACGCTTCAGTTTGCCTAAGCGTTCCCTTACTTTGGTGGAAGTCCGGTCCCTTTTGAGGTAGACCGGCCAGTCGTGGAGGGAGTCCCGTGTTTGTTAGATCCGGGATTTCCCTCCTTTATACGGCTGAAGGCGAACCGCAGGTGGTTTTAGTGAGTAGGAGTCTCACATACCCCCGGGGTGCTGAGCACATACCCGACCCGGGGGACCCATGATGGGTTTCCCCTGCGCATCAAAAAAAAAAAAGGCCTGACTTAGTGCTGAGGAATGAATGCTTCTTAATAAAAATATGTCTAAACTAAAACATAAAGCACCGCAAAGTACACGTTCTAATCATATTTCCTCGATTAAAAAACATTATAATATTAATATAATATTTTTTAACAGTGTTTATATTTGCTTTGAAGTTACCCACAAAAAATACTATATAGTTTGACATTAAAACGAAGACTTTCAATATAAGCAGGCAGTTTTCAAATCCTTTACCTATTAAAAAGTTAATCGCCATTATTTACATTTCTGAAAATATAGTTATAACACTTAACAGAAACAAAATTTTGTATGAAATTGTCAGATCTGGCGAATGTCCTCTAATAAAACAGGCTTACATCTATTAATTATTATTATGTATACCTACTCCACGTGCCAGCTCCGAAATTATTATTTCAGGTGAATCACGGCCCGCTAGCCCGCTCCTCAGTCCATTTCTCGGAACTGGCTAAATGTTATACATACCTTTATATTTTTTAATTAAAACTATCTATTATTTTGTAAAAATGTGTCCATATAATTATGTATAATGTTTAACCATTAAAATGTACGAATTACTGGACAATATAGAACATTTTCTATGTACATATCGACAGATCACTCACATTTACAAAGTAAAATAATATGTGTTGACATAGCAATGAATACAGCCATATTATATTATAAAGAATACGTCATAGCGAAACTTGAGACGGAATGTGTTATCTCCTTAACGCTGTTATTTTATTAAAAAGTGACTCATGATTTCAAATTTTGTTTTAACATAATATATTTTGTGGTTCTCGCTAAGGCTTTATGTGGACTTGCACAAATATAGGTTATTAATCGTTTGTAAATATCATACCATCTCTTTTATAAATATGAAAGACGAGAGAGATAAAATTTTACCTAGACTGGCGCAAGACCTCAAAAGATTTAACAAGGTTCTTTTTTTCGTAATTATAAATTAATAAGTAGTAAATAATCCATGATGCCAATAATTTTGGGTGTAAAACTTAAAGCTCAAACCACACGACATTAATTAGGAGTACTAATAAAATATGATTACATATAATGTCTTGCAAATGAAATAGATGATCGCAACATGATCCCATCCAAATTTAAGTCGTACTCCGATTGGCGTGTGCTATTGTGGCTTGTACCGAATGGAGAAAAAAAAATACTCAATACGGCCAACCATACTGGCTTGAGCTTGGAGGTTTTCCAGAAAAAAAGTTTAGTGACGTAACCTGGCGGTGCTATTTCCTCCTGTGGGCGTGATGCTGCATGGCGTCGTGCTGCGCGGCGATCTGCTCGTGCAGGCCAGCCACGTGCTCCGACAGCACCGACAGCTGCTGCTCGTAGTTCCGCGACGTCGACTGCAACTCCTCCTCCTGCAATAAAAAATTTTTTTTTTGCTATTACAAGTGACCAAAATTTTAGTTAAGATAAAATATGTAAGTAATAAAGATTTTAAGAAAAACATTAATTGTGAACAATAGGGTTCAAAGTAGAATTTGCGGAGAAACAAATACATTAGAAATTAGGAATTAAGTGATGAATAAAATTAAAAACAAACACTTACGAGCCTACTGATAGTGTTGTGTTTATCCTGTATTGTTCTGTTATCAGTCTCTTTCTCCAGCTCCATTTCATCAAACCTCAGTCGAAGCATCTCACACTGAAACAAAAGAAAATAATTTAATTTCATGCACTACATATTCCAACTTAACAAGAAAGAGAACCAAACATACCTCTTTAACATAATGTTCAGTCTTGCTCCTCAATTCATCTTTTTGTTGATTGAGATCTCTGATCTTGTTTCTAAAGTATGTCTGCATGCGTTCCTCCCGCGCTTGAAGTTCGTGGTTTATCAGGAACGGAACTTCCAAACTCCCTAGAAGTCCTGTTACTCTACTATCTCCATCTGAAAAAATATTTTTAATGTCTTAAATTTTAAAGTATTTAAATCTATATTATGTATTATATCGAAACAAAAGAACACTTATTCTAGATTTTAGTTTTCATGTAAAATATTGTTAAAATGTAACCTGCTGATGTTTGATTAAAACTATTGAAATCCCCAGAGTCGTGCATCTCTCCTCTACGTTTTTGTGATGCGGACACATGTTTGGCTATTTCTAATTTCAAACTTTCGTTTTCCATTTGTAACATTTCATACTCCATCCGAAGTTTTTGATTTTCCTATAAAAAAAAATATAAAAGTAACTGGTATTATAATCACCTATGTATTGTGATAAACTGATACAAATCTATGAAATAAAAATGAAATACCTGTTCTAATGTATGTACTTTATTGATGAGTTGATCATTAACATGTAAATCATCTACAGAACTTAAGGCATCCTCACTGCCCATCTGAAATGAGACAAAACAATAAAGCTTAAACAACCTTATATTACAGTTGAGTGAGAAAGCATTGATTTAGTATTTATGTAAAATGTTTATAAAACAATGGAAACTAAATTACACAAAGATTAAATTATAATCATAATGTACACATCATGATGGTGTTCTTTGACATTATTAATTTCTTTGATATTTGATGAAACATGTGAAAAGAAATTGTAAATTGAGTCTTTAGAACAAACAACAAATAAAATTAACTATTATTACTATGTATACTAATTTCTATACAGAGGGAAGGTTTGTTTATCTTTCCATAAAGTAGTGACACTGAAATGTCTGGAGCTAATATAACAGACTCAAAAAATCTTTTAATGCAGCACTCAGAGATAAACATATAATTAATTGTAATTATATGAAGATTTTGACATATTAAGCCCCATACATTATCTGTTAAATTCTTCATTAAATTACAATTAACGTAATATGGCAGTTAGTGATGCAAAATATGTGGTTTCCGAGGGGATAATTACGGGCAATATTTGATATTGAATATTATTACCAAGCTTCCAGCTTCTGACAGGAAATCTCCATTACAACTGGCGGCTTGACTACATAAGTGTGTTCTAGATGTGTTTCCTGTTCTATCCTTTTGTGCTTCTTCTAATGCAAACTGCAACTCTTGATTTTTATTTTTTAACTTGGCAATTTCACATTTATATTTGTTATCACTTTCACATATCTGTCTATGGTAATCATCAATAGTAGCTTGTAGTTGGGATATTTCAAAGGTTTTATCTGAAAGCTATATCATATTTTTGTAGTTATAACTTTATTGTACACAAAATGTTATAAATCAAGAAATAAATTTTTGTTTTAGTTTCTTTAGTTACAATTACCTGTGAAGCAAATTGGGCATTTTCAATAATTTTCTTCTGTAATTCTTCCTGAAGTACTCCAGAATCAAATGTTGAAGAGCTGTTTGTTGGAAGTTGTTTTACATCAGCCTTACCTTTTGATTTTTTTGTAAGTTTGGCCTGTAACAAGATCATATTTAATCCGTTGATTGCGGGTTCTAGGAATTGCCATTGTATTCTATTGTTGTCTCGGTCGCATGCGACCGCTTGGGGCTTGATAGGTTAATTTGAATAAAGTGTCTGTTATTTTTTGGTCCCGGAGTTTGATTTTTTTAATATATACAATTTTAACACATCTATATTAACATAGATGTTTAATTATAAACACAGTAACACATTTGGTAGCAAAATATTGTAGTTAATTATTAATTTATATTATATTTATTTTTGACTTACGTTTTCCAGCTCTTCTTGTAATACGGATACACGGCGCGTTAATTGTTGATTTCTAAATGTTAAAGAATCTATTTCAAGTTCTCCTTTACGCAATGTTTTTTCCTTGTCTTTAAGCAATTCCCGCAATTCATTTGATTTTGCCTGCTCGTCTAAGACCCCTTTCTTGAGCACCTTCACATGAACTTTCAACTGTAAGCGGAAATTATAGATTTATCACATATTTAACAGAGTACGGTGCATACGGCTGTAAATTATGATTTACCTTGGAATATTCCGCTGCTAGCTTCTGGTACTTGGCTTGAATATCGCCGGAAGGTAGCCCTTCCATTTTGTTATCTCTTTAGAACGTCATTACCACGAATAAATATGAATTTCTTCATTTAATGTATATTTGTATTATTACACCATAAACACCCACTTTTCTAAAATTTTGACAACTGACATTTTGAAAGACATTAGACGTATACGACGTCATTTTGACATTGGATATTCATTGCCAGTGTAAAAATTTCATAATTAAAAAATCATCCAAGTCTGAGTTAGACTCGGACACGAAGGGTTCCGTACCGCTTTAGAGCTAAAGTAGAGAAAAAATTGTGTTTTTTGTATGCGAGCCCCCTTCAATATTTATTTTATTTTTATTTTATTATTGTTATTGTAAATTTTATATTCTGTTAAGTTACTTTTTATATGATTGGACATAATATAACCATAAGTAATTAGCTACTGTAACCACGTTAAATTAAATTATATTTTATTATTAATTATCAAATTAAATTAATGGATATTTCAAGTGCCTATTATTATACCTGTTGACCCTGTTGTCATTATTGATTACGAGCAAAAAAGGAAAAAAAATCGGACAAGTGCAAGTCGGACTTGGGCAGGGAAAGGGTTCCGTACCGTTATTGAGCAAAAGTGGGGTAAAAATGTGTTTTAAAACCCCTTAAATATTTATTTCATTTTAATTTTATTATTAATTATTATTAAAGTACAAAATATATAATTAAGAATATTGTGAGTATTTCAAATGCCTTTTTTTTTAGGAGGCGAAATGCATTACGCATCCCCCGCCCCCTAGGGGGAAGGGGCAGGGGTATGTCGGACTCCCTCCGCAGAGGCTTACCGACTAAAACCCCCCCGCGCTCTCGTCAACGCTACACGCTGAGGAGCGGGATCGCAATGCATTCTACCGCGTCCTCCGTAGCGCTTGCCGCTTCCGGCATCTCTTTATCTGCGGCAGCCATGCCACCGCCTGTCTGCACCGAGAGGCTCCCCGGGCATCAAGGGAGCCTTTCTACTCGGGGCCTGTATTGTAGACGGTGATCCCCCGATCAACCGCCCACAGGCCTAGGCTTCTACCTCCATGGCGGGAGCGGTTTTGGTTACTCGCCCCGGCCTTATCGGCTCCAGGCCGCTTACGCGGCCGAGCCGCAGTGCCAAGCCTTGGAAGGAGGAGTATTTCAAATGCCTACCTGCTACCTTTATTGGTTACGAGCTAAAAAGGCCAAAATATCACGTTTGATGTATGGGAGCCCCCATTAAATATTTATTTTATGTATTTTTTGTTAAAGCTGCAACAGAAATACACAATCTGTGAAAATTTCAGAATACTACTGTACGCGACCACGCGATACGCTACGCACGCTATACTTAGCCTTAGTTCTTGAGTTACAGCCTGGAGACAGACGGACAGACATCGAAGTCTCAGTAATTTATAGGGTCCCGTTTTTACCCTTTGGGTACGGAACCCTAAAACACGTTTGTTGTATGGGAGCCACCCTTAAAATTAATATAAATTTAATATACAGTATTGTAGGGTACATAATATGACTATAATTATAGTGATTGGAATTTGGACAGTATTAGGCACTAGCGCAGTTAAGGGCCCGGGTTACCCTCGAAATTTTCATACATTCTTAATACCAAAATCATTTTCTCATACGAAAATATTTAACATGTTTGAGTTATTTTTCAGCTTAAGATAGTAATTACCTATGGTCCTGAACAAATTTTTTTTACAAAATATTTAAATACTAAAAAAAAAATTTTTGTGTTTAAATATTTTTTAGTAAATTTACTACTAAATATTTAAACACCAAAAAATAGACAAAAACACTAAAAAATATATAAATAAATAGTAAATTTACTACAAAATATTTAAATAATAAAAAATATTTTTTAAAGTTTAAATATTTTGTAGTATATTTACTATTTATTTATATATTTTTTAGTGTTTTTGTCTATTTTTTGGTGTTTAAATATTTAGTAGTAAATTTACAAAAAAATATTTGAACACAAAAAATTTTTTTTTAGTATTTAAATATTTTGTAAAAAAAATTACTATCTTAAGCTGAAAAATAACTCAAACATGTTAAATATTTTCGTATGAGAAAATGATTTTGGTATTAAGAATGTATGAAAATTTCGAGGGTAACCCGGGCCCATAAGGTAGAATACGAGTCACTGGATAGATCACGAAAACACAATATTTATTAAGGTTGCTTTAAAAACTACCTGCTTTTCTGTAAAATCAGGCGTTCTATTATGTAAATATGTACTTTAAAAACAGGCAGTTTTAATGTGTTTTTGTGCTCTGTCCAATGACTGGTACTGTCCAATCACTAGTCATTTGCTGTAGAAGCTGTATTCAGCTTTAAAAATAAAAAATAATATAAAAAAAATATATTTTGTTTATGGTAACACTGTTTCTGTTGATGTGTCGTGATTATAATCTCTAAAATATCAATATTTTTAACATAAATGTGAGAAAAACAGTCAATTTTATTAATATTCTGGAATTTATTTATTGCATAATTTATTATATTTTATAAGAATTCAAATTATGAACGACAGGTAAGGTTTTTATTGAAGTAAAATTGTTCAATGATTTCACTAGTGGAAACTTACTTGTAATGAAGTAAATTTTAACAAAACTATGTGAATAACTTACAGAAACATGGAATCAAGCAGCTCCAGTTTTATGGGAAGTCAGAATGAACACTTAAAGAGTATTATTCACATTGATGTTGATTGCTTTTATGCTCAAGTAGAAATGATACGAAATCCAGAATTGCGGTCTCAACCCTTGGGAATTCAACAGAAAAATATCGTTGTGACCGGTAATTACGAAGCGCGAAAGTTCGGCATTCAGAAGTGTATGCTCGTTTGTGATGCTTTGAAAGCGTGTCCCAATTTAAAACTAGTTAATGGTGAGGATCTACGTGAGTATAGAACAGCGTCAAGTAAAATTTTTACGGTTCTACAGAGTTGGAAATGTCCCGTGGAGAAACTAGGATTAGATGAGAATTATATTGATGTCACAAATTTAGTCAAAGAAAGATTAAAAAACACAAGCAACAGCATCACAATATCAGGTCATATTTACAATGAACCAAGTGTAGAGTGCACTTGTGGTTGCCATACAAGATTAAAATTAGCATCCCAAATTGCCAATGAAATGAGATACAAAATATATGATGAATTAGGTTTTACAACTTGTGCGGGGATCGCTCACAACAAACTATTGGCCAAACTTGTATGTCCACTTCACAAGCCGAATGACCAAACTACAATCTTCCCCGAAGATGGTGTTCACTTTATGTCTAATTTACAAAGTGTCCGGTCTATACCGAGTATCGGTTTGAAAACCACAGAAGCTCTTATTTCACAAAAAATTATTACAGTGACTGACCTGCAACAGGTATCCATGGAATTGTTGAAAAAACACTTTAGTGCAGACATGGCTGTAAGACTGAAGACTTTAAGTTTAGGTGAAGATAATACTCCAGTGAAACAAACGGGCAGGCCTCAAAGTATAGGTTTAGAAGATAGCTTTAAAACAGTTAGTGTTAAGAGTGAAGTGGAAGAAAAGTTTGCTGCATTGCTCCAGAGGTTACTTATTTTAGTTAGGGAAGATGGACGCATTCCAGTTTCATTGAGAGTCACACTTAGAAAGAAAGATGTCAAGAGATTGAGTAGCCACAGGGAGTCCCGGCAGTGTCAAGTGTCACCCTCAATATTCACAATTAACAATGGTGCCCTCACTGTCACAGCAGCCGGACAGCAGAAACTAATGAGTATAATTATGAGATTATTCACCAAATTAATTGATCTCTCCAAACCATTCCATTTAACTCTTGTGGGACTGGCATTTACGAAGTTTCAAGAGAGAATGACCGGTAGAAGTTCCATTGTTAATTATTTGATGAATGATATATCTGTACAATCAGTTTTAAACATTCAAAATGACTGTGACACCTCGACATCAATGGATTATTCGGCAGTGTCTCCCAGTAGTAGCACTACCACCGACTTATCTGATGCAGAAGTTGAGCCTTCACCAAAAAAACCAAAAAAGGTAACATGGATTGCAAAACGAAGATGTTTGTCAAAGGAAGAAATCGCATCTCCGAGTAAACTCAAAGTCGGTGAGCTTCGCTTGAATTCAAAGGAATTAGAGAAAGTCTCCGAGCTAAGATTGAACTCACGAGACAGGTCATTGACCCCTCGAGCCAGTCCAGCTAGAGATATGACAGATAATTCTGAGGCTATGAAAGATGTAGCTGAAGGTGGAAACTGTGGGGACTGCCCGAGTTATGTTGATAAAGAAGTGTTCAATGCCCTTCCAGAAGATATGCAGCACGAGTTGAAAGCTATGTGGAAAAATCCCTCCAATTCAGAGTTGCCCAGAAGTAGTCCAAGAAACATGAACAAATCGAAATCGAACACTCTGTTGAAATACTTTGTTCCAAACAAATAGTATTAGTAAGATTTTATCTTGTTAATTATTTAAATGATAAGTGAATGGTTTCTATTTTTTCAAATCATACAATTTTTATTCAACTGATCAAATACATGTTTATGTTATAAAACTTTTTTATTCCATACCATAATATATGTTGCATTATATACAAAAACTAAAACATACAACTGGATATATCATTTAATATCTACAGTTTTTACAGCATCTGTAACTAATGTTAACAGTTCTGTTAACTTTCCCACATTCTCCTTGTTGATGTGTAGTGACTGTGCTTTGTTGGCATATGATACTACATCCACATGAAGCTGCAGACGAATTTTGTCCCCATCAGTCACACCCGTAACATCTTGGGACAGCTGTGATGACCTTTCACGTATTTGTTTTAGTCTTCTCAGGGATTCCTCTGTTTTTTGGACTGAGGTCAAGACATCCTCCACATATTTATAGTAGCTGAAAATGAAATGAAAAGATTGTGAGACACTACTCTTTTTAAATATTTATAATTTTAATACTATTATTGTAATGCTAGTACTTACGAATTTGTCATCTCTGCAAATAATGACTGGTAAATACCAGTAAGAAAATGTCTGTCTAATTTCTTTGAGGTATCTCTATCAAATTCATCTAGAGCTTTAGCTATAACATCAATATATGTACAAGGCTTGGTAGGAATGCTTCTATTTGTTTTTCTATACAGTCGAGGTATGTCACTAACTTGTTTTAGTTGCATGTTGAAATTATCATACAACTCATCAACAATGCATTGATTTATTTTAATTTTAGTGCTCTGTAGCATATTTTCAGTGGGTTTTATACTTTCCCTTATTATTATTTTCTTTCTCTCATTTGACATTTTATTCTCAACATGATCCAAAAACTTTGGCAAACTCTTTATTAATTTTTCAACATCCATGTAAAGGTTTATGCAAGTTTCCAGCAAATTTTTATTTACCAATATAGTTTCTAATCTTACTTGACTATTTCGCTGTAAAAAAGGAATTAATTATTATCGCTTTTTTAATTAATAGTCTCAAATTAGTAGAAAAAAAACAATTATTTTTTAATTACTTGGGAGCATATGCTAGTCACCCATGTTCCATATCTTGACAATAATTGAAGAGATAACTTCCAAAACTTATGTGCTAGTGCCTCTATAAAAATACCATCAGACCAACAATCCTGCAAACTGTTCCAACATTTAAGTGTTTCTGCCAGGATGAAGTCAGAATTGTTCTGAGTCGTTGGTGCACCTTTCAAACACGACTCAAAGCCACCTGAAATAATAAATAATTAAGATACCATTAGACTTATTATTATAACTTTAAAACTATTTATTAAATCTTATAATTTATTAAACCCTCGATCGCAGATTCTTGGAAATCTATTGTTATTCTTTTGTTATCGCGGTCGCATGAGACCTCTTGGGACTTGAGTGGTTCATTAAAATGGAATGCATACCAGCAATTTCTTGGAATCTGATCTGAAAGTATACAGGTAGATTCCATCTCCTTAAAAAGTTTTTATACTCGACAGTTTGCCGCAACAAATAAACAGAGTCATTCTTGTCACAGAGTTCTTCAATTTTCTTAACAAAATGCATACTCTCTTTGTATCTTTTATAGAATAACTGAGGATTTCCGGGTGCAAAAATTGAGGCCATATTAACCTCAAGGCGATTTTCTACTTCACACCAAAAACAATTTACTAAAAATCTATATTTTTTCGATAGATTAGTAAGCTTGGAATGTTGTGTTACTATCACAAGCAATTTAAGTTCCTGGTCGAGTAGTGATATGATCTTTTTGTAAATTCCCTCTAGACCATCTTTACTTTTTTGTAAAGCTGGTTCATTTATTATATCTTGTAGTAGAGGTGCAATGGCTTGTTTTCTTATAAGCATTTCAGTTTCAGAAACTCTGTCTAATGAGGTCAGAATTATTAGCGTCTTTAGTAAATTATCTTCATCATTATCATTCCAGAATTTAAACATTAGTTCATTCAGTATGTTTATCAGTTTCCCACCAACTTCATTATACTTTTTATTTTGCTCAGGCTTAATGATACTTTCACATTTTGAAACTGAAAATTTAAGCTGATTGTATTGCATGGCCGCTCTGTCAACAATAACAATTTGCTCCTGTATCCTTTTCTTGGAAATATCTGTAAGTATGGTGTCTAATATGTTAAGACATTTTTTGGTGTGACTATAATATCTCAACAATTGTTTATTTTTCAGAAGTGTGTGCCTTTGATTTAACCACATTGATAATTCCTTCATAGCATCTTCAAGTGAATGTTTGACATTCTGTAAATAACATACATATTAGTCAATGCTGTGCATGAGCACTCATGAAACTTTAAATGTAAATTGATTTGCTTGATATTCTTAAAATATGAATATTAATTTTAAATAATTCTTACCAATACTTCTTCGTTTAATTGGCTCAGAGGCACTTGAATTTTTAAAATGGCTTTGTCGAAGCCTATCAATGTAGCACACAAATTAACAAAGTTAGCATAATCTTTGTTGATGAGTTCTATCATGGCCAATCTAAGAACTTTTAAGTAGACCCCTAGGTCATCTCTCATAGTTTCTAATGAGGCTACCTCATTGTGATCTGCCAAAAAGCTATCCACCAAAAAGTTAGTCTGAAAGAGAAGAAATCAAATATTCTCGTATAACTTTAATGCTACTACTATTACTGGAAATAATAATATAAAACGCATCATAAAAATGTAAGCAATACCTTGACAAAATCATTGCGGTCAAAACATAGACCCCTTGGGGCTGGCGGCAATATGAAATCACTAGTATCTTTTTCCATTTTCACCGATTAATTTCCAATACTGCTAAGGCACCATAATTAAAATTAATAAAAATATAAAATTTATCTGTAAAAATCTACCCAAGTTGAAACCATTTTTGACAATTGATTAATCAATTGACGTATTTTGACATTTTACACGTCAGTGGAACTGCTGATGATCGGATACTTTGAGTAGATTATAGTCTATAGATAGCTAGATGAAGCATGATTGAACATGAATTCTAATTTCTATGAAATTAAATTGTCAACGGTCAGCCCCGGGCTGACGGTCGTCAAAAAAAGAGTGATGCTGTCATGTATCACACGTCTCTTTTTACCACGCAGTGTTAAAAAGAGACGTGTGATCTCTCGTGTGACGTGTTTTCATCTGTGTTCACACAGATGAAAACCAATTTCGGTTTCGTTTGACAGCTCGAGTTTGTTGCTCTATTCCGCTAGGTAGGTATATTAACTTTATGGTCACGTCTGAATCTTGACGTGGGAGAGCCATGCTTCGGCACGAATGGGCCGGCTCGACCGGAGAAATACCACGTCCTCACAGAAAACCGGCGTGAAACAGCGCTTGCGCTGTGTTTCGCCGAGTGAGTGAGCTTACCGGAGGCCCAATCCCCTACCCTATTCCCTTCCCTGCCCTCCCCTATTCCCTTCCCTTCTCATCCCTACCCTCCCCTATTACCCTATTCCCTCTTTAAAGGCCGGCAACGCACCACTGCAGCTCTTCTGATGCTGCGAGTGTCCATGGGCGACGGAAGTTGCATTCCATCAGGTGACCCGTTTGCTCGTTATTCCCTTATTTCACAAAAAAAATCATATGAACTAAAACTAGATCAAAATCGGTCCACCCGTTTTGATGCTACGATGCTACGGACAGACACACACACACAGACAGACAGACACGTCAAACTTATAACACCCCTCTTTTTTGTCGGGGTTTAAAAGGGCGAGCCAATGCTTGGATATAAATTGTGATAACTGCTAAAATATTGATAAGTAGGTAACTATGTTGTTAATTTTAACTGAACTGGATTATTTTAATTGGCATTTCAGTAGAAAATAGACATGTATTTAGTAAACAACAAATTTATCCATCATTATCTATTTTACAAAATTGCCGTATATATGGTTATTTAATAAATTAGCTAAAGGTATTTTCATAATTAGTACCTATACCTCCCGTATACTACTCAGTACCATTTGGTATGTCCGTCATGTTGGGGGTATCATCAGAAGACTTGTATTTGAATAGGGCTAGATTTGTCATGAAATTTTTAGGGGTCTGGGTACCATCTCCCGATGAAAACCACATCCAAAAACTTCACCGTTTATTCATTATGTCTCTACAGTATTTATTTTTATTGTTTCAAATTATTTACATAATTCAAGTGTGGGGGGACTTGGAGGCCGTCTCGCAGGCTTCGTACTTGCTCTTCACCCAGGCCAGCCTATGTTTTAAAGTCACCGTTTTGCACATTAACAAAGAATTAGTAAGGAATCTATTGATTCAAATGAATAGTGACATTTTCAAACCGCAGAACGAGGAGCAAATAAGGTAAATTGAATGGAAATGGCAACTATGAAAGCTCTTATTCAAATCTAAGAATATGAAATGTTGATCCGTGTCTTAAATCATTTACAACACAGGATCTTGAGAAATCAATCAGGAAGAATAAAGAGATTGCTGTTTGCTTTTATGGTCAGCTCGCAGACTACGTGTTGCCTGTGGGCACTCAAACCTCTGTTCGATGATGCTGGGTCCAAGAAGTTTCCATTTGACATGTGGTAAGCAGGTTCAAAAACTCTAGACCCATGGAGGTATGTGAGGAGGTTTTTTCAAAGATATGTCAAAACCACTATCCATCTAAATCACTACAACACGATCCATCCACCAACCATCCACACATCCACCAGCCAACCATCCACAGACCCAAAGCACAATAATTATTATTAATGTGAAGTGTAAACATCGTTTCGCAGGATGCCCGTGAATCCAGAGCGCCCACCTCAGTACGGTTTTGGATACGCCTTCCAACTTCTGACGATAAGCATGAGTGCCTTCATCTACTTCGGAGTCGACAGCATCGCTCTGTCCATGGTTATATTCGCCTGTGCTCAGTTAGATATTATAAAGAACAAGATTATAAATGTACTATCATCTGGTTTTAGAATTTATCAACCTCAACCCAAAGTTACAATGTAGAGTGTCAACTCTGGTTCTTACGTTTCAGATAAAATCGAATACTTCTAAACAATCGTCAACGAGACAGCTTATCAATAATTCAGATTATCTAGAAGACAATCTGAGAAAATTAAAAGATTGTGTAAAACAACATCAGTGTATAATTACGTAAGGAAATGAAAATTTATAATCATACAGTTTATTATGCCGTTTTTACCAACCGCATCCTAACGTTGATTGTCCCCACTTAACCAAAGGGAGCAATGATTGGTAAAATGGGCATTAGGTAGGTACCTAAATTCCTAAATTTCCTACATAACTTGTTACTGTGATGTTGGCCATTTTAGGTTTACTGAGATGGTAGAAAACGCCTACCACACTTTCCTATTGTTTCAACTTAGCGGAAGCGTGGGTATTATTTGTATGTCGGCACTTAGGATTTTGTTGGTAAGCAACAGCCAAAAATTCACAATTTCTATCGACGGAGGCTATGTTATTTACAAACATAATGTACTTGTTTGTCATAGATCGACTGGCGTAGCATGCAGTTCCTCTCTATATTTCTCTACCTCTCCGTTATGATCAGCCAGTTGTTCGTGAGCTGTTGGTGTGGTCATGAGCTTACAGCTACAGTGAGTACTAAAACCCAATCATGTCTTCACATTCCACCATCATAAAATTGAGAGACATATGACAGTCCTGCGTCATTTGATTAGCCATCGGAAAAAGTCGCGTCAACGTTATAATAGGACTCGTGAAATCGTGTCAATTATTTGGGCTGGGCATCACATAACATAATCATTGATATTAGGTTGCCTGGCCATCTGCCTATGAATAAAATTCTCTTTTAGTACCTTTTATGATAACCTTACAGAAATATGCGGAATACGTAGAACTTATCTTAAGTTTTTTTTTTGTATTTTAGAGCGAGCACCTACACAGCGTGCTCTATGAGTGTGCGTGGTACGAGCAGAGTTCGGAATTCAAAAAGATTCTACTAGTGGCCATGATGCGGATGGAACGACCCCTGGTGCTTCGTGCTGGCCACTACATCAGCCTCTCTCGGCCTACTTTTGTTTCTGTGAGTGATGATAGGAAAATATTCATTGAAGCTAATATAAAATAATGTTTTTTGAAAATTACTCCATGTTTATCTTTCCAGATCCTTCGAATGTCCTACTCGTATTTTGCAGTTCTGAATCAAACAACCTAATTTGTCCAATAGCT
Source organism: Plebejus argus (assembly GCA_905404155.3). Classification (NCBI taxonomy): domain Eukaryota; kingdom Metazoa; phylum Arthropoda; class Insecta; order Lepidoptera; family Lycaenidae; genus Plebejus; species Plebejus argus. The sequence continues at coordinate 8,531,621 of FR989930.1, forward strand.
ATATAATTATTAGAAAAGAGATCTGCACTATAAGTAGTAGGTACTAGGTAGGCATAACAGGAGCAGCAATTTTGAAGAACACGTTACACGTCATATTCGCGAAGTAATTTTAGAAAAAAATCATGCTTATCTATAATAATTAAACTTATAGGGTAGGTAAGTTACCTAACCTAGGTAAAGAGATTCGACGTAGACGACGTAGAGCACCCATAAAAAGCAATGCGCAAAATCAAAGCTGCAAGTTTACCGTATATTTATAAAGTAGGTACCTATAAGTCCTAAATCAATTATAAAATATATTGTCAAAGCGTAAATAAATAATTGTTGTAACTTTAATTTCTTTAATTGTTTACAAAGCCAGCACAACAATTAGGTGCTAATATCACGTATGAAAGTTTATCAACTAAAGTCATTAGCTGGAAAGCGTTAAAACTTTTAAATTATAGACACCAAAGGTGTTACAAAAGGCAAACAGAATAAAATTACTAGAACTAAGAATTCATAAGGATTATAGGTGCGTATCTTGGTGGGTAATTGAAGATCAACATTATACAATATGGTCACGACTCACGGTAGAGTTAGAAGGAACTCTACGCGTGGGTAAGCCGTAACTCGTATCTAACATCAACTAGTCGAGGTAGGTACTGTTTAGCAGCACCCTCTGTGTAAGTTTAAATAAAAACCAAAAGTTCACCCCAACTAATTTATTAACCCAAAATTAAATTAGTTACACTTTACTACGACTTCCCGCGACCCACACGTTACTAGCCCGGCTTCCAGAATCTGACTGATGAAATGAACTAGAAATGTATGCTAACCGAAAACTGCAACGTAAATGGAAAAATATGGAAGAATAATATAGAAATGTTTAATAAGGCGCTATATTGAAAGTCATTTTACCGCAAGGGCAATTTTATACTTAATTTGTATGACTATAAAGTCGTGAATACGCTGCGGCCAGAAGCTATCGGCTCGCTCGGAAAACATGCGAAAAAACGTAATTTTGTTTATATATACAATAACTAGGAGCATTTAAGCAAAATGCTTCTATACGATTTTGGGTTGCAAAGGTGTCTATTAATTAGACGAATTTCCTACAATATATCTATTCTCGTTTAAAAATAATCTTCAAATTTCGTATTTTTAAGAGGTCATTTCGATCGAGAAATGTATCGAGGCAAAATACATTAATCGTGTTTCTGGTTCTTCTCAAACCTAGATAAGGCTATGAAGATATGTATGTCGCAGTCATCTAGTTCAATCTGCGGTTCGATTGAATGACTAGCGCATTCATTGAATGACTCCGTTCAATTGAATGACTCGGCCGAACGTTGATTGAACAATCGTCACTCACCGTTCAACTAGTTAGCGATTTTTAACATAGCCCTTTGAAGAGAGCGGATATGAAATTAGTCAGGTAATTGAATGTATTTATTTTTAACGGAATAGGAAATGTATAAGAACAGTATATTCTTAGGTAATTAATAGCAATGTATTTATTACTTCGTCTGTCCAATACGATTGGATTTGGTTAGGTTAGATGGCAAGGCGGGAGCGTAGCGCAGCGAAGCGTAGCCATCGTGGTTATTTTTTTTGTAAACCACCCAGAAGTAGCCGTTGCCTCATAATTAAAGTCAGTTTCTAGATTAACCTATTAGTACGCCACCAACAAATACTTTAAAAAAATCATAGGATTCCATTTAACGACTTCACTATGATGACGTTTAGTCAAGACGTTAAACGTTACAGTCAGCGTCTTGACTAGTTGTCCTTCAGTCATTCAATAGAACGGTGTCATTCAATGAATACGCTAGTCATTCAATCGAATCACAGATTGAACTAGATGACTGCGACATGTATATCTCATTACCAGATTTTTAACATTTCTGAGGGTCCTATAGTATTACTTCAAAAAGGACGTTATTATCAATATAGTGTCTTAACTAACTAGCTAGGGTTGTAACAGTACATACATCTAGTTCTAATGTTAGACATTTTAGACCTCTTGTTGGCGTTGGGTTCATTTAAAAAAACTACCAAATAAAAACAATAAGTCAGAAAACTTTGAACACCCTGTTGATGTTCGTAAAACTTTATGCTGCTACTGTATCCTTATAAGAAATGTTTAGCAACGACACTGACATAATATTCCACTATTTACCAAGATGACCAAAAGTAACGCCAATATATTTCTGAAGAGACCCGAAACGGTTTTGAAATATTTGGGACTGTGGCTCGTCCCGACGAAATATGTTGTTCTACACACAATCTACACAATATTTATTATGTTCACTCAATATTCTTTCATAGTTCTAGAGGTTATTTACATAGTGGTCGTGTGGGGAGACTTGGAGGAGGTATCCGAGGCCTCCTATTTGCTCTTCACCCAAGCTTCGGTCTGCTACAAAACCACTGTCTTTATTTTTACCCGAAGCAACTTAAAACGTTTACTGGATTTTATGGATACTGATATGTTTTCATCGCAATCTACAGCTCATGACAGGTAATAAAGGTTTTACTACGAATGCTACGTATAGCAGTACAGTTCCAAAGTCAGTTAATGTAGATATAATATTATAATAGCTCCCACATCGGTTTCGGTGACGGTGGCCGGTTTCATTGAAACCAGGCCAGCTACGCAGGAGTAGTTTTCTAGTGCCCAAGTGTGTGCGCAGTACACAAGAGCACTCTCTATTCCTTTAATCTCATAATCCAGTGGGACGGCAGACCGACACGACCGGCGAGAGATCAGGCGCAGGACCGACTTTTTAGATGCCCATACGACGCATGGATCATCTTCATCATGGTCAGACAATCAGGTGATCAGCCTGCATTGTCCTAACCAAACTTGGAAATAACATGTTTCCAACGCGGGAATCGAACCCACTACCTGCGAGTCAAGAGCCGCGCTCTATACCACTAGACCACAAAGGCGTCAGTTGTAGAGTTATGTATAGAAAAGTACAGTTCCAAAGTCAATTGTAGAGTCATGTGTAGAATGTAGAGTGTACGCCCACATAATTGTTTTGCGAAAATATTTTAATTCTGTTAGAACTTTTTCTTACAGAAAAAGTCTATAGTAAAGTAATATTTTCGCATCAAAAGGCATTATCTAAATTAGTTTTAACTTAAATTTGAACGAAGAAGTCTGTCTACTGTCTACTGTCTCTAGTTTCTACAGTCTTTATAACAGTCGTAGTCCGTAGAGCCCTCGTTGCTTTGCGAAAAATTTAATGATGAACTAATGATTACCAAAACTAAAATCTAAACAGCAAGGTGCAGTGGCACTAAAATTTCATATAAGATGCCAAAATTTCTTTGTGTGTCTCGTTTTGTCTATAATTTCGCACTCAATATAATTTCTGTAAGCTATGAACACGAGGCTGGGAAAAAATAGTTTACTAAAGCATGAAATACACGGTCGCCAACGGTGGTTGACGACCACGCAAAATCTATAATGAAAAACTGGTTGACAACACGTTCGCAACCGTGTGGCTGGCAACGCGCATACTATTTTTTAACAGAGTTCCCAAAAGGTACTGGCTAAGTACTATGTCAAGTATCTCAGTTCTGGGCTGGTACCGACTTCAAACGAATGAAAATTGAGTACAGAATTCGTTGAGATTTAGTCGAATTTTAAAAAGGCACTAATGAAGAATAAGAATTATTTCAAACTTTTTAGCTCATTTACGAATATTGTTTTTTCAAATTGGAAGTCGGGTTCAATTTTTTGTTAAAAAATAATAATTGCTGTTGACGACCGCCGTTGACGACCGTGTATTTCATACTTTACTCGCTTTGCAAAAACACGTTTTGTTTGTGTTAAATGTACTTAGGCAGTAGGCTTAATTCAAAGTTATTTTTCAAGAATTTTGCACACGGAGGCTGTTAAAATAAAGAGGCTGACTGCGATATTCCTAACCAACGCCACCACAACTTGTACTCTTTGGGCCATCATGCCGTTGTTCGACTCGGCGGAAGTTAGACATTTCCCATTCAAAATTTGGTAAGCAAATTTCCAACAACACGAAGAAATTAACTTGGCATCCGCTTCCGGAGTTTTCTTTGAACTAGAGGTAGACGCAAGATATTGTGTTATGCCCAAGTAATTATTTTTTTCTATTTTGAAATTATTTTCCGTGCCTTTTGAGGCCCAGGCCAAGTGATGACGAAAATTGAAACTAATATTATGGATCTCTAATCTCTATTAATATTTGCCTTAGCCATTTAGCTTTAAACCTTAAAAAACCTTTAAAAAAATTTAAGCTAGGTTTTACTATCTAGGATGCCCGTCGAGACGCAGAAGTCACCGTATTACGAAGTGGGGTACTTTTACCAAGTGTCGTCAATTTACATAAGCGCTTTCCTGTTCTTCGCGGTGGACAGCACGACGTTGTCAATGATTATATTCGGACGGGCGCAGCTGAAGATTGTCATCGATAAAATAAAACAGGTAAATTACTATTTTTAACAATAGGATATGCGTTACGCATTCCTGACAACTTGGGGGAAAGGCCGCCTGGATATGTGGGACTTCCCGGGTGCTTCGGTACGGAGCTCCCGGGTCCACCCACTAAAATAATATACAATAGGGTAGACTGGGTATGGTTGTGACAATTTTGGTTTGGAGGGCAATAATTTTACAGCTAGCCAGGAAATTTTTATCACAAACCATAGTTTACTTATTTGTCTACATGAAAATACCAAAACATCATGCCAAAATATAATGTATTAGTCATGGAATCTTTAAAAGAAAGAGGGAAATTGTCACAATTGACCATAACAACCCAAGGACGGTTGTGACAGTGGTTGGGATCGGTAGTGACTGACATCTACAAAAAAAATGTTTTATTATTTATATGATTTTTATTTCAATAAAAATATCTCATAAAACTTCATAATTCTATTCTAAACATATTCATCTAGCTTATCAAAACATAGTCTATTTCTAAACATATTTATCAACCAAAACAACGACATCCGATTCATTTGATGAATTTCTCTGTTCTCTGTAAATAAGTCCTACATTTGACTTCTTCGTAAGTATTTTCATATTGATTGATAATAACCTGCGCTCGTTTGGTCTCCTGCAAGCGTTTTTAGGACATCTATGAAAAAATATAGGATAAATGTATGTCACAACCGTACCCATAAGATTTGTCACAACCGTACCCAACACAGAATTTCAATTTTCAAATTAGCGCGAGCGCCACGAATCGGCTAAACGATTTACGTAAAAAATAATCACTTGTAGTTTACTACTAATGATCAACTTATAACAAGAAAACAAACGACAGGCTATTTGTATACAAAAAATAGTAAACATTGAAATAAATCAAGCAAAAAAACCTACTTTTGACTGTTAAAAAGCAATGTGGGCCCCTGAAAACGTTATCGTCAAGTGCTGGCAAAAGCAATGCTAGGAGAAGCAATCAGACTTGCAAGACGCCTCTTTCTCTCTTAGCACCCATCCCCATATTCCGTATAACCGTACCCTGGCACAAACGTACCCAGTCTCCCCTACCTTCCCGTTATTTATAAATTATTAGTAACCATCGCACATAAGATTAAAAAAAAATATCTCTGAGTGCGACCGTTCAAGAAGTAACTGACAACATAACATTGTAAGCGCAACGTGGGAAAGTATAAAGTGGGAGAGCCATGCTTCAGCACGAACTAACTAACCGAACGAACGGCCTAACCGCATTACCATGACGACCAGCAGTGTGAAATAATTAGGTTGCAAGGGTATAAGGAGGACCAGAAACACACTTGTGGTTCTGGTCACCTCCAGACACGAGTGTAATTCTGTCTACACACAAAAGCCGCCGGCCCGGCGGCATAACCCACCGGGCAAGGCCGGCGGCCTCATTTTGAAACAAGCTTTGTCAAAATTGTTTCAAAATGAGGCCGCCGGCCGCAACCCGGCGGGTGCTTTGGCGTGTAGACAGCTTGAAGGTGCCGGTTGGCAGCGGGCGACATGAAGCAACCGCAGACGACGTGTCGCAGCGACACTACAGAACTGGTTTGTATGTAATATGTATTTCTCTGAAATACTCTCCGTAGCTAGCGACCCGAAGCTAGCGACACTTATTCATAGAAATACATTATAGAAACCCGTAATGTCGCGACGACACGTCCTCTGCTGCCGCTTCATGTAGCCGGCTTCCAACTGGTACCTTTACTTTCTGTCGTTGCAAGTGTCCGAGGGCAGCTCGTATCGCTTAAACGCCTTAAAGCTTATAAACAATCCAAATGCTTATTCCTAATCCATTAAAATAATGTTTTTTGTAGTTGCAAAGTATACCAATAGTCGATAAATCACAAGAAAAACAAGAGAAGTGGTTATGCAATAATAAATTAATTAACGAATGCATATGCCAGCATCAGCTCGTTATAAGGTAAGCGATTTGTGATATATTCGTTAGAAGGCACGAGATCTATTCGCCAGCAGCCCAGCATGAATTGACACAACCAAAAACGTAAAAACGCCTGGCATTGTTTACGGGTAATCTAGAATTTTAAACTCCTCTGGTTTGCCACCACGAGCCACGACAAACCATGTCGTGGTGGCTCGTTACTCACTTTGGTAATTCATTCCTACATAATGTTTCAGGTTCATTAAAATATTGGAGGACACATATCACGCCAACATATTTTTCCAACTCTGCGGATCTGTTATGATAATCTGCATCATCGGGCTCCGCATAACCATTGTAAGAACTTAATTTTTTTTTTTATACTAACTTTGGCCCACCACACATTCCCACCACTGTATCTCCTATGTCGCCAGGATCGACAGCGGTATCTAACCACGAAAACCCTTTGATATGGAGCTCGAGGGGCATCCTAAAGCTGTCTTCGGGCAACATACTTAAGAACTTTAATTGCTTATTTCCAAAAGTTTCCAGAGTCTTCTGAAATCTCATGCCAAGGGCGGATCCACGGGCGGGGGGGGGTCATGGGGGTGAGGGGTCATGCCCCCCCCTGGGTTGGGTCCATGTCCATTCTCCACGTCCATAAAACGTACCCATTGAAGTAGATTGAAGTGATAACGCGTTTCGGGAGAAGACGTAAAAGAAAAATTGATTTTGTTATATATTAATATTGTTACGTGCTAAGGTTCAAGGATTCGGAGAGAAAGACCTGGTGACTCAACAATTCCGGTTTGCATAAACACGTAAACAACCGTGGGAAAATTCGAGCATGTACGCGTACCTGCCTAAGTGTAAACAAAAACATACAACTAGCGGCATCTGGTATTGAATAGAGGATTTACGCTGTCTGTGTATCCACGATAGTTTCGCTGGGTTGCCGCTAGATGACACTACGTGTCCGCATTCGTAACAATATTAAACTTGTAGGTATCTATTATAATCAAAATTTAATTATAAGTTCTTGTGTCTTGACCACGACTATGTGACACCCCCCCCCCCTGGCTCCAAAGCTGGATCCGCCCTTGTCTCATGCCCATTTACACTAACTAGCCCCTTATGTTAAGTGCCTCCTACTCCTAATGACCATCAAGGGTCTTCTCTTATGTTTCTATAAAGATTTCTAAGTTCTTAGTAGCCAAGCTGGAGTCAGGAGAACACTCAGCATTAGGGAGAGGTGAAAACGGAAATTAGTTTGATATTCTTTTAGGCTGAGCCAAGCGGCGTCCAATTCTACTCAATGATCACTTACATGGGGGCGATACTGTCGCAGCTGCTACTCTACTGCTGGTGCGGCCACGAACTTACTTCTACGGTATGCAGACTTCTTCGCAGTCTTGTATCATTTAGGCCGGTATAAATAGTCAGTACTCAAGATGCATCTCGGTCTCAAGACACGGTTCAGGCTCTGTGATTGGTTGGCTGTCAATATTTGGACCAATCATAGAGCCGAACCGCATCTTGAGACCGAGATGCATCTTGAGTACTGACTATTTATACCGGCTTAATTCAAACAGACTAAACTCAACACCTCCAAGTCAAACAACAACAAGAAAAGTCAACATTCTATCGCTTTTCTCTAGAGTGAAGAACTCCGCATGTGGTTGTACCAAAGTCCATGGCACGAGCAGGACGCCAAGTTTCGTCGTACTCTGATCATCGCACTGGAGCGGATGAAAAAGCCTATCATCTTCAAAGCCGGGCACTACATATCACTGTCACGACCTACCTTTGTCGCTGTAAGTATTATTTAATTAAGTAACAATTATGTTTCAAATTTATTTTTTAACCGAACTTTAGTCCAGCGGTCGGCAACACGCGACCCGCGGGCCGCGAACGCCTTACTTGCCTTACTTGCGGCCCGTGAATGTTTTGTGAATAAATTATGTGTATCAAAAATAATGTTTTCTAATACTGCCAGCAGTTATCGCCACTTAAGTACGTAGCTGTTTGTGTCATTTTTAATAAAAACTTATATTTCCTTTCAATACTTATATTGTGTAGGTATATTGAGCTTCTAGGGTAAAGGCGCTATATTGATAGTAATTTTACCGCAAGGGCAATTTTATACTTAATTTGTATGACTATAAAGTCGTGAATACGCTGCGGCCAGAAGCTATTGGCTCGCTCGGAAAACATGCGAAAAAACGTAATTTTGTTTATTTAAACAATAACTAGGAGCATTTAAGCAAAATGCTTCTATACGATTTTGGGTTGCAAAGGTGTCAATGTACAATATATCTATTCTCGTTTAAAAATAATCTTCAAATTTCGTATTTTTAAGGGGTCATTTTGATCGAGAAATGTATCGAGGCAAAATACATTAATCGTGTTTCTGGTTCTTCTCAAACCTAGATAAGGCTATGAAGATTTGTATATCTCATTACCAGATTTTTAACATTTCTGGGGATCCTATAGTATTACTTCAAAAAGGACGTTATTATCAATATAGCGCCTTAAGGCGCTATATTGATAATAATACGAGTATGAGGTCTGCGGCCCGCCTTTAGTTTGTTTTGTCACCTTGTGGCCCTTGCCTGCCAATAGGTTGCCGACCGCTGCTTTAGTCTACCTACTCTTTACCCAACCAGAATAATATAATAATTGTTGTTCCAGATTCTTCGATCGTCATACTCTTATTTTGCAGTATTAAATCAAGCTAATAACAAAGAAATGTAGCGAGGACATTAATTATGTTTGTCTATTAGTCTAATAACTAATGGATATAATAAGCCCCTGTAGAAGTTGTTACAAAGGACCCATTAGTTGTAGGTAATGGTTGTATATTATATCAACCGATGCTAATTGTGTACTAATCACAGCGTTGCCTAATCATAGTTTAGGGCGAAGTAAATTCCGTTAACAGCACGTTAATAGCTCCTAATGACAACGAATTTGATAAAGGTTTTAAAAATAATATTTTTATAATATTATCTACTAATTCAGCAAACATTGACGTCAAAATTACATTATTCTTACATGCAGAAAGACAATTATTTTGCTTACATATATTACATAAATTGCTTACAAACAAATAAATATATTGAATAATCGGCCAAGTGCGAGTCGGACTCGCGCACGAAGGGTTCCGTACCGTACCGTTCACATGACAAGAAACTAATTTAAAAAGAAAGACCGCATTAAGAATGCTCCAACCGGAGAATTAGCAGGTCGGATGTCTGTCAGTATGAATATCGACGTTAATAACATTAAAATAAGATTCATATTAGCGCGCCTTGTAGAGTGGCGGTTACGATGCTCGCCGCGTTCTTGATATGGCGAAAATTTGAGAAATTTTCTTATTTTTCTTATAACTGGAAAAGTTGTTTATTTTTATATAAAATTTTTAGCGGACTTTATAGAGGACTAAATAAGCAACAATTTTTTTGTACTTATATATTTTATTTTCCTCAGTTCAGTGTATTTAGATATTAGGGTACCTAATCAGACCCCATTTTTTTCATATTTTGCGATTATTGTGATGGTTAAAACGTATTTTATGTGAAAATTTTGTACGTGGCTATAGAATTTTTATGGTACAGTCGTGGAGATGAATATATTATCTTTCATTTGAAACCAAAATATCCTCGCAGTTTGACTCCTAATTTTTAATAGGGTACCGGAAAATCGCTGATATTTGTAATAGCGTCCTTAAACACGTTGGTATCGAAATAAAATAAAGACAATTTCACAAATAATCGTTTATTCATAGATAAACCGTGTATCACATTAGGTGTTTATTAACGACATTAGGCGCAATGTGCTTATTCTTACGAAAAATTATGAAAAAATACACATTTTATTATTCAACACACGACTACACTTAATGTAGCTATTGACAGTAAATTCGTGCAATCATTAAGAAGCATAACGCGATGCATCAACACAACCGTTGTTAGTAATTATTTCGCTTGCAGTCGATATTTATTTAAATGCAATCGCAGTAATTAGAATTATAACTTTTATTTTAGAATTGCAAAAGATATGATACAACTTACGAATAATAAATACTTTTATTATTCGTAGGATACAATAAATCAAGAAAATAACAATTGAAATGAGATTTTTGTATTCAGTATGACACTTATTACATATATTAATTACATAATGGATTAATATTTAATGTATATCAAGGCAAAGTTTTTAATTAGCAGTCTGTTGCGTTTTTTTATTAATAAAACATTCTGATATGCAGCATTTGATTAAAATTTAACAAAATTCATTTAGCATTAATTTAACTCAACCGAGTGTAAATGAGATACTCATTGTTTTAGCATTTTTCTGTTACGGATTCACGCTCCTTAAATATATATTGTAAATGTGTGCCAGGGTTATGTAAAGAACAAATAATAATTAATATGTAAACGCTCCCTTTTAATATACGTTTTTAAAATAGTTGATGTTAAAAAAAACCGGCTAACAATGTGCGTGCGTTTACGTACGCAGGTCGCAGTGCCTAACACGCAACGCACGGTGCGGGCGCATAATTGATTTGAAACTATATTTCTTATTGAGACTTTAGCACTTCATTTACATAACTCGGCACAATGAAATATTATATTATTTATTTACATATCACGTTGGCAACAAAATAAGGCAATAACTTGTGTATCACTATCACAGCGCTGCAGAAAATGTCTGCCTTATTTTTTAATCGCCAAAAAGCTTGTACAGCCTCTTTAAATTAGTACTCAATAATTTTTATTAAACAAAATTTTTATGTAAAGTAATAAAAATTCGAGGGTATATCACTTAATTTTATTTTTTGTCTTGTATCATTTCAAATTTTAAAAATATTCTTGGTCATCATATATTTTTATCGTCTTGCCTGCAATATAGGTACTTGTAATAACGGATACTGAATAATGCCTACAGGCTACATCTCTAAATTATTCTAAGCCCTAAGGTATAGAGATTGGCTATAAAAATCGCAAAGTATAAAAAACCACAACCAACTTATTGTTCGGTTAAGCTTGAAAATATTTTAACGGTAATGTTGAACTTAATGCGGCAAGTTGATCGTCGATTATAATTATTATTTAGTTGTTGCGTAAAATGAATGGCAGAGAAAGCTGTAATAATAATAATAATAATAATAATAATAAATAATAATCATAATCGTAGTTGAACAAAAAAAAACCGTAGAAAAGCGGCTAATGTTCGTTAAATATTGTCTTATTTAGATGAGTAATTTTATTAATTGGAAGCTTGTTAACATTAGTATGTCTTTAAGTTTCAAACATAAGATTGAACGAATTTTTAAAAAATAGGACCTTAAATTTCTAAAAACCAGAATTGAAAGCAAGCAAAAGTGTTGAAGGCAGAAAACTATTGTATTTTACGACGTACGACTTAAACGCGTAGGTACTACATTTACTATCTAATCAAATAGACATGCCACGCAATATTAAGAATTGTTCATAGGTCAGTCAAAGCAACAGCTTCACTTAATATTCTTTTTATATTTTACAAAACTTAAATGATTGGCAAATGCTATACATACAATAGGCATGATGACAATTTTTTTTTCTTATTGGTAATTATTATTGAAAGACCCTTAAGAATAGAAACATCGGTGAAAGAATGACTTTGATAGCTTAAAAATTCAAACATCTCATAAAATAGACCTGCCCGAAACGCTCCATAATAATGCTACTCGATTTTGACGTCACATTAGAGTTGTTTGTAGGCATCAGTGTCACGGGAAATTTTTGTTCGATAGCTATAATATTAATTATTGCGTTTATGAAAGTGGTTTCATAAGTTCAAAAGTTGCTTTAAATTACATAAGTTATCGAATGGTACACCAATATTATGAAATTTTATCGAAAAAAAATTCGACTTGAATATCCAACTTTGAAGGCGCATAACAAAAAAAAATACAAAAGCTATCAAGCTGAAATTTTGGAAACACTTATTTTTAACCGTTATTTCTTTATTTTAATAACGAAATTTGCTAATCTTTGACCTTGTCATCATCCCTATTGAGATCGATTTAACGTATGCACGCCAAGAAGCACGCAGCGATTGCGTCGCGACGCCATTGCTTTGCAAACGTTTTATGACTTTTAAGGATTATAAGGACTACTGCGACTTCAATAACTTTAAGTGACTTCTCATTAAATTACGTAGCATGTCCGTTATTTTACAAAGATACACGACTACTACGAACGAAGCATTTGTAAAAATATAATCTACCCAGTACCCACTGCGCAACATCTACGTCACTCGCACGCTACTCCGTAATGAATTTTTAAATCTACATGGTTTATCTGATTTATAAAATATTATTTGGCTAGTGATTTTCATTATTATAAATGTTTCATCTAGTATACATTACTGGTAGGCTAAATTTGTTATCTATGGAAGATTTACAGATTTTTGTACGAAACGGAACTAATAGATATCAACTAAATTGTGATTTAAAGTGTTTTATAACTAAATTAATGTGAATTTAAAATTAGTAGATACTAGTAAAGATAATAATTATTTGTCTTTACTAGTACCTACTAATTTCAAATTCACATTAATTTAGTTACTCATGTATATGCCAATTAGCATGGCATAATTTTAGTTTTTATAAAAAGAATAAAATTATGATAATAAATTTGTTTTCTCGGCGTGTGCGCCGGTGAAAATATTTTTTTAACGAATTTAAACCAAAATCACAATACCCATATAAAATATTATGATCGTAATTAATAAAGATGGAGAATTATCGACTCTTGAAATAAGAGCTTATAAAACAACTTGTATATTATATAACAAGGACAAAATAAATGTATTCAACAGAAAGCAAAATTCTATAATTAAAATGAAAAAGAAAAATTTATTCTATGTTATAAATACATAATATTACAAAAGCTAATGTCGGTATTTTAAAAGATGACTTCATAATAATAATACATAATTTTAGATGAGTTATCACATGTCTTATTATACTGCTTCATACGATATAGAAACAAACATAATACATATTTGGTTCTTATTTTGAGCGGTTGTTTTGCTTTCTGCTAAATGGAAGCTACTACCCGTTACAAATGTCTTTATATCACTACACTACAATAAATTACATAGCTACAGAACGGCACAATACAATTACTTTCTAGTTAACAAAATATCAACAAAAATAACACAATAGGTACACATAGGTTTAAATACATTAAAATCATCAGAAGACACGGCGATATAATATGAACCAAATAGCAAAACAAAATGTGTTGTTTCTTCTGATGATAAATATGGCATAAGTTTTCGTACACAATATTAAAGAATTTTAAATCAAATACATAATCGACCTATCTCAAACAATCTTATAAGACATGTATTACAAATTACTTGTTTAATAAAAATTTCAAATAAAGTCTTTTACGATATTAATCAAAATCTATTTTATACTGCGTGACTGGTGAGACATGTTCAATACTCGAGGACGTGATATTTGGCTATTATATTAGTTGGAAAAAAATAATATAAAAAATAATATCAATTGATCACTGTCTGAGTAAATGTAGCTTAAAGTTATATAATTATTTACCCAACGCATGGACACCGCGAGCGGGAGGGGTAGTTGTGTGGTGTTTCTTTGGTAGCGCACGCCTCTGCACCGGCCGCATAGTATGCCTACTTGCCTAGCCGCGTAATTTACTTAGTATCCATGATTCATTTATTTTTGGGAAATTCGTAAAAAAATTAAGAAGCTAATTTTATTACATAATTATAATGAGAATCAAGTACAGAGTACTCTCCTTAAGTATTGGTAATGTCTCACCAGTCATGTTGTAAATACATATTTTCAAAATCGCTAAAATGTCATAAATAAATGCATAAAGTATTGTTATTACCTATTACATATTGCTGATAAAATTTAAAAATGCATAAAATTACAAAGTAAAAACAATAAATTTAATTATACTACTAATCAAACTGCAATATATTCATACATCCCATTAAAACATAGACTAACTACATATAAAAAGTTCAAACACATTTTGTACAACAAATATTTTGTATTCGGGATAAGTGTTTTAACTCGTTTCGATAAAATATTAAAATTATCGAGCAGAAAACGTGCAATTGTTTGATTCATTTTCTTGGTAAAGTTTGGAGGAAATAGCTGTCAAACATTTGTAAATAAGTTTGAATCGCTACTTTTTAAGCAAATTCGAAAGGCCATCGGATTTCGAGTCGTATTACTTTAATCATAAGGATGGTAATCAAATGGAATCATCTTGGACGGGTCGAAAACGTCACACGTTTCGAGAAGCGATGTGCAAGCGCCTTAGGTGTAAACATCGAAAGCTGAACCCTCGCCGCACGGGGCCAAGGGCAGGAGATCAACCAGTTACTGGTACGCGGCGAATACTCGACTAAGGTTAACCTGATTACTTTGACTAGAACGGTTATAACTCGCTTATACATCGAAATCTTATATTACATAGGAAAATACTTTAAAATTTTTGAAGTGAAGATTTTAAGTTCCAATCGAATACTTCAGTTGGTTTAGTCGACTTACTTCACTCGCTCCTCATAAGATCTAATAAGTGAAAACGAGAGCTCGTCGAAAACATGTCAAGAAATAGTATATTTATGATAGGTTTAGATTTGAGCGTTACAACAATATATGAGTTCAAAAAGTCACGTCCGCCTCGCTCCATCCCTCTTAACCATAATGACTCACCGTCCGTATTGTAATATTGTACCAAAACCAATACCTGAAACAAAACAGTACATGATATAAGTATCTTATCCAAAGTAATTGTTATATTTTTTTGGAAAACATGACCTATACATTGTGTAACAAAACAGAGTGATAATAGTTTAGTGTGTGTATGGGGCGGTTGATCATACCAATCACAAAAAATGGGCCAAGTGCGAGTGGGACTCGCGCACGAAGGGTTCCGTACCGTTATAGAGCAAAAATAGGCCAAAAATTGTGTTTTTTGTATGGGAGCCCCCCTTAAATTCTTATTTTATTTTATTATTATTCTTAAATATTGAAGTAGACATATAATTAAGGCCTTTGTGAAAATATCAAGTGCCTACCTGTTGCCATTATTGATATCGAGCAGAAAAGACCAAAAAATCACGTTTGTTGTATGGGAGCCCTCTTTAAATATTAACTTTATTTTGTGTTTAGTATTTGTTGTTATAGCGGCAACAGATATACACAATCTGTGAAAATTTCAGAACTCTAGCTATAGCGGTTCTTGAGATACAGCCTGGAGACAGACAAACGGACAGACGGACAGACAACGAAGTCTCATGAATAGGGTCCCGTTTTCACCCTTTGGGTACGGAACTCTAAAACATGGTGTCTATCTAATGGCTGTGTCTATGTTTCTAAGGCGTATGAGCGATGCGTGCACCGCGTGCGTGCCGCGAGTACGCTGCATAAGCGTTGCGCTCGCGGCGCGCACGTGCAGTTCTCTCGCTCACACACGCCCGACGAACGTGTACGCCTAATGTGGGGGACGCAAATACGTTTGTGTTAATTAGCATAACAAATACCTGTATGATACTCAAACTCCTAGTTCGCCGTACTGCACCGACCACTTCTCGTACGCGACGAGACTGTGCGGCGACACGGACGGTCGGATCCGTTTCAACGCCTCTATGAAGTCCTGGAACGTGATACTCCGCACCAACGACAAGTCCAAACACTTCACCTCCTCGGGATCTAGTTCTGTAAAAAAAGAGATTCAAAACCTTAATTGAAAAGTACGTCACGGGAGTATTTATGTATGTACAAAATCATGTACACATAACTAAAAAATAAAAATCGATTATCGCGCCTAGATAAGATCCACAGTTTCATTGATTATTGATACAATAGTGCTTGGTTATCTTAGATTTTTCTTTAAGGAAATGACAGGCGATGTCAGAAAAACAATAGCGAAATTGATCATACTGTATATAAATCAGTTAATAGATGCTCTGTTATGACAGATTTTTGATAAGCCAATTTATCTGACAGATGGAGTATCTGTCAGATAAATTGTGGATAGCCTAGCCAGCACATATCAGGAAGTGGTGAAACAGGCCCTACTGAGTCTACTCTCTACATACCCCGTATCGGTCCCAGCGCGGCGTCTCGACACAGCGCGGTGAGGTCGCTGCCGGAGTAGCCGTCGGTGAGCGCGGCGAGGCGGGCCAGCTCGTCGTCCGCGAGCGCGCACGCCGCCGCCCCGCGCGCCAGCACGCGCCGCAGCAGCGCCGCCCGCGTGCGCTCGTCCGGCAGCGCCACGTACACGCGCTTCGGGAAGCGCCTGCAAATGTCAATTTACGTATTAAGAATTACTGTGTCAAAAATAGTTAGTAAAGAAATTCTCTGGTGATTTATATTAGGGCAATGTGAATAAGTGTGAAGAAGTCTTGATAAACCACAAATTTTAGTTTTCTTTAGGTGGCTTTCCGACCCTCGCGGGAAGCGATCGCGACCGATAAAAATTTAAATAAAATGCCACTTTATGATATAAGCTATAGGGTCTGTAGATAATGAAACCTATAGCCTATTTCATAAAGTATTTCATTTTATTTGAAGTTTTGTTGGTCGCAGCCCCGTGGCGCGAGGAAGCCACATTAAGATTCGGATTAGATCATTGTCAAATTCCTCATTGTGAATTAGCAGCCTAGTAAATTCAAGCCTACAATGGCGTACAAACAGCTCGGTCGGGAAGAGTGTAACCTGAGCGCGGCCTCGTCGAGCTCGTGCGGGCGGTTGGTGGCGGCCATGACGAGCAGGCGGTCGGCGCCGGCGGCGGGCAGCCCGTCGAACTCCACCAGGAACTCCGTCTTCAGCCGCCGCGACGCCTCGTGCTCGCTGCTCGACCGCTCGCACAGCAGCGAGTCCACCTCGTCCACGAATATTATCGACGGCTGCAACGATACATCCACATTAAGGGCCTGTATCACCACTTCCTGATAAGTTCCGGATAGGCTATCCGTAACTTATATAATATGACAGATAGAGTATGAGTTATCTATCAGATAAATTGTGGATAGCCTATCTGGCACTTATCAGGAAGTGGTAAAACAGGCCCTAAATAAACAAAATTGTATCATCAGCATTTGACACGATTTTAGTAATCGTTAGCAATAAGTTCAATTCGCATTCGGTCATCAAACATTCCGCGCGTACTCGTATCATTCTATCAGCCGATCAATAAACAACTTTAGAATCAAAAACGGACTTTCTCTCGATCTCTATCAAATCAATATCAAACTATCATAAAACGATTGTGCGCGCCGTACATGAATAAACAATAAAATAACAAAATAACTGAAAGTGTGACTAAAGTTCTATGGACGAGCAATTAGAAATTCGTCCATTGACCATAGCTCGAAACGCGTGGTCTTTTTTAACATGCAAATGAAAATATTGTTATACTGTTGTCACGAGTGTGTAATATTGGCGTGGCAATCTACCTAGTACTACTAGAGCACTTCGCGACCAAACAACAACCAATTATTATTCTTATGTTTGATAATATCAAAATCTTTTTTGGTAAAGAGTTAAAGATGTTCTTCGAAAGAAGCAGACATTACAGCCCGTTTCACCTCATCCTGATAAGTGCTGGATGGGCTATCCACAACTTATCTGACAGATGAAGTATGGAGTATCTGTCACATGAGTTGTGGATAGTCTATCCGGAATTTATCAGCAGGTGGTGAAACATCCCCTAAGTGAATTAAACATAATATAAGCCTCACCTGTAATTCTCTAGCGACTTGAAACAGCGCTCGCACCATCTTCTCTCCGTCGCCGACGTACTTGCTGGTGAGCGTCGCCGCCGATATTGAAAAGAACGTCGCCGAGCACTCCGCCGCCGCGCACCGTGCTAGCAGCGTTTTGCCTATAACACAGATCAACTACATGCAAATATAAATCTTTAAGGCTTCAGTTTCTAAATCAGCGGGCAGCGGGGCGGAAGCGGCGGCGGCGCGTCGCGGGAGCAGCGCGTTTCAATGGACTGGGATGGATTTATATGGACAGGCCTCTAAAGCAGCCGCGCCCGCGCGCGGCGCGCGCCGCTCGCCGCGATGCGGGCTTATATCCATATAAATCTATACATTGGAACGAACCGCTCCCGCGCCGCCGTCGCTCCCGCCCCGCTGCCCGCTGATTACGAGACTGAAACCTACGTGAACATGTGAAACTTTTAAATGTCAAATAGCATCGAATTTCCGATTTCTAGTTTTGGCGTCGAAATTATCCGACACTTGAATAAAATCCTTCGTAGAAGAGATTTCTTGCTACATCTAAAAATCAAAGATAACAGGTTTTTATTTTCGTACATACTGACCATTTCCTGGTGGTCCAAACAGCAGTAGGCCCCGAGCTGGCGATCTCAGGCCGGTAAACAGTTCTGGCCTTAGAGAGGGCAGTACCACCATCTCCTGTAACGCTTGTTTTGCTGACTGGAAAGAGGAATAATAAAAAAAATTAAACGTTCATAGTTTTGAAGAAAATGAAAAGAACATAAAACAGACTACTTAAATATCTCCTAACAGGAGACTAATTTAACAATGCTGATGGTTGAAAAGTTAAATAATTCTTTAAGTACTAAAGTCGCATGATTGCTTGAACTTGACATTTAAACTTTCCTTGCCCTTATTCAAAAGTTAATATAAAAGTGTCAATGTTACTGTTGTTTAAATTTTAACGTATTTGATTACAATTAATTGACCCCCGCCGTGATTGTGTGACCATATGGTCAGTTTTCGTGTTATGTGCTCATTAAGATAAAGATCATAATAAATTAAGGTAACGTTTGGTATTTTATTGTTTACACATTTATTCCCAATGTAAAATGTACGTACTTATATGGTGATATTACATGAACCTTTGCTTTACTTGTTATGGCAAGGTCTTAGAAGCAAGCTACAAATGCTACAATGTGAAATATTATCCTTAAACATACTAACTTACCTTACTAACATAAAGGCCCACATTATAAATACGTTGTAGTATTACTATGTTTTGTCCTTACCTGATTTTCTGACTTAACAGATCTTTTTACTAGTAAGGGGCTCACCTCTCAATTAAGCTAGATTTCCATGGTTTTTAGATCTGTACTGTTACGACGGACAGTAGTAGCGCTCGATAAGGCTTTAAATGAACGTGGTGTCAAAATATGGAACTAACGCTGCCATCATACAAAAACGCCATTTTGACAGTTCTTTACCAGCAGCGCCCCGTCCACGTTCATTTAAAGATTTGTAGCAGATGTAGCACTTTAAGTAAGATCTTAGACTAGAGACTACAAAGAATAATTATGAAAGCATCTCACCTCCTGTCCCGCAATATCATCCCAGTGCACCTTGGGCCCGCCCTCGACGATTTCGTCTAGTATAAGCTGGACCAGCTTGGGGTCGACGCCGCGTACCGAGAGCGTGGGCTGCGGGGTCCTGCTGCGGGTGGGCGTGCCGCGCTGCGAGCCCCCGCCCACCGCGCGCCGCACCGGCGATCCGTTCACCGGCACCTGATACGCGTTCTGATTGTAGGATGATAATGATGATGTTAGTTGGGTTAATGAGTATGAATAATTATGATGCACGTGACGACCACAATATAAATCTATACATAATATAATAAAACTGTAGAAATGTGAATTCTGTACATTAAAGATATTCAAAAAATAATAAGCAGGGGGTGTTACTATATCGCTATAGAAGCCAAAACTGTGGTTAGTTTTTTTTCTGTCTGTCTGTATGTTTGTTCCACTATCACACGAAAACTACTGATCCGATTTGCATACGGTTTTCGCAGATATAATATTTGCCTTCTTCCAACTCAACATCTGGTGTATACATTTTCCCCCCCACCCCTCTAAGAGGACCCAAAAGGGGGTCAGATTTTGTATTAAATTTTTTCTTTACTATATTATCACAGAATACATATTAGTACAAGTAACTATATCGGCTGAATAGGGCACACGCATACATAAGCGTGACTTCATACCAGACCTCCCGAAGTAAGTACACACACATGATAATAATCTCTCATTTAGTCAAAACTTTATGTAGCAAAACTATAATGAAGTAAATATATATAGCATTAAAAAACTTGTCCCTGTTTTGGGAGAGTGTCGCTTGTTGGACACGGCTCAATTATTACTTTACTGTATAGTATTTACATTGTGCTCATACAGTAGCGTTACAAAGGTCACACATAATTTAGCGTTAAACGTTAAATTCGCACTCTGCAACAGATAGAGTCATCTCTAAACGTTTTAAACCTTGTCAATGTCACAGAATATATAATAGTACTCCGTATCAATGTGTAGAGAATTTGTTTGCAAAACACAGACAACATAGTAAGCAAATTAAAATATTATTTATATAATTAACGATCATTTTATAGAATAATATAATATTATGTAATTAGTTAATTACACAGGTGTATTATTTAAAGGTCATTTACCTCGTGTTTAAGGTAAACAATCAATATTTTTAACAGGATTTTCCTTTAATTTCCTGTGTATTTTTCACAGAAAAATATGGAAAGATCAAGGTCTATACGTCTACACCTACTTAATATACTTATTGTACGGTTTGGGTCAATTTTGTTTCGCTGACAGCTTTAAATATTATGTAAGCCTAAATTGTATTTCTAGAAACACGTTTCTAGGTCAACCATCAAGATTTACGTTTGGGCGCACTCAAAAATTTAAATTAAATTTGGCCTTTTTATTCGTACCTAATTATTACTGTTTTCTGGGAAAAACGTTTTGGGAGCCGTGAGAGTTATTGTGAAGTAGATGTTGAGGTTTAATATTTTTGTGGTAAAAAATTAATATTTTAATGTTATGAGGTCTGGAGATAATTATAATAATATTACAATACTAATTAATAAGAGTCTGTTATGATAATGGGTGTCAGCAATCCAGGCAGTTTACAGTTAATAATGGGCGGTAATCTCTTGCCCAGTTTGCCCTATTAACAAAAACATTACTCCTCGATTACACTATCCCTGTTGCTTACTTTGCCTGAGACGTTTCAAAAGCTGCTTGACAGACAGTTGCAACACGGATTAGCGTAAGTCTTGAGTACTCTGGACTCTGGAGTAAGACTACAGCTTAGAATAAATTGCAATAACAGACAAAGAGCAGAAGAGTTATCTAGGTCTGGAACTATACGTGCCGCAATTCCGGAGTTACGGGAAAATTATCTGCACTGACATAGGAACTCAGCACTGACACAAATCACAATAGAGCTGCTGTGAATTTCCTCACAAATAAGATATTATAAGATATAGTCTCAGCCTTAGATTACTCGTACTTTTTTTAAAATAAATTCATAATCAGATGGCGGAACTAGTAACTACCTAATTTCGTGGGGTTGTGTCTATAGCTCAGCTACGGAGTACTATTATTTATTCTGTGGCTCAGCCGACAGATCGCGGCGACATTGACCTGACGCGACTACATTACGTAAAGGCAAGACCGCGCTAACGCGACACTTCAACGTTCCAATTTCCATAGACGTTTTGTGTCGCGTAGCTCCGCGGCCGCGTAGTGCGGCTTCATTCGAATACGATTTTCTACAAAGAATATTCGTCCGTAAGAGCCAGTCCACACGGCGCGTTGCGTCAGCGTTGCGTCGACGCAGCGCTGCCGTTTGACGCATAGCCGGCCACACAAGCGCTGTGTCATCGCAGCGTTATTTCGAAGCAGTCAACGTCCCGCTTCGTCTCGGGGATGCTATCCGTCATGTGTCGTTGCGACGACGCAGCGCGCCGTGTGAATACCTTGGTAATTTGTATACAATATATAAAACAACGCAATGGCAGCGCAGCGTCGACGCAACGCGCCGTGTGGACTGGCTCTAAAGTGTCGCTCCGCTATAGCGTATGTCGCCTAGTGCGGTATCTCTTTTAGTCCGCCATCTGCCTATGAACCTTGGCCTTCTCTAATGTCACATGCTTACCGACAGCTGTCTCTTCACAGCGGGCGGGGTGGAGGCGGGTTTGACGGGATACCGGCTATAGGTGCTGGAGCTGTTGGGCTGCGACGCCGACCGGCCCATAGATCGCGGCAACGTCTGCGACTTCATCAGCGGCCCCCCCGCGCCGCCCGCCACCCGCCGACCTGCCGTCAGCTTGCGACCCGCCACTGAAAATTTTTACCAATGTAGTATGAAAAAATACCAAATGTGACTGGGACCATAATACAATAAATGTTAGTAGACCAAACCTTGATATTTCTTACTACCTTACTTAAATGTGTTTCTGATGGATCTACATTGCGAAGAACGTGCTTTTGAGAACCAATAGAATCGCTTCACTTGAATAACCTTGCAGAGCGCAGCGATTTTATAGGAGTATAGGACCTTAAAAAGATATTTCTCGCAACGCACCTCCGGTGGAATCGCAGCTTTAGTAAAAGATGGCAAAGCAAAAAATTATACTTTAGTTGACAAAATACCTCGCAAAACCTTTGCAGCTGCCCCCCAAATGGTTTTAGTTCCAGCTAGGGCATCTAGTCAACAAGATTTCTTTATCGCTTCTTTATATTTAGAATCACCGATCGAACGTCAACTTTATATTATCGAACGCTCACGTCAATTTCATACATCTTGATCAACAATTCTATAAAGAAACGACAAGGAAAACGTATTGGCTAAAGACAGGTCCTTTGGTCAAGACGTTTTCTTTCTGTAAGCTGTCACCGCGTTATAATCTGAATTTCCAGTTCAATTATACATTATCAAAGTCGCACAGACACATAAGTTGTGGAATTAAGCTGGCTGTGTCGAAGTAGTCCACTTCGCCGCAAATCCGCTGTATGAGCATCGATGCTCGAGCGTGCTTATTGTTTCCCAATAATTGCGGTAACAAATAGCTATAAGCTACGTCTGAACACAACAGCTGCCAATAGTTCAGTTTATTATTCTGAATTAATACGACGGGTTTATTCGAATGGGTTGCGATAGTTAAGCTAAAATTAACACAGTTAATACCAAGTTAACGTAGGTATTTAATGATATTGAAAATTAATTTAAGTACAGCTTGGCAAAAAAGAGTCTGACGTGGTGACAGCTGGAACTAACATTTTTTATTTATGGCAACCTTACAGTACTTGTCAACAAATGAGTCAAGACCCAATCAACACCAGTACATTAGGTGTCAAAAGCCAAAAGCGTAGCGTAGGGTTGCCTACAATATAAGAAAAGCGCCCTCATTTAATCCAGACTCTTTTTTGCCAAGCTGTACGTATATAATCGCAAACTTCACATCGTCTGAGATGATGAGATGAGAAGAACGACTAAACAAAACTACGTGCAGATTGTGGGTAAAAAGGCAATAGATAGACTGTTTTGCTCTACAATTATTTTATCCTACTATTTCCAGGATATATTATGATGTTCGTCTAATCAAAATAAAAGTATTACTAAGAATTTTATAATGTCTCTTTCATAAAATATATTCACAAAAGCTAATAAGGTCATTAAGGTGACGCCATGTTAAAGTAAAAAACCGTGTTGGATGTGTTTGAGATTGCTTGTTTTCTATGCGAGGCTGGCCCGGCCTCTCATAGAAAACAAGCAATGGAACAGCAAAAAATTGAAAGGGCGTAGCGACAAAATGGTTTTTGTCGCGTAATTTAAAAACCATAAATACATTTCATAAAAGCTATGGACAAATTAAAGTGTATACTAGAACCAATTTATGTGCAAATTTTGGAAGCTTATATCACTCTCCTCTGTTGGCAAAATAGGAATCCCTTTTTAGGGTTCCGTAGCCAAAATGGCAAAAAAGGAACCCTTATAGATTCGTCATGTCTGTCTGTCTGTCTGTCTGTCTGTCTGTCTGTCTGTCTGTCTGTCTGTCTGTCTGTCTGTCCGTCCGTCCGTATGTCACAGCCACTTTTCTCCGAAACTATTAGAGCTATACTATTGAAACTTGGTAAGTAGATGTAGTCTGTGAACCGCATTAAGATTTTGATGCAAAAATGGAAAAAATATTAAAAATATTAGGGGTCCCCATAGGTACAACTGAAACAAAAAAAATTTTTTTTCATCTAACCTATGCGTGTGTGGTATCTATGGATAGGTCTCCAAAAATCATATTGAGGTTTCTCATATCATTTTTTTCTAACCTGAATAGTCTGCGAGAGAGACTCTTCCAAAGTGGAAAAATGTGTGTCCCCCCCCCTCTAATTTCTAAAGTAGAGGCATGATAATTCTAAAAAAAATATATGATGTATATTACTATAAAAACTACCAACGAAAATTGGTTTGAACGAGATCTAGCCAGTAGTTTTTTTTTATACGTCATAAATAGTAAACCTTAATGAAACAAAAAAAATTTTTTTTCATCTAACCTATGCGTGTGTGGTATCTATGGATAGGTCTCCAAAAATCATATTGAGGTTTCTCATATCATTTTTTTCTAACCTGAATAGTTTGCGAGAGAGACTCTTCCAAAGTGGAAAAATGTGTGTCCCCCCCCCTCTAATTTCTAAAGTAGAGGCATGATAATTCTAAAAAAAATATATGATGTATATTACTATAAAAACTACCAACGAAAATTGGTTTGAACGAGATCTAGACAGTAGTTTTTTTTATACGTCATAAATAGTAAACCTTAATCTAAATTTCATTAAATCGACTGAAATATAAAAATAAATCAAAAATAATATAATTTCATAAAAATTAACCTTATTGCTGCTGCGGAACCCTCCATGGGCGAGTCCAACTCGCACTTGGCCGCTTTTTTTACAGAGGTCTTTTTGATTGATTATTCTGTGTTATAAAAGTTGACCAATCGTGTTATGCTATAGGTAATTCAAAGACAAAGACATGATAAATACTGACAGTGAACTTTAATTTCTTAGCTTTAGTCATTGCTGAGAAAAATGGACATCGCTACAGCCAAATTATCAAGGCGTCACCTTAATGTAGGCCGCAGGTTGTTGTACGATTGGGTGATAAGATAGAGCTGATTTGAAATTCTAATCGTAATAATATTATTATGTCTGGTTAGAAAATATTATTATATATTTTGGACCCCCAGCACTCCTTATCATTGTTATTATACGCTTTTTATTAGCTTCACCTGTATAATTATTATTTGTTTGTAACCGACTTCTTTGGGCGCGATTTTGACCCACTTTAAACAGCCAGATTTCGTTCAAACCACGTTCAAACTTTATAGATTTATCGAGGACCGATGACAATACACTAATTTGATATAATTATTCCATTTTTCAATTTCTATGTTTGTATGTTTGTTTGTAACCGACGCTTTATATAAAAAGCGTGTTTTTAGTTTTTTTAACTATTACTTATATTATGCTTATTAATATACTTGATTCACGGTTGTGTACCTACGCTAAACCATAGTGACATAATAATTATTACTTTTTTTGCTTTTACTTGGATTTTGTATTAAAAATAAAATATTAGGGATATTTTATTTTTAATACGAAACGCCGAACATAAGTACAATCTCTTTGTTTTGGAAATCAGTTAATTAGAAACAATCAGTTTATTTACTACTTTACCTCCACCTAGGTAGGAAGTTAGCAGAAACATTTTGAGTTGAATTTCAGTATTAAATTGAACCATGAAGTGGGTTAACCGTACACATTAAAATTCAATTTATGATAAAAACCTGTTATACGTAATCCCAATAAAACAAGTTAAAAATATTTTTCAACTTTTTAACAATATAATATTTTAGATGCCACTTATTAAATTTTCTGCTTGCTCGTCAAAGGTTTTTCACTTTTCCCGTGCCAATATTTTGTGTCCGCTAAAAATATATGACATTCGTTTTAAAGGCAGTCATGAAGCATTATATTTAAATACTCGTTTTAATACTCTACATTCTACTGAATATCTTTTCAATTTAATATTATGTTACATATAAGATTCTTCAGCCAGGTATATAACATAACAAATACCATTGTTATTGTTACCTTTATGTAAGTAACCCTTGTCAGATTATAGCTTTTCTGTTGTAGTGTGATAATGCCCGGTTCAATGACCAATGTTGCGCTTTATTCAGCGTAATACTATTAGTGTGTGTTATAAGTAGGATTCATGTCCATTAATGTACGATTTCGTATGTGATCTTTGCTTTTTAATATATAGTGATTATTATTATTTTAAAACAAATAATATTATTTTTCCCATTAAAATATAATTAAGCACGCACTGTCGCGATTGGTATTAAAAGTTGTAGATGTAGCGCCCATCTATCCCTTATTCACCTTAACCGGAATGGCGAATACCTAAGCTTGCAAACCGTCAACAACATTTAGGCCAGGACAGTATTTATTCTTTGGCCAGGAGATACAGAATAAACACAGTTAGATCTTTTTAACTTTGTTCTTAATTTCACAATTCGATTGCGTTCTAGATTTTTTCTTTGTACGTGCAACCGGTTTAAGTGTATCGGACCAATATCTAAAAAATAAACGAAACTCGGAGAAAGCTCTTTAGTTAATTGACTGCAGCTTTGTTTCGGACCTGTCTCAACTCTGGACAGTTGCTGCAGCTCGCTATACCTAGGTATTTGGCTATTTCCAACTGAACTTGCAGACCAAACTTTAAATTGACCAACATAATTAAGTCTAACTTGGTCCAGACTTACTTCTGTTAATTTATAATTATTTTTGGGTTTGAGCTTCAAAAGTTATTTATCTAACTATGATTTTAAATTTGTTTTCGCCGTAATTTTTCGTTGCAAAACTATCCAAACTCCAACCTTCTTTCAACCAACCGGGGCTCAAAGTGTATTCATGCCAAATTTTATTAAAACGGTTTAGCAGTTTAAGTGATGAGGTAACGGATAGACAGACTTTCCTGTATAATATTATATGTACAATGTACATTCGAAATATAAATATTCAGTCCCGCCAGCAGCCAGCACTCGCCGGCTAAAAAGTTCAACTGTTAAAATAGCCCCAACAATGTGGTGACGTATAATTAATGTGGGTCAAATCTACGCGTATAATATCAACTAACACTAAGTGAGCTGGAAAGTTGACAAACTCAAGTTTATAATAAAACTAACCTATTTAAAGATCTTCCTTCTATCTAGGTTGACGACTTCGTACCAGTGGGTTTCAGTTTGTTTTGACTTTCGTGGATTTATTTTATTTTTATACAATATCGAGGCGAATGAGTAATGAATGAGAACAAGAATTTAAATCGAATAGGTACTGATTGGGCACAATTTCATAGATCGATAAATTCAAACTCTCCAAAACTCTACAAAAATGAAATCTAGTTCTGACACTATGTTTTTAATTTTTATCTACGGCTTAGAATGGAGAACATAAAGATAAATTTCGCTATTTTCACGATATTAGTAAGACCACAACAAAAGTTAAGTTTCACTACAATGCAATGTGTCAAGAGAGGAAAGCATTTAGTTAGGTTGGTGCCAACGTTTTACTCGGGCCTTTGTTTTTCGAGAGATTCCATAAGACTGACTTCGACATAACTATGCATAAGAATTGGAAATGTTTTAACTGTTATAGACCGTATAACTTTTACATAATATTATAGTTACTTCTAGATAGAGATTAGAGAGATAGAGCATCTAAGTATCTAGTACCTAAGTACCTACCAAAGTTTATTTGGTTTAATTTGCCGATTATTTCAGACGTAGAGTACCTAATTGTTTTAAATAATTTTTGATATCGTATTTTCTATTGATTTTATTTTATGACCTATACTTTCCACCTTCTTTGTACCTACCTCAACATTTCTATAGATATTTAGTATTTAGACTTACATAAACGAGACAAGGTCGGACTCAGTCGTGTTGAGAATATTGATTTGATTGCAAAAATCAATAGATTTACAAATAATATTTTATATTAGTATAGTAAATTTATTAATTATTTGTACACAATTAGAATTAGACCAAGACCGTGTAAGATATATTTTTTGCCAATTTATATGCAGCAAAAACTTAACAAGTAACAACCATGTTACAATATTATGATTTTGTTATAATTTTAAAGATTAACTAGGTAATAATAATAATATAGATAATCCGTGCATATAAAGTCGAAATACGGAAGATAATCCCACAAGGCCAGTCGTTAACCACATTGTTCATCTCGATCATTGTCATCGTGTGGGAAGAGCGGCCTTATCACTGTGATTCTCCTTATTATTAAATAATAATAATAATTGTTGATGTAACATATAATTTAAGGCGTAAGTAAGTATCTGTCTCATGTCTGTTATTTATAAATCTCTTTACTGAACCGAATTTGGTGAGGTATAGAAATACTCTATTAGTCCCGGGAAAGGACATAATATCTAAGGATTTTACCGGGATGCTTTTCATCCCGGTAAAATGTACGGTTCCCGCGCGATAAACGAATTTCTGCGCAACGGAGTTGCGGGCATCAACTAGTATCTTTATCCTACTAATCCTACTAATATTATAAAGGCGAAAGTTTGGATGTATAGATGTATGGATGTATGGATGTATGGATGTTTGTTACTCTTTCACGCAAAAACTACTGAACGGATTTTAATGAAACTTTACAACAATATAGCTTATGCATCAGAATAACACATCCTACTAATATTATAAAGGCGAAAGTTTGGATGTATAGATGTATGGATGTATGGATGTATGGATGTTTGTTACTCTTTCACGCAAAAACTACTGAACGGATTTTAATGAAACTTTACAACAATATAGCTTATGCATCAGAATAACACATAGGCTATAATTTTAACCAACTTTCAAAATGGAGGAGGTGTTATGTTCGTTTTTTTATGCTCAACGATTACTCCGCCGTTTGTGAACCGATTTTCAAAATTTTTCCTTTGGTGTATAGGGCATTATCCCAATTTAATATCATGTTCACAAAAATGGTGATCTGATGAAGGAATCCATGGGTAATCGAGGGAACTCCTCAAAATTTATATGGAAACATGTGGTGACTTTGGTTTCATGAGAAGTATTCCGAGTATATGCTAACAACAAGTAAGATTTTGGACCCAGCAGCACCCACCCATGGTTCGGGAGCTGCTGAGAGAACTCCTGACTCTTCATAGATATACGTTTGAGAGTTTCGGTGTTGATTTAAGATCGGAAAGCAGATTCTACTATGCAAATTACATTCGTCATCATCATCATCATCACTACCAAGTACCATTTTTTTTAAGAAAAAAGGAGGCAAACGAGCAAACGGGTCACCTGATGAAAAGCAACTTCCGTCGCCCATGGACACTCGCAGCATCAGAAGAGCTGCAGGTGCGTTGCCGGCCTTTTACGAGGGAATAGCGTAATAGGGTAG
Organism: Plebejus argus; assembly: GCA_905404155.3. Lineage (NCBI taxonomy): Eukaryota > Metazoa > Arthropoda > Insecta > Lepidoptera > Lycaenidae > Plebejus > Plebejus argus. The sequence continues at coordinate 8,561,334 of FR989930.1, forward strand.
GGGAGGATAGGGAAGGGAATAGGGGAGGGTAAGGAAGGAAATAAAGGAGGGTAGGGAAGGGAAAAGGGTAGGAGATTGGGCCTCCGGCAAAGAAAATATACACTACGCGAACCTCCGGTCAACTCACCACTCGGCGAAACACAGCGCAAGCGCTGTTTCACGCCGGTTTTCTGTGAGCCCGTGGTATTTCTCCGGTCGAGCCGGCCCATTCGTGCCGAAGCATGGCTCTCCCACGGTATCGTCCCATGATACGTTTCATAGTCTTTTAGATCGAGACTCGAGTTTGTCAATCGATTTAAAAAAATATATATCTACTAATATTATTTAAAACCTGAAGAGTTTGTTTGTTTGCTCGAACACGCTTATCTCAGGTAGGACTTTCTGGTCCGATTTAAAAAAAAAATCAGTGTTAAATAGCTTATTTATCGAGGAAGGCTATTTATTACTACTTACGCTAAGACTAAAATATATATGACCGAAGAATCAGAATAAAATGTGGAAAAACCCGGGAAAATTATTAGAAACTAGAAAGGGTTTATCTCACGAAGTACTAGAGCATTTTGATATTATTAGTCACAACTCACAGATATAGAATAGACCACGTGAAGGGACAGAACTTTTTGCGGGAAAATGTACGGTTTTCGTGAAATTCCTAATTTACGCGGGCGAAGCCGCACGGGACATCTAGTACTATTATATTTCTAAGTGTTTGTATAAAGCGCCAATTTTATATCAATAATTGGACTAGGGCACGAGAGATCGAGCCTCAATTAATATTTCCCAGTAATATTTTCATCGCTTACTCCTTCGGGCATAAGCAATTAAGCAACGCAAGTGTTATTATTTTACGCCAAATTAAGCGATGTTCTGGCACGAATCACAGACTATACCACGGTCTGTCTGTCATTCGTGCCAGAACAGGACTCCCACGTTTATCACGATACATCAATACCCATTTAAATAGGTATACCATCAAGTCGTTTAGCGATAGTACTTTTACTTTTTGGACTGCTCGCGTTAGTCACAGGCTAACTCGATAGCAGAACGTAAATATTGATGCGTATATTGGGGAGATGACACACCTCCTGTTTATTCTGTATTTTAATATATCTCATGAACAACTTTTGGGCTTATTGCCTGGTGTTAAGGTCGAGAAGTTGTGCAAAGGATCTGTGTACGACTATACAATAAGGATAATAGAACACGCACATTTACATGTCATTGAAACTACTATAAATATTGCATTTGCTCGGATGTAAATAAGCATACAAGTCAGTATGGAGTGTTATGTTGGTATCTAGTTAAGTAATGAATAATGATTAATATGAATAATATGATTTGATGTTAATTCTTATTTGCTTATCTTACTTTGTACAGTTAGATAATCTTTCTTAATTAATTTCTTTTCAGGGTTCATATTTATTAAGAACTTAAGATCGGACTCGTGTGGTACTATTTCGCACATACTTAAATTTTGGAACATATAAAATAAAGTAGTGTGTAAGAAGTTAAGGAAAATATTGCATCGCACGTCGTATGCGAAAATTAATTAAAACTGCGATATTCAAAAGTTACGTATCGTTACAGAATATATAATAGTACTCCGGTATCGTGCAACAAAAGGTATGCAATTTGGAAACCCAATTACACTTAATCAAATTGCCCCTTTTTTGAAGTGAGTCAGTCTTTAATTCTTTACTAATTCTGTGAGAAAATACGTGAGCAGCGTCACTTTTACCAAACTTAAAAGTAAAAGACAAACCAAAATTTTAACAAGGAATAATAAACATCAATAATTTTAATAACAGCTAAGAATTAATGATATCACGCAGTCTGTCTATCACGTTTTGAAACGTGTACCTAGCTTGATCTCTCAAAAGAACAGCTGTAGTCCTGAATCTTTTATCTTAGCACTTTTTAAGAAGTTATTTGATAGGTATTAATATTTTCACCTGCAGCAGGTGAAACGTGTAGAACAAGTTGTAACATCATACGCGATTCATTGGGGACGTGCAGTGCAGCTAATGACGCCTGACCAGTGACTAGTTCAGCTATTTTATCGCAGTAAACCATATACAGTTGTCATAAAGGTCATGTCAGAGGTAAAATAACTCGGAATGGAGTGTAGTGAGTAATGACCGGTAACCCGAGCCCATTGTGGGAACACCAGTCACACGGAAACGGGAGTGTATATCCGGAATGACCGCTTTCTTCTCATCTCTACATGGCTTGTCGAAGTTCGTAAATCAAAAAAATCATAGATTAAAGAATATATTATCCTTACTAATATAATAAATACGAAAGTGTTTTTGCCTATTACCTCTTCACGCCCAAACCGCTGGACCGATTTTGCCGAAATTTGGTATGAAGACTTTTTGTCCTGAAAAAATGTACGATTCGTGCGATAAACGAATTTTGACGCAACGGAGTTGCGGGTATCATCTAGTTAGGTTAAATAATATTCTGTATAAGATATTAATTTAGATGTCCGAGGCAGGAAGCTTTAGTAATTAAGGTGACGCCATGTTAAAGTAAAAAACCGTGTTGGATGTGTATTAGATTGCTTGTTTTCTATGCGAGGCTGGCCCGGCCTCTCATAGAAAACAAGCAATGGAACAGCAAAAAATGGATAGGGCGCGCGGCGTAGCGACAAAATGGTTTTAGTCGCGTAATTTAAAAACCATAAATACATTTCATATAAGCTATGGACAAATTAAAGTGTATACTAGAACCAATTTATGTACAAATTTTGGAAGCTTATATATCACTCTCCTCTGTTGGCAAAATAGGAATCCCTTTTTTTACAGAGGTCTTTTTGATTGATTATTCTGTGTTATAAAAGTTGACCAATCGTGTTATGCTATGGGTAATTCAAAGACAAAGAGATGATGAATACTGACAGTGAACTTTAATTTCTTAGCTTTAGTCATTGCTGAGAAAAATGGACATCGCTACAGCCAAATTATCAAGGCGTCACCTTAACTTGCTGACACCGAAGAGTTGTTCTTCCAATGAAAAGGGACGGCCTTCGACCCTCCTATTAATTCCCGATGAAAACGACGTGTCAGATAATAAAACAGGTTAAACAGGGGTTTATACGTTCGAGATCTTACGCGTGTACTAAGTACTATTCGCCCTATTGTCACCCTATAGCACTCTAGCGGGGCCTAGGCTCTAGAGTCGTGACTTTAGAGTCTAGCGGATCAACCGATTTTGATTTAAAAAAATATTTTCAAAGCTGATCGAGAACGACATAATTATGATTTTTAAGTACTGTTTATCATAACTAAGTCGCTTACTGTTTGATTATAGCATTTTACGAGTGTCTTTAATTTAGGAGTGTTTCTCATAAGTCTTATGTAACGACAAAAAATATAAGCATCAGGTAAGTACGACGTAGGCTGTAATGGCTATGTGGGAGCTACTAAACCAAGGTCTATTTTTAGAAAGTCAAGAGAAATGTTGCACAATTATTGAGTATGTAGAAAAAATAAGTTCTAATATTATGTTACATAATTATATTGTTTAGAGTGTACCCCGCCAGGATCTATTACAAAGACAAGGAAATGGTATTGGGTTCCTGTGAGGAAGCCAGCTTATACTTTCACAAGTCTAAAAGCTGTATCATGTTACTTTTTCATTGTCCTGTGGGCTGTGACACACTAATTGGATACAACAGGACTTAAGTCACTATTCTGCTGTGTTTACAAAAGTTATTAAGATTAAAAATAATGTAACATACTAATATATCAAAGAGCTGGTGGTGTTTGTATATTTGTTATGTTTATATTAACGTAAACAATAATTAACATAACAATTTGTTAACGTACATCATTACTAATAATTGAGTGTAACAAACTGATGTCCACAAACTGCACACTGATATAATAATATTGTTTTAGGGGGGCCTGGAGACCTAAATCACAGGCATAGCCTAGTTTAGACTCCAGATCTCCCACAAGTTACAAAAATAACATATTGTGAAAACAATTCGTTTTTAAGTACTTACCTTATATTCTTGTAAGTTGTGGAGATGAATAAACGATTATTATTATTATTATTGTGTTAGAAATGGGCTGATTTGAATAAAAATTTGACACACAATATACAAGTAAACTATTGGCTATTTTTATAAGTTATAACTTATGATTGCCATGCGATTCTATAAATTATAAATACGCATTCAAAGAAGCAAAAGACATCTAGCTAACAAAGAAGTCAAGTGCTATTTTATATTAATGTTTTTGTGTACGATTACGGAGTACTATTATATAATCTGTGGTACAATGCTAAAAATATTTAGTTCAACATTATAATATTATACCTAATTGAGCGCGTAAAGTATACTTTATGGTCTTAAAACAATGGAATAATATTTAAGAGTAATCATGAAGTTAATATTAAATGAATTTAAGTGGTGACATGCAAAAGTAAAGGATTATTAAAAAATGTTACATGTAAAGCAAAACAAAAAATTTCAAGCACATAAAAACCACATGCAAAAATTGTGATGTTGAAAATACCCAACCTAAATATTTTAGTAATTAATGTTACTTCATGGAATGAAAATCAACATAAATTGTGTTATTATTTTTCATTTTGCAGTTGGTTAAGTCAAACGAAGCAAAGCAGGATATGAATCTACCTTCATTTGATGACTTCGTTTGACCACTATTACTTTCTGTATGTGCTAGTAGCGTGGTCTTGGACTTCTCTAATGGCCGTCTCGCCTTAAGTGGCGACTCCGAGGGCTTTTTGTCACTTCTTTCGGGCTCATTTTCTACCCCCAACTTACTCAGGGCGACAAGGTTGGCTACATTGGAGACAATATGTATTTCAATTAAAACTTAGTCAACACAGTTCAAAACCATGTGTGAATTGATAAAAAATAAATTTACAAGCTCATCATGCAAAACACAGCCATATCCAATTAATATAGCGGTTACTTTAGATCACATAGCTTTAAATAAAAATGTGCCGCATGGAATGTGTGAATCGGGAGTAATACGAAAAGTTGAATACCAAGGAAATGTAAACGGTCTTTTGCCATGCCCAGATTTGTTTTCATTTTATCGTGTAGCCTCTGAGCTCTTTGCCAAGCATCGCCACGGCCACCCCAGCAGTCTACAGCTATTCCTCGCTCCAGCTCAAATATTCCCTTCTTGTACAGGTCTATTGCTAATTCCTTCTGGCCTAAAGTAACAATGAATTAGTTAAAATCTAAATATTACACAGCAAGTACACATGACACACTCATATTATATTTTACTGCATAAAATTAACATAATTGCTTTAAGCAGAATACTATAGAATTATATATATATATTTTTACAAACAATAATTACCTTCATTTTCTTCGTCTATTTTCAACGCCTTTGAAATGTATTCGAACGCTTTACGATGGTGATGCTTCTGTTTGGCCAGCAAGGGATCGCCGGGTCCGACGTGGTTGGAATACGACATCTCTTCACTGTGCGCGATTTCCGTAGACACGACACCGTCTTTTACGACCACTTCCAAGTTACATTCCCCGTTCTTACGAGGCCTATGTATAAATCGATGGGAAGCCGAATATAAATATTTAAAAACTATAAACAACTGGTACAAAATGGATCTTAATAAATTAAATAGAATTATGATAGGGAATGAAACGACATATAGGTTCCTTTTATGGACCGAAGGTTGCGAATCATTTCGCAACACGGAACCCTTCGTTAGGTCTGCATCTGTCTTCTTAGATTTTCGGTTCGGAGACCTAGCAGTTTTACGCGGTATTCGGCCACCATTGAAATCATCACCCGAAACCATCAAGAACACTTTAGTTTTAATAGATTAAACACTAAACAGCCATACACTTTGATAAAGACACACGCGTTTGTTTATTCTTTATAATTTACTAAAATTTTGCAGCGGCGATCCAGCCCTGCGATTGAAGCGATATTGACATTTTTTGACGTTTATTTTTTACTTGCCAGATGAAAGATCAGACGTCATTAAAGTGTTGCTATTTTAATTATTTCAAACGTATGGTCTGTCAAAAAAGAGTAGAAATTAAAAAGCGGCAACATCGTAGTGTCATCCCTATTCCCTTTCAAATCAATCTAATGCCGCGGCCGCATATGCGTTATAGTGCGAACGTAGTGCTTCGCGCTAAAACCGATACTATTGGACGATCTGCGTGTATCGTCCAATAGTATCGTCTCATTGCACGAAGCTTCGGACGATACACGCAGATGCGGCCGGGCCGTTGGACGATCTGCGTGTATCGTCCAATAGTATCGTCTCATTGCACGAAGCTTTGGACGAAAGACGCAGATGCGGCCGGGGCACGGGCCGTAAGAAAAAAGGGATGAAGTACACATATAACTAAGGATTTTGTGAAAAATTCAAGTACCTACCTGCTGCCATTTTTGATATAGAGCAAAAAAGGCCAAAAAATCACATTTGTTGTATGGGAGCCCCCCTTAAATATTCATTTTATTTTATTTTTTTGTATTTGTTGTTATAGCGGCAACAAATATAATATACATAATCTGTGAAAATATCAAATCTCTAGCTATTACCGTTCTCGAGTTACAGCCTGGAGATAGCAAAAAAGGCCAAAAAATCACATATTTTGTTGTATGGGAGCCCCCCTTAAATATTCATTTTATTTTATTTTTAGTAGTTGTTGTTATAGCGGCAACAGATGTACATAATCTGTGAAAATATCAAATCTCTAGCTATTACCGTTCTTGAGTTACAGCCTGGAGACAGACAGACGGACAGACAAGGAAGTCTTAGTAATAGGGTCCCGTTTTTACCCTCTGGGTACGGAACCCTAAAACCGATGCTGAAAATTGCATTATAAAATATTGTTTTCCCGCCATAATATTATATACTCGACACTGGCCATGGTTAAAGCCGAAGTGCCATAATAAGAAAAAAAGATTGTCATTTGTCAAAGCACTGATAGACATCAGTGTGTCAAAGTCATAGAAATCGGGGATATCCATGGGGATATCTGGGGGATATCAACACCAGAATTATTATTGTATTTTGCTGAAAATTTATTTTTTTTAATTTTTATGTGATAAATACAAAACGTATTAACGTTACGTAACGTAACAATTTACACAATTAGTAATTTGCACAGGTAGGTTCAGAAAATAAAATTGTTGTTATAGGTTAGGACTTACGAGACCCTTTTACTCAACGTATAAGTACCGTTTATTGCAGCATAAAAATGACTGAAGAACAAATAAGCGCATTATCAGTTAACGAGGAAGAAGATGTAGTGGATCCGTGGAATGTAACTGGAAAGTCTGAGGCAGGAATCGATTATGACAAATTGATAAGTAAGTGTTGTAACAAGATATGTATTTTTTAACTCACCAAACAGTAGCAGCTGTTACCATTTCAAAAAATGTATTGCAACTTTTAATTGTCTTAGTTCATGTAAAATTAGAAGGTACTATGTAGCTTGTAACAGTGAGGTAGTAAGTGCGGTTTTCATTAAAAACATTACAGTTTTGAATAAAATTTTAGTATTACAGTCAAAACCGTTTATGGCGACATCGTTTAGAACAACATACCGGTTAAATTGACCAAAATCAAAGGTCCCGGCTGAGTGCTATATGGCCACCTGTCACTGGTTATTACAACTATCGGTTTTTACGACTAAATATGAGTAGTCCCTTCGATGTCGTTATAACAGATTTTGACTGTAGTTATACTATTCCTGTCCTGCATGATGTTTAAACTGTTGTGTTTATTTAATTTTTCAGAAAGATTTGGCAGTCAAAAAATTGATGATGAACTTATAGCTAGGTTTGAAAAGGTTACAGGAAAGAAAGGTTAGTTACTACTGCAGCTTCGTTACCTTAAAATTCAGTTTCTCTAAGGCAACTGAAAAATTACAAAAATGTATAAATTTTTAGCCCACCACTTCTTGAGGCGCGGAATATTCTTCTCTCACAGAGATCTTCACAATATACTGAATGTACACGAGGCTGGGAAGAAGTTTTATCTGTATACTGGACGAGGTCCCTCTTCAGACAGTATGCACATTGGCCACATGATTCCTTTCATGTTCACTAAGTAAGTGAAAAGGCTTGTACTTCAAAATATACTCATTTTTAAATTAAGATTTAAGAGGCAATGTGTGCTCCATTATAATATGGAAAAAAATCAGCATAGTACGAGTTGAACTCCCACAAAAATAGTTCCGTACCATTATAAAGACAAAAGAGGTCAAAAATTGTGTTTTTGTATGGGATTTTATTTTAATTTTATTATTAATTATTAAAGTACACATACAATTGAGGATTTTGTGAAAATTTCAATGATGCCATTAATGATGCCAAGCAAAAAATGCTGAAAAAATCATGTTTGTTGTATGGGAGCCCTCCTTAAATATTTAATTTATTTTGTTTTTAGTATTTGTTGTTATAGTGGCAAGAAATACATAATGTGTAAAAATTTCAACTCTCTAGTTATTACCGTTCTTAGTAACAGCCTTGTGAGTTGTTTGACAGACAAATGGACAGACATTGATGTCTTAGTAATAGGGTCCCGTTTTACCCTTTGGGTACGGAGCCCTAAAAACTATATTAATTATCATGTAAATATTTCAGATGGCTGCAAGAAGTATTTGATGTTCCCCTAATAATTCAACTAACTGATGATGAGAAGATACTGTGGAGGGACATCAAAGTTGAAGATGCTCGTAAAATGGCTTACAATAATGCTAAGGACATCATAGCAGTCGGTTTTGATACAGCCAATACATTTATATTCAATGATTTAGATTTTATTGGGTGAGCAATATTATCACAGAATTAAAACATTATTATCAGATTTTGTTATCAGATCAAATGGCTTACCGTAACACATGGATTAAAATGCACTAATTAGAGAATCATATAAATAAACGAGCTTTTGCCCGCGGCTTCGCTCGCGTTAAGAAGTATTATTATATACAAACTTTCATCCCCTATTTGTTCCCCTTGGGGTGAGAATTTTTTAAAGTCCTTTCTTAGCGGTTGCCTACGTCATAACATCTACCTGCATGCCAAATTTCATCCCGATCCGTCCAGTGGTTTGGGCTGTGCGTTGATAGATCACCATGTCAGTCAGTCACCTTTGAGTTTTAGATATTATATAGATTTATGACACAAGCATGCATAATTATATTATATTTGACTTTTGGTAGATATCTGTAACAATCTGTAAAAAAATGAGGTTAAGAATCAAAATGAGGAAACAACCTCCTGGAAGTTGGTTAAAGTAATAGTAACATTAAAAATTATAGATAGACTAGACTATTGTTTTTTGTTTGACTAGATTATTGTTTATTTATTTACTTGAAATTCTCATTCTATAAATTTTGATTTCAGTCAATGTCCCGAATTTTATCAAAACATGCTACGGATACAAAAATGTGTTACATTCAACCAAGTCAAGGGAATATTTGGGTTTGGTGACTCTGATGTGATCGGTAAAATAACATTCCCATCTATTGAAGCTGCTCCGGCGTTCTCCACATCATTCCCTTTCATATTCGACAACAAAGTTGTAAGTGTAAACCCTCGATCACAGATTCTTGGAAATCTTTTTTTCTTCTTTTGTTGTCGCGGTCACATGCGACCACTTGGGGCTTTTAATTTTATCATATCAGACAAAGTCGAATTCTGTGTATTCCCGTTACATTTTTGCCGATAAATCTGAAATTTTAAGCATTACAAAATCATTTTCTAATATTGGTCTTCTAATTTGCCTTTATTTCCAGCTGCCATGTCTAGTGCCATGCGCGATAGACCAGGACCCTTATTTCCGCATGACGCGCGACGTAGCCGCTCGGCTGAAGATGCCGAAGCCCTCGCTGCTACACGCCTCTTTCCTGCCCGCGCTGCAGGGCGCACAAAACAAAATGTCCGCCAGCGACCCCAACGCATCCATATTCCTCAACGACACACCTAAGCAAATCAAAAATAAGGTAAGAATTTCAAAAACAGCAATAAGTGCCAATTTCTTTAATTCTACACAATATAATATTATTATTTTTTAACAAAAAATTAAAACCGACTTCCAAGGTAAAAACAAAAGTAATATTCTTAAAAATAATCTAAAAAGAATCAAATAATTCTTATTCCTTATATAGACAGCACTAAGAAGACAGCACTATAATAATAAAATAGTGCTGTCTTCAGACTTCGCCTAAACCTCAATTATTTCTGTACTCAATCTTCGTACTTTTGAAGTCGCTACCAGCCCGGAAAAGTTCTGAGATACTTGACATAGAACTTACGCTAAGGTATTAGCTGGTACCGACTTCAAAAGCATGAAGATTGAGTACAGAAATAATTGAGGTTTAGGCGAAGTCTGAAGACAGCACTATAATAATAAAATATAAGGAATAAGAATTATTTGACTCTTTTTGGATTATTTTTGAGAATATTACTTTTGTTTTTACCTTGGAATTCGGTTTTAATTTTTTGTTAAAAAATAATAATTTTATCTTTTTTAGTTACCTATGAGACCACAAGGCTATATTGTTGCTTGTTGTCAATATTAGTTGTACATATTACTAGCGGTCGCCCGCGGCTCCGCCCGCGTGGATGTCGGTTACGCTTACGGCTGCAAAAAGCCTACCCAGAAAGACTCGGTCAGCAAAATGATTCCCAGGTCAATTCACAGACTCCAACACTGACATCGACAATGCGGGCGCAGTCATTATCCGAAGGGTGCACAGTGCACACTACACAGATTGCCTTCCTCCGGCACGCGCAACCCCGCCTTGGTGACGCCCACTATCGTAATATTTTAATTTCGCCATAATTTCAAAACTAAACGTCCGATTTCAATCATTCACAGACCAAATTTTATCTACATAAACTGTACTTTGTGATGAAATAATTTATTTCGATAAGGATTAATATCGTAAGTAAAATAAACGACTTTAAATGTAGTCCAAATAAAATTCAAGATTTTCAAATAAAAAAATGGTTATTGTGCCTCACTCGACATGGATAAGTATAGTGTGTCGCGGACTTTTTTGTATATATTTATAAGATCTACAATTATTTAGAACATTTTATGGTTCTATCTTTTATAGTTTCGGCAGCGTACGCAAAATAAGTAACTGGTTGATTTTACACCTGGCGTCCGAAAAACCCAAATATCTTACGAACCCCTATTTTTTTCCAAAATAAAATGTAGCCTATGTTCAGCAGAAATAATGTAGGATTCCTTGGCTTTTGCTTGGAGTAGTTTAAATAAAGCCAAAATCCTCAAACTAGTATCTATAAGGATTCAAAAGTTCTGTTGGGTACCTTCGGAACCAGGGTACATCCTGGTGCAAAATGTTACTTTTTGGTAGTATATGCCTGAAATACTTCAGAAAAAGTCGAAATCACTATATGTTCCCATATAAATTTCAAGGAGTCCCCTCGATTCCTCATGGATCCCATCATCAAACCACCACTTTTCTTAACATGGTACCAAATTTGGATTATACCCTATACAATTGCGAAAAATTTTTGAAAATCGGTCCACAGACGGCGAAGTAATCGTTGAACATACAAAAAAAAATATAAACAGACGAACATATAACCTCCTCCTTTTTGGAAGTCGGTTAAAAATATAGTTGAAATTCAGTTCCAATTGGGTATCAGGAAACCAATTGGAACTGAATTTAACACAAAATAGCAAAAAAATTTTTAAACCGGAAATTCCCGGAATTCCGGAAATTCCTGCGCTATAAACGAATATTGGCACAACATCTAGTATACCAGGAAAACCACCGCTACAACTGTCAATTTATTTATTATACAATCAATTTATTTAAATTTTATGTATAAGTAGATGACGCCCGCAACTCCGTTGCGCCTAAATTCGTTTATCGCGCGGGAATCGTACATTTTTCGGGATAAAAAGTGTCCTATGTTCTTTCCCGGAACTCAAAGTATCTGCATACCAAATTTCAGCTATTCGGTTCAGCGGTTTAGGTGTGAAGAAGTAACAGACAGGCAGACAGACAGACACACTTTCGCATGTATAATATTAGTAAGTATGGATTTCTTTCAGATAAACAAATACGCATTTTCCGGTGGCCAAGCGACAGTCGAGGAGCATAGATTGAAGGGTGGCAACACAGATGTGGATATATCCTACAAATACTTAACGTTCTTCTTGGAAGACGACGACAAACTAGCGGAGGTAAAGTCTAAAGCCTAAAGTTATACCCAGTTGCTTAAAATATTTAAGCAATATGCAATATTACTGTTTTCTGAAAGTCACTTAAATGATAATAGCTATATCGCGATATCCATTATGTAAATATATTTATTAGTGCTGGAGATATTATAATTAGTGTTCAAATATTATGTAATTCCTAATTATTGTTTAAAAGCGTTTATAATGAATGTAATCCTGGCCCCAATACTAAATGATCATACTATCCCACCTGGTTATTAGTATGATCATTTAGTTTTATGATATTATATTTGTTACAGATCAAAAAGCAGTATGAATCAGGAGAGTTACTAACCGGTGAATTGAAGAAGATCGCAATAGACACCATCACTCCCATCATACAAGACTACCAGGCGCGCCGCGCGAAAGTCACAGATGAAGTCATGAAGGAGTTCTTTAAACTGAGAAAATTGAATATTTAGTACTCTAATTAAATATATTATGTATGTTATAACTTATATTATGTATGCTCTCATTAAACTAAAAGTTTGGTTACACAGTTCCTACCAAATATCTTGTGGTATGCGGACGATTGTGTATCACTTATTATTATACATTTACATTTAAACCAAATGATCTCTATCAGAAAATAACTGGAACGTAGTTTGAAGAAATTGCATTTGTAATACTAATAGGTCACAAACTTTTTGTTAAATTGTACAAAAACAATAGAAGTACCATCTATTTATTTTCAACATTTACAAAGAGTATTATGTTGTAGATGTAAATTGTTTTTCATATGCATTTTTGTACTCTAAGTCTCTTAATTTATTTGTGTTGTTCTGTGTTCAGTTTGTTGATGAGGTTGCAATATTTGTATTGTTATTATGTTTAAGCGTTTTCACGTCTACGAATAAGATTTGGTTGTATCGCGTATTACTTAACTATTGTGTCAAACACAATAAAGCGCTTCTTTCTTATTAGATTTTTTTCAGCATAATATTTTTACTGTAATCTGCTATCATACTTAAGTATAAGATAAAACCTAAAACTTAAGGCGCTACCAGGCAATTTCGACTAAGTTCAACCTGTATAAAGTCTGATAGAACTTAAAGCACAATACCGAAAAAAATATATATTGTAGACTGGTTTTTGATCTTTAATTGCTCGCGAGGACTTTTTTCTGAAGTTAATATATTTTTAGAAAAAAAATATACCATGGTCATCGATTTTTCTGCAAATACTCTATTAACTTCGTAACCTGCTGACTTAGAGCACTGAACATTTTATATTCAATAAATTATCAGTTACACAACAGTTCCACAAGAGGATTTTTTGGTTGACTAATTAGTATTTTTTTAAATGTAAAATTTCTGTCACGTAGAATTTTGTAAAACGCGGGGATCTGCGCGGGCGACGGGCGACAGTCGGTCGCCAGCCTTCGGACGGGGAACCTGTGTTCGTTTGTTGTCGATCGCTCCGCTCTGCTCGCGTGTTTTGACAATTGAAGTGGTGTTGTTTAAAAATCAGTATTACAGTGGCTAAAATTATAAAAAGGACTCAAGTGAGAAAAACAGCGGAAGGACGCTTTTTTAAACGTTTGTGAAAAGATAATATTTTGGTAGCTTTGTAAATGTTATTATATATAGACGAATACCTTTAAAATTGTCGATACTTCTGGAGTCTGGACAGTGTATTTTATTGTAAAAATGCCTAAAGTTTCGAAAAGAAAGCGATATCTAAGAGAATCAATTGAAAAAAGAAGAGACATCTTGTAAGTACCATAATATTTTTATTAGTAATTTGAAGTACGATACGGTCAAATTAACTAGACGCACGGTTTGATGACGTCATTATGGAGCTCGCATGTTATATAATATATATTATACTTTCGATTATTTACTTATTTCGATGCGTCAAGCTAATTTGACCGTGTTGTAAGTAGTAGGTATGGATCGGTAAGCTTCGGAAATTTTAATATTAGGTATATATTTATATTTTCTATTCTATTTTCAGAATCCAAAGAAGGTGGACTTGTCATAAAAATCAAGTAAATACCGACGAGTCCAATCAGTATCAAACTCAACATTTGCCCGTCACAATGTAAGTAATATAGACTAAGAGACCACGCACATTTCTGACAAAATATTTCATCGACGCGATCTTATTGTTATATATTTGTTTTTATTGTATAGTGCAGCTCGTAGTCAAACCGAAACACACACACACTTCGTCATACTTTTTGAAAAGCAGAAACTGCGTTACATGATGTGATGTCTACTTTTCGAAGTCTTCTTATTTTTATACTGTTGATAGTCAGACAAGTGACCAGTCTGACTAACCTTTTAAAATGATTTTAATAAAATGATAAATAATATTCCTATTTTATTAAAATGCATTGTAATATTGTATTTGTGTTCTATTGTTATAGATCGGGGGATAAAAACATTTTTACAGAAGATACAAGTAGTACAGTTGAAATAAATTCCAAAGATGTTGAATTTTCGACATCTTTACAGGTAAGTAGTCGCAGTCAAGTACATTAGACAGTGTATGACTGGAAAGTCTTTACCAAGAAATTTGTGAAGCAGATTTCTTATACTTATAATTCAATTTTCATTTGGTATTTTGTATTTATTTACTATTCCTAGTAAATTATATTGTGTAAGTAGGAAATCAGCCCACTAGCGGTGACTACAGAATAAAAATGTTGTACAAAGATAAAAAAACACTCACAAAAATTTTGTCGATGGAAAGGACATTGCTGGTACTAACAGCAAAGATCGCAGGTTCGAATCCCGCCCGCGACGAAATTTTTGTGAGTGTTTTTTCATCTTTGTACAGTTTAGAGGACTAACATTGTAAAATGTTTAACACATTCAGTGCCTTTAACACGCCTAGCATCTCCACACTAATCTCTATCTCTATGCCGGGAGCACGCCGGGCGTGCTCTCCGTTTTCCATCAATATCTCAAAGATAAGACAGTGTTTTTCACCGAAATGCTTAGAGCATAAACTTTGTGCCGTAAGCTAATAAATTCTTAAGTGGTTCCATGAGAGCCGAGAGCACACCTAGCATGTTTGCGTTTTTTGTATGGCGGCATCGCTGGGAACTACTAGATAATTGTGGTGGGCATTGAATGTGTTAAAAAACTCTTTACAAATTTAAAAAATAATAAAATGTTAGTGCAATAAATCAATACATTTTATTTTTGTGTAAATAATTGTCAGCTTATAAAGATAAACATTTTGATTTCAGGTTGAAATTATAAAAGAACAACCTGAAAGCCCACCTGCCTTTGAAGGACGAAGAATTATCAACCTGATGAAAGTGTACGCAAAACTTCAAGACATATCTACTCATGGTCCTTTCAATTGTAATTTAAAATGTGTGGATATAATTTATATTATTAATTGATAGTTTATTTGTTATAAAATAAATGTTTTTTTTTAAATATAGATTAGGTACCTACTTGACTTTTATTTTTCATTTTATCTGCCTTTGAGTTATCGCTGAATGTACATTGTTCTCAAAATAGATTTCATCGTAGAGGGTGTAAATAGCCTGATAAATATTGAAATAATGAATTTACAATACAAACGCCAGTGACGACCTCTGTAGCTCAGTTGGTGGGCGACTTGGTAGGTCAAGCTGAGGGTCGCGGGTTCGAATCCCGACGACGGAAAAAAAAAAGTTTTCAATGTTCCTGGGTCTCGGATGTGTATTAAATATATGTATAATATAATAAATATCTTAACACATTCAATGCCACCACGATTTTCTAGTTAAGATATGTTATATGATACATATATTATATTTAATACACATCCAAGACCCAGGAGCATTGAAAACTTTTTTTGTTCCGTCGACGGGATTCGAACCTGCGACCCCCAGCTTGAGCTACCAAGTTCCTAGCGATGCCGCCCTATAAAAAATGCAAACATGCTAGGTGTGCTCTCGGCACTGCAGGATGAAATTACGTAGCACGCTAGGCGTGTTCACTGGCACTGTAGAGTAAAAAAAGTGTGGTAAAATCATAAAAAGCCTTTTTTCTTAGTTAAAAATAGTTAAAAAATAGTCCTTGAGTTACTGCAGAGATATTTTGTTTTTAGCAGTGTTTGTGGTTTTGAAGGTTCAATTTTGGCAATTATGACATGGTGGATTAGTGATGGATTGTAAATCATTCGGTACCTATTGGTACCTACTTTATGATATACCTTATAGATAGCACATTGTATTGTCAATATATATTTACATATTTCAGCTTTTTAAAGCATCACGGCAGGCATGATAACGTACCCAGTGTTGTGCTGTTTTATGTAGTTTATTATATATTTTTTGTTCAAATTATAAAAAATACACTATATATATTTTATTATTCGCATTATAAATTTAGTAATTGGACCAAACAATATAAAAGGTTGAGAACTCGTGTAGATGAACACGCCTGGCATGTTCGCGGCATTACCGCATTACATAATAAATTATTTTCGATAATATAAAAAAAATAAGATCATGGAACCACTTAAGAATTCATTAGCTTACGGCAAAAAGTTTATGCTCTGAGCGTTTCGGTGAAAAACACTGTCTTATCTTTGAGATATTGATGAAAAACGGAGAGCACGCCCGGCGAGCTCGCGGCATGGAGATAAAGATTAGTGTGGACACGCTAGGCGTGTTAGTGGCACTGAATGTGTTAAATATTATGTATATGTAGTATATAAAAGTATTAAATACTAGCTGTCCCGGCAAACGTTGTTTTGCCATTTAAAGTATATTTTCTACATCATCAGTTGATACATGTTTTACCCCCTCTTTTGTCCCCTAAGAGGGTGTGGGGGGGGGGGGGGAAGGTCATACACCAGATGTTAAGTTGAAAAACACAGTTAATACCTAATTAACTGTGTTTTTCAACTTAACATCTGGTACATTAAATGGGGTAATATGAAGTAAGTCCACTAAAGAAAAAAGTTGTATACAAAATCTGACCCCTCTTTGGTCCCCAGAGAGGGTTGAGAGGGGAGGGGGGGGAGGATTTTTATACACCAGATGTTGAGTTGGAAGTAGATAAATATAATATATCTGTGAAAACCGTATGCAAATCGGATTAGTAGTTTTCGTGTTAAAGAAAAAAGTTTGATACAAAATCTGATCCCCTCTTTTGTCCCCTTAGAGGGGTGGGGGGAAAAAATTTTATACACCAGATGTTAAGTTGGAAGAAGATATATATATCTGTGAAAACCACATTCAAATCGGATCAGTATTTTTCGTGTGATGCTGGAAAAAACATAGTAGACAGACAGAAAGAGTGACAGACAGACAGACAGACAAAAAACTAACCACATTTTTGGCTTCTATAGCGATGTAGTGACAGAGGTGTAATTTCGGATGTCATTTCATATCTTTTATGTACAGAATTTTCATTTCTACAACAGAATAATGTCTTCCTCCCGCACGCGCTTTGGTGACGCCCACTATCGTAATATTTTAATTTCGCCATAATTTCAAAACCAAACGTCCAACTTTAATCATTCAAAGACCAAATATTATCTACATAAACTGTACTTAGTGATAAAATAATTTATTTTGATAAGGATTAATAGCGTGAGTAAAATATATCCATTTAAATGTAGTCCAAAAAAAATTCAGGATTTTTAAATAAATAAATGGTTATTGTGCCTCACCCGACATAGATAGGTATAGTGTGTCGCGGACTTTTTTGTAGATATTTATAAGATCTACAATTACTTAGAACATTTTATGGTTCTATCTTTTATAGTTTAGGCAGCGTACGCAAAATAAGTAACTTTTCTAGCTGATTTTTTACACCTTGCGTCCGAAAAACTCAAATATCTTACGGAACCCTACTTTTTTCCAAAATAAAATGTAGCCTATGTTCAGCAGAAATAATGTAAGATTCCAATAGCAAAAGAATTTTTCAAATCGGTCCAGTAGTTTCGGAGCCTATTCGACTCAAACAAACAAACAAACAAACAAACAAATCTTTCCTCTTTATAATAGTAGTATAGATATTTGCTGTTGTCTGTATAGTTGTCTGGTATGGTACCCGTTACACAAGTCCTTCAGGTACTTAGCACGGGGCCGGACTGACGTGGTGTGAAGCGTCCATAGATATTGTATTATTATTACTGTACAAGAACTACTGAGTTGAAATGTTGATAATTTTTTTGTATGTCAAATCGTACGTAACTATATATAACACTATCTCTTAGGCTATACTGATTCACGATTACTCCGTAGTACAACTATAGATTGAAAGATGGCGTAATTAGGTCATTGACCTCACAGTGCTAATCCTAGTACCGACGGTTGTCGGCAGATGGCCACTTTTACGTAAATATATTGCGGGGAAAAAGTAGGTGCAGGGGGAGAGGTTTGAAACTCCGCCCATATCTTCAAGGTTGTTAGCGCATGTACAAGCCTTAACTTATATTTAAGTATAAACTTTGTTATCTCATACGAATGTAAAGTATTCATTACAGGTTGTGCTATAAGCATTCAGAATCAATACCTAGTTACATTGTCATATATTATATTCTTTTTATTTTGATAATAAATTGATTTTCAAAATAAATTATTTGCTACTATAGCTATACTGGCAGCACGCATTTTAAATATTCCCATTACAACACTAAATAAAGTTTGTCGTCATACATAAAGGTTGAGGTAGTCATGTAAGAATAAGTAGTAACTATACCTAGTTTCTACCTATTATCGTAACTTATAGTTACAAGAAAACAAAAAATACAGCACTAGAAATAAAACAGACCACCTTCAATAGGGCAGACAACACTTGTGTACACAATGCGAGTTTTGATCGAATATGCATAACAAAAGAACAGAAAAGTGGATGACACAGTTCAGTATAGCGGCAGGTAGCTAACACACGATTCCACTTGTTACACCTTTTTCTTCAAAATTAATTCCCTAAAAGACAAAAAGTAACGAAATGTACAGTCAACTGTACGAGGAAATAGGAACTGTACCACTCACTGCGAATTATGCGGTGGCGAAGGAAAATGATGAGAAAAGGGATCCAGAAAACTGTGTAATTCTGGAGATAGGACGGCAGTGCGATAGGCCGAAGGAGGAGCTGACTTTCTCCCACAAGAAGTACGACAAAACGATCTCCCACCACAGATCGTATGTTCTAGAAGAATACGACGAGCCGAAAAGAGTGTCGTATTTTAGGCCGCACGAGTTGGAGCCCGTCACTCATGAAGGTAATTTTTGTGTATTTTTAAAGAGGACATTTAAGTCTTAGTACGTTTTTAGCAACACATTAGTAAGCAGTCAATTTTATAAGTATTCACATAGGTACACATACACATTATAAGCACTAATACTTAAACTCGACATCGATCGCAGTAGCTGTAGCTGGTAGGTAAGTGACACAAATTTTTGCAGAAATGTGCATGTGCAATATTACAACACTTACTAACCGAGCTATGCCACTAGGTAGGTATACCCATTACCCAAGTGCAACTTCAAACACTTCTATTACTATAATATCGGTACCAGATACTACGGCCTACGCCGTAGCACGGCAGCCTAGCGTAGCAAAATAAATTATGATATTATTATAGTATAGCCTTTATTATGCAAATTAGCAAGCATGTCTTTTAATGTTTAGTTTTTGTTAATAAAAGTTGTAGTTATAATAAGTACAGTGACTAAGTATAATTTTTTTTGTTAGCCTATACTATCCCAATGCTGGGCAAAGGCCTCCCAGGGTCTTGTCTCGCTCCAGCGCCACCGTTGGAGTACACACTACTTCCACATACTTAATATACCTATATTTTTATATCTACTCAGATTCTGCATATTTTGACCAAGACGACTTTAGAGAAGTGTCCGTAGAAGAGTCTTTCGCGAGACCCTCAGTAGACTACGACTTGGAGCTTCGCCAGCATACAGCCAAATCTTACGAAAATAGAGAATGTTCCCTGGACTGGAAGGAGCGAGCCCTGCAATTGGAAAAAGGTTATTCTGGCTCTTAAATACTAACCTACAGCAACAGACAGACGGACAGATTTGCTTGTACAGAGAGTATCTAAAGTGAATTACAAACATGATGTATAGCTTAATTGGCAATTCATGACGTATATTTTCCTTAGTCTATGCTTGTATTAAAATAAACTAGCTATTTGACCGAGATACCGAGATACGAAATAGCACCGTCTTCAATCTTGACGCATCTCTCTGCACTTTTCCACAATATGGTGTATATTTTTAGCGGGAAACATAGCCTCCAACAAGGCTACAACAATGTAAAAAGCGGCCAAGTGCGAGTTGGACTCGCCCATGAAGGGTTCCGCAGCAGCAATAAGGTTTATTTTTATGAAATTAAAAGGTTTTTGATTTATTTTTATATTTTTATCATGCCCCTACTTTAGAAATTAGAGGGGGGGGGACACACACATTTTACCACTTTGGAAGAGTCTCTCTCCCAAACTATTCAGGTTAGAAAAAAATGATATGAGAAACCTCAATATGATTTTTGGAGACCTATCCATAGATACCCCATACGCATAGGTTAGATGAAAAAAAAATTTTTTCGTTTCAGTTTTACCTATGGGGACCCCTAAAATTTTTAATAATTTTTCCATTTTTGCATCAAAATCTTAATGCGGTTCACAGACTACATCTACTTACCAAGTTTCAATAGTATAGCTCTAATAGTTTCGGAGAAAAGTGGCTGTGACATTCGGACGGACGGACAGACAGACAGACAGACAGACAGACATGACGAATCTATAAGGGTTCCTTTTTTGCTATTTTGGCTACGGAACCCTAAAAATGTTGTTTTATAATATACTTCATTAGTCATTACTCACCAGCCGCGGCGAAGGTTTATATGTATATAATGTTTAATAATATGTTTCAGGCGTATGCGCATAACGTGTAACTACTGTGTGGGTCTAATTTATGTTTTATTATATCTCCTAGAATATAGCTAATTTAAGAGATAGATTAGCTTTAATGCTAGTAGAGATCAGAGGGCCTATCGGATTTGAGTTTTAGAAGTATAGATTTTTTTAATGAAATAAAAACGAGCAAACGGAGTGAGAGAGCATCAGATAATGGCAATTGGCAAGCAACTACCGTCGCCTATTTAAAACACTCGCAACATCAGTCATCAGAAGAGTTGCAGGTGCATTGCCGGCCTTTATCGGATTTGTCTTGTTTGTCAGCACAGAGTAGAATACTGAATATTCTTAACATGCTAAAGTGCAATTAGGTTTTGGTCATATTAACACAATTTAATTGTTGTTACTTGCTGTTAATTGTTGTGTAGAATATTTATATTTTTGTAGAGTACAAGAAGACGGCGTGCGACAGGGAGCGAACTCGGATGCGCGACATGAACAGAGCCTTCGACTTGCTGCGATCCAAGCTACCGGTTACGAAGCCTTCTAAGAAGAAATATTCTAAAATCGAATGCTTGAGGTGCGTCAATGTTTTTTTTTTTGCATTTTATTACCTTTTCAAGCGTCCGTGGTTTGTATTTTATTCGTAGGACGTTATATTTTAACTAAGTGCATACTGCATTAAACTATGGGTGGATTGCACCAGAAGCGTAGTTAATGTTAAGGTTATGGTTATCGTCAAATATGGCGTCCATAATGGACTTTTACTAGGGATTTGACAGTTCATTTGACTTTTTGTTATGGTTAAAGTTATAGTTAAAGTAGGTCGGTGCGACTCACTCTAAGGATGGGTTGCACCAACTTACTTTAACTATAACAAAATGTCAAATGAATTGTTAAATCTCTAGTTAAAGTCAATAATGGACGTAGTTTTTATTATTCGTAGAATGGACGCATATTTGACGGTTACCTTAACCTTAACCTATAGGTAACAACGCCTCTGGTGCAACCCACCCTAAGTTTCCTAGAATTTTGTAAAACTAACTACCATAGAAAACCGCCATATCACACAGAACTTAATTTGTAGGTAAACTGTCTGGAAGCAAGTGCCATGTTAATTTCCGCAAGTTGTAATTGGGATGATAATGGTGATGTATTGTTTAACAGAATAGCGATCTGCTACATCAGACACTTGGAGTACCTGTTGTCCGGACAGCCGATTGATGGGAATCAAACGTATTTCGATCAAGGTGGAAGTCCAGTGCAATTTTGACGGTTACACTTGAAGAAATTTATAGCAATTTTGTTTTTTGCTATTTTTAGCCCTGTTATATATCTGAACTATCTACTTGGCTTGGTATTATTTAGGTATTTGACCTTAATTTATACAATTATCTCGGAAGGTTAAAAATCACGCAAAAAGTACACTAATATAGTACCTACGACTACAACATGCCTTGCGGCAATCTTGCGGTTCTTGCTATATGTCTGTAATAAAATTATTTTTATTTTTCTATGTTCCCATCTCTCTCGTAAGAGCTTGTTCAAACGAACCGAATTGGAACTTATCTTGGAACTTATTGGATGTTGATTATCAATTTCAGTGTTTCAGTAGTAAGTATTTGTGGTGATTTATGAAACTACAGCAACAATACAGTGACCTAAAACTATATCGCAAATGAGAACCTTATCATTATATTGCCGGCACTGACAATGATATGACCTATTTATACCAAGCTATTATCAACGTCAAGGAAGCACTTTCCGGCACAGTAACTGGTTTACGCAGAGGCTCGTTTTAATAACATTTATAATTATAATAATCAGTTTATCCTTATCATTCTATTATAAGGCCAATTTGGTTTGATGTTCGACATTGGCCTCTTTAAGTCTGCGTTTACATCAGGGATGCTCTTTGTTGCATCTGTGATTAGAAACTTCTTAGGCAAGCAGGATCTTTGTCGATTTTGAAATAACATGAGCCTTTAGCATCATCATTAGTTATTAGTACTGTCGCGATTTTCTGAGAACTATAAATTTTAGTCACTAAAGGGTTGAATAAACTGCATTAAATGTTATACCTAGTCACGCGGCACGCCACGCCCCGCCTGCGTCTGTCGGATAACGTCTGTCTGCCGACTGCTCGAGGGACGAGTCGGAAAAATTGATGACGTAGTCTCCGATACCAGGGGCGCATAACTAAGTAGGAGCTCTAGAATTAGAAACACCACTACATCAAGTGGAGAGCGTTCAGGTTCAGTGCGCTACATTTGCTGAAACGAGATGAACAATGTAGACGAGAACAACATGCGGACAATAACCAAGAAGAGAAGCTAATTATCTCTGTGCTTGTGCTATGCTACGTTGACTTTCAATGACATCATGTTATTTACCCCCACACTCCTTTCGAGTCGTGCAGTCCGAAACACTTACCAGGATAACAGCTGGTCGAGCTGTGCTTCGGTTTGCATTTGATTCCAATTGGATCCATTAATACTAATAGCCACGAAACTTCCAGGAGGTGATGAAAAATAATTTTCATTTTTAATGAAACATTCTTAGAACCCAAATTTGGTGGCCCATAAAACATTTCTGTTACGAAATAATATTTTTCATCAAAATGCGATCGATATAATAAAAATGTAAAACCTTTTATGTAAAACTATTGTATTTAAAAGTTAAAATAAAAACTTATTAGTAGTTAATTGGTATATTATAATATGGAGTCAATAAGTTTACCTCTTAAGTACCTCTACATAATATAATAATATTTCTAGGTTATTTTCATTTGAATTGATTGGCGGGGTACCTACGGAACCTCTACGGAACTTCTACGGAACATTCATTATTTGCGATTTTTGAAGGGTCATATTTTTTTATTTATTAGTAAGTAAATTAAAAAAAAAATTACGTAGAGGCATAGCTTTAACAGATCCCAATATTGTATAAAAAAATCATTTGTCTAGGTCGCATTATCCAGGGAGGAAATTGGGGAATACGTTTGTATGGAAAAAAGTGTAAGCGTATCCTCTTATGAGGGATCTACACCGCCGTTTTTCCATACAAACGTTGTTCGCCGCTGTTTCCTCCCTGGATAATACCGGTAGAGTTATAATTTTTTTCCTGAATATCTATGACCACTAATACAATCCTATGTTTTCTTTTTTTTCATAATTTAATTATTAAAAAAGATATGAACGTTCAAAAACCCCAAAAAAATGGCCAATTTTTTCTCTGTGTTCAAACACCCAGAAAACAAAACTGGCTAGAATATACCAAAAAAGTAAAACATAGGAATACAGCTCAAGCCTTGCTTTAATTCTTAATGAAAAAAGTACTTAAATCGGTTAAGTTTTGGAGAAGGAATCAGAGGACAACGAATCGATGATTTTCTGTTCTTTTATTAGAACTTTTGTCGTATCGCGTCTATCGCGCTCTGCGGTGGGAGACTCAAATCTCAAGATTGGTGAGACAGCAATACATTTTCAAAATACCTATTTTGAATTTCTCTCGCTCCTGGTGTATCCTCTTAAGTGCTCCTTAAGATTGGCCGCTCCTTATTCCCGCGGTAAAATTTAGGCGACATTACGAAATGTGTAATGCTAATACTAGGTTGTCAGGAGGAAAATGGAGGTTCCTGAGGACATCATGTAACTGTTACATCTAATATTGAAAGCCTTCTGTTCTCTGAATGTAGACTTAAGTTGAGTTTTTAAGCCCTAAATTTGAATTAAAATGAGAACTTAATAAGGGCCTGTTTCACCACTTTCTGATAAATGCCGAATAGACTATCCACCACTTAACTTGACAAATGAAGTATGGAAAATCTGTCAAAAAAGCTGTGAATTAGACTATTCATTACTTTATCAGAAAGTGGTGAAACAGGCCCTAAGTATTGGTTAGATTATTATTTATTAAGTACTTCTGTGTTACGTGTTTTAAATGTAACGCTTAAAATAATATTATATTGTTTAAAGAAATCGAGACCTTTTTACAGTCGGGTAATAAATATATGAGGTATGTTCGTACGTCTACGTGATAATTGATAACATTATGCATGTGCATCAGAAGCATATCTATGTACAACCGATATAAATTTTTGGGATCTAGAAAAAATAGTTACTTACGTAAGTTATATACTAACTA
Organism: Plebejus argus; assembly: GCA_905404155.3. Lineage (NCBI taxonomy): Eukaryota > Metazoa > Arthropoda > Insecta > Lepidoptera > Lycaenidae > Plebejus > Plebejus argus. The sequence goes on from FR989930.1 coordinate 8,586,546, forward strand.
GTAAAAATTAAATACCGAAAAGTGACTGTTAATACTTTTATTATTTCGTGAAAAATAAACAAATGAACTTCTACGAGCTTTTAACTTAAGTGCTTGCCATGTCAAAGTTTGCAAGTTTCTATACTAGGGTAACATAAAACTAAAGAGACACGCGGCTAAAAGCTTATTGAGCTTTCAGTTGCAAGGTCGTCCCAATAACGGAGGTCAGGCATGTAATTGTATAAAACAGGTCTCTAGGTGGAGCTTATTTGCCTATATGTCATTTCCACCACTGCAAGTTTTGTAAGCTAGGATAGACAACTGGCAGCGGCAGTCAAGCACCAAAAAGTCTCTGAAATTATGAAAGTTTCAGCTGCTCTTGAGTCTTGTGCGACAGTATGTAGCGTTGTCAGCTGTTTTTAGATAAGTAAGTATTATACCGATACCTGTCTTAGGACCTGCAACAAATTAATCAGAAGAACCGTAGGAATTAGTAGGATCTCTTCGGCCAGTATTCCTACCTAGATAAAGTTTTAATACTCGTAAAAATAACTTTTGAGTTAAAATTATTTTATTTCGTATGACGACGTGAATTGCAAAAAAATGCAAAATTAAAATCCCGTTAATTTTTATGACAAGAAAATAGATACGGTTAAAAATTACTTTATACATCCTCTTTTAATGATTTAAGATGTATTTAAAAATGATTGCCTGCTATTAAATCACAACGTGTATATTATGTAGGCATAATTATTTATAGCCTAAAAGATATGAATTCCATTATATTTTAATTCACGGTGAAATCCCACCATATAAATGTTATGTGGTTCTGGTTATGGCATTGGGTTATGTATGACTTATGGGCTATAGTTCGACAAGGCTCTACATGAACGTGGCGAGAAAAGGAACTAAACGCTTGTATCATACAAAAACGTCATTTTTGACATGTGTTTGACAGTTCTCCTTTACTAGCAGCGCCTTTTGAAGTCATTGACACATTCATATTTATGGCTACTGTCCAGTAGTTGGAGCCTGGAGGTCACCTTTGCAATGTACCTATTGCTTAGGCTTAGTGTAAAAAAATAATCAAACTACATGTTGTCTAGGCTTACTGAGTACTGACTCTCTCACTTCTCAGGTGTACCCTCCTCCTCTCCTGGGGAGAACTGGGACTACATGGTGAGAGTATTGTCAGTTGTCACCAGTCGACAGTCGCTTGATGGTACCTAAAGGAGTGTCCCAGATCTGTGTAACAACAGGCTCTTTACGACTTATAGTCTACTTCGCATGGAAAGATTTCAAAATTATTATCTATTGTAATAGGAAGTAGAGTCGTTAGATAAACATTATTTTTAATATCAAAAGAAAGTAGGTACGTGCTTTAAAAGGAAATATAGGAACCCTCAGACTTTAGAGCCCGTCTATAGTCACTATCAAAGCGCACGGAAGTGCGCAGGCCTAGTTCCAGCAGGCCGCGCGCATGCCGTGCACTATTTACACGAACCGCTTCGACGCACTTTTGACCCCCCTGTAGCTCAGTGCCTATTGCGAGTGCAAAGATAAAATTATACCTACGTAATTATATACTAGTAGGTTATTACATAACTGGTTAACACAGTGACAACGTGGCTGAGATTTTGGCAAATTTCGCAATCTGCCTCTTTATCTAGTGTAGTTGGGAAGCGCTGGTTTCCGGTGTTTTGCAAACGGAAGGGCATATCAGCGCGTCCGTCCACGACCGGCCGCGCTTCGATACATTTTAGTTTTTTTAATTGTTACTCTAATTATTATCAAATAGAATATAATTACTACGTAAATTTTTTATAGCTACCGCAAAAAAGTCTGAGCCCTAAAAGCTATATTATGGTCCAAACTCGATTATGCACGGACCATCCCATCTATGATCTACACAGGAAAATTATAATCATCCATTCCTCTGAATTTGGCATATTGTGTAATAATTATTAATGTGTAATAATAAAATACCATAGTTTTATCAACTTAATATTATGTTCTGTATGTTTTTATCTAATGCACATTATATTTATCTAATGCACAAAACAATTTGTGCATTAGATAAATAGAAATCTTAATTATTAATAAGTATCTACAATCTACATAATATTATTATTACATTTTAACATTTCTATTTATCCGAATTGTAAGTTTTAAATCAATTTTATATATTATAAATTTTCTACAAATATAAAGCTCGTACAGTCTATATTGTCTTGATTTACGACACCGTCCTAGAAATAAATCCATCGATGATACTTATTTTACTCGCTTGTCGAAAAATTTTTATGCATTGACTACTTAAATAATATTATGTATAATAATTGAAATATAGTATTCGAACTTTCCCAAGATGCAACGTGTTGTTATTACTTATTTCAATTTACGGCTTTATATATTATGTACTTAATTTGAATTTGATTAGGGATCAACTGTGGTATTGTAACACAAGTGTCGCACATTATAAAGAAAATTGTTTGAATTCATATTTGATGTTGACTAATAGTAAGTCAGTACTTAAATGTAACATCATTACGAACGTAGGCCGGAAATAAAATATAATACAGCCTTCCTGAAGATGATGAACGATGGTGATAACTGATAAAGTAAGCAAAATCACAACATTAGGTACGCTTGGTCTGCAAGGGACCGTTTTCTGGTCTTGGATGGAATGGTTGACCTTAAGCCAACATTTATTATGTTTATAACGGAAACGTATTTAAATGACAAAGTAATTAGTACAGATCGTTTGAACATCAGATAATGAATAATAACGTCATCATCCAAAAATAAAAGTATGTAGCGAAAGATTTTTTTTAATATTAAAAAAGAAATTCAAAAACAGAGCATCTGGAATCCCGCTAGGAATTTTCTAGTCTAAATAATGGAAACATTGTTAAGTTTTGGCCTGCGTTTTCAATGTAGGTGAAAGGTCGTGGGAGTTTTGCCGGGAATGTGAAAGAGTGATGTTGTGAGTTTGTATTATTTTCCTAAAATTGTGTTAAGTTGGGTTTTTAATGTGTGATATTGGTAGAATATTAACCATTAGTTATTCGTTATCGTGCACAAGTGTAGGAAAGTGATGCATTATCCAGAAACGTGCAATTTTGTGTTCCCTCCAAAACTTCATTGAAAGTTTCAGTAAAGCGTCTACCACTTTACTGAAACGACCGACTTGACTCCTTGACTGTATTGACTGTTACTTAGACTTTGACTAGACTAAATGACCTGACGATATTACATGAAAAAAACGATACTGAAAATTATTATAGGAGGAATACGGTTTTCCCGCCATATTCCTTACCTTTTTACCTTGTCTGTGGCACAACATACGCATACTTTGTGTCAAGTTGCCAAAAACGAAGAGAAAGAAAGAAGAAAGAAGAAAGGTCGTGCTCTGTAGTCTTTGGAAAACGTGCTCTATCATGACCTGTACTAGATTAATATTACCTAGATTAATAATAGTACCTAGACTGAACATGAATACCATTTTGAGCCTGCATAAGTAACAGAATAATGAGAAAGCTATAAGACGCGGCCACGGGGCTCGGACGCAGCACAATATCCTACTAGTATAATCCCTCTATAATTAAGTTACTTTATGCTGCTAATCCTTTATCCTACTAATATTATAACTACAGAACGGATTTTAATGAAACTTTACAATAATATAGCTTATATTATATTATGTCGCAGTCATCTGGTTCAATCTGTGATTCGATTGAATGACTAGCGTATTCATTGAATGACACCGTTTTATTGAATGACTGAAGGACAACTAGTCAAGACGCTGACGGCGTTAGATGGCAAGGCGGGAGCTTCGCTGCGCTACGATCCCGCCTTGCCGTCTAACGAAATTAGTCAGGTAATTGAATGTATTTATTTTTAACGGAATAGGAAATGTATAAGAACAGTATATAATTCTTAGGTAATTAATAGCAATGTATTTATTACTTCGTCTGTCCAATACGATTGGATTTGGTTAGGTTAGATGGCAACCCCCCGATGGTTGCTCGCCTTGTCGTGGCGGTGGGGCTCTAGTAACCGCGGCTTGGACAACCGCGGTGAAGCGAAGAGGCAACCAGGGCCGGCCGGTGTCGCCGCCTGGCCCGAGGAGGGCGCTCCCAGCGGACTGGAGGAGTCCGCCCAGTCCGCTGCGGATGCGCACCGAGGTGGGGCCGCAGAGGAAGAGGCAAGTAGGTATTACGGTGCGCCGCTTGCCCTATCCTCTGCGGCCGAGGACGGATCGCGAGGGGGAGAGGCATTGTGGTAGGTTGCCGCTTTCCCTACCCCCCCCTGCGAGCTGGCCGTTCCGTTTGAACGGCATTGGTGGGGCCGCGGAGGAAGAGGCAAGTAGGTATTGCGGTGCGCCGCTTGCCCTATCCTCTGCGGCCGAGGTGTGGTCGGTGGCAGAACCACAGACCTGATCTGCCACATGGCCTCCAAGTAGCAGACTCGGGGGGCGTCTGCTACAGCCCTGGTGGGGGCCGAGAAGGAGGGCGCACGTGTTGTGCGCCCATCGTGGAGTCTTCGGACCGCTGGCGGGGTCGCGGATGTGTGTATCGTTCCCGTGGCCCCGTCAAAAGGCGGCGTGGCGGAAGATGGGGGGGGGGGTTTAGTGGGTATACCGTGGTCTCATTAACTACGGGAGTCCCACATCACCGCTCGGGTCGCCCCCTGCGCCTGGGTGGTATGCGTAATGCATTTCCCCCTCCGGGAAAAAAAAAAAAAAAAAGATGGCAAGGCGTCGCCTTAGCCATCGTGGTTATTTTTTTTGTAAACCACCCAGAAGTAGCCGTCGCCTCATAATTGAAGTCAGTTTCTAGATTAACCTATTAGTACGCCACCAACAAATACTTTTAAAAAATCATAGCATTCCATTTAACGACTTCACTATGATGACGTTTAGTCAAGACGTTAAACGTTACAGTCAGCGTCTTGACTAGTTATCCTTCAGTCATTCAATAGAACGGTGTCATTCAATGAATACGCTAGTCATTCAATCGAATCACAGATTGAACCAGATGACTGCGACATATACACGAGATTAACACATAGGCTACAATAATTTTAACCGAATTTCAAAATGGTGGAGGTGTTATATTCATAGACTTATAATATACTGACGTAAAGACCACCTGACAACCCGAAAATGCGTGACGATTTTCGATCTGTCAATGTGTGCGTGTGCTAGTGATGTATCTTTTACTATCGATAGTATAGTCCGTTCCACAGTGTATTTTTTGTCCAAAAAATTGGCCATGCCATTTTTTTTGGAAATCTTGAACAGAAATGTTATGTAAGTAATTTATTAGTATTTACATGTGTTAATTTCTTATTATGAACAATAAAAAAACACTTTTAATTTTTTTTCAATAAAATTAAAAACTGCCATAACTTTTTAAATATTTACTTAATTGTCTTCTTGATTATTCTGATCGACAATAATAAAAAAAACACACAATTTAACCTGATTTACATATTTCTTAAATAAGTGTTTAAAGATTTACTTACGATTTATGTTTTTTTTTTCTTTAATTTATTATGAACGTATTTCTAATTATTTGGATTTTACAGAATTGCTACTTAAATGTACAAGAATTCGTGTAAAAAAATTTAGATCCAAATAATAAAGGGCACCGAAGTTAAAGGCTTCTAAAGTTTTCTTGGTAACTATGGTTTTAGGGTTGTCAATATTTCTGTACCAACATTTTTTACTCATTTGAACTTTGTTTTTTTTGAGCATATAAAAACCTACTTCAAATGTTATTAAACTATGTGAACTATGCGGTGACAACCCTATCCAAAATTATATAAAATTGAATAACTCCGATGCCCCGCCTCATTTGGATCCCATTTTTTTTGGGTTATAAGTATCAATAAAAAGAATATTTCAGTCTTAGTTTCAAATCCAAATATGAAAAGACATGACGTTAAAAAAATTAAAACATAAATTTATAAAGTCAGTCATAAATACGTTATCTTGAACAAATAAAGCCTGGATGTTTTTCGCTATCGTAGGGCTTTTAAGACACTATTTAGACCAATTAATAAATTCTTAAAAGAATATCAAACTTTTGAGCTATAACTGTTTCTATGTTTTTTTCTGGAAATCATAGAATTTTTTTTCAAGTACTAATTTGCATTCTTCTATAGGAATTGGGCAGTCAGGTACTCTCGTCCTACATTTATAATCACAAATCCTATAAAATTAAGTAATAAAAATGGCATGGCCAATTTTTTGGACAAAAAATACACTGTGCGTTCGAGTTAGTTTACCTGAGTTTCTATGAGAAATAAATAATATACAACTTTGGCAGATTTTCTATTTCAAATTAGGTACCATATATTTTATTTGGCAGAAAAAAAGGTGACGATTGAAAAGTATCTAAGACACACATTGTCGTTTGGGGTGATTTTTCAATCGTCGGATGTGTTATGACATGAGGTTCTTATAAGGGTAAATAATATACACATTATAAAGTTACTTATTTATTACTCAGGTAAAAGCTATCTGAAAAATCAGCCCTTACATTATTAGAAATGCAAATATAATGTTGAAAGTAAACAACACACTTAGTATTTTATTTATTCTTAAATTAAATACATATCATAATACTCTTACACACCTATTACATTTTTAGATTGGTTTTATGTTATTGTTAAATACCGATAAGTATATCGATAAATTTGATTCAAGCACTAGCGTATATGTAAAAATTTTTTATGAAAAATTTTTCTTCAAAAATTGTGTAATTTAAGAACAATAGTACCTTTAGTTACGCAAAATATGAAAGTAAAAGGGAGGATTGATATTATTTTATTTGAAATACAGAACTAAAGACAGAATATAGCAAAAATTAAACACATCGTAGCAATTAGGACATGAAGATTAATTACCTGTGAAATGTATATTTTTCAGGATTATTCCTATGATTTACACTGCAATCACTCACGGAACAAGTTATCATCGCTATATATAATAGTATTTGTTAAAAATAACAAACGATTTAAACAATAAATTTCAAATACTGAAAGGGCACAAAAACGCGTGTCGACTTGTGACGACCTGTCAAATAAAAGTGGTTACAGTTCACATTAAACTGCCTCTCTCTTTTCATCTTGTTATAATTCCATAAAGGATTTTCTTCTCTCTCGCACTCTTTGTTCGTCTATGCATTATAGGTTTATGGTTATATTCGTATTTTATGTTCCACTCCGCTGTTTGTGAACCGATAAAAAAAATTCTTTTGGTGTATAGGTTCATCACTTATCATCCCAATTTGGTACCATATTCATAATGGTGGTGACCAGATGAAGGGATCCATAAGAAATCGAGGGAACTCCTTTAAAAATTTATATGGAAACATGTGGTGACTTCGGTTTCGTGAGCAGTATTCCAAACATAATATGCTACCAACAAGTAAGATTTTGCACCAATAGGTATACCATGGTTCGGAAGGTGCTGAGAGAACTCCTGACTCTTTATTTTATAGATACAAGTTTGAGAGTTTCGAAGTTGTTTTAAGAACGGAAAGCATAATATGCTACTATGCAAATTATATTCATCATCATCATCGTCACTACCATAAACCATTATACAACCATGTGTCGTCCCGCTTTGATCCTATTATTGGTACTTTTCATAGTCTTTTATTATATACTAGCTGTTGCCCGTCGGTGACGCCATGTCAAAGTAAAAAACCGTGTTGGATGTGTTTTAGATTGCTTGTTTTCTATGCGAGGCTGGCCCGGCCTCTCAAAGAAAACAAGCAATGGAACAGCAAAAAATGGAAAGGGCGTAGCGACAATAAATACATTTCATAAAAGCTATGGACAAATTAAAGTGTATACTAGAACCAATTTATGTACAAATTTTGGAAGCTTATATCACTCTCCTCTGTTGGCAAAATAGGAATCCCTTTTTTAGGGTTCCGTAGCCAAAATGGCAAAAAAGGAACCCTTATAGATTCGTCATGTCTGTCTGTCTGTCTGTCTGTCTGTCTGTCCGTCCGTCCGTATGTCACAGCCACTTTTCTCCGAAACTATTAGAGCTATACTATTGAAACTTGGTAAGCAGATGTAGTCTGTAAACCGCATTAAGATTTTGATGCAAAAATGGAAAAAATATTAAAAATTTTAGGGGTCCCCATAGGTACAACTGAAACAAAAAAATTTTTTTTTCATCTAACCTATGCGTGTGGGGTATCTATGGATAGGTCTCCAAAAATCATATTGAGGTTTCTCATATCATTTTTTTCTAACCTGAATAGTTTGCGAGAGAGACTCTTCCAAAGTGGAAAAATGTGTGTCCCCCCCCCTCTAATTTCTAAAGTAGAGGCATGATAATTCTAAAAAAAAATATATGATGTAGATTACTATAAAAACTACCAACGAAAATTGGTTTGAACGAGATCTAGCCAGTAGTTTTTTTTATACGTCATAAATAGTAAAGTACAACTGAAACAAAAAATTTTTTTTTCATCTAACCTATGCGCGTGGGGTATCTATGGATAGGTCTCCAAAAATCATATTGAGGTTTCTCATATCATTTTTTTCTAACCTGAATAGTTTGCGAGAGAGACTCTTCCAAAGTGGAAAAATGTGTGTCCCCCCCCCTCTAATTTCTAAAGTAGAGGCATGATAATTCTAAAAAAAATATATGATGTAGATTACTATAAAAACTACCAACGAAAATTGGTTTGAACGAGATCTAGCCAGTAGTTTTTTTTATACGTCATAAATAGTAAAAATTAATATAAATTTCATTAAATCGACTGAAATATAAAAATAAATCAAAAATATTATAATTTCATAAAAATGAACCTTATTGCTGCTGCGGAACCCTCCATGGGCGAGTCCAACTCGCACTTGGCCGCTTTTTTTTACAGAGGTCTTTTTGATTGATTATTCTGTGTTATAAAAGTTGACCAATCGTGTTATGCTATGGGTAATAATTCAAAGACAAAGAGATGATGAATACTGACAGTGAACTTTAATTTCTTAGCTTTAGTCATTGCTGTGAAAAATGGACATCGCTACAGCCAAATTATCAAGGCGTCACCATAATTTAAACAAAGATGGATAATTTTCCCCTTTTTGTGGTTTCTTAAACAAAGGGTAAAAACGGGACCCTATTTTTAAAACGTCGTCAAACGCAAACGTCAATAAACTTTCATGTTTCTAACTTAAGAAATGACGGACTTTCATTCAAACTTTCAACCCTAAATTCACCCCCTAGCTAGGGGGTAGAATTTCCAGAAACGCTTAAATACGTATCCATCAATTTTTAATCAGTACCTAGCCCAAAAATAAAGTTTCATGTTTCTAACTCAAGAAATGACGGTTTTTCATTCAAACTTTCAACCCCTCTTCCACCCCTTTAGGGGTAGGTTTTCCAGAAATGCTTAAATAATTATCTTTTTCTTTTTAACTGTAGTCCAAAAATAAAGCTTCATGTTTCTAACTCAAGAAATGACGGACTTTCATTGAAACTTTCTACCCTAATTTCACCCCCTTGGTTAATGCTTAAATATGTATTGTGTATCCATTCATTTTTGATCAGTAGCCCAAAAATAAAGTTTCATAGTTTCTAACGACGGACTTTCATTCAAATTTATCTAATAACTAGCTGTCCCGGCAAACGTTGTTTTGCCATTTAAAGTATATTTTCGACATCATCAGTTGATACATGTTTTACCCCCTCTTTTGTCCCCTAAGAGGGTGTGGGGGGGAAGGTCATACACCAGATGTTAAGTTGAAAAACACAGTTAATACCTAATAGGAAGTAAGTCCACTAAAAAAAAGTTGTATACAAAATCTGACCCCTCTTTGGTCCCCAGAGAGGGTTGAGAGGAGAGGGGTTTTATACACCAGATGTTGAGTTGGAAGAAGACAAATATAATATATCTGTGAAAACTGTATGCAAATCTGTGAAAACCGTATGCAAATCGGATCAGTAGTTTTCGTGTTAAAGAAAAAAGTTTGATACAATATCTGACCCCTCTTTTGTCCCCTTAGAGGGGTGGGGGGAAAAAATTTTATACACCAGATGTTAAGTTGGAAGAAGATAAATATATCTGCGAAAACACATTCAAATCGGATCAGTATTTTTCGTGTGATGCTGGAACAAACATACAGACAGACAGAAAGAGTGACAGACATACAGACAAAAAACTAACCACATTTTTGGTTCTATAGCGATGTAGTGACAGAGGTGTAATTTCGGGTGTCATTTCATATCTTTTATGTACAGAATTTTCATTTCTACAACAGAATATTGTCTTCCTCCCGCACGCGCTTTGGTGACGCCCACTATCGTAATATTTTAATTTCGCCATAATTTCAAAACCAAACGTCCTATTTTAATCATTCAAAGACCAAATATTATCTACATAAACTGTACTTAGTGATAAAATAATTTATTTTGATAAGGATTAATAGCGTGATTAAAATATATCCGTTTAAATGTAGTCCAAAAAAAATTCAGGATTTTTAAATAAATAAATGGTTATTGTGCCTCACTCGACATAGATAGGTATAGTGTGTCGCGGACTTTTTTGTAGATATTTATAAGATCTACAATTACTTAGAACATTTTATGGTTCTATCTTTTATAGTTTAGGCAGCGTACGCAAAATAAGTAACTTTTCTAGCTGATTTTTTACACCTTGCGTCCGAAAAACTCAAATATCTTACGGAACCCTACTTTTTTCCAAAATAAAATGTAGCCTATGTTCAGCAGAAATAATGTAAGATTCCAATAGCAAAAGAATTTTTCAAATCGGTCCAGTAGTTTCGGAGCCTATTCGACTCAAACAAACAAACAAACAAACAAACAAAAAATCAAATCTTTCCTCTTTATAATAGTAGTATAGATATGAAGTTTTACTACGTATGCGGTATATGAGCATGCTGCATGACTCATTTACCCCAGTCGGCCAGTTAGGAAAAGTTAGTGTGAATAGTAAATTTTATAGTAATTGAATTTATGAATATGAATTATCTATCACCTCAATATCTTTATTGTTTCAAATGATTTTCCGTAAATAGTCGTAAATCAAATGGGCGAATCGCAGGCGGTGAAAAGCTCCCGCGGAAGCTCCCATTCAGCGGCAGTTTTCATGAATGGTACCGTGGTGGGGCGACTCATTCCCGTGCGCCCGCGCCGGAGGCTGGATTAGTTCACTCCTTGTGAGTATAGTATTCGTTGTTCACTGGTAACCGGCGCGCCTGCGCGGACTGTGCGTATTCCATACGCGCGAACGCGGCAAATTCAAATTATTCCATTTTGTTTTTTTTTTCTTGGAAGTGAATAACCGGTGGTGTTAGTTTTGTACAGTTCCGGACAATTTTTCGGGCATGCTGTAGAGATGGGGACACCGAATATAAGGTAGGCGAAATTTTATTTCAGGTGCACGAAAGTTGGACGCATTATAGTTACTTAATTCAGAATCTGAGTTACTAATACATTTAAATAAGTAATTTAAGGCAAATTAATTTTGAGCACTTAATCGGAATTAATAATTATCATTTTTTTTATTTCTATTCTTTATTCTATTCTATTCCTTTATTTTACCGATAGTTGTATACAACGAAATTTTGGATCAAAATATTCCAATTGCGTCTTTATTATTTTTTGGACATTTAAACGTTTAAAATCCCTGACAAATAAAATTAATATAACTAATTAACCACTTGCGAATTAAAGATACATTTTGTAAATTCTATTTACTTTAGTTACTTAAGTACCTACCTACACTACTTAATTAGGTACTTATAGGTATTACAAAGTGCTTATAATATAATATTTTATTTCAAGCACAAAGAACAACTATACTTTTTTTTATTGTTTATTGGGGTAAAAAAACAATAACACAATAAAATACAATTATAGACAGTCTTATTGCAAAAAAAAATAGTAAATATATTAATTATTTATGATGTCATTACCACAAAAATTAAAAAGGTTTGTTTTAGCGCAGATTAGTGCAGAATTTATTTTGAAACAATTTCTAACACATCAATCAGCATTTTATTATACCTCATAAACTAGATCTCATGATTGCTATGTTGAATATCAAGGCGTTAGATGCTATCTGAAGACTAAAAAAATACTAAATCCTGCGAAAAAAATAATACAAGTACTTATTACAAAGGAAATTAATTAAAGTGAAAATATATTACATTTAAATTAGGTATCCATATCTAATATAAAGATGCTAATATTGCCATGAAAACGACGTTAATTTTAAAGCTCAGACCAGAAAAAGCTGTCGTAGGCCGTAGCTATAGTATTTGCGTTTTGCTCAAGCATATGATTTCTATTTCAATTTTTGCTTTCATAAAAAACATGAAAAATAATTAAAAAAATAGCACTCCGGACGCCTATCCTCTTCTGTCTTTGGAGGCTAAACTGAAAGACTTTTATGAAAACAGAAAACGTTACATTTAACTCACTTCAAGTTTGAGATTCATCTTGCTCATTTTACCTCATAGCTATTCCTGTAACAGACATATGTCCTGCGCCTGAAATAGGACACAATTGTCACCAAACAGGAGGGCGGAAGAGATGTCACAACCTTATTGAACGTGTGTCTTAAAATACTTGCCCAAATAAAGAATATCTTACCGCCACACCACACCTAGGGGAATGATTACTTAATGTACTGTTAGACAAATATGTATATTGTATACCGTGTAACAAAAGTAAGTGATAATACTTTAGGGTGTGTATGTGTCCCTTCTATAGAGTTCACTGTGAAAGTAAGCGCTGAAAGAGCATTTTTTGTGATTTGTATGGGTAAGCGCGTCATGTTTTTTCCATACAAAGGTGAAAAAAGAACTCTTTCGGAACTGCTATTTAACAGCGAACTCTACATAATATACATATTTTAGGGGACCCTGTACTCACCCTATTAAAGTATTATCATTTATCACTTAGTTTTCTTACACCATGTAGAGTTTTTCGACACTATAGAGTTAGACAGGATACTTTAAGATTTTTAATTTATAATTAAGTATCTTCCTTGTATTTTTTAAATAGCAACAGTGTCTGTAATAGTTACATAAAATTACGTGTAATAAGACGTGTAACTTGTAGTATCAATTATTTATTTGCATTGCATAAAAAATAAAATAAAAATATTATACGTATGTCGGTACCGCAATTTTCTTAAGGTGATTGGCAATAAACATTTGACGGCTAACGGCAAAATAATTAAGACAAAACAAATTTTAATGAAGTATCTTGACTGAGGTGCCCTGAGGTGAGGTGAAGCGAGGAGGGTCAAGCAACGTGACGTGTAGATGCATTTCTAAATTTTTACTGAATTGACAGATTTCAATCGCAATCACAATTTAGAAATAGTACATTCTACGCGTCGCGTTGCAGTTTGATGGTGCGGTGAGGGCTGAGGGCTGAGGTCTAGAGTGCACACGTATGCACAATACGGAGTATAGCTACTATTACTAGAAATAATTATTGTATGTCTCTGCTGCATAAAGTAAATATCACTAACAAATACTTCTTGTATCAAATAGTTCAAACTATTATGACTAGCTGTCCCGGCAAACGTTGTTTTGCCATTTAAAGTATATTTTCTACATCATCAGTTGATACATGTTTTACCCCCTCTTTTGTCCCCTAAGAGGGTGTGGGGGGGGGAAGGTCATACACCAGATGTTAAGTTGAAAAACACAGTTAATACCTAATATGAAGTAAGTCCACTAAAGAAAAAAGTTGTATACAAAATCTGACCCCTCTTTGGTCCCCAGAGAGGGTTGAGAGGGGAGGGGGGGGAGGATTTTTATACACCAGATGTTGAGTTGGAAGAAGACAAATATATTATATCTGTGAAAACCGTATGCAAATCGGATCAGTAGTTTTCGTGTTAAAGAAAAAAGTTTGATACAAAATCTGACCCCCTCTTTTGTCCCCTTAGAGGGGTGGGGGGAAAAAAATTTTATACGCCATATTATGTTAAGTTAGAAGAAGATAAATAATATATCTGCGAAAACCACATTCAAATCGGATCAGTATTTTTCGTGTGATGCTGGAACAAACATACAGACAGACAGAAAGAGTGACAGACAGACAGACAAAAAACTAACCACATTTTTGGCTTCTATAGCGATGTAGTGACAAAGGTGTAATTTCGGGTGTCATTTCATATCTTCTAAGTACAGAATTTGCATTTCTACAACAGAATATTGTCTTCCCCGCACGCGCTTTGGTGACGCCCACTATCGTAATATTTTAATTTCGCCATAATTTCAAAACCAAACGCCCAATTTTAATCATTCAAAGACCAAATATTATCTTCATAAACTGTACTTAGTGATAAAATAATTTATTTTGATAAGGATTAATAGCGTGAGTAAAATATATCCGTTTTAATGTAGTCCAAAAAAAATTCAGGATTTTTAAATAAATAAATGGTTATTGTGCCTCACTCGACATAGATAGGTATAGTGTGTCGCGGACTTTTTTGTAGATATTTATAAGATCTACAATTACTTAGAACATTTTATGGTTCTATCTTTTATAGTTTAGGCAGCGTACGCAAAATAAGTAACTTTTCTAGCTGATTTTTTACACCTTGCGTCCGAAAAACTCAAATATCTTACGGAACCCTACTTTTTTCCAAAATAAAATATAGCCTATGTTCAGCAGAAATAATGTAAGATTCCAATAGCAAAAGAATTTTTCAAATCGGTCCAGTAGTTTCGGAGCCTATTCGACTCAAACAAACAAACAAACAAACAAACAAACAAATCTTTCCTCTTTATAATAGTAGTGTAGAAAAGTTAGGAGAAAAAAATGAAAAGACAAGTGGCAAAAAAAGAATATGCATTATGCAAGACAAGCAAAACAAATAACAGTATCAAGTATCTGATTCAAAGGAGCAGGCTGCAGGGCTTAAACGAAAAAACCACGCAATCCCGGCGTGTCATACGACGGGGAGAGAGGGCGGGAAGGGGCAGCCTCCCGCACGCAGACTGGATCTCGTCCACGAAAAAAACCGAGATTAAAACTAAGACTATTGTTCCTTTATCCCACGTCCCGCCAGTGAAATTCTACCGCTTCATGCATAAATTCATTGCCGGTTTTTGGCAGGAGAATCGTATAATTAAACGATTAGAGATAAGGGTTGAAACAATTTTTTTGATGTATTTTGATAACTATCCCGAAGGAGTAAAGTGCTCAATTGTATTAGCGCGGTAAGTTTTTGCGGGCGCCGGCTTTCGCTCGCGCAATTCTTCTAAACTCTTCGGATACTTTGTTGTGTAGAGGCATGTAGAGGATTATCCGTTCTTGAAAACTTAGGCCTTAGCTTATTGTTTTTGGAGATAAACTGTGTTTTTCCGTACAGGATACTGTGTCGGTTATTGCTTTTATCTATAGCGACATCAAACGAATCTTTAAGACTCTGTTTTAAATGATACGGCGAAATAGTGCACTTTATGAGCTGAGAGGGTTTGTGTCAGCGAGGTTATAGTAATAACTTATTACTTTTCCACGCTTTTGCCAGGATCATGAAAACTCTTATTAAGTACTAATAAGAGTTTTCAAACCATATTTTGATGCAGTTTGTGAGTACTTATGGAGATTGTGAGAAAAACAACTTTTAAAACTTTTCGAGTGAAAAACGGTGACTGGTATGAAAAATGTAATGATACATTTTTGTAGACAATTTTACTGCCTACAATTTTTATCTGAGGTATTTTTATGAAAAAAACTTACAGTTTCGCCAAAAATTGTGAAAAACTATTTTTTTGGACCTTGAATAAAAAATTTAGCACACATGGGAATTATGGGGAACTTTCAAATTTTATTCGTAATTACATTCTCAACAATATTACCGATTTTCAGCTTAGTGCGAATTTATGCAAGGTTACAGTGGTATTTTTGTCTAAGTTGACTATACAACTCTTTGAAGTATCAACTATGAACTATCAAGTATGTAAGTAGGTACAGATAGTTCAACTCAGTTGTGCGCGCCGCCCTATGTGTGGGTAAACCTTGTACATATACAGTGACTTTGTGTGCGTGACAAGAGGTACAGTCGGGTACAAATACAAATAGAGTTATTTACGGGTTATATACGGGTTTTAAAAAAAAGAGTTATTTCGTAATTTAATGTTTATTTATTGAACATTATTCAGAATCGCTACTTGAAAAATCAAATGATGAATTTTCGGATTCGCTGCTCTCACCAAGGTTAATTATGAATTCTGACTCCATGTCAAAATTTCTATAGTATTCTTCTTCTTTCTTTTGTACATGTCGACAAGTATTACCCCACATCCCATCATCAATTTGACTTAAACGTTCATTTATGAGTTTCATTATTTCCGTCACATTTTGATCGACATTATGCGAAGCAATATAATTTTTTAAAATTCCCCACACATTTTCTATAGGGTTTAGTTCAGGATGATATGGTGGCAGTCGAAGAACTTTTATGCCATATGGCTGAAGTATGTCGTCAATCTTGTAACAGATATATTTTTCTTTATTTTTTTTAATCAAATCATACAGTTCGATTTTTTTCATATCTTGATTAAAAGCTATGTTTTTTTCTGTCAGCCATCTCACCATTTCTATTTTTTTGGAATTAGAATTTGGGGCTCTGTCATTTTGAACGTTATGGTATGAGGCATTGTCAAGCACAACCACAGAGTTAGGTGGAAGATTCGGTACTAGACGTTCTTTTAGCCACTTTTCATAGTTTTCTGCGTTCATGTTAGAGTGGTAATCACCAGAAACACTATTTGCTTTGTATGTCAATAGTGCGTTAGGTACGAAACCTTGTTCTGAACCAGCATGCACAATGATAATTCTTTGTCCTTTCGACAGGTTTCTCTTTAAAGGTGGTCCATCTTTGTTACCCCATCCTTTGTTTTGCACATGATTAGTTAAGATGTAGCTCTCATCTGTATATACGATACACCGATTTTCTTGACGGTATCTGAGTAAATTTTTTAGGTAGGAAAATCGTAGTTTTTGGATGTCATGCCGCTCTATAATAACACGTCTGTTATCCACAGTTTTTCGCCATTTGTATCCCAACTTTAACAAAGCTGTACGCAGAGTCGAAATACTTCCATCATAGTTAAGTTTATCTTGAAATATTCTTTTCAACTTTAGCAAGGTAGGTAACTCACGATGTTCTAAATGGTAATTTTGAATAGTGGAACGTATAACATCGACGTTAAAGTTGTCTAATTCTAACTTCTTTAAACGTTTTTTACGGTCTTTATGCGGAGATTTAAATTTAGAGTCAGATTCTTTTCCTTCAGCCAATATATTAGTAATTGTTCTCTCTGATACCCCCACTGCCATTGCTGTTCTTTTCCGTACGCTATTTAAATGTTCACTTAATTTCGATATTAAAATTGGACTTGCACTGCAAACTGGATCACTTACTAATTCCAATATATCTCTCGCATCTTTTTTCAGAAATTCGTATACCTTAGCAATGGTTCCTCGAGTCTAAAACAATAATACGTAAAAGTTAACAAGGACATATTTTTTAGTATATGGAATCATAATAAACATTAATTACATCCAAATTTAAAATAAAAAAATATTTACCTGACTCCTTAAACATTTTCTCCGTGTAGAACTAGACATTTTCGAAACGACTGTACCCGTAAGAAAAAGCGATAAGAACACGTGTTACTCGGACGACGACTGCCGCGTCACTGCCACACGAATGAAAGTTGTATATTTACAAGCCCACGCACATATAGGGCCGCGCGCACAACTGAGTTGTACTATCTGTATAATAGGTTCAAAAATGTGCCGCGCGCGCCTGGCACACCCCGTAAACAAAACATAATACATATTGCCGATTGCGCTTATTGTACAAACATCCCAAGATCGCGTTGCGCTAAAAATTGTGAAAACCCATCGTGAAAAACTAATTTTTTGGACTTTTGACCTTGAATAAAAAATTTAGCACACATGGGAATTATGGGGAACTTTCAAATTTTATTCGTAATCACTTTCATACCAATATTACAGATTTTCAGCTTGGTGCGAATTTATGCAAGGTTACAGGGATACCTATTTTGTCTAAGTTGCCTGGGCTATCACTTCGTTCCCGACTCGTAAAACGAAGTTATCGGGAGTAAAAAAATAGATCGTGTAGTATTTAAAAAGGAAAGGAAGGACTACAGTGTGATACAATATTACTTCTGAGATTTTTAAAAGACGCGCGCATTCTCGCGACTACCCTACCAACGAACGCTGATTGGTCTCGCGCAGAATCGCAGAAGTAATGAGTGCGTTAAGCTCTGGAGTGGAGTTAAGGTAAAAGTTATATTCAGTTTTTGCTAGGACGCTTCGATGAGCTTCGACTCTGCACTGGTAATAAATTGACCCTAACAAAATTAATTTCGATTCGCGCTGCGGCGCGGCGCCCCTGTTGCCTTGGCGCCTGTGTGAGCCGCACACATCGCACACAGGGGCGGAACGCCCCTGAGCGTAGAGTTTTATTTATTCTAGTTTTATTAAACTCTAGCATCAAGTGTGACATAAGACATTATATTATTACTTATCCTATTTATACGCAATCTAGGAATTAGGTTAAGCAATTTTGTTACCAGGCCTTTAATAAAATAGGTTGATTTACTTTGGTCCTGTATTGCGGTTACGACCAACTCTTATAGCACCCATTCCGTATCCAGGTCAAACGTAACGTAAAACAATACATTTCAGACAAATTTTATGATCATTGAGCAACTTAGACCGAAATTGACACTCAACTAATATAGAAGCAGTGCACTTTGCTAAATTAATAGAACACAAAGTTATTTAAATAGTTTAAAACAGTAATTGTTTAACGCTCAAACGAATGTGTCTAAATAATAGCCGCACGAGTGCCTTCGAAAGTAGAGTTCAGAAATGGTATCTAGATCGCGCGGTATGTGTAGTCAGGTCCGAGAATTTAGTGCTTAAGGAGCACCACATGTTTATGTACTCCTAGTGAATGTAGGTACAAAACAAGACCTAGACTAAACGGAATGTCTAAGTTTATTTTTATATTTTATGCTTAGTGGTCGTTTAATATGCATTATAATGGACTCGTGCGCAGGTTTTTGTATTATTTAAACGTTACATTTTAAATGCAAAATTTAGTCCCCTATGGCCTGCATAGTTGTAACAGAGACTAGACATACTAGTTGTAATAAGTATTTAGATTTTAGATAGTTATGATAATGCCAGGGGGCGTAACTTTGTCAAAAGTCAAGGATAAATAATCATAATATTATGTACTTATTTAACTAGCTGTCCCGGCAAATGTTGTTTTGCCATTTAGAGTTATTTCTACTTCATCAGTTGATACAAAATCTTACCCCCTCTTTTGTCCCCTAAGAGGGGGGGGGGGGGGGGAGGATTTTATACACCAGATGTTGAGTTGGAAGAAGACAAATATATCTGCGAAAACCGTATGCAAATCGGATCAGTAGTTTTCGTGTTAAAAAAAATTTTTGATACACAATCTGACCCCCTCTTTTGCACCCTTAGAGGGGTGGGGAGAATTTTTTTTATACATCAGATGTTAAGTTGGAAGATGACAAATATACCTGCGAAAACCGCATTCAAATCGGATCGATGGTTTTCGTGTGATGCTGGAACAAACATACAAACAGACAGACAGACAGACAAAAAACTAACCACATTTTTGGCTTCTATAGCGATGTAGTGACTAGTGACACCCCCGCTTATTATTTTTTGAATATCTTTAATGTACTTACAGAATTTTCATTTCTACATATTTATTAATTTGTAACTTGTAAGACAGTATTATCTATATGTTACGCTCAAAGACCGAAAACGCTCAGTGAGCGAAAAAATGGCTCACAACGCACTGGTTGTTACTCTGGTTAAAGTGCTCTTGTGTATTGCGCACACACTTGGGCACTTTAAAATTACTCCTGCGTAACTGGCCTGGTTTCATTGAAACCAGAGTGCTCTTGTGTATTGCGCACACACTTCGGCACTATAAAATTACCCCTGCGTAACTGGCCTACTTTCATTGAAATCAGAGTGCTCTTGTGTATTGCGCACACACTTGGGCGCTATAAAATTACTCCTGCGTAACACGGCCTGGTTTCAGAACGCGTCGTGGCCGTTTTCATTAGGGCCACAACACGAATTCGCGTCGTGGCTGTTTATAAATGCTCAGAACGCGTCATGGCTTTACTCGATTACCACAACACGTTGTGGTCGAATAGCACGTCAGCCACGACACGAATTTCGCTTTGTGGTATTTCTGTGATTACCAGAACGCGTCGTGGCCGTTTTCACTAGGGCCACGACGCGAATTTCGTGTCGTGGCCGCTTCACTATTACCACAACGCGTTGTGAGCCATTTTCTCGCTCAATGAGCGTTTTCGGTCTTTGAGCGTAACATATATAAATAGAAAACGTGTATAAGTACATAAGTATCGGCGATTTATTATTGACAGTTTTAAAATTCCTAAAATTCCCAAAGGAAACTTCTTTACAATCGGTTCGTTATAATTTGGAAGCTCAGTAAGTTTCCTGCACGGTTCTTGGTATCAAGAGATGACGTATCAAGATTCAAGAGTCTGATTAGCGTTTTATTAGTTTGGAATTTTATATAGTTTTTAGGAATAAGTTAATTACTTATTTACTTATTGATTAAATATTCAATTTAATTATCCGCACTTGTTCTATCTTAATTTTAAACATTAAATAAATCATAAAAATATCGTGTTTCTTAACCCCCGACCAAAAAGAGGGGTGTGTCTGTCTGTCTGTCTGTCTGTGGCATCGTAGCATCCAAACGGGTGGACCGATTTTGATCTAGTTTTTTTTGTTTGAAAGCTGACATGACTGAGAGTGTTCTTAGCTATAGTTCATCATCATCAGCCTGCTCATTGCTGAAATATCACGGTATATCTGATTCATGATAGGACGATTAACAACTTGCAGTCGTTTGATGGGTTTTATATTTTGCATCCTGGTTCGTGACACTTATGAATATATACACATTATTGGAAAGTTGACCTGGTGGTGCAGCATCACCTGGTAATCAATAGGATACCCAACTCCTCACCAACTTAGAGCAGAGGTTTCGTATTTGGGCTCATTTTAATTGCGACAACCAGTAAGACGTAGATAAACAGTAAATATTTGCATGCTGCTGCTGCAGCATCACCTGGATTCTATAGGAGCCGAGCTCCAAAGTGGAGGTGTCATGTTTGGGCTCATATTGACGGCCTCATCCAAGAGGACATATTTTATAGATGGTAGGTATTCATTGGGATATGATCCAGTTGATAGGAATTATTCTGCACAAGTTTAAAAAGCATAAAATTAAATTAAGAAATTAAAAAAATCCCCGCCAAAAAACTTTAAAAAGTAATGAAATAACATTTACTGACCTTAAGTTTAAATCATTCCTATGAATAAAGTAATATTTTAGTCCATAATCGTTGTCAAGGTGTATCGGGGGACCGCTAATTTAGATGTTTGATTTCATATAACAATATAGTTTAAGGGTCAGGTCACTGCATGGCGATACAAAATGCAAAAGTCGCTGTTGTGGTAGTTTACTTGGCGGTCCCCCGACACACCTTGACAACGATTATGGACTAAAATATTACTTTACTCATAGGAATGATTTAAAAACTTAAGGTCAGTAAATGTTATTTCATTACTTTTTAAAGTTTTTTGGCGGGGGGTTTTTTTTAATTTCTTAATATTGCAAAGTCAACAATCAAAGCTCCTCAAAAATTGTTACTGGCCAATGATATAATATAGGTACTAACTGGCCGCCATCAAATTTTATAAAATATATTTAAACTCAAACGATCGTTTTTTATGAAAAAGATAAATTGAGTGCTTTATAACAATAATAATTGTATCTTCGTATGAAGAAATTTTCCCATAGAGTACGAGTTACGGCCTACGTAACGGCTAATCTGATGAAGGGTATAATAACGAGATACATCTTCAAGACTCCGCCGGCTTTGTGGAGAACTCAATTACGACGGTAACAAGTGTGGGCGGAGGTTTCGACTTCCAAATATTTACTTTAAAAATGCCGATATAAACCAAAGTAACATTATTCACGAGATCTAGGTTTTGACCTAATCTAGTGTGCTGAAAAAATACTACATGTATGTATTTATAAAGAAAGTTAGGAATGTTTATACTTACATACAAATTCGAGTAATCAATAAAACAGATAAACGAGCGCAAAAAAGTAGCTCTACATTGCCCACAGCCACAGCTATGCTATGAGTCTGTCGTCAGTCTAGCTCTAGACTATAAATAAAACTAAACGTCTAGGTGTATTTACCTCTCGCGGACGCATGCTACCCTGGTAATTCGGATACAAAAAGCGGCTCCACCCCAACGTGTCCGTCACGCTCGTGGTCACGCTCGTCAGTCGTCAGTCGTTAGTCGTCACACGACGACACCCCCCTAGACCCCACACCACACTGCCTAGTGCCTACTGCCTACCGTCTTGACGGTAACAAGCTTTTGAATGGCCACTTTCGTATAATTCAAGATTGAGTATCAAATTAATAATAATTATTGATTCAAATCGGCAACATAATTTCAAATTTGGTCAATATGGATGGAATAAAAAATTGGCAGCAAAGTTCGAAATAAGAAAGGAACTTTTTAAGAAAACACTTTACTTCTTATTAGATTAGGAAAAAAAAATCGGCGAAGTGCGAGTCGGACACGCGCACGAAGGGTTCCGTACCGGTATAGAGCGAAAGTAGACAAAAAATTGTGTTTTTTGTATGGGAGCCCCCCTTAAATATTTAATTTATTTTAATTTCATTATTAATTACTAAAGTACAAATATAAATAAGGATTTTGTGAAAATTTCAAATGCCTAGCTGTTACCATTATCGATTACGAGCAAAAAAGGCCAAAAAAATCACGTTTGTTGGATGGGAACATTAAACCCCCTTAAACATTAACTTTATTTTATTTTCAGTACTTATTTGTTGTTATAGCGGCAACAGATATACACAATCTGTGAAAATTTCAGAAGTAGCTATAGCGGTTCTTGAGTTACAGCCTGGAGACAGACAGACAGACGGACGGACAGACAACGAAGTCTTAGTAATAGGGTCCCGTTTTTACCCTTTGGGTACGGAACCCTAAAAACTAAGGGTCTTACCACAAAAGATTTAAACATCTATTGAACAGTTGTTTTGTGACATTTTTGTACTGAATTTTTCTCTAATCAACTGTTCAACAGGTGTTTAAATCTTTTGTGGTAAGACCGTAAGTATTTTGTTATCGACATCGATAAGTAGAGTAGGTACTAAGGTACGAAGATATGGGAAAAATACTTATTTAAAATCTTCGAAATGCACCGACGCGACGCAGCCGTGCACCATGTGTTCCGTCTGAGGGGGTTGACATATTGTGCATTTGTTCAGGGCTGCCTCTCCTATCTTATTTGAACACAGCAAATTAATTCGTGAGTCGTGACCAAGATTTAACATTGTAAAACACTGTATTTGAATAATGACATTATTAAAATGTAAAAAGTTATTAAGGTGATATAGGTTTGATGAGTATTAATACGTTATAACTTATATTTGAAAGAATGCACACAATGCACAGCCCTGCACATGCACAGCCCTACAGAGTTTACCAACAATGCGCGCTAAATCACCCGCAGAGAAGCGAAGCGGGCGCGCTTTGACAAGCCATATTACATTATATTATTATGTTTTATGACAGTTCATTGATGTCTTCCTGGCTCAAGCGAAAAAAATTATATTTCTCGTCACTGCACCGAGAAATGATTAAAAATTAAGGTTCATAATTATAATATCATACGATCCAATACCTACGATGAAAAATATTATGAAGGCTAAGGACTAGCTAAGGGTGTCCGTTAGGACGGCGGTCGGCCTAGTATAAACAAAAGCAAAAGTGAAGAGTACCTATGTATTGCACTCAGTCATGCAACAGTCATGTATTTATTCTTTGACTCAGTGCCGTAATCAGTGCCGCAAATAGCCTTTTTTGCGCCCTGTGCGAGCGTCTATAACTGCACCCTTGTTTTTTAACCAACTTCCAAATAGGAGGAGGTTATAATAATAATTATGTTCGGCTGTGGATATTTTTTTTACTAATTTGGGAAACATCTCTGGGGCGTAATGGGAACTCATCGGGAGCAAATCGAAAAATAATAAGTCTGCCTGGTCTGGCCATTCTTCCAATTTAAAAAAAGAATATTGTGTCTTGAGTTATGGACAAGGTAACTTAATTAATTCTTAAAATTTTTAGGATTGCCTTATTACAATAATGATAACATTATACCTACCTAATAATATTACAAATTACAATCTGGGGGCACAGGAGTGCCCCCGCCAAGATGAGCCAAGCGAAGTGCGCAAGGGCACTACCTACCATTTCTCGAAACGTTTCGTCGTATTTTATTTAACTTTGGTTTGGATCATAAACCTATAATGCATAGACGAACAAAGAGTGCGAGAGAGAAGAAAATCCTTTATGGAATTATAACAAGATGAAAAGAGAGAGGCAGTTTAATGTGAACTGTAACCACTTTTATTTGACAGGTCGTCACAAGTCGACACGCGTTTTTGTGCCCTTTCAGTATTTGAAATTTATTGTTTAAATCGTTTGTTATTTTTAACAAATACTATTATATATAGCAATGATAACTTGTTCTGTGAGTGATTGCAGTGTAAATCATAGGAATAATCCTGAAAAATATACATTTCACAGGTAATTAATCTTCATGTCCTAATTGCTACGATGTGTTTATTTTTGCTATATTCTGTCTTTAGTTCTGTATTTCTAATAAAATAATATCAATCCTCCCTTTTACTTTCATATTTTGCGTAACTAAAGGTACTATTGTTCTTAAATTACACAATTTTTGAAGAAAAATTTTTCATAAAAATTTTTTACATATACGCTAGTGCTTGAATCAAATTTATCGATATACTTATCGGTATTTAACAATAACATAAAACCAATCTAAAAATGTAATAGGTGTGTAAGAGTATTATGATATGTATTTAATTTAAGAATAAATAAAATACTAACGGTCGTATGAATAAAAACTTAGCGAAGGTTTACAACAGCTATAGAAGCCTGTTGTAAAATTTAATATGAATAAAGGTTCTCTAACAGTGCTCTAACACCTTTTTAAGGTGACAGCTGTCAAAAGATAGCGCGTCTGTTTTAAACCTATTTTAAGAACATTTTAAGCATAATCGTTATGAATAAACGTTTGCTAACAGTTGTTTAAGCTCGAAACGTCAAATAGGAGTTCGCTAACTTTAGTGAAGCCTCGGACCTACTTTAAGACCATTTTAAGAGATTGAAATGGACGAAATATCGAGTATTATCGCGATTTCTGACATTATTGCAATTTGTATATTATTATTATTATTTGTATAATAAGTTTGAAGGAATTTCTAGCCGCCCTCGTCGACAAAAAGTATACATATAATAAGATAATAATAAATCCATATTTTGACGACTTAAAAATATTTTTATTAGTACCTGCATGTTAGGGGCAGAGGGCGCTGCGCGTTGATAGTATTCCTGTTCGCCAATAGATGGTGTTTTTTAAATATTTTTTTTGAGTAGATTTTTTTAACTCATGAAATAACTCTATTCCTTTCGGGTGTCCTTTGACACCTCTCAAGTTTTTTTTTCTACAAAATACTCATTGAATTTCATTGAATTTGACACAATATTGATGATTGAACACAATAAATTGGCACACTACCAACATTACCAAAAAAAAGAATACTATAAAACGTCATCTAACAGTATTCAAGCTAGCGAAGGCTTAGCAAGCGTTTATTCATATGGAGTGTTATAAGACGGTTTTTAACTTTAGCGAACATTTTAGTTAGAAAACTGTTAAAACCTTCACTAAGATTTTTTTATTCATACCACCGTAAGTGTGTTGTTTACTTTCAACATTATATTTGCATTTCTAATAATGTAAGGGCTGATTTTTCAGATAGCTTTTACCTGAGTAATAAATAAGTAACTTTATAATGTGTATATTATTTACCCTTATAAGAACCTCATGTCATAACATATCCGACGATTGAAAAATCACCCCAAACGACAATGTGTGTCTTAGATACTTTTCAATCGTCACCTTTTTGCTGCCAAATAAAATATATGGTACCTAATTTGAAATAGAAAATCTGCCAAAGTTGTATATTATTTATTTCTCATAGAAACTCAGGTAAACTAACTCGAACGCACAGTGTATTTTTTGTCCAAAAAATTGGCCATGCCATTTTTATTACTTAATTTTATAGGATTTGTGATTATAAATGCAGGACGAGAGTACCTGACTGCCCAATTCCTATAGAAGAATGCAAATTAGTACTTTAAAAAAAATTCTATGATTTCCAGAAAAAAAAACATAGAAACAGTTATAGCTCAAAAGTTTGATATTCTTTTAAGAATTTATTAATTGGTCTAAATATTGTCTTAAAAGCCCTACGATAGCGAAAAACATCCAGGCTTTATTTGTTCAAGATAACGTATTTAAGACTGACTTTATAAATTTATGTTTTAATTTTTTCAACGTCATGTCTTTTCATATTTGGATTTGAAACTAAGACTGAAATATTCTTTTTATTGATACTTATAACCCAAAAAAAATTGGATCCAAATGAGGCGGGGCATCGGAGTTATTCAATTTTATATAATTTTGGATAGGGTTGTCACCGCATAGTTCACATAGTTTAATAATATTTGAAGTAAGTTTTTATATGCTCAAAAAAAACAAAGTTCAAATGAGTAAAAAATGTTGGTACAGAAATATTGACAACCCTAAAACCATAGTTACCAAGAAAACTTTAGAAGCCTTTAACTTCGGTGCCCTTTATTACTTGGGTCTAAATTTTTTTACAAGAATTCTTGTACATTTAAGTAGCAATTCTGTAAAATCCAAATAATTAGAAATACGTTCATAATAAATTAAAGAAAAAAAAACATAAATCGTAAATAAATCTTTAAACACTTATTTAAGAAATATGTAAATCAGGTTAAATTGTGTGTTTTTTTTATTATTGTCGATCAGAATAATCAAGAAGACAATTAAGTAAATATTTAAAAAGTTATGGCAGTTTTTAATTTTATTGAAAAAAAATTAAAAGTGTTTTTTTATTGTTCATAATAAGAAATTAACACATGTAAATACTAATAAATTACTTACATAACATTTCTGTTCAAGATTTCCAAAAAAAAGGCATGGCCAATTTTTTGGACAAAAAATACACTGTGGAACGGACTATACTATCGATAGTAAAAGATACATCACTAGCACACGCACACATTGACAGATCGAAAATCGTCACGCATTTTCGGGTTGTCAGGTGGTCTTTACGTCAGTATAATTATTATAAGTTTATGGTTTGGATAATGCCAGATAGTTGAAATTTTCAAGACAATATTATGACATGACTCACGAAATAGCTTCCACGTGTCTCGTTATAGCACTAGCTGATTATAATTATTATCTGTCTGACATGTCATTTGATACGATAGACCTGACGAGTGACGGCTACATAGCGCCATACAACCCTCATTCAGACGAATGGTACGCGCTCACGCTCACAGTATCACGTTATCGGAATAATTATTACTCCGATAAATATCGATAATAATTATCATGGTTATATCTAATCGTGATACTCATCTACCATATAATTTGGGTTTAATATTATTATATCCTACGGGAATATCTAAAGATAAGAAAAAAATCATCATTAATGTTTATAATCGTTTATTGACGAATCACAGTAAGTAAAATATCTTAAACTAATTTCAGACTTATTAATTATCTTGATATGTAGAGAAAAGCGCCCCTTCAATATAACATATAATATAACACTTATTATACATTTATAATGTACCTATAGCTTTTCTCAACGAGTCTTAAGTATATTTTTGTATTTTGATCGTCAAATTAAAGACACACTAGTAGTTACATTACCGCCATACATTGAAGTACCTTAATCAGTTTGAGGTGAGGCAGCGCCTACAACATGATTCCGGAGATGTAACAGACTATGGTTACTACGGCAAACTCGAATACAGTTGGCGGACCTACGTAATTCAGCCGAGTTATTTCAAGTCCAACCAACAGATCTTTACAATTAACTGACATAGCACGACCAAATATCAAATAATGTAGATCCGCCATCTTCCTATGATTTATAATTTATATGAATCAATTTCTCTGAATCACTACTCGCTATTCGTTGGCGATCCAACAAACACAATTTCTGGACGTTCAACGTTAATTTGTACTGAGTCCCTGGTCAGTGTCCCTAGCTCAGCCTCCAAAAGAACATCGTTAATTGCCTTTTCGGCGAACACTCTTTGAGTTGGGTTTAGCTTATACAGTTTCTGAGTCCAATAAAGAGCAGCAGGATCTATGTTCACCATTGTTGGAGACTCAGGTCGGTGGCAGGCTTTTTGGAGAAGATCAGTCTGTCCTGCTACTGGCCTATTTTTCTTAAGTTTTTTTGGAGGCGGCGCAGGTTCATCCATAGAACAAAATGAAGACTCACTTTGTATTTTGGTTTTGGATTCATCTAATTCTAAATTAATGGTGTTCTGAAAAAAATATATATAAGTGATCAAAAAATTTTTTATGCCAACAACAAAATAACAATTAGGGCCGCGCTACACCATTAAACCGTAAGATAAAGTTTAAAATCATATGACACTGAAAGTGCTCGCCTCGCCGCAGCCATTCCGGTGTGGCGCGGCCCTTAGTCTAAGAAAATTAGTTTCAAAATCGTCGATCAGACCGAATAATTCATGTAGTTTTGAAAGTTGGTACAGTTGTTCCTAAAGGTGTCCAGATGAATATACTAAAAGTCCCCGAGGGTGGGACAAGAGCCGGCGGTGGGGGAGCCCTGCCTGGATAAAGGCATTATCCAGGGAGGAAACAGGGGACAACATTTGTATGGAATCTCTAGTCACTAGTGTATCCTCTTAACGTCCCTATCCAACATACTAAATATTTTAATTCCTCCTTCACCGTTCGTCCTTCAAATTTGACCTTCTAGCTAGCGCACCGGTCCGATTTGGTCGAATTTTTGGATTTAAGCTAATTTATGACCCTCCCTAAACATTGGCGTGAAAAAATTTTTGACTACAGTCATGTAGTATATTTAATTAATTCTAGGTTGCCCTTATACACAGAACAATATACTCTTAGCGAGTATATTGTTGTAGCACTGGGCTAATGCACGTTTTTTTAAAACTGCATCATACATGATAATCACTGATCTCTATACAAGTACGCTTGATTGCTGATAGCCTTTGAAATGACAGCTATTTTTTGTGCCTATTTGTAGCGGAATTAGCGCCCCTATTATTCGGGTAGAGAACTAAATCTGACGTAAAAATGACGTTTGTAAAGCCGCCATATTGGCGCTGATAGCAGTAGTGAGAGTATTTGGAACTAATACTAGTGATGACAACTGTTGTTATTTGTTGTGGCTAGGTACGTCAACGTACGATGGATACTGGATCGCTCTATAATTGTAATAGTAAGTAAATTTTATATATTATAGAATACAAAATCTTACCATAATATCAATGGGCTTTTCATTTTTATCCAAAAATCTTAGCATATGAAATACCCAAGACTTTGGAATGTCAACATCTTCAACTCCAGTACTTTGCTTTAAAATTACTTTTTTGTACTCTTTTCTATAGTTAGATTTCAATGAGTTAATCTTAGCATGTACGTCTTTAACTGTAGCTTCTGGTTTAATTCTCTTATAAATTTCCAGCAGTTGTATATAGGCCTTCTCTCTTTTTGCTCTGTTATAACGGTCGACATTTGAAAGGTCCCATACCTCCGGTAGTGTTTCTAGCAAAAGTATAAATTCTCTCAATTTCCTTTTATCATTCGATAAACAAACCTCCATATTATACATGTCCTCTTCCATCGTCGACTTGACGCTGCGCGATAAAAATATATTATATCGATTAGAGTCTAGAGACTTGTAGGCACTCGGTGACACGATACATTTTTAATGATACTCGATAATATATAAGTTAGTTGGCTTATAATATTATGTAATACTTATTGCGTATAGTTTTATCTACGTACCTTGAAACCAACGTGACGCCTATTTATTTCAAAATAGCATTGTAAACTTTGTTTATTTTCACTCTCAGTCGTATTTATATTTCCAATATAATACGTACGAGTGAACCATCGATCTGACAGCTGACACGATCCGTATCGTAATATGTCACTTAGGTAGTGTAATTTACAATTTCTAGATTTAGAATATCATGATAAATACGACGGTAAATATCCAGCACGTAGCACTCGTCACAAGCTTGTTACGCTACTGGCTGTATTGATCGCAGTTCTGTCTCCCTCGCACACGCAGCTGTACATAGTGCTATCTCCTTCGGAGCTCTGCGCGCCTGGTAGTTGCCGGGCGCAGAACACCGCACGCCCGTGCCGCGCTCACATACACACTCTATAGCGACACGTTATACAGTAAACATCTCGCTGTTCACAACAAACACGTCACCTACACACATTCGCACTGAATATAGATAAGACACAGTTGTTTTGAGGCAATTTAAGTTTAGAATATTATAATTATTAACAATCTTATCTATTGACTATTAGGTATATAATAATTATTATATTTTTTGTACGAGACAATCTTGTACAAAAGGGGATTCTGAAGAGGAAAAAAAATCCTTTGTCTAATGTAATGGGTTATCAATATTGATACTCTGACTTCTGAGCAAAGCTCGGCCTTTTTTGATGCTAATACATAATAAGAAGACGTGAGTGGAAGAATCGAACAAGTAACATTTCGTAACATACGGACAATAACTCATTTTTCCCTAATTATTTCAATAACACTTGTAACTTATCTACTTCATAACCTAGCTAATATATCTGGCTATACATAGAATCCATAGTTTTTCTATTTCAAATAACTTTTCCGGCCCTAAAGCCTCCATTTAAGCACAAAAACGGGAAGTGTTTTCATGTTACTTACCTTACTCTTCCACTCACGTCTTGAATTAATATTACTTTAAATGTTATATTAATATGTAAGACTAGCTATTTTACGTTCAAAACTCGTTTACAATGAACGTTCCTTTAATATCGTACCTACCTAGTGACAATTCATCGAACAGTAGATTCCCGTTATAAAATACTTCCCGTTTTTGTGGTTTTCTATGCAAGTATGAAGTAATCCATCCGCTCGAAGAGGCTAATTGTAATGAGTAACAGTACTTACTTAGCCACAGGATAAGCCGAGTGACTATACGTACCTAGATGGTAATCGGCTGTGGTAGATGGTTAAACTATACCTACAATTATTTCGTACGTCATGAATAGACATCGGATTATATGCATTTGCACACTTGCATATGCAAATGCATATAATGGCACTTTTAAGGCGTTTGTGCATATTTTGGCAATTTTTCGTTGATAGTGCATATTTCAGTCATTTTATGCCCTCGTAGTCTCCAAACTAGCTATCTATGATACACACCGATGCCGCGATGTCACGAAACAAAGGTATGATAGATCAAAATACTTCAAATAATATGTGGCCCCATAATCTATTTACACTCCAGCAATACACCCGATAGGTACAATATATTTCTAGGAACAAAATTTTTCTTTGTAATTGGCAACATTTATAGAAAAAAAAATAATGGTAGGTAACTTTCATGAGCACTAATATTGCAATCGGAAAACGTTGGTAGAAAATTATTGGTACCTACTTTACTAGAAATGAAAAGTCCCGGATTTGATGAAATTATGAATATTGTGGCGTATTCATTAACGGCACCGCTAGAAAGCTCTTCAAAAAACAATAAATATGTTATTAAAAGTGATTTTGATTGTGCATATTTTTTGCATATTTCGGCCATTTTTCGTACATATTTGCATGCATGTTTCGGCACTTTGATCGTGCATATAATCCGATGTCTAGTCATGAAATATCCGAGTGCCTAGTGTGAGTTTTTTGTTTGACATTCGATCGCGAACGCGTTAAGCGTTTACTAAGATTTTGTATGGGACTTGTACAGCGCCACCTAGCGATGCTCACGGGAGTGAGGCCAGCTTCCATACAAAATCTTAGTACGTTCCGATCGAATGTCAAACAAATAACTTACACTCGGCCACTGATCTCTATTATACAAGTACGCTGGATTGCTGATACAGACCCTTTTTGTGCCTATTTGAAGCGGAATCAGCGCCCCCATTATTCGGGTAGAGAACTAAATTTGACGTAACCACAACCAATAACAACAGTTGTCATCACTAGTATTAGTTCTTTGTCTTTTGTTTTGTCATCACTAGTATCATTCTTATGATGTTATTTTTAATTTTATATTGTAAAAAATTCAGAAGTCTAGCTAGAGTGGTTCTTGAGATACAGCCTAGAGACTAGGCTGATATACAGACGGACAGAGATCGGAGTCTCAGTAATAGGGTCCCGTCCTCACCCTTTGTGTACGGACCCTGAAAGCAGACCACAAACGATGAAATGATAAAAAAAAACCGGGGATTTACTCGAATATATTACTTCTCCTTTATTGAAAGACAGTAATAAACAGTTTATTACGTAACAATCGAAGCACAGTGTTCACCTAAATACCGCAAGTTGCGCTCTAAATGGTGTAATTGCTTCCCAAAACACAACGGTCCTGGAGTACTCTGGAAATTAGTAGTGTTAGTGTCTATACTCTACTACTCTTTGTAAACCAATAAAACTCCTTTATGGAAGCGAAAAGTGTATAGAAATACAATTTTCTAATTTCAGCCTTATCAGCCGTATCCCGTGGGTCTGTCTAAAGCGGAAAAACAGGAACACCGTTGGGGTTTGTGGGTATGCCTGGGGGCGACCTTTACCGCCCTCGGGAGTCTGGGAGTCCCACATACACCGGTGGCACTCCCCTGTAGGCTGCTGGGGATGGGGGACATTTGCCCAACGGAAAAAAAGAAAGGATGAGTAACTACTGCCTAAGGTTCAGATTTTCAGAGCACAAGCCGAAAAATTTGTCGATAGTCATGAAATTTCAGGTATCCAGCTCGCCTTACCGTCCCATAGATGATTATGACGGTAAAATGGAAATCTCCAAAAATGCATTGCGGCCGCGTTCCTACGTTTATCGTTTGTTTATTTAGCTTCCTTCCTTCTGCGAGCAATTTACACAGACGCGGAAGACTCGCTGTGCTTTTAACCTATTTCGAGCGCAATAAATTCGCAGTTTTTCTTTTATTTACTTGCACGAGGTATCAACTACATATTATGTATACCGTGTTGTTTAAAAATAAATTAAGATAAAACTCTGTCTGATGCCGGCGCATCTAGGCACTATAAAAAACCTACATATCAAAACAGTCCCTAAATACTAGAAGAAAAAAATATTATTCCAAACATACCTCAGTGTCCCTATTAACCCATCAACTCCCAAGCGGCACCCGGGTGCCGCATAAAAATTGAATATTTATTGTGTCTGTGATTCCCACGATCGAGGTATTAATTAAAATTTAAATAAATTAAACCAACACCATAAATTTTATAATGATGAAGGTATTGCAATAACAATCAAGAATTACTTACCTGCAATGTTACTTCTACTACTTACTAAAGGGACCTGGCATAATATGAGATAAAGTTCTACGTAACTCGTAAGGCAGTTTAATATAAAAATAATTATTGTATAAGGGTTAACGTAATTAAAAACTTGACGATTCAACATTTTATTTTAGTTTGGCTCTAACTAATTAATTTCTAATATACCTCTATAATATTATAGTGAACCGTCCCCAGCGATTAATCTTGTCAGTTGTCACACCCTACATATTATTTTGTTACGTCGAGTTACGATCGAAGGGTTGCTGCCTGCTGGCGTCAAGTCATTGTGTAGGGACAACAGATTTGAACCTTAATGAGAACTAATATATAAATCTTATTTTAGATTAATAAGATATTAAAGATTTTTGTAGATTCAAATATAAATAATGATAAATTTATCACTTGATGATGCCCATAACTTCGTTGCGCTTAAATTCGTTCATCCAAGAGCCAACAGGGTACATTTTCCGGGATAAAATTATCCTAAAATTAAGTCCGTTCCCAGTGCTTGAAGTATTTCTTCAACACATTTCTTGAGATTTATAATATTTGTATACCTAGATAAGTATTATAAAATAACATAATATTTAAATAGACAACCAAGTCAATGTACTACAGTGAAACCTTGTTTTTTTGCGTTGGGGGAATGCGTTTACGCTTCCTCAGGGCCTGGGGAAGACCACCGAGGTATGTGGGATTCCTCGGGACGGACGGAAGATGCTACCGGGACTACCCACTAAAAACCCCAACGGTGTTCCTGCTCCTGAAGGTGGGACTACGGGAAACGCGTGATACACGACCGCAGCCCCACCACCTCTGCCTTCAGGCTCTACTCGTGGATACAGTACGATTCCACATTCCTCCGCGACGATGCGCTGGAACACCTAGCGCATCGTGGCCTACCCGGTACTCGATATCATGGGCGACGGCAGCCCCATGCCGACGCCCCCTGCTAAGGCGGGATGTCGTGAGTCGTGAGTCGTGACCATGTCTGGCCCTTGGTCTCCGCCTTGGCCTTCTCCGAGGATCGAGCGCCTCCGCCTCTCGCCTGCGCTCCGCCTCCTCTTTCGACGACATAACCACTTCAGCGAATGTCTTGACTGCCCTCCAAGAGTGTTGGCTGTCCAGCATCGCACGAACGATGGCCGGCAGCGTGATGTCGGGTCCAATGCGGCCTGTAGGGCCGCTCTTTGTCTGCTCCAAGCGGGACAGACGAGCAACGTGTGCTGCGCCGTATCCCGGTCGTCACTGCAGTGATGGCAATGGAGTGCTTTGCTCGCGTCTGGCCATGTCGCACAGATACTGACCGAAGCAACCATGCCCGGTCAAGGGCGGATCCAGCTTTGGCGCCAGGGGGGGGGGGGGGGGTCACATAGTCGTGGTCAAGACACAAGAACTTATAATTTAATTTTGATTATAATAGATACAAGTATATTTAAATAACTAAATCAATTATATTTATAAATGAAGTCGGTTAAGTCGGTTAAAAATATATAAAATCAGTATGTTTAACAATTTTACCTAGTGGTTCACCTAGGACCTGGACCCACCCCAGGGGGTGATCATGACCCCCATGACCCCCCCCCCCCGGATCCGCCCTTGTGCCCGGTCAGCATCTGTGTGAGACGTCAGACGGTACGACAACGCAGTACGCACCGCTGTCTCTGTCCACCCATTCCCTCAGTACGGGACGACATACCATGTATAAGATATTATTAACTGCAAAGATTTACCCCCTTACTAATAATCGTCGTACAAGCTTTGAATAGTTATACAGTGTTTTGTTCCTGTCACACAAGTGACATTTTTAATTGGATTGAAGAAGACAAAACACTGTATAACTATTCAAAGCTTATACAGCGTTTATTAGTAAGAGGGCACACGTTTTAAATCTCACTTTAATCTTCTTAATCCTTTAAAAAGCTTTCGCCGCGTATAGTCGTAAGTATATAATATTATTATGTTATAGGACGTATAAAATTAATGAGGTACCACTTTGGTAAATTGGTACCACATCTCGCTGCGGGTACTTTCACTAATTCCTAGGATGGGTCTGTTGGGTGCAATATTTCATCGCGTTATTTACGGCACAGGTGCCCGTAAGTAACGAGTTAGGTCTTAGGTCTTAGTTACTACGTTCTGAGCACTGACGACTGATGTCTTCCGATTGTTCTATAGTTCTAAGTTATATGTAGGGCTTAGAAAACATAATTATTATTGCTATCCAACTTAAACTTTCAAACGTTACAAGTTTCAAAATTATTGATAACTTTGATTTTATTGCATTCAAGGCGTTACATAAAATATTATTTTGTCGTAAAATTAAATTCATAGAAAATAAGACGTTGAATTAAGTATGTAATAAAATTATTATTAGGTAAATTTAATAGTTGGTTTATAAGGTAGAATCGTAGGTAGAATCAGTTAATTTAAATTGCAAAAGTATTGTTTTTTTTAGGGTTCCGTAGCCTAAAAGCAAAAAAGGAACCCTTATAGATTCGTCATGTCTGTCTGTCTGTCTGTCTGTCTGTCTGTCTGTCTGTCTGTCTGTCTGTCTGTCTGTCTGTCTGTCTGTCTGTCTGTCTGTCTGTCTGTCTGTCTGTCTGTCTGTCCGTCCGTCCGTATGTCACAGCCACTTTTCTCCGAAACTATTAGAGCTATACTATTGAAACTTGGTAAGCAGATGTAGTCTATAAACCGCATTAAGATTTTGATGCAAAAATGGAAAAAATATTAAAAATTTTAGGGGTCCCCATAGGTACAACTGAAACAAAAAAATTTTTTTTTCGTCTAACCTATGCGTGTGGGGTATCTATGGATAGGTCTCCAAAAATCATATTGAGGTTTCTCATATCATTTTTTTCTAACCTGAATAGTTTGCGAGAGAGATTCTTCCAAAGTGGAAAAATGTGTGTCCCCCCCCCTCTAATTTCTAAAGTAGAGGCATGATAATTCTAAAAAAAAATATACGATGTAGATTACTATAAAAACTACCAACGAAAATTGGTTTGAACGAGATCTAGCCAGTAGTTTTTTAACCGACTTCCAAAAACGAGGAGGTTATACGTTCGTCTGTGGATATTTTTTTTTTTTTTTTTATGTATGTTCAACAATTACTCCGCCGTTTATGAACCGATTTTCAAAATTTTTCTTTTGTTATATTAGGTTCCACTCCAATTTGGTCCCATTTTGTGAAAAGTGGTGATCTGATGATGGGATCCATGAGTAATCGAGGGAACTCCTCAAAATTCAAATGGAAACATATGTTTTTTTTGGTTTCATATGAAGTATTCCAGGCATATGTTACCAAAAAGTAAGATTTTGCACCAGGATTTACCATGGTTCGAAGGTGGTGAACAGAACTCCTTACTCCTTATAGATACATGTTTGGGGGTTTCGGCGTTGTCTTAAGAACTGAAAGCATATACTACTATGCAAATTTAATTAATCATCATCATCATCACCACCATTCCACCATACATCCGTGAGTAATCGAGGGAACTCCTCCAAATTTATATGGAAACTTATAATGATTTCGATTTTATAAGAAGTATCCTAAGCATATGCTACCAAAAAGCAATGTTCAGAAAAGTGGTGACCTGATGATGGGATCCATGAGTAATCGAGGGAACTCCTCAAAATTCAAATGGAAACATATGTTTATTTGGTTTCATATGAAGTATTTCAGGCATATGTTACCAAAAAGTAAGATTTTGCACCAGGATATACCATGGTTCGAAGGTGGTGAACAGAACTCCTTACTCCTAATAGATACATGTTTGGGGGTTTCGGCGTTGTCTTAAGAACTGAAAGCATATACTACTATGCAAATTAAATTTATCATCATCATCATCACCACCATTCCACCATACATCCGTGAGTAATCGAGGGAACTCCTCCAAATTTATATGGAAACATAATATAATGATTTCGATTTTATGAGAAGTATCCTAAGTATGTGCTACCAAAAAGCCAGATTTTAAAATTAGTTATACCATGGTTCCGAAGGTGCTAAGAGAACTCCGGATTCCTTATACTGCGTGACTGGTGAGACATGTTCAATACTCGAGGACGTGATATTTGGCTATTATATTAGTTGGAAAAAAAATAATATAAAAAAATAATATCAATTGATCACTGAGTAAATGTAGCTTAAAGTTAAATAATTATTTACCCAACGCATGGACACCGCGAGCGGGAGGGGTAGTTGTGTGGTGTTTCTTTGGTAGCACACGCCTCTGCACCGGCCGCATAGTATGCCTACTTGCCTAGCCGCGTAATTTACTTAGTATCCATGATTCATTTATTTTTGGGAAATTCGGAAAAAAATTAAGAACCTAATTTAATTACATAATTATAATGAGAATCGAGTACAGAGTACTCTCCATAAGTATCGGTAATGTCTCACCAGTCATGTTGTATACTGCGTGACTGGTGAGACATGTTCAATACTTGAGGACGTGATATTTGGCTATTATATTAGTTGGAAAAAAATAATATAAAAAAATAATTTCAATTGATCACTGAGTAAATGTAGCTTAAAGTTAAATAATTATTTACCCAACGCATGGACACCGCGAGCGGGAGGGGTAGTTGTGTGGTGTTTCTTTGGTAGCGCACGCCTCTGCACCGGCCGCATAGTATGCCTATTTGCCTAGCCGCGTAATTTACTTAGTATCCATGATTCATTAATTTTTGGGAAATTAAAAAAAAATTAAGAACCTAATTTTATTACATATTTATAATGAGAATCGAGTACTGAATACTCTCCTTAAATATCGGTATTGACTCACCAGTCATGCTGTATACAAGTTTGGGGGTTTCGGAGTTGGTTTAAGAACTGAAAGCATATGCCACTATGCAAGTTATATACATCATCATCATCACTACTACCAGTCACCACACCATGAGTTATCTAATTATAACCCTATTATTGTTACTTTTAATCGTCTTTAAGAACAAAGCCCGAATTTGTCGAACGATTTAAAAAATTATAATGTTATTTCATGGTTATTTCAATGTAAATGACTCGACCTTGGTGTTTAGGTTACCGAGTTAGCAACTTGATCATATGATCTATGGGGAAAGTTATTCTTAAAATTTATAAGGACGATTTTAGTTATATTTGAGCATCCATACAAATATTATAAATGCCAAAGTGTGTCTGTCTGTCTGTCTATCAGTCTGTCCGTTTGTTACCTCTTCACGCTCGAACAGCTGAACCGATTTTGCTGAAATTTGGCATGGAGATACTTTGAGTCCCTAGAAAGGACATAAGATAGGATATTTTTATCCCGGAAAATTTTTAAGTTTCCGCGCGATAAACGAATTTTGGCGCAACGAAGTTGCGGGCGTCATCTAGTAATGTTGAGTTATTTTCATGAGTGTAATGATAGAAAGTCACTGAACAGAACTTTAGAGCCTCGTATAAACATTAATTTTATTATTGCTTGATTAACGCCAAGCATATACATTAGGTATATAGTGGTATATGCTTGGAGTTGCTTAAGCAATTCTGAAGTAGTGATATCAGACAATGAGTTCTCATAATATCATGAAAGTGTATCCTGGATCCAAAGTAACTAAGCATAACACATATAAGTCTGTGCTGAAAACCAGCTTATAAATCACTTAAAAGAGTGAATTTATTATTTTTAACAAAAAATTAAAACCGACTTCCAGGGTAAAAACAATAATAATTTATAATGAACAAAAAAGTGTTAAATAATTCTTACTCTTTAAAGTGCCTTATGCATAATTCTCCTAAACCTCAACTATTTCTGTACATAATCTACATTATTTTGAAGTCGGTACCAGTCTTAAATATTAAAAATATTTTGTCATACAACTCAGCATTCTTATAGCTGGTACCGTCTTCAAAATAATGTAGATTGTGTACAGAAATAGGTGAGGTTTAGGAGAATTATGCATAAGGCACTTTAAAGAGTAAGAATTATTTAACACTTTTTTGTTCATTATAAATTATTATTGTTTTTACCCTGGAAGTCGGTTTTAATTTTTTGTTAAAAATAATAATTTTATACGTCATAAATAGTAAACCTTAATCTAAATTTCATTAAATCGACTGAAATATAAAAATAAATCAAAAATATTTTAATTTCATAAAAATAAACCTTATTGCTGCTGCGGAACCCTCCATGGGCGAGTCCAACTCGCACTTGGCCGCTTTTTAACTTTATAATGGTAATGAATAATGATTAATGAGCTTATGTTAGTTAACATCTCGGAGATTTCTAGAGCTGATCGTATCTTTTCACTGAAACGATAGCCCAGCCGCTAGCGGCTAGATTATATAGAGTCGACCACACAGGTTTGAAGTACGAGTTGACCTAGGTTATTATTGCATCTATAATTATTATCACTTTCTATGAATGTATAATGCTCTTACTAATAAATATAACTGGTTTCATTTTATTTATTATTTACCAATAATGATGTGACAATGATTGCAAAGTTTTCATTAAAAAAGTTTTGGAATTCGCGAGTCCATCCATCCATCCATCTGGATGACCTTTTGAGATTCGAACACTGGCGTACCAGAGTCACAGAAATGTGAAGAGCTAGTGAATGTTGGAAATTCCTAATGTGCTGTGCTCACTAAAGTAAAAGTAGGCTGAAATGTGAAGATTTTTACTTTTTAAATAAAAATATTAATATTGTTATGTTATTATGTTTGTAACCCTGAATAGCCCAGGGTCAAAATCCTGCTGTCAGCGTCCGTGCTCGTCTAGACTTTACAATTAATCTGGCGTTTGCAATGTAGCGTTTACCCATAATAGCTTAAGATTGTATGTAGTAGTATAAATTATAAAATATGTTATAGTTGAGAAAAAAATATTCCCACGGGATTGACTTATTAACTTATTAGTTATTAGTAACGAGCTTTTGCCCGCGGCTTTGCTCGCGCTAAGAAGTATTATTATATACAAACTTTCATCCCCTATTTGAACCCCTTGGGGTGGGAATTTATCAAAATCCTTTCTTAGCGGATGCCTACGTCATAACATCTACCAGCATGCCAAATTTCAGCCCGATCCGTCCAGTGGTTTGGGCTGTGCGTTGATAGATCACCATGTCAGTCAGTCACCTTTGAGTTTTATATATATAGATTAACTAATACATGTAACATAAATAATAAAACATTGGGTATTTTATATTTTATTACATTGCTATACTTTGCAAACAACCTATCTACTTGTAATGAAGCAAACAAACAGTTTAGTGAGCAATAACTGAGTATCGGTAGCGTTTGTCTAATGTCTGTGTCTGTTTTAAAATTAATTAATTAAGTATTTGCTTCAAGCCCCAAGCGGACACCAGCGACCGCGATAACAATAGAATTCTATTGTGTCTCGTTTTTCCACGATCGAGGGATTAAATTGGTTTGCCTTTAATTAGTTTGCCTAACAAACATACACAGATTAGGTTTAGGCAAAAATTAGTGCATAAGCAGAAGGAACCAAATATGAACATTTCATTAGGCGAATTTTATAAACGTAAGTGGACGTAGATATATACGAGTAACGTAGATTGTAGAGTATATTCACCATGTAGAGTCATTGGCCGCTTACAATTATAATATAGTATATTGCAGTAATTACTAATTTGTTATGCTTGTTACAAAATGTATTATTAAATAATACTAGCTGTTGCCCGCGACTTCGTCCGCGTTAGTATAGTAGATCACGTCCCAAGTATTATTTTTTTAAAATATTCAATGTACAGAATTGACTTTCCTACGATTTTATTATATGTATAGATTGTTCCTACAAAGGATAAGTAAGACGCAATACAAACTCCACGATACCTTTTAATTATGAACAAAAGTTTCATGAGGAATAAGGGGGGGGGGGGGGGGTTTGGGGGGGCGCAGCCCCCCCCAAAACAAACGACACTGGAAAACCGTATGTGTAGTTTAGTTTTTAACTTTGTTCTTAAAAAAGATGTATAACGCCGCAACACCGCTTTGTTTGAAGCGAAATTTGGGGAGGTGGGGGGGGGGGTAGGGTAGGGCGAAGCCCCCCCCCCACCCAAGAAAAGACCGATGCCAAAGCTCCCAGCATGTTAATCAAACGACACTCGAAATTTGTATAGAAAAGATAGACAAAAGCTCATAGCATGGCAAGGAGTGAAGATAGATACAAAGTGTGGAGGACAAATTTGTAGGAAATTTTATGGGCTTTCATTACGTTCCGGACATTTTTTCTCTACAACGCACCGTTTTAGCGATATGAGCAAAAAACTAAAAATATTGAAACTTGAGCCCCTCCCCCCCCGCTAGGTGATATCGTCATAATATATAGCCTATGTGTTGACCCGACCTCTATATAATATTCGTGCAAAATTTGAAGTAAATCCATTCAGTACTTTCTGAGTTTATCCCGGACATACATACAGACAAACAGACAAACAGACAAAAATTCTAAAAACTATATTTTTGGCTTCCATATCGATTGTAGATCACGTACCAAGTATTATTTTTTTTAAATATTCAATGTACAGAATTGACTTTCCTACGATTTTATTATATGTATAGAAGATTGTTCCTACAAAGGATAATTAAGACGCAATACAAACTCCACGATACCTTTTAATTATGAACAAAAGTTCCATGAGGAATAAGGGGGGGGGGGGGTTTGGGGGGGCGCAGCCCCCCCCAAAACAAACGACACTGGAAAACCGTATGTGTAGTTTAGTTTTTAACTTTGTTCTTAAAAAAGATGTATAACGCCGCAACACCGCTTTGTTTGAAGCGAAATTTGGGGAGGTGGGGGGGGGGGGGGGGGGGGCGAAGCCCCCCCCCCCACCCAAGAAAAGACCGATGCCAAAGCTCCCAGCATGTTAATCAAACAACACTCGAAATTTGTATAGAAAAGATAGACAAAAGCTCATAGCATGGCAAGGAGTGAAGATAGATACAAAGTGTGAAAAACAAATTTGTAGGAAATTTTAAGGGCTTTCATTACGTTCCGATTATATGTATAGAAGATTGTTCCTACAAAGGATAATTAAGACGCAATACAAACTCCACGATACCTTTTAATTATGAACAAAAGTTCCATGAGGAATAAGGGGGGGGGGTTTGGGGGGGCGCAGCCCCCCCCAAAACAAACGACACTGGAAAACCGTATGTGTAGTTTAGTTTTTAACTTTGTTCTTAAAAAAGATGTATAACGCCGCAACACCGCTTTGTTTGAAGCGAAATTTGGGGAGGTGGGGGGGGGGTAGGGGGGGGCGAAGCCCCCCCCCCACCCAAGAAAAGACCGATGCCAAAGCTCCCAGCATGTTAATCAAACAACACTCGAAATTTGTATAGAAAAGATAGACAAAAGCTCATAGCATGGCAAGGAGTGAAGATAGATACAAAGTGTGAAAAACAAATTTGTAGGAAATTTTAAGGGCTTTCATTACGTTCCGGACATTTTTTCTCTACAACGCACCGTTTTAGCGATATGAGCAAAAAACTAAAAATATTGAAACTTGAGCCCCTCCCCCCCCGCTAGGTGATATCGTCATAATATATAGCCTACTAGCTGTCCCGGCAAACGTTGTTTTGCCATTTAAAGTATATTTTCTACATCATCAGTTGATACATGTTTTACCCCCTCTTTTGTCCCCTAAGAGGGTGTGGGGGGGAAGGTCATACACCAGATGTTAAGTTGAAAAACACAGTTAATACCTAATATGAAGTAAGTCCACTAAAGAAAAAAGTTGTATACAAAATCTGACCCCTCTTTGGTCCCCAGAGAGGGTTGAGAGGGGAGGGGGGGAGGATTTTTATACACCAGATGTTGAGTTGGAAGAAGACAAATATAATATATCTGTGAAAACCGTATGCAAATCGGATCAGTAGTTTTCGTGTTAAAGAAAAAAGTTTGATACAAAATCTGACCGCCTCTTTTGTCCCCTTAGAGGGGTGAGGGGAAAAAATTTTATACACCAGATGTTAAGTTGGAAGAAGATAAATATATCTGCGAAAACCACATTTAAATCGGATCAGTATTTTTCGTGTGATGCTGGAACAAACATACAGACAGACAGAAGGAGTGACAGACAGACAGACAGACAAAAAACTAACCACATTTTTGGCTTCTATAGCGATGTAGTGACAAAGGTGTAATTTCTGGTGTCATTTCATATCTTTTATGTACAGAATTTTCATTTCTACAACAGAATATTGTCTACCTCCCGCACGCGCTTTGGTGACGCCCACTATCGTAATATTTTAATTTCGCCATAATTTCAAAACCAAACGTCCA
Source organism: Plebejus argus (assembly GCA_905404155.3). Taxonomy (NCBI): domain Eukaryota; kingdom Metazoa; phylum Arthropoda; class Insecta; order Lepidoptera; family Lycaenidae; genus Plebejus; species Plebejus argus. The sequence goes on from FR989930.1 coordinate 8,630,501, forward strand.
ATTTTAATCATTCAAAGACCAAATATTATCTACATAAACTGTACTTAGTGATAAAATAATTTATTTTGATAAGGATTAATAGCGTGAGTAAAATATATCCGTTTAAATGTAGTCCAAAAAAAATTCAGGATTTTTAAATAAATAAATGGTTATTGTGCCTCACTCGACATAGATAGGTATAGTGTGTCGCGGACTTTTTTGTAGATATTTATAAGATCTACAATTACTTAGAACATTTTATGGTTCTATCTTTTATAGTGTAGGCAGCGTACGCAAAATAAGTAACTTTTCTAGCTGATTTTTTACACCTTGCGTCCGAAAAACTCAAATATCTTACGGAACCCTACTTTTTTCCAAAATAAAATGTAGCCTATGTTCAGCAGAAATAATGTAAGATTCCAATAGCAAAAGAATTTTTCAAATCGGTCCAGTAGTTTCGGAGCCTATTCGACTCAAACAAACAAACAAACAAACAAACAAACAAACAAAAAATCAAATCTTTCCTCTTTATAATAGTAGTGTAGATGTGTTGACCCGACCCCTATATAATATTCGTGCAAAATTTGAAGTAAATCCATTCAGTACTTTCTGAGTTTATCCCGGACATACATACAGACAAACAGACAAACAGACAAACAGACAAAAATTCTAAAAACTATATTTTTGGCTTCCATATCGATTGTAGATCAGGTCCCAAGTATTATTTTTTAAAAATATTCAATGTACAGAATTGACGTTCCTACGATTTTATTATATGTATAGAAGATTGTTCCTACAAAGGATAATTAAGACGCAATACAAACTCCACGATACCTTTTAATTATGAACAAAAGTTCCATGAGGAATAAGGGGGGGGGGGGTTTGGGGGGGCGCAGCCCCCCCAAAACAAACGACACTGGAAAACCGTATGTGTAGTTTAGTTTTTAACTTTGTTCTTAAAAAAGATGTATAACGCCGCAACACCGCTTTGTTTGAAGCGAAATTTGGGGAGGTGGGGGGGGGGGGGGTAGGGGGGGGCAAAGCCCCCCCCCCACCCAAGAAAAGACCGATGCCAAAGCTCCCAGCATGTTAATCAAACGACACTCGAAATTTGTATAGAAAAGATAGACAAAAGCTCATAGCATGGCAAGGAGTGAAGATAGATACAAAGTGTGAAGGACAAATTTGTAGGAAATTTTATGGGCTTTCATTACGTTCCGGACATTTTTTCTCTACAACGCACCGTTTTAGCGATATGAGCAAAAAACTAAAAATATTGAAACTTGAGCCCCTCCCCCCCCGCTAGGTGATATCGTCATAATATATAGCCTATGTGTTGACCCGACCTCTATATAATATTCGTGCAAAATTTGAAGTAAATCCATTCAGTACTTTCTGAGTTTATCCCGGACATACATACAGACAAACAGACAAACAGACAAACAGACAAACAGACAAAAATTCTAAAAACTATATTTTTGGCTTCCATATCGATTGTAGATCACGTCCCAAGTATTATTTTTTAAAAATATTCAATGTACAGAATTGACTTTCCTACGATTTTATTATATGTATAGATAAGGATTAATAGCGTGAGTAAAATATATCCGTTTAAATGTAGTCCAAAAAAAATTCAGGATTTTTAAATAAATAAATGGTTATTGTGCCTCACTCGACATAGATAGGTATAGTGTGTCGCGGACTTTTTTGTAGATATTTATAAGATCTACAATTACTTAGAACATTTTATGGTTCTATCTTTTATAGTGTAGGCAGCGTACGCAAAATAAGTAACTTTTCTAGCTGATTTTTTACACCTTGCGTCCGAAAAACTCAAATATCTTACGGAACCCTACTTTTTTCCAAAATAAAATGTAGCCTATGTTCAGCAGAAATAATGTAAGATTCCAATAGCAAAAGAATTTTTCAAATCGGTCCAGTAGTTTCGGAGCCTATTCGACTCAAACAAACAAACAAACAAACAAACAAACAAACAAAAAATCAAATCTTTCCTCTTTATAATAGTAGTGTAGATGTGTTGACCCGACCCCTATATAATATTCGTGCAAAATTTGAAGTAAATCCATTCAGTACTTTCTGAGTTTATCCCGGACATACATACAGACAAACAGACAAACAGACAAACAGACAAAAATTCTAAAAACTATATTTTTGGCTTCCATATCGATTGTAGATCAGGTCCCAAGTATTATTTTTTAAAAATATTCAATGTACAGAATTGACGTTCCTACGATTTTATTATATGTATAGAAGATTGTTCCTACAAAGGATAATTAAGACGCAATACAAACTCCACGATACCTTTTAATTATGAACAAAAGTTCCATGAGGAATAAGGGGGGGGGGGGGTTTGGGGGGGCGCAGCCCCCCCAAAACAAACGACACTGGAAAACCGTATGTGTAGTTTAGTTTTTAACTTTGTTCTTAAAAAAGATGTATAACGCCGCAACACCGCTTTGTTTGAAGCGAAATTTGGGGAGGTGGGGGGGGGGGTAGGGGGGGGGCGAAGCCCCCCCCCCACCCAAGAAAAGACCGATGCCAAAGCTCCCAGCATGTTAATCAAACGACACTCGAAATTTGTATAGAAAAGATAGACAAAAGCTCATAGCATGGCAAGGAGTGAAGATAGATACAAAGTGTGAAGGACAAATTTGTAGGAAATTTTATGGGCTTTCATTACGTTCCGGACATTTTTTCTCTACAACGCACCGTTTTAGCGATATGAGCAAAAAACTAAAAATATTGAAACTTGAGCCCCTCCCCCCCCGCTAGGTGATATCGTCATAATATATAGCCTATGTGTTGACCCGACCTCTATATAATATTCGTGCAAAATTTGAAGTAAATCCATTCAGTACTTTCTGAGTTTATCCCGGACATACATACAGACAAACAGACAAACAGACAAACAGACAAACAGACAAAAATTCTAAAAACTATATTTTTGGCTTCCATATCGATTGTAGATCACGTCCCAAGTATTATTTTTTAAAAATATTCAATGTACAGAATTGACTTTCCTACGATTTTATTAACCCCCGACCAAAAAGAGGGGTGTTATAAGTTTGACGTGTCTGTCTGTCTGTCTGTCTGTCTGTCTGTCTGTCTGTCTGTCTGTCTGTGGCATCGTAGCATCCAAACGGGTGGACCGATTTTGATCTAGTTTTTTTTGTTTGAAAGCTGACATGACGGTGAGTGTTCTTAGCTATAGTTCATCATCATCAGCCTGCTCATTGCTAAAATATCACGGTATATCTGGTTCGTGATAGGACGATTAGCAACTTGCAGTCGTTTGATGGGTTTTACATTTTGCATACTGGTTCGAGACACTTATGAATATATACACATTATTGGAAAGTTGACCTGGTGGTGCAGCATCACCTGGTAATCAATAGGATACCCAACTCCTCACCAACTTAGAGCAGAGGTTTCGTGTTTGGGCTCATTTTAATTGCGACAACCAGTAAGACGTAGATAAACAGTAAATATTTGCATGCTGCTGTTGCAGCATCACCTGGATTCTATAGGAGCCAAGCTCCGTATGAACCTAAAGTGGAGGTTTCATGTTTGGGCTCATATTGATGGCCTCATCCAAGAGGACATATTTTATAGATGGTATTCATTGGGATATGATCCAGTTGATAGGAATTTTTTGATAGGAACAAGTTTAAAAAGCATAAAATAAAATTAAATTAAGAAATTTAAAAAAACCCCCGCCAAACAACTTTAAAAAGTAATGAAATAACATTTCCTGACTTTAAGTTTAAATCATTCCTAAGAGTAAAGTAATATTTTAGTCTATAATTGTTGTCAAGGTGTGTCGGGGGACCGCTAATGTAGATGTTTGATTTCACATAACAATATAAATTAAGGGTCAGTTCACAGCGACCCGAATCGAGAGAATCAGCGACTATTATGGCGATACAAAATGCAAAAGTCGCTGTTGTGGTAGTTTACTTAGCGGTCCCCCGACACACCTTGACAACAATTATGGACTAAAATATTACTTTACTCTTAGGAATGATTTAAACTTAAAGTCAGGAAATGTTATTTCATTACTTTTTAAAGTTGTTTGGCGGGGGTTTTTTTAAATTTCTTAATTTAATTTTATTTTATGCTTTTTAAACTTGTTCTGAAAGACTGAAAATTATGTTTTTTTTTGTATGGGAGCCCCCCCTTGATTATTTTATTTATTTAAATTTTATTATAAACTATTAAAGTGCTAATAATATTGAGTATTTCTTGAATATTTCAAGTGCCTATTGTTTGCCGTTATTGATATCGAGAAAAAAGTGTAAAAATATTATGTTTGTTCTATGGGAGCCCCCCTTAAATATTTAATTTATTTTGTTTTTAGTAAGTATTTATTGTTATAGCGGCAACAGATTTATATAATCTGTGAAAATTTCAAAAGTCTAGCTATAGCGGTTCTTGAGTTACAGCCTCAAGACATACAGACAGACAGACAGACGGACAGACATCGAAGTCTTAGTGATAGGGTCCCGTTTTACCCTTTGGGTACAAAACCCTAAAAACACGCTTTAAGTACGCAATACGCACTGAAAATAATTCGGACATTTCATTTAATAAGTCTAGTAAATTGAGTTTTTTAGTTTTTTAAACTATTCTTTTTATTTTATACTTTTTAGTTTTATTATTTTCGTATCCCGTTCAGCAAACCCTTTCATTTAATACCCATTTCATGACGCATTTCAAATAGTCAAACCGCCATCTTGGATGTCCGCCATGTTGGATTTAAGTCACGTGACTATTTTTTTTTTCGTATACCTGACATCAAACCCTTTCATTTGATACCCATAATATCATGGGGTGCATTCCAGTTAATAGTTTGTCCGCCATCTTCGGGAGGCCGCTATAATGGATTTTGATTGGATTCGTAATGTTTTTTTTAAATTTTTGTTTAAATATAGGGCTTTTACCATACATACCATGCCAACCCGGAGTCGTAATGTTGTTTCGCCAGCCCTGGATGCTGCGGTTTAAGCTCGACTGTTGCTGCGAGCCGCGTCATTAATTAATGACGCGACATCGATGTGACGAGTGCTCCCATACATTCCCATACCATTAATAACAGACAATTTCAATTATACTTGATATCATGGCGGATATTTTACACTTTTTTTAAATAAAATGTGTTCGCATTAATTGTAATTGCAAAAGATATTACGTATTAGTAAACTTTCCAAGCTTGTGACATCCTGTGCATTAAAAAATGTAGTAAGTAAAAGTAGTAGCAGCTGGCAGCATAATTTTACAAATAAAGACCGTATATTATTATTTTTAAAATCTCCAGGATAGGGGAATGTAGCCGAAAACTAAACATGTCCATTTAACATGTGGCTGTAATGATTTTACCAACAAATTACTTCAATTACCAACAATGCTTTGGCAAAATTATTTTTATCTTACAATTTGCATTAAATACTTCATACTATGTAATGATGTTATGTTAAACACTTGTTCATCCAATTTATTCTATACCAAAAATAGCTTCGTTAAAATACATCTTTACTAAGGACCGGGACTCAAAAACACGACGCGACGTCGCGTCGTGAGTTTCTACGAAGCGACGTCGTGTCGTGAGTTTCTGCGACGCGACGTCGTGTCGTGTTTTTGTGTCTCGGCCCTAAGGCAGGATCAGAGACCAATCTCGAAAACTTATTTGGAGGACATTAAATTGGGTTGAATAATTAAAGCTTGACCGCTGTAAAGTCGACCCGCGTAGCATACTAAATGTATGCTACGAGTATGCTACGAGGGTCGACTTTACAGCGGTCAAGCTTTAAGTTATTCCTTTCTTGTCTCCGCTATCTTAATGATCTGTGAAGGGTCCCGAGACTCCCGACTCCCGAATCTCCAGACTCCAGACCGACGCCTGCATCAAAGGTTTATTGTACCGCTAATGCTATTAATCATTCGACGAAAATCAAGTGTCATTTCTACACTGAACCCTAATTAGGGCACGAACTTTTTCGTAGCGCTAGTTAGCAGTCGAGAAGATTGACACTTCATTCGCCGTAGAAATTTCTCACGCCCATAACATGAGAACATCTGTGTGTAATACGGAAATAATGTGAAATTATTAATTGAGCCTGTCCGGGCGAGGTGTAAGCGCAAACGAAAGATTAACGACAGCCAACGCTTTTCTATTAGTCATGGCTCCCAAGGCAGCAGTACTTGGTAGAGTATTAGGCAAACATATATTATGACAAATTCTTTATATTGTATTGCTTACTAACCATAATTATGCAAAATGTAGAAAAACTATACGACTATAATTCTATATTATGATATTTATTATAATAATAATTATTATTCTAGTATCATAATTCAGGTTAAAGACTCTGAATACAAGTTACGACATAATATAGATATCTGCTATAATATTCTGCTTGTTACAGAAACGTAAAATCCTATTTGCTATAAGTACGTATAGAAACATTATAATTTAATATATTTAACGACTTCACGTATGTGTTAAGTTAAAAACATAAATTAAAATACCTACATTGAACGAAAATCATTATATATATTATGAAGTTGAGATTTGATGATGAAGACTTTATCAATTTTATGATGAGCTTATTAGCTAACTGATTAAATAAGCTTTTTATCAATATTATGCAGCTTATTTGCTTCTAGGCTTATATGTCTTAACATTCGAAGCTAAAAGCTCGTCTCTTGCACCACCTTTTAAGTGCTGCAGCTTGTGAAGGCGTTTATAGGGCCGATACCAATCAACTTTACAGCCTGTGCCCTTAGTCTTTGATGTACCCTCAGACTCCGCACCGACAACCATTAATTAAATCGTTACTTTTACTGTCCAGTAAAAACAAATCGAGGACAGTCCTTGAACTTCATGTGAAAATAAATGGAGTTTACCTTAAAGCTTTCGCATCCTTATAAGCTAAAGCTTAAAAGAACTCAAGCTTTAGCAGCAATAATGTTAACGGCAAATTCTGCAGTTCATCTTCTGTGATTACTGATTACATTATTTACAAGAGAAGAAAAAGCAAAAATATAAGCGTTTGTATGAATATTGACAAAATAGCGTTTTTTGTGATGCGAACTTTTGTGTAATTATATAGTATCTAATCTATATTTTATTTTGGTTAAAAAGTATTCTAGTTTGTTTTAAAATAGCCTGCTATTACCTGTCCGAAAGGTCCCGACTCCCGAGCTATAAAATACTAATAAAGATTAAACCTACCCAAATATCAAATTTTATCGTTAAATAAATAATAGCTTTAAAGATTATAGAGGAACCGTCATTTTAAAAGGTTGATTCGAGGAGTTCCTAGAACATTTTCCTAATCTAATTAGTTGCCTAAATATCCTTTGAGATAACGACGCGACGGTGAATCTAACTTGGTCACGCTAGGGTTGTGTAAGCTCAAGCTATTAATGGAAGTCAGTGTTGTTAACTTTTGTAATATAATATATAATGGATTTAGTTTCATTTTTATCAAGCAAATATTTTTAAAGTTGTATTAAATCAAATATAACAAAGGAAAATATATTCTCAATATGGATTTTAAACTTTTATATCGATTTCTTATTTAATTTAAACAATCATTTTTGACATAGACTCTACTATAACGATTATGGCTTAAAATTTTGATTAAACCTTTTAATTAAAATATTTCGGATTTTCCTAAAAATAACGAGGTTAGAGTAAATTACGTTACCATCTTTAATTTCTGTCGATAACGTCGCATAAAGACCGATTTAAGTGGTTCTATATGACTGTAATGGACTTTAATCGTTACTCACAAATCACAAGATGCCGATCATAAAACTATGTGTGTACCTCCTTGCGCAACGCCATCGAGAATAATAATTATTATTGGAAGGCCATGGGAAGGCAACCAAAGTTTATAAATGAACTCTTCTACGTTACCCTCAACAACACCCTACCGTCCCTACCAAGTCCTCATTTACGTAATCAAAAGTATACAATTTCTATTAATAACAATTTAAATACCTTATGGTTATGAGTTATGAAGCCTTATGAATCGTTGCAGAATGCGTAGGCCTGACGTGTAAAAATCGAAAAATTTTATCAATATTTGTTCACAAAACGATGTAGGTAGGATGAGCTTAATTTAGATAGCGATGACCTAAGAACGCAGAAAAATTACGAAACTACCAGCTTGAGTACTTAGTTAGTACGAAGAATTTTGACACAAGCATGTTGGCGAAAACCAGATGCTTTGTAATAACAGGATGCGAAGAAACAGTGGAGCTGTGAAAATAAACAACGGCGCTTAAACTTGTGTTTATTAGGTCATCTTCGAGTTTCCTCTTTATATCCATTAATTTACCTACATTATTAGAATTTACATAAACTCGTCTTGTTTATGGTCTGCAAGCTTTTAAGTTGCGCATGAGCTTATTCTGCTAAAAGCTCTCGTAGAATTGCAACGTCGCGTAACGCGTTGCTGTTACTGGGTAGTAGTGACGTAATAATATACGTCCGTCTGGTAAGTTACTAGGAGGATATGACTCTTAGACAGGTTTCCATTGCCGGTGTACAAAAATTCTGTCGGTATTTACGATATAGTAACAGTCGGAACAGTTAGTTAATAATTATGTTAATCCTCGGATGATAAAATACGTAAAAAATAAACCATTAATCATGGTTAACCAGTTCGAAGTTTTAACAACTCGCAGGTGCGAGCGAGACGAATTAAAAAGAAAGGGATAGTGGAGCATTCCACCGTGAGTCCGTGAATCGATGGCCCGGCATTCCGACGAAAGGGAAACTTTTTCACCCTCGGAAAGTTTTTTGTGCCACCTAATCATTAAATTAATTTATTGAAATTTTAATGGTGATGTAACAATAAAAATAATTGTTGGAGGCGTGAAAGCGGTAATTTTTTGTTTGTTTACTTTTTTACTTGTTTAATTAAGTTTTAATTATTATTTTATTAGAAGGTTTTCGAACGAGAATTCTTATTTTATTGGAATTAAGAGTTATTTCATGTTATTTCCCGCAAATACACAGAAAATCAGCGTGGAATGGTCGGTTTCCTGGTAAATTAGTTGCGAATGCGTGAAGCTGCACAACAACGGCTACAGTACCTACACGGTTGACAGTAACAGTTAAACAAACATGAACATACACCGACCGTAAAAGTGGAAAGCGGCCGGCAATCGCAGAACGGAATTCGGTTAGAAGTTCACTAATAAACTACATAGTATTTGTACTATTATTATGTTACACACACGTATTATTTTAAAGTATTTTACCGTTTGTTTACATTTTTATTAATTAGTCTGAACAGATTCATATTAATCACTTAACTGTCATCGATATCTATGGTGACTGTCAAACGTCGTTTTGACGTTTGACAGACGTCATGTCATGGAAAGTGGTTTAACACCGTCGGCCATTACTTCTGAACGAGCCGCCTTCAAGGATAGACAGGTTAGTAATATAAGTGATTATTGTACTATCTACTTTAGATAATTTAGTTAATGTTTGATGATGTTATTGAAGTTTAAATTATACACTCGTTAAATTGAATATAAGTACATGTTTTTATTATTTACATAATACTAATAGTAAATGATAATTGAAATGTAGGTATTTCATAAATTAATAAATGGCGTTAAGTGATACGTATTTGTTTAATTTTATTCCCTTCTGAGTTAGCCTCACAACTCAGAAGTGGGATAAATCACGAAAATAACGAATATTTCGTGTCACTCACGTACCACGCTACGGTTTATTATTTAATTTTTTTTCTTTTGATTTTTTTTATTATTTGAACATTTGATTAAAATAAGTGGTCATAAATGCAGAATAGTGATTATTTTATAGATTTAAACCGTCTTTGATTTGAATTTCATTATATGATTGCTGATGAAATTGGATAAAGAAAAAAATAATGTACTTATATAACACTACCTTTTAAGACATAATAATTCTGAAATATACTTATATTCTACCTATTTAAATGATATTTACTCGAAATATAGTTTTAAATCCAAAAAAAAGGCTGTTGATTATAAAGATGTCGAGAGATTAAAATATTATTGTCGTTTAAATTTCTTAAACTTACTTACGCCATTATGAAATAATTTTAGTCTACCGTCTTTTCAATCCGTATTTTTTCCTTTCTTTTATTTTTCTTCTTACGCTTACATAATTAATAACTACGGGAAATATTAAGCTAGATTATGAATTTATTTTATTATATTTTAATGGTCTAAATTTCTAAATTATACTATCAAGTGGATGCTGAGTTTACTGTTTTATGTTATATGTTTAAAATATTTACTAAGGTATCACAAATTAGCTATCACAAATCATATTTGATTAAATTATGTAGAATTAATTAAATACAGTATTATGAGATTATAACGTTTTTTTTTATTTTTTTATTTTAATCAACAGTATTTTACACATATTCACACAATCGTTTTGAGTTTCAGAAAATGAGTGATTGTGAATCCAATGGGAGATCGCGCCGTGATCCGAGCCGCGCACGCACGTCGGCCACTCCACGCTACATCGACCGGCGGGACAGCTCGCGAACACGGAACCGCAGTCCTGCTAGAGACCGGCGCGACGGCGACCGGAGCAGGAGCCCTGACCACACACGTCATTCACACTACCATGGGAGAAAAGTCTCACAGGAAGAAGAAAGACTTAAGGTACTTGAAAGTGAGGTCAGTAGATTGCGCAAGCGATTAAGAGAACATAATGAATCTGACCAATTGTCTACGAAACATAAACAAAGAAAAAGTAGCAAAACCCCATGTCTTACTAATAATCGTGGACGCTCACTTTTTACTCCAGATATTGAGGCTCCACCGATAAAGGATAGTGTTATGATTTATGTAATGTAGAACATATTTCATTGATTTTAGAATACTATATTATCATAATTTAATTATCTTTACTAAATTAGATGGTAGTTTTAATTTTGAAGTCTGGCCACACTGACAATGTGTAATTTCCCTTCTACCGTCGCGCCACTTGTAGTGGGGATTGACGGGTAAAAATTGTGTATAAATACCCGAAGAGCTCAGTATGATGTAGATTTTGACAGAGGAACAATTGTAAGAGGAATCCCTGCCCGAAAGTGTACTATTGTATAATATTGTAGAATAAATGTAATGGAAAGTCAATAATATGTAGTTTCTTATCATCTCAGAAGAGGGAGAAAAATCCAGGTACGCTCACTTTATATTCACTTATTATTAACTGAGTTAGTTAATAATATCTTCATTTCTCATAAGTGTAACGATTCGCCTAGATAAGATACCTGAAAAGTAATAATATGACGCCATACAGTAAAGATTTTAAAATTCACGTAATAAATATAATATAAAGAATGTAGGGTAGTTTTAAAAAAATATTTTGCAAACTTGTAATGTTAACAGCTGAAAATGTCTTGAGCTAAGGCGCAATCGCCATACAAAAGTATGTAATATTAGCTGTATTTTGAAAGTTAATAGTAGATGTTACGTATATGTCTGTGGTAAATCGTTTTTAAGCCGCCATCTTATAACAAGCTTCTTTTAGTGCGCGGTGGCCGGTGGGTATAATTTAAGTATGTCTGAATACCTATCTATTTTTCTTTTGTGTAGTTGATGTTGCTTGGTAAAGTGTATTTATTCAAATTGAGTCGATAATTACTAACCATGAAATGATTTTACCTTACGGAAATATTTTAGTTTTCTATAATTTTAGATTTGATGAATGCAAAGTCTTTCTAAAAAGTTATTGTGTACATTCGAGAGTTATAATGAAGATGTAGATACGTATATTGTTAATTGTAAAAAATAATTGTTAAAAGAAATAATTTACTTGAGTTATTAATCTGAGTTTTTTACAAGTAATATAAAATTATTTAATTTATTCATTATTACATTGCAACAAGAGGTATTCAAAAATACGTTGCGGAGTAGAAAGAACTCTAGTACACGTAAAAATCACGCACCACACACATAATACCTTCCACTTGGTCGAGGCTACTCTTCGACAGTGAATTTAACATTACATTTTAACATCATGACATATTTCACTTGGTCGAGGCTACTCTTCGACAGTGAATTCAACATTACACATTTCACTTGGTCGAGGCTACTCTTCGACAGTGAATTCAACATTACACATTTCACTTGGTCGAGGCTACTCTTCGACAGTGAATTCAACATTACACATTTCACTTGGTCGAGGCTACTCTTCGACAGTGTAAGCCACATTGTAACTATTCAAATTTAAACAGCATTACATAGCATGCACAATTATTCGTATTACACCAATATAACTTTTATTGTTATGAATAGTAAAAATAAGTTGATAAGATTAAAGATTTCACAACACCAAAAGGAACTTATAATAATTGTTTTGCTAATGTACAAGTTCTTACTATTTTACGTTTATGAAAAATATGTGTGGTATATAATTGCTTGCGTAAATATAATTGTTTATTAAAGAAAGACATCAAGTAAATAATTTTCTCCTGTTGAACATAACTTTGGTTTCCTTGGAAAAATAACCAAACAAGTGATTTAAATAAATCGGATTCATTTATTTTATTATTCTAATATAATGATAGTATGAGATCTAAGTTTATTGCAGTTCATCCTTTTCATAGTCAAATTCAAGGTGACAATTCATTAACTAGATCATTATTGTTTTCATGAAATTGCTGTGGAGTTAACCATTTATCAAAGTTGCTATAGAGTGAACCATTGATCAAAGTTGCTATGGAGTGAACCATTGATCAAAGTTGCTATGAAGTGAACCATTGATCAAAGTTGCTATGGAGAGAACCATTGGCTAAAGTTGCTATGGAGAGAACCATTGGCTAAAGTTGCTATGGAGAGAACCATTGGCTAAAGTTGCTGTGGAGTGAACCATTGGCTAAAGTTGCTGTGGAGTGAACCATTGGCTAAAGTTGCTGTGGAGTGAACCATTGATCAAAGTTAAAAGGTATGTGCACTGAAAATTTTAAACTCAATTTTAACAGTATCGATTTTAATTAAAAACTGTGGAGTGAACCACTGAGTAACTGTGGAACTAACCACTGTAAAGTTTCTATATTATAAAGTAAGAAGCCCAGGTACAAAAGACACTGTTTTCAGTGTTTCCAATTTAAAGTTTGGGTTAAATAATTAAATGAAATTTGAGAAATTTGAATTAAATGAAATATTTGAGAAATTTGAATTAAATGAAATATTTGAGAAATTTGAATTAAATGAAATATTTGAGAAATTTGAATTAAATGAAATTTGAATTAAATGAAATTTGAATTAAATGAAATTTGAATTAAATGAAATTTGAATTAAATGAAATTTGAATTAAATGAAATTTGAATTAAATGAAATTTGAATTAAATGAAATTTGAATTAAATGAAATTTGAATTAAATGAAATTTGAATTAAATGAAATTTGAATTAAGTGAAATTTGAATTAAATGAAATTTGAATTAAATGAAATTTGAATTAAATGAAATTTGAATTAAATGAAATTTGAATTAAGTGAAATTTGAATTAAGTGAAATTTTAATTAAGTGAAGTTTGAATTTAATGAAATTGGAATTTAATGAAATTGGAATTCATTAGAATTAAATGACATTCAAATTAGATGACATTTGAATTAAATGACATTTGAATTAAATGACATTTGAATTAAATGACATTATTGAATTAGATTAAATGAAATTTATTGAATTAGATTAAATGAAATTTATTGAATAAGATTAAGTGAAATTTATTGAATAAGATTAAGTGAAATTTATTGAATAAGATTAAGTGAAATTTATTGAATAAGATTAAGTGAAATTTATTGAATAAGATTAAGTGAAATTTATTGAATAAGATTAAGTGAAATTTATTGAATAAGATTAAGTGAAATTTATTGAATAAGATTAAGTGAAATTTATTGAATAAGATTAAGTGAAATTTATTGAATAAGATAAATGTAATTTATTGAATAAGATAAATGTAATTTATTGAATAAGATAAATGTAATTAATTGAATAAGATAAATGTAATTAATTGAATAAGATAAATGTAATTAATTGAATAAGATAAATGTAATTAATTGAATTAGATAAATGTAATTAATTGAATTAGATAAATGTAATTAATTGAATTAGATAAATGTAATTAATTGAATTAGATTAAATTAAATTTAGTAATTATTTGATTAATGAAATTGAGTGAATTCGATTGAATGAAATTTAGTGAAATAGATGGGATTTTAGACTGAAATGGTAAAAAGTGTATCTAAGACATTCTGCCTTTCTAGAGGCATACAAAACTTTCGAAGCTGTGTTATAGTTTATATTGTGATAGTTTACGATAAATCGAAATTCGACTCGTGTTTCTTAACATTGTATTTTTAATAATTAGCATTCTTGGAAGCGATAAAGAACTTCTTGGCTACTGGACCATGTTAAGGTTCTTAAATTCGTTTATAGATGTCAAGTCTTTACTGGGGCTTAAATAATTTGAATTTATTTCCTGGAAGAGTGGTTCGTGCATTTGCTCCTAGTAAAAAGTATTCAGAATGTTTTTGTTAGAAATCAAAAAACGCTGCAGTGAATATCCAATATTATTAATCCTGAAAGTTCATCATTTACCATGTCAATATTCGTATTATTGTAAATCGAGGTCAATTTCATCCATTATTAAGTTTTTGAAAACAATATTTTACGTATTTTATTTATTTAGGTACTTAGCTAAAAGCCGAGCTTTGTGAGGGCTCGTGTCGTCACACCTTGACTGACTGATAATAATACATCCAGTACATAGGTAACATACTATGTTAAATACACAAAGCAATAAGTGTGAGTTTTTCCGTAAAGTGTATCACAAAATGTAAAGGTTGTAGGATATACGTATTAGGTACTATTATAGGGCTCGCTTCGCTCGCCCTGGTTATTGCCAAAGTTATGTCATCTGCAAACGACACTGCTTTGTGATTGACAGCGTTAGGAAGGTACCTAAATGAATCTAATTAATATATTATTATGTAAAAATATTTTCTCGTATCGGTGTTTGCGCGCGAGCTCCTCCAGAGCGGCTAAACCGACTTTAATGAAATTCTGTATATGGACATTCGTTGGACCTGAGAATAGATTTTTATCTACTTTTTATATTGATACTATAAACAATTTATACGGCAAAAAGTTTGCCGGGTCAGCTAGTAGTTATATAAATAAAAGCTGAAAGAGATTATCTAAGAAACTTCTTTGAGGTACGCTAAACTTATTGAGAGCTATAACGATTAAGAATTATTATAACTCTACTGGAACATTTTTGAATTTTAGATATTTATTATTTTTACATATTGTAGACAATTGGATGAACAGTTTTTAAGTGAACTCTTTGCTTTACCTTGTAAACGGTAGTGTCAAACTTGAAAGCAATGGTAATGGGAATTAATGCTATTTTTACCAATACTAGAAAGCAATCAGTTGTTTTAAAAGCTTTAAAATAGGTATTATTATGTTAAGATTATGATTTATGAATAATATGGTAACAAATTAACAATGGGCTGAGAAAGTTCAACTGATACTGATGTGATCAATTACTAAGTAAAGATTCGTTCCTTTTTTAAAATAATTATTATAATTATATTTTATTTAAGTCTACTTCGGACTATAAGATTAAGAAGTTTAAGGGTTGGCTTACATTTTTGGTCCATACTTTGACTATTTTACTTTTAAGATTGTCAAATTCCTCTGCATTTATCTTAGTTTAAATAATATTGGTTTTTTTTTATAATTGTCGGTTTTAGTAGGTATTTTGGTTATTATTCGTTGAAGTAGAATTAACAAAGCTGCAATGGGACGATTTCTTTTAATTCGTCAAGTAAAAGTTCCACATGGTCGCTAGATGATCCCAAATGTAAAACTAGACGCATATAATAATTATATTTTAATGAATATTGACTTTTGAAATCTCAAGTTTTACTTGTAATAGTTAAATATTATTTATGTAATATCATACTTCACCTGACACAAGTGTCAAAATATAACCCATCTCTAATTTGTGTATGTAACAAAATTGTGATGAAATAAGAAAATAAATTATAATTATTATATTATGTAACAAATACATCACTAAGGTCAAAACTCACTATTATTATTAGTGCTTACTTGACAACTAATGTATTTTACGTTTATTACGATTTAGATTAGATACGAAGCGAAAACATAGAAATATGATCAATATTAGTTTTACGCCTGATCTTGAGCCAGTGGAATCTAGATTTATAATATTGTGATTTATGTTACATTGAATAGTGTTTTGAATTATGATCAAGTTATGATATATGTCTAGAAATATAGCCCATGTGAAGTTAGTCCTGAATTATTCCGGAACCGATAGAACATCTAGGCATGTATCACCGATCACGTCACTCTGGTTTAGTTGATTAGAAGAAAGTCATCTATATCTAATAATGATAATTAAATTACTCACTAATATAATAGTCCGGTAATTTCTGGGTATTATTTAAAAATGTATCAATGCCAGTTTGTGTAGTCTGTAGGTATAGTCACAGATTTTTAATATCCCATGAGTGATCCCACATTACTTTTGTTTTTATGATTATTTATAGTTATGTTATATTTTTGCAGTGAATCTTATTATTTGCCCTTGAACCATTGCCTTTTGATTACCATAAGTTTATGTTAAATAAGATTTTCTTCTAGAAATGTCAGCAAAGCATAGTTTATAAAGCAGTGTAACAATTATTATGTTTCGTAAAATGTGTTAAAGGCAATTATATGAATAAGTATGCTCTTTACTGCAGAAAAGCTTAATTTAGACATGAAGATGTATGGTTTTAACAAATTTGTTAATTTTGGGTAGTCTTGTAAGTTAAGTGTTCTAATCTCTATACTTAATTTTTAAAAATTACTTGATATTAAAAAAAATATTTAAATACATAATTATTATAATATTAGTTCTAGGAATATCAGATGATCACAGATCTATAGATACAAATGAACTACAAATACAACTGAATTTGTAAATTGTAATTTTCTGGAAATAAAATTATTTGTATTTTGTATTTGTAAGTAAATGATAAATAAAAACATTAGAATCGGTGGAATCCATACTAGTAAAAAAAAAATTAGTGGAAAAAAATTGTTAAAACTTCCAGAGGTCTGTAATGTTTATCCAAAGTGTTTATCGTTTATAATTCCTCGGTTTTTATCACCAACGATATCAAAAAGTATCCAAGATAACTTTATTTTGTTGTGTATTATGTTAGAAAAGTTACTTTTTGTACCACTGCAATCGTTGAAGGTCTTGTGTGCGAGAAGTTATTATTTTAGACTTATTTTTAATATTCCTGTTTGTGATATTTAATTTTATTTTTTTACACTCGTGTAGTTTACAAAATTTAGATTGTTGTATTTCTATGCTGTAATTTCAGTTTTATATTTAAAATATATATGCATAAATTACACACCATTTTAGTGTTAAAACTTGTTTTTTAATTCAATAATTAATGTTGTTACAAGACTCGTACACAAGGTTTTTTATCTTAATTTTGGTTTTTGCAAAGCAATGATTGTATAAAAATCTTATAACATTAGTTTCATCAATGTTTGTAAGTATATTGTAATATGAATATGTTATTATATTTTATCCCTCTAACGGTTTGTAACACAATACAAAAAAAAAGAATTGTTTTTCTACATGTAAGATTTAATTTGATCAGTGTATTTAATAATACTAGTATGTCATATATACTTAATAGTGAAAATGTATAGATTAAGTACTAAAATGCTTTATGTATTGCATTAATGATTAGTTATGTTATAAGAGTGCATCGGGACGCTGCACGTTGTCGGATGGCCGAATGTTATGATTTATGTAATGTAGAACATATTTCATTGATTTTAGAATACTATATTATCATAATTTAATTATCTTTACTAAATTAGATGGTAGTTTTAATTTTGAAGTCTGGCCACACTGACAATGTGTAATTTCCCTTCTACCGTCGCGCCACTTGTAGTGGGGATTGACGGGTAAAAATTGTGTATAAATACCCGAAGAGCTCAGTATGATGTAGATTTTGACAGAGGAACAATTGTAAGAGGAATCCCTGCCCGAAAGTGTACTATTGTATAATATTGTAGAATAAATGTAATGGAAAGTCAATAATATGTAGTTTCTTATCAATAGGAGTGTAGATTTAATGGAACAATTCCTGAACATGCTCGGGACAGGGGCAGGGTGTCGTGAATCATTTTCTGGTACGGTACTTGCAAATGTCATTCCTGAATTCGATCCACTTGTTAGAGAACAGACTGTAAATGTTTGGATAGACAAAGTAGATGAATGTGCGGAGATTTATAATTGGAGCGAAAAACAAACAATTCACTACGCCCTGCCCAAACTTAGCGGCATCGCTAAGACTTGGTATCAGGGTCTACCCTCTATTAAGCATACATGGTCTGCGTGGAAAGCAATGCTAAAAGAATCATTTCCGTCGACTGAGAACTACGCGGAGCTGCTCACCGAAATGCTTAATAGACGAGTACACCCTGGTGAATCTCTAGAATTATATTACTTTGCTAAGGTTAACTTACTCAATAGGTGCAAAATATTTGGAAAGCAAGCAGTAGACTGTGTCCTTTATGGAGTTGATGATAGAGGGGTTCGTTTAGGTGCACAAGCAGCAAAGTTTGATAAACCGGAAGACGTTTTGGAGTTTTTCAAAACCATTAAGTCGCAAAAAGAATACAGTAATAATAGAGATAGACAGCAACAAAGTTTAGCCGCTCCCAATAATAGTTATACGAAGATAACGGATAATATAATACAAAACAAAGTAATACTAATAGTATGTACAAGAGCCAAGTTAAATGTTTTAATTGCCAAGGTGTCGGACATCCTAGTTTTAAATGTCCTAAACCTCTAATAAAATGTACAGTCTGCAACTATTTAGGTCACGAAGCGTCAAATTGCATTAAAAGTAATGGTGCCATTGCGCCTAGAGACAAAAACATTTTAGAGGTCAGATAATCAGAAAACACCAATACAAAGATATAAGCTCCCATCTTCATTCATTTTATTACTACTGTTACTGTATGTTAAGTGGATTTAGGAAGTGAGGTTACTTTTATTCGTGTAAGCGATGCTATAGAATTAGGGATAAAATGGGAACCAATAAATGGATCACGACTAAGAGGGCTAGGGAACATACCATAATATTTGCCTTTAGGCCACACGATAACTAATATTAAAATAAATACAATGAGTAAGCGATGATAATGTCAAAGTTTATATAGTTGATGATGAATTATTAATAATTAATTGTAACATTCTACTAAGGCATACGCTTACAGAAAGACCTACACTTGGAATTATGAAAACCCCAAATAATTTAAAATTTGAACGTATCGAACATGAACATGACTTAAGTACAGTTACGTTTAGCTAATTACATCGAGATAAAAGCGGGAGAGATGAAAGCTGTGACTGTTATTTCGGATGTTTCTTGTAATGGATATATTTATGTAAACGGATCTATTCGTGGAAAGGTAGGATAAGAGTATTACCTTTTGCCTGGGGACTATCAAATAAAAGCTAAGCAAATTGTCAGATTTTAATTCAGAGCGTAAGCATGAATCCTAAAAAGCTAAAAGGTAATACTCTTGTATCGCGTGCTAAATTTATGGGATTATATAAAGAAGTTATGAGATTAGTTAATGAAATTAATGACTCACCTGTTGATCACTTACCTGTTGATCCTAACTATAGAATGATAGATTTCTTATAGAGGACAAACCACTAACCAGGAAGGGACCTAAATACGAAGCAATGGTAGCTATAGACCAAGTTTACTTGGTTCAGTTTCAGTAATACTGCTGCTTGCTCTTCAAGTGATGATAGTGATGACGATAGTGAGGATGAGAATACTTAGACTAATTATGAATTTATAATATAAAAGTGATTAAAGAGTACATTAATAAATTATTATAGTTACTTAAATTATTACATTGATATTCTAATAATTTTAATGAAAGTCTAGAGATTATCAAAGCGAACAGAATTAGTGATTGAGCGAATAATATAATGATGAGTGATTGAGTGAGGGGTGGTTTTAGCCGGGCATGATTGGCATATGAACTTGCCGCCCAGGAGTGGCTTAAATCATCGCAGCTGTGAGTTGTGAGTGAAGGAAGTAACTCCCAATTCATACAGCTATATTTAAGAAAGAAAGTGAGGGGTGTCTTGAGCCAGGCCTGAATGGCGTACGAACTCGCTGCCCAGGAGTGGCTCACGACATCGCGGTTGCTTTGTAATGGTGAAGGAAGTAACTAATACAAAGTTAACCATTGTTAAGTAAAGTTAATTAATATAATTAAAGTTGATTATTAGTTAGAAGAATTGTTTTATAGTTAAAATAGCAATATTATATATAAAAATTGATACTAATAATTTATAGTAAATAATTATTAAAATATAAATATTGTACTTTAAAGTAAAAAAAAAAAATAAGAATTCTAAATGTGTATAAGTAAAATGTATGTAATTGAAATGTTTAATGTCTAAAACTGAAATAATATAAAGAGTCTAAAATCTAAATGTAAAAAAAATATATGTGCAAGAATGTGTAAATTTCAATGTCATGAAATTCATTAAGGGTGAATTGCACCAGAAGCGTAGTTAAAGTTAAGGTTAAAGTTATCGTCAAATATGGCGACTTTTGCTAGGGATTTGACAGTTTATTTCACATTTTGTTATGGTTAAAGTTAAAGTTATAGTTAAAGTAGGTTGATGCAACTCACTCTAAAATAGATACAATATTTTGTTGTGATGAACTTAGAACGAAGAGACTCGTTCCTAAAGGATGGCCGACTGTTACACACACGTATTATTTTAAAGTATTTTACCGTTTGTTTACATTTTTATTAATTAGTCTGAACAGATTCATATTAATCACTTAACTGTCATCGATATCTATGGTGACTGTCAAACGTCGTTTTGACGTTTGACAGACGTCATGTCATGGAAAGTGGTTTAACACCGTCGGCCATTACTTCTGAACGAGCCGCCTTCAAGGATAGACAGGTTAGTAATATAAGTGATTATTGTACTATCTACTTTAGATAATTTAGTTAATGTTTGATGATGTTATTGAAGTTTAAATTATACACTCGTTAAATTGAATATAAGTACATGTTTTTATTATTTACATAATACTAATAGTAAATGATAATTGAAATGTAGGTATTTCATAAATTAATAAATGGCGTTAAGTGATACGTATTTGTTTAATTTTATTCCCTTCTGAGTTAGCCTCACAATTATATGCCAGCTAGCATACTTTACTATGTGACTAAAAGTTGAAGACTATAGACCACAGACAGACTCTGTAACAAACACTGCGAAAAGCTACGGGAAAAGTAAGTTTTACGAAAGTAGTAAACAACAAGGTTATGTATTTGGTTATTACTTATTAGTTATATTACATAATATGATCATTTTGAAGACCCTAAACTAAAATGGCACCAGCAGCGCCAGCAGTTTCAAGTATTATGGAAAAAGCACACAATATAGTGGTGCTAATAAACAACATGAAATACAAATTAGCGAGTCTTTGTTGGTTTCCGTATATTGTGTTTGATTGTGTGTACTTACTCTTGAAATTATTTTCCCTGTGTAGTTTGCCGACCTCCAATAATAATTCTTATTGGTAGGTACCTAGTACCATCTAATATTATACAGGTGTAACAAAAATAAGTGATAATACTTTAGGGCGTGTACTGTGTATATATGTTCCTAATATTGAAAGTTCACTGTGTAAGTAGCAGCGCTGAAAGACCAATTTTTTTTTCTATTTTGTATGGGCAAGCGCCCCAGCGTCACGAGTTTCCCCATACAAAAGTGAAAAAAAAATGGTCTTTCAGCGCTGCTACTTTCACAGTGAACTCTACAAGGAACAGATACACACCCTAAAGTACTATCACTTACTAGCTGTCCCGGTGTGGTGGTGTGGTGTCCCGGTTAAAACTTTCCCTGGACTTCTACGAATATTTTATGACTGAAATTAGCCAAATATCCGTTCAGCCGTTTTCGAGTTTTAGCGTTACTCACACAATTGAAAATCTATTTTAGGTATAGATTTTTGTTACATCCTGTATTACTCGCAAAGGATTCAATTCGAAACAGAAACAGATAAACTATAGGCTGCAGTATGTTATAAATTGTAATAAACTTGTCCGTAACTTCGTTAGCACAGAAACTCTTTTAAAGCATAAGAATTCTACTTTGAGTATTCCGTCACTAACATGTAGATAATTCCATACCAAACATCAAAGTCGGTTTAGCGAGACAAGCGGACAGTGGACACTCTTTCGCATTTTTTGTATGAGTAGAGATAAATACAGGGCAAGATCTTAGATAAGTATAATATCTAATGTTTGTAGATTTTTAAATCCCAAGGTTGATTGATGTCTATGGATGAATCCCATTGTCCGGTTCAATAAGATTACACAATAAGCGACCCAATAAGTGTTGAACGAGTAGGCACTAAACTGAATTGTGATGAAGGCATTTCGCGGTCGGCTGCTCCGTCCCCGATACGTACAATGACGCGCGATGAGGCATGCCCTCTGATTGGGTTCAGATGTATAAGAACCGAGCATAATGCACCTTATGAGGTAACGGTAAGGTAATATGTGTGAAGGTAAATATTATCTACGTGAGGTGCGAGCGAGTGCATAACGGCGCTCGCAGAGAAACATTAGTAAATAAATAACTTGATTGGTCTTTGAAAGTGTTTCCCGGTTTGTTCGAGTGACGTGTTCTCTACGTACGCAATGTGCACTGTGTGTTGCGGTGATCAGATCAATGTAATCCCTGGTTAAAATTAGGACTTGCAACCTTTTGACATAATTAAATATAATTAAAATAGTTTTTATCGTAACATTGTCTATTATTATGGATCCAATATGGATAGTTAATTAATTATTATTATTAGTGTTGAATTCTAAACCACTAACAGGCACCTTAAATGCACCAAATTTTGCAACATTTGCGATTGCCACAAAAGAAAGACTCAATTATAATTTAATCAGCATTTTTATTTCAATTAAACACTGTTACTAAAGGACATCAATGTGTGACTAAGGGCTCGCGGCGATGTGTGCGTAAAGAGCCATGCGTACACAAAATATTCCCGAGACCCTTACGCACCGACTAATCCCCAGCCGATTCGGGCCCCACGGAGCCCTTTTTTATCGAGTTTTGTCCTAAAATGGAAAACAAGTACCAGGATTTCAGAAGAGCTTAACAGTGGAGGGGCGCTACCCTTAGCGTGACCCGAAGATGCGCAGACTCGAACTTTTCTTAGCACCCTTCCACCATTTTCCGCAATTCGTCGGACGTATCTAACTCTTTCTAACCCTTGCCACGAGACACATAGTCTGATCTCTGTCTCTCTTACTTAGACGGGGGTGCGACGGGCGACTACGTTTGCCAGTGAGTGTGGCTATACCGGGGGCATACCTATACGCTTACCCCTTAGACGATGCGTATGTGCCTATACTCGTCTATAGAGGCTCATATAGAGCCATACGTGGGGTTGTTTCCTCCGCACCCATGTTGTCCTGGTTCATGAGTATGTGTAGAGATTAGAATTTGCTAAGCAAACGGCACTTTTTCTAATGCATGGATTCTCATATTATGAAGCCTACGTTAGGAGGTTTCTAATACGAACATTCGATATTTCATTAATATAGCAGTAAAATAACATGCATGGACAGAGGGATGTTTTCAATTAATGTTCTATCGTCTATGTTAAAGAGTGACAAGGAAAGTATACTTACTGGCATCTCTTTCTGTCGTATTCCTGTTCGGGAGAACATAGTACAAAATACTGGTAACACGGTGTATAATATTATATACTCGTTGGTATACTTAAGGCCTGTTTCACCACTTCCTGATAAGTGCCGCATAGGCTATCCACCACTTAACATGACAGATGAAGTATGGAGAATCTGTCAAAAAAGTTATGAATAGCCTATTTGCCACTTTATCAGGAAGTGGTGAAACAGGCCCTTAGAAACGTATATTCCAATTTTGTGCTACGGGCTATACTTACTACTTAGCTATGTAACAAATTAATGTAGGTATTATTGTGAACTAAGCTATTATATGATATTATTTCCATTATTGTAAATAAATTGAACGTACAGCATTTTAGCAGTTAACAGTTTACACTACAATCTACATTAAGTACTGACCAGTGACTCTATTTTCGGTGATGCATACATTTTGCTAAACTGTGTCTCTATCATTATAATTAGCGACATAATGGTTTGTATGATAGCAGAATGAGTCAAGTGTCATTATTGTACAACAGTAATAGCTTCCTGCCTGAGACATGGCGGTGATAGCTCGCTATTTTGCTCTATTCAGAATAGCATAATATATAGTTTGAAATTGCAGTACATATTATAATAATAATTAATGAAGATTATAAATTATAATTGATATTTCTAACGGTTTATAATTTTTTGAGTACTATGTATTTTAGATTGTAATACATTAAAGAAAAGATAATTCAAATTCTTTATTACTCATACAATAGCACAAATTAGACAGTGTACATCACGTCGTCTAATCCCATGCTAAGTTGAACTTGTGTTATGGCAATCAGACAACGGATGCACACCGAACAGTCTTATCCTACAGTATATTATTATTCTCACAACACTCTCACATTCATACTATTATCACGTAGTCTTTCTTGGCGGCGACGTGATGCACACTTCATTGGGGAGCCTTCCCCGAAATCTTCGGTAAACTACACCGGCGGGCCAGAACTCCTCCACCTCGAGAGTGAACAAAAGTTTTGTTGGTACTCTCACCACAAAGGAACCGAAGTTAACTTTGTGGCGAGAGTACAGACGCTCCACCGGTGAAGGTGGTCTTCTCGCGGATGTAGTTAACGACGTCCTCGACTTCCGTGGTCCAGTGCAGGCGCGACACGTAGAGCGGCGTCGCGGGCACCTCGCTGCGCAGACGCAGCTCGGGCACGTAAGGTGCGGTGCCGCGGTGGTTGCGGACGGTGGGCTTCCTCTTCTTTCTTCTCTCCACAAGTGTGAAGCCCTCCTCATCGCACCTCCTGCTCTCGTCCTTGTTGAGTCGAGGAGGCTCGGCCTTGCATTATTATAAAACAAACAAGAATATTTTTGGTATTCAATGTAATTTGAAAATTTGGCTAAGTTCCTATAAGGTACAGTATTCATGACATCTGGCTTTCATTTATCAGATAAATCTATATTAAAATTATCATAATGAAACAGGCCGTAGGTACATTGTGAAAATTATCTAAAGGTAGAGTCGCAGATTTCATCTTTATCAAGTTATGTATTTTATATTTTTAAGTTTAGTCAAAACTAACATTTCCCTTTCTTCTTTCCAGGTATTTGGAATGAGCCAAGGACACAGAACCTGCGGCAGGATTATAAATGTAAATCATTATTAATCCGGGACTCCGTGTGCGGTCGTGTGGGCGGGGTTTAACTACGTTATATTATATTTTTATTGCCCAAGATCACGAACATGATATTATCACGTTAAAATCATTATCGTAGTTAATATATTTGATTACAAAATTCGATCAATCGATAAAATAGTAGCAATCTTATCCTATAATACCAGTTGAATTTACTTTATAAAGCTTGAAATTACTTGCCTTTAATAGGCAATAGAAAACGTATTTTATTTGTTTTCGTATTCTATATTTATACTCGTAATACCTATCTATAGAATATTTGAAACAAAATGAACGCAATATATACTAAGGCTAAATATAAGGCTGTGTGTAGGTATACTTCCCGACTTCTGTTATCTCATATCTGGTCTCCGTGACGTTACATGAGACGTATGTCCCATGCCATGGGATCAAATTGAAGTAACTGGAATAACCGTACGTTATAAGTTATAACTAATATAAGCCTCAAAATATTGCCATTCAATTGTGTCCATATTTTAAAAGTTTTTCATACGGGCTACGACGTAGACCCGTCGTAGAGCTTCAAAATGATCTTATCTTATAATCTTATTTTTACAATTTTGACCTCATACATTACGTTTTTCAAACCTTTCCTTTATTGGGTGAATAATTTTGCTTTAGAAATATTTTGTACACCTTAAAAATACATAAGTACTCGCAATATAATCCAAAATATATAAAAAATAAAATCGCAATAAAAAAACTCCAAATATAGCTCATCCCATCCTTCAAGGAAACTTAAGCCTCTTCACATCAAGTAAAAAAAATATTGATCCTTGAACGTCTCTCGTAGTATTGTACACACGATATAGAGCGGACGAGATAGGCCATCCGCCGCCCACGGTGTCCGCCACCCTTCACTATTACTTTTATCACTGGTGACACAGTTATCCTCATATGTACCTACTTACTCGCTAATCTCGTATTATGCTCGAATATAGGTCATTTAAGCGACCTGGCCTTTTTGGCACATGATAATGTTTGTTTTCGATTGACAATGATCGACAATCAGTCCACACTGTATTGTAGACATTAGCTGCTATCGTAATGGCAATCATTGATATCACAATGGGTAAAAATAAGCTTTTATTTATATTTGGCACATTTTTCCAATACTGTTTGTCTATGGAAAAATCTAGATGTACCTAGTCCTTGTCCTGGGTAAAGCTTTCATCATTCATGTAACTGATCATAATATTTATTAACCCTTTAATCCGTGAAATATGACCCACTTAAATTGTGTACGTTTATTACATGAATCTATTTTTGCGGTTTGGTGAATTTAGTCTAAACACTCAAAGTGCAGGTTCAAAGAATGGAGATCAAAGGTGGTCGTGGTACCGCTGTTAAATATTTGCGCCGAGCACACCATACTAATTGCGGTTCTGTGTACTACACCGACAATTGCCAAATACCTACATGAAGTAACCTAATACTAATTATTACCTAACCATACAAAACAAAAAGTCTTTTTTCGAAATTAAGTTAGGTTCTAGAAATAAATAACAGAAGATAAAGAATTACCAAAACACTAAGATTTAAGGTAAGATCAAAGGAATTAGGTATAGTCTTTTACACAATTTTATATTTTTATAAGTGTAATAAATAAATGAACAAATCAGGTGTAAAAATACTCCAATAATGTGTGACAAATATTTATGTAGCAAAAAGTGTTGATAAAGGTTAGTCGCGTGCCAATAATTAAATTACAATAATAGAAACAACCCAACAGGTGTGCCGTGTGAGTTGTGACACAACCTGTATCGAACGAGCCTTCCATGTTTGGTAGCTCTCGAACCCCCGTCATGACAATATGACCTTAATCGTCAAGGAAATAAAACGCTTTGTATCCTAGCAAGTGTCAATGATAAATTGGCTTAAGGTGGTGCAGGTAGAACGCATGCGTCAGGTGAGACGGAATACCTCTTTACGATTTCAGTTACCCTAGTAGCAGGCTGGCATCTTGCCACAGGTATGCTTCCAAAAACAGGTGTGGGCTCTCACAGTGGGCCCGAGTGACCTCAAGGTTCAACAGGTGTCATTAGGATAAAGCCTCCGCATTTCATTGGTGCAGAAAATAAAGGTAGACCGTAATTTTATATGCACAAAAATCCTTAGAAGTGTCCCTTTTTGGAGTACGCAGAAAATATTTTACTTCACGAATCTATCCCCTATTTGTTTATTTATTACACATCAGAACACCATGGTAAGAAATGTTACTAGATCCTTTAAGGATGAAAAATCGCAATACGCTAATTTAGTCAATATCATGTGAGATATTAATTCTGTTTTGCCTGATCAAAGTCGGATTCGATGCGGCTGATAAGAAATATTATATTTTACGAGGACGATAGCGACATTAACGACTGTAATATTTCGAGGCATGGAATCTCATTAGGTACACTTGAAACGGGCATAAACATTTCAAATTAGATGTTAGACATAAAAGTACAGATAAGATGGGATAAGATAAGTAATATAAATCGTCAAGTGAAAATATCCCTGAGACTTGGTATATTATGTACCTTAATAGTTAATAAAATATTAAATAATAATATAAAGTCAAGAAATTGATGATTAATGAAAAGCCTCGAGAAAACTGCTTGTCATTAAAACGAACCTGTGTCAAATTTTGTACCCCTGTGTTAGTCTGTGTACGTTTCTTACTCCACGTAAAAAATATATTGAAAGCATTTTGACAAAAGATATAATCTTGATTTCCATTTTCCAGAGGATGTAACAAAACGTGATATACTTTAGAGTTTAGAGTTTAGGGTGTGTATGTCTCCCTTATACATATTATAGAGTTCACTGTGAAAATATCAGTGCTGAAAGAGTTGTTTTTGTAATTTGTATGGGCAAGCGCCCCTGCATTATGATACTCATGAGCTTACCCATAGTAAAAATTTTAAAAAGTTTTCTTTCAGCGGTGCTATTTTAACAGTGAACTCTACATAAGGGACACATACACACCCTATAGTATTATGATTTAGTTTTTGTTACACCCTGTGTAAGCACATGGAGCTTGCTAAAAATCATTTTCTGTTGTACCCAACTTTTTAAACTTATCTTGGAAGCTACATTACACGAGTACAATGACCAACAAAATCAGACAGTCTAGTCTCTAGAGCAGTGTTAATTGATTAAATGACTACTACTACATATCCGTTATAATTTATAGTTTATTCTGTCTAGAAATAGAGTCTAGACTCCAGACCACACCAACCTAAATAAGTAATTTAAAAAGTCTCTTCAATTTTTCAGTGGCACTCAGACAAAGAATAAATACACTACGCGAAACTCAGATGAAATCTGTGAATTTAAAATGGATACGTATAGTCAGAATGTGCAATTAAGTTTAATTATTGTAACTAATTCGTGCAATTTTAATGTCCTAGAAATCTATCTAATTTTAGCTCATTTATTACAGCCAAAAAGACAATAGAAGAAAGTGGGTCGCCAATTTAGCAAGTTTATCCCGCGCTTATTTATTCACTGCTAAGGAGAATCGTCGAATAAATCAATCACTTTTTATGGTAGCTACTAGGAAACTCCGTTTGCGTGCATGCTTCTTAATTTGTTTATTTTTAAAACAGTGGTTTTGGGAAGGGTATTTATAAAAATATCCACACTGTATATAACTGTATAAAGACGTTTAATTAAACAGTGTTTTGTCCTTGCCAATAATTGTCTGATACTTTCAAAATATGTGGCTTGGTAAAAAGGGTGAGGACTTAAAATGGAAAGAATAAAATTAAATAAAAAAGCGGCCAAGTGCGAGTTGGACTCGCCCATGAAGGGTTCCGCAGCAGCAATAAGGTTTATTTTTATGAAATTAAAAGTTTTTTTTATTTATTTTTATATTTCAGTCGATTTAATGAAATTTAGAGTCTGTCTGTCTGTCTGTCTGTCCGTCCGTCCGTCCGTATGTCACAGCCACTTTCCCCCCCCCCCTTCCCCTTCATGGGCGAGTCCAACTCGCTCTTGGCCGCTTTTTTTTCTTTTCTGTCGGGCTTTCGGTGTTATGACATAATATAAGAATAATTTAAATTCTTCGGTGTAGTGGTAAACTAATAATAAATGATAATAATAGCTCCCACACCGGTTTCGGTGACACCAGGCCAGCTACGCAGGAGTAATTTTATAGTGCCCAAGTGTGTGCGCAGTACACAAGAGCACTCTCTATTCCTTTACTCTCATAACCCAGTGGGACGGCAGACCGACACGACCGGCGAGAGATCAGGCGCAGGACCGACTTTTTACATGCCCATCCGACGCATGGATCATCTTACTTGTCAGACAATCAGGTGATCAGCCAGCATTGTCCTAACCAAACTTGGAAATAACATGTTTCCAACGCGGGAATCGAACCCACGACCTCCGAGTCAAGAGCCGCGCTCTATACCACTAGACCACGGAGGCGTCAGTGGTAAACTAGATGAAATATAAATCGAAGTTTGTTTTGACAGAAACAAAAGCTTAGTCAATGCTTTTATCGGAAATAGTAGCTATAAAAACGTTCTAGTCGTTTACCTAACCTCAATAGCTTGAGTACATACCGCATTGAGGACTCAACTCATCCAGACGTTGTTGCCCCAATTTGAGTTTCTTTTAGATATAGAACCATGAAAAATCTATCTGGTTTTACTTAATCCGAGCGCTATTAAAATAGAATTAAGTGCTTGTTAGAAATAGTAGTACCTTTTTGATTAGATGTAGTCGTAGTCCAAAATTGTGGGGGGTCACGAAAGTTTTGTACGCATATCAAAGAGTTATATTACATTTCTTATGGTTTATATCAACTACGTAACGCATATCGAAGTATAAGAAAGAGTAGGCAATACTATTGATTAATATA
Source organism: Plebejus argus (assembly GCA_905404155.3). Lineage (NCBI taxonomy): Eukaryota > Metazoa > Arthropoda > Insecta > Lepidoptera > Lycaenidae > Plebejus > Plebejus argus. Next base: position 8,660,902 of record FR989930.1, read on the forward strand.
AAATCCATAAAACGCTCACCTTTGTGTGGGCAAAGCGTAGGATTTAACCAAAACTGAACATCAATCAAACTAAGGATATAAAACTGTATCGCACCAGATAAACAGAACGAAATGTATTTTATTGCATGATTCACTTAAATCAAACATTAAAATAAAGTCCCATTTTAGGTAAATAAGGACATAGGAGTTAGGACTTTACAAGACTTTACACAATAATAATTATTGTCGTCGAATGTTATTTTGTTGTAATTGGTTGTAATTAAGTAATTTGACATTGACATTGAGTTGCAAAAATAAAGTGCAATTAGTGTTTTGCACTTTTAATTGTTTTACGTAATAATGACTAAAGTGGAACAAAGCCAACCCTATGTAGTATTATATTATTATGTAGAGACTAGAGACATAGTTATATATTTTTTCTCGTTTCCATACTTTTTCAAACAAACGAAAAATATGTTTTGTAAATAGTGTACGAGTCTTTTTTTATTGGTCTGAGGTACGAGTTTGTATTTTGTGACAGTCCTAATATTAGATTTAAAAAACACATTATACAGCGGAAACAATTTAAAAGGATAAAATTTATAAACTCTACGACTCGAAAAGTCTTGTCTCCTACTTTTAGAACAATCTGCGACAGTAAAATATTAAGTACTTATGAAAGTCAGCTAGAATAAAATGTTATTATTTTAACCAGTCAAATGTTATATAATTTCAAAATATTGAACATACTTATTATAGATATCTTTCTGGTTTAGCCATAGCTCTACCTTTAACTGTTGTATTAACCTTTAGCCTTTAGAATGAAATTCTTAGATAGCTCAGTCTTAAATAATAAAAATAATACGACAAAGTTAAAGTTGAACACGTGAAGATTAGCAGTACACATCAGCTTCAGTATTTATTTTTAGTAAGAAGCATAATAATTCGCAGACAGCCGGGCGTCACGCGCGTTCGTCGGAAGTACCGGGCGCGTATCGAATTGTCATTCACAATTTTGCATCATCGGTTATGCGAATCGAATTTTATTTCCGAACTAGCAATTTTTTTTTATATAAAATACCCGTATATTTTTGAGTGAGTGTGAGTTAATCACTGAGTTAGTAATGAAACGGAGGAGTAACGGAAAGTCTCACTTTTGTATTCAAGTGAATACAGAATCGGCCAGCGGGACGCCGTGGCCAGCGAAGTCGCCAACTAGTTATTGTACCAAGCAGAAACTTTCAAAGAACGAGGCACGCCGCCGATACAAAATGAGCTATAAAAGTAAATGAGCTATAAACTCTTTAACGGAGAATTGAATTCCTAGACCGCGATCGGATAATAAGGGTTTTTAGTAAGATAGGTGTATAAAATAGGATCTATTAGTCCCTTCATCCTAGTCACGACTGACGCGAAGGGCTGTGTTAATGCTGCCAATAAAGTCGTGACCAGCAAGAAGCTAGCTGTGGATGTCGTAAAGATCTCTCACAACAAAAGCAAAATTAAGAGAGTGACATGTTGGAATACTATAATAGAACCCGAGATAAAAAAATACGAGTAGATATGTAGATATAATATGCTTCTCGTCTATGTAATACCAATACATAATTGATAATATACATATCAATAAAAAAGTTTGTATCGTGTCTATTTTACGCAATAATTGTGCAGTTAGTTTACATTGCTAAACTATACCAACGTCCAACTCGCTACTTACTCCTCACAGAAAGCTCGCAAGTTGTAACGCATTAAAAAGTTCATAAGCTTTTATATTATGATGGAGTTCAAGGTTCCAATAAGAATCTCCGTTATATTCTGTGATCTCGTGCAATATCAGCTTTAGTGTAAAGTGTACATACATGAATAAAATACTTTCCAATTATAATTTATAACATTAGTGCACCGAGCGTTGGCTAATGAAATAATTTGGGAAAAGGTTGGTTGTTAAAATTCCGAAGCAATAATGTTCGCGGCACGACGCAGGAGAACATTAAGCTCGCCAGCTCGGGCCTGGCGAGTTCAAATTATTGTAATTATATCCTTTATTCGTAGCATCAGCCTCCTAAACGTGCCTCGGACTCGAAACTCGTAATCTCGACAACAACTGAGAATCGACGTCAATCGTTTTCGCAAATGGGCGCTCTTTATTGAGTGTGGAGCAATTAACGAGAAAGTTTTATTTTTATTTTTGGGCGAATAACAAGTTGACTGACCACACAGTATTTTGTAGCGTAAACGTCCAACATTTCTTAACTAAATATTGGTTTACGAAAATAGTCGAAATTTTCAGAGCTTTTGTAGTCCTGCGGCGCTCGGCGTAAGGTTTCGGATATAAATCAGTCCTTGTACGGCGCGGTCGGCTAATTGACAAGCGCGTCGGAACATCGGAAGGTCCCCGGACACGACACGTCGGGTGTCGGGTTGCCATCCTGCGGAACTTCCATTTGTAATGCCAAGTTCAACCGATTCCATTCAATTACCGCGGTGCACGGCCAATGTGAAAACAAAACAATGAAACGCACTCATTTCATTTCAAAACTCATCTTACCATAAATTAACACAATATGACGTCCTCCAGATAAAAATGAGCATGAGGTACTTCCTCATACATTCTCATTTCAAAATAATATGTACATACTACATACTTTTTGTCTGCATACGGTCGGTAAGAAAGTTCAAAGAAGTTTTCGAAATATAAAAGTAACTTATATAGAAGCCAATGCTCTTATAAAACATAACGAGGTATTCGCTATGAGTAACACTATTTTATGAACTGTAAATTTTCAAATTTCAGCGTCGCTATTTGATGTTAGTACAATATTTTCATCACCTCGCTTTGAAATAGGTGAAGTCAGCATTAACTGCCTCGTATACGGCAGATGTTTAGCGCACGCCCACTGTTTTGTGAACCTGTATTAAATCTTTAAGTACTTGTTTGAAAGCAATTTAAATTCAGGTAAAACTACCGTAGGTTACATTAGATAGTACTATGACCTTATTTTCCATACACGTTGACTTGTGTCAATGTAGAAAACATTTTGTTATCAATCGGTCTACAACTTACAAGACAGTAACTAGTAAGTTATACAAACAATGAAACATTATTTTAAGTCATCTGCCGACAACTAGCAATAAAGAGGCCGATGACTGCCAAAACGTCATAATTCATATCCTGTTGTATGACAAACGGGACAATTCGAAAATAATAACAATAGATATTTTTCCATGGAAGTTCAGGCGCCTCTGACATCACAGACTATTTAGTATTCAGCGGTCGTAAACGCGATAGAAATAGCGCTCACATAGCTAAGACCTAGATCCTTAATAAACCTGAGACGGCTTTAGAATTAAGCAAACTTATGATTCATAAATTACATTTTGACACATACGTTATAAATATTTATTGCGTCAACTGTACAAACTGTTGTCATGTAACGTAATTAGTCGTTACACAAAAAAATATTATAGGTAAAACCATGGTAAAACATTGTGCTAAAACTAAAGCGCTATGATTAAAAACTAGACGTGTTGTCAAGTGCCAACAAGTAGTAAGCTATGCTATAATATTATAGTGTAGGATGTAGATATAGAGTCTTTAGTATACTTAATATTTTTTGGTAAAAATAAGTCTCCTCTTTGGAAGTCGGTTAAAAAGACATAAAAGTTTGTTCATGTGGAACCGTTCTTATAGTGATTAGGGCGGCCCATAAAGTCGGCGTTGTATCGAGTCACGGGCACTAATTAACTTATATCGCCCGAGCCAAACGAGCCGAGGATCCGCTCCGTCAGTAAATCAGCTGGCACTTGGAGCTGATTGTAATTTGATACGATACTGAAAGTCTTATAGCTTATAAGCCTCAGCAAATTGACTATTGCGATATTGTACCAACGACGAGGCGACTCACAAAAGCTCTTAATAAAAAATTTTCAATGAACTTTTTGAATAGCACAGAGTAACTTTATACAGTTTACTATGTGATTAATTTTAGTAAACTATACTTTTTAAGTGTTATGTTTATTAAAAAATTATTAAATAATATTATAGGCTAACATCCCAAGTTTTTCCTATAACTACCTACCTATAGCATAATTTTAGTTTTAAATATTGGAAACTTGATATATACTGCGTGACTGGTGAGACATGTTCAATACTCGAGGACGTGATATTTGGCTATTATATTAGATGAAAAAAAAATAATATAAAAATATAATACCAATTGATCACTGAGTAAATGTAACTTAAAGTTAAATAATTATTTACCCAACGCATGGACACCGCGAGCGGGAGGGGTAGTTGTGTGGTGTTTCTTTGGTAGCGCACGCCTCTGCACCGGCCGCATAGTATGCCTACTTGCCTAGCCGCGTAATTTACTTAGTATCCGTGATTCATTTATTTTTGGGAAATTCGGAAAAAATTAAGAACCTAATTTTATTACATAATTATAATGATAATCGAGTACAGAGTACTCTCCATAAGTATCGGTAATGTCTCAACTCTCACCAGTCATGTAAAAATGCTCTCGCTTATGGTTTGTACCGCATGATAGAGATATAATCGATATCACAAGCGCTAGTACAGTTACATTGTGAGTCCTTTATCGATACATTTCATCGACATTTTCGGGGCGATAAAGATCCTAAAGAAATATGTATCGATTCAAATTTTATTTAAACCTGTACGTCCCCTAATTGGATGTTAGTGAAAAATCAAGATATGGGGAATTAGTTACGTTCTAAACATCGACGCGTTTCTTACTTTCTTTGTCATCCAATCAATAATAATTATTCGTTTTTAATAAACTGATAGTTATGCCAGGTTTCTAAGGTTTTTGACAGGAGTTTCGAGGAGTTTAGAGAGAGTGTGCTTTTTGTTGGTCAACTCTAAGAGTGGGTTGCACCGGCTTACTTTAACTAGTTAAAGTAAGCTGGTGCAACCCACTCTAAAACATTATTATTTATAACTGTTGAATATAGCTTACTAGTTACTACTGTCTATAACACTACACTCAAAAAAGTACATAAATTTATCCAGGCATTCGTATTTTATTCAAACAAATAACAAGGAGACAATGTGATTTGTTCATTGAAGCATTCTAAGATACTTATATGCATTTATTTGCTTTTTAAGCACTACTTGCACTGTGCCTAACTTATAATGTGTCTGTTTTATTTTCAGATCGCTGCTGCTAGCAGCAATCGTTGTATGTAATTGCATCACGTGGACATCATCTAGGCATCACTACACACATAATGTAAGTATTTTTAACGCACAACCAAACATTTTTGGTAAGTACAGATAACAATTAGCGAGATTTTGCGTACAGAGGAATGTAGGTACTTAGATAGATCTTTTATGGTTAGAAGTTAGAACTAAGAAGATCGGAAAGTAATATAAAAATATATTTTTGTGAGGCAAGTGATTTGTACAAAATAAAACTCAAATATTATATTATTTTAATGCTCGAATTTTAACTATAAGCTTGATCGCTTGTACTTATAACTGAATTTCCAAACATACTTTTTAGGGTTCCGTACCTAAAGGGTAAAAACGGGACCCTATTACTAAGACTTCGTTGTCTGTCCGTTTGTCCGTCTGTCTGGCTGTCTGTCTGTCTGTCTGTCGCCAGGCTGTATCTCAAGAAACGCTAGAGCTAGACTTCTGTCACAGATCTTTTGCCGCTATAACAACAAATACAAAAAACAAAATAATATTAATATTTAAGGGGGGCTGCCATACAAGAAACGTGATTTTTTCGGCCTTTTTTTGCTCGATATCAATAATGGCAACAGGTAGGCACTTGAAATTTTGTGTCCGAGTCCGACTCGCACTTGGCCGATTTTTTATGTTGTTAGTATGTAAGTCTGAAACTGGGGAAGCTTCCATCAAATTCACTCGACGTCAATAAAATGATTATAGAGATAATTAGTGATGATGTAAAAAAATTATAGTGTCTTTTATAGTCAATTTATCGGTTTATCATAGCCATCTGCCATATAGATATATTACAGTGTATGAGCTTTAAAAATTGAAAGCAAAGCGGCCAAGTGCGAGTTGGACTCGCCCATGGAGGGTTCCGCAGCAGCAATAAGGTTTATTTTTATGAAATTAAGATATTTTTGATTTATTTTTATATTTCAGTCGATTTAATGAAATTTAGATTAAGGTTTACTATTTATGACGTATAAAAAAAACTACTGGCTAGATCTCGTTCAAACCAATTTTCGTTGGTAGTTTTTATAGTAATCTACATCATATATTTTTTTTTAGAATTATCATGCCTCTACTTTAGAAATTAGAGGGGGGGGACACACATTTTTCCACTTTGGAAGAGTCTCTCTCGCAAACTATTCAGGTTAGAAAAAAATGATATGAGAAACCTCAATATAATTTTTGGAGACCTATCCATAGATACCCCACACGCATAGGTCAGATGAAAAAAAAAATTTTTTGTTTCAGTTGTACTTTTCTATTTATGACGTATAAAAAAAACTACTGGCTAGATCTCGTTCAAACCAATTTTCGTTGGTAGTTTTTATAGTAATCTACATCATATATTTTACACGCATAGGTTAGATGAAAAAAAAAATTTTTTGTTTCAGTTGTACCTATGGGGACCCCTAAAATTTTTAATATTTTTTCCATTTTTGCATCAAAATCTTAATGCGGTTTACAGACTACATCTGCTTACCAAGTTTCAATAGTATAGCTCTAATAGTTTCGGAGAAAAGTGGCTGTGACATACGGACGGACGGACAGACAGACAGACAGACAGACAGACAGACAGACAGACAGACATGACGAATCTATAAGGGTTCCTTTTTTGCCATTTTGGCTACGGAACCCTAAAACTGTGTTTTTGTTTAAAAATATATTAATATATACAAGGTATACCTAAAAATTTATTATATGCAAGGGTGCCACGACTTCTCACTCTACTTTATTGTTATTTGTATAGACTATAGAGTGGTCTGCTTTCCTTTACTTTGTTTTTGCTCTACATTCATTTAGTGAATATACGACATTATATTTATAATACTGCTTTAGTTTAGTTAGGCTAAGGACGATTCCACACTGTGAAATAAAAATTTAGAATTCTTAATCGCATTCTTGCAAGGAGCAAGCGTACCTACTGATAACGTTAAATTTTTTTTATGAAATCACCCCTCATTGAACTAATTACAAAACGATCAAACAAATTGTCTCATTTGTTAAGACATTCATTTATAAAATGATCATAACTATGCGGAGCCGGCTGTCCATAAATATCGTTATTTTGAGAAGGTCGTTGACCGCGGAACCTTGACTTTGGCAATCGCGTGACCACGACTCCGCAGGCTGCGCTCGTCAAACGCATCGCTCAGCCGGACGACAGACAGTCAAACACGCGTAATTTACTTTCGTTTATGGGGAAGCAATTTTTTATTGATGATTTTACATAATGATTGATGATTCGGTGAAAAACTTTCTTAATGGTCGATTTACAATGTGTCGAGTAATAGGCGACTTCTAGATGTGTAAAGATGTAGTTATTTAATTTTACTACTTGATATTCTACTAGTTTGTTTAGGAACCCTACATTATACTCCGTTACGCTTTAGTACACATACAATAATTTCATAACGTAATTTCTTGTAAATTACGTCATGTTTGTTTGTAGAGTTCCTAAAAAAACTAGTAGAATCTCAAGTAGTAAAATTAAATAACTACAAATCTTGACATATCTAGAAGTCGCCTATTTTTAAATTTCATTCAAAAATTAATCTTAATTTTCGCTTCAAATGCATTTTGTCAAGTACCAAGTATTCTAAAATGAGCACCGAGTGATCCACCCATTCAACTAAAAATATCATTTAAGGTGACGCCATGTTAAAGTAAAAAACCGTGTTGGATGTGTTTGAGATTGCTTGTTTTCTATGCGAGGCTGGCCCGGCCTCTCATAGAAAACAAGCAATGGAACAGCAACAAATTGAAAGGGCGTAGCGACAAAATGGTTTTTGTCGCGTAATTTAAAAACCATAAATACATTTCATATAAGCTATGGACAAATTAAAGTGTATACTAGAACCAATTTATGTACAAATTTTAGAAGCTTATATCACTCTCCTCTGTTAGCAAAATAGGAATCCCTTTTTTTACAGAGGTCTTTTTGATTGATTATTCTGTGTTATAAAAGTTGACCAATCGTGTTATGCTATGGGTAATTCAAAGACAAAGACATGATGAATACTGACAGTGAACTTTAATTTCTTAGCTTTAGTCATTGCTGAGAAAAATGGACATCGCTACAGCCAAATTATCAAGGCGTCACCTTAAATGTGCTGTTTAATTCAACCATACAAATTAACTAACAAACATTAGATTGTGAAATATTATGTTAATATTAAATAAACATAACCAATAGTATCCATTTTATAAAGCCTCCGGATAATCTGAGAAACGTACTTTCCATTTCGACATAACATCAAATGCATGTGAAGTTCAGAGTAAGATCGCAGCATGAGGTCAGCTGCGGCCATATCTAAATTACATTAATGCATCAGGGCTGTGCGATGATCATTATATTATTTTAAGAACATAATATTGTATTAGTAAGACAAATCGAAACTACGGAACCCTAAAAAGAATCGGTGTTAAATGTTTCTGGATGAACAGAAAAATGTAGAGTACCTCCCTACAATACAAAATCTTAAGACTAAGGTTGTTTATCATAAATAAAAATTGTTATTAATATCTATTATTAGAATTTATGACAGCCCTGCTGAATACTGATAAAAACTAGAGAAGAGTCTAATGAGTCCAGGCGCCACTTTGATGGGAGCATTAGCTTTTCGCGGTCGACGCAGGTCATCTGCGAACATTATTTTTGGAAAAATAGACCAGACTTAAAACTTGTCATCAATAATAAACTATGTGATACCTATGTTATGATTCCGTGCTTTCGAACAATCACACCTTATTAGCGCGATATATCAACAAATATTATTAATCGACGTTAATATAAACTAGATCCCCTCCCACGGACGAAATGTCTTTATAATCGGAGCAGGCACTTGACTAGGCAAACAAGCTGGCCTTTAGTCGTCCCTCGTACGCGCAAACACTCCCGACTCCCGACACACTCCAAGTGCAACATTCTCGATGCATTTCCATACGAGTTGTTTATCGTCATAACATTTTATCCGAGACACCGGATGGTTCCCGCGGTGATATGCATTTTAACGACCGTATGCCAAGTCGTTTACTGCTATAATAACAATAGTTAGTGCTTATTCAATTTTGATTATCGGTATTTTATTCGGTAGATAGTGGCATAGGCTGGGTGCCGATGTAAAAGTTTGTTTGAAATTTCGTGAGGGATACAACTTATTTTGTATGGAACAAAACCTAATAGTTTAACGTATTTCAGGTAAATGGTCACCGCAGTAGACACAGACGACAGGGCGCCGGTCTGTTCCTGTCAGCGTCGTACGTCCTCCCGGGGGGCGAGGGCGGCGGGGCGTGGGGGGAGTGGGGCGCCGTGTCGCCCTGCTCCAGGACCTGTGGGGGAGGTGTGGCCAGCCAGAAGAGGATATGCTTGGAAATAAGGTAAAGTTAAGAGGTGACAAAAATAACGCAATTAAGAGGTAAGTAACAGTAAAATAACGTTATGTAGCTTAGGTTAGAACCATTATCAGCCTTCGGAAATAACTATAAAAATAATATTATAATGTTTTACGTTTCTCTTTTGAAATTTGATTAAGGAATGATAACTTCCGATTTCTGAATGGTAAGTACTGAGATTGTGGTTATAAGATCCAATAAGCGTTTACTGTACCGGACTTATATTATAATGTATCAATTGAAATTGTATGTTTTCGCAGCCCTGACGGGCGGCCGCAGTGCACAGGTGGCGATACAAAATACTTCTCGTGTCAAACACAAGACTGCCCCGAGGGTTCCGGGGACTTCAGAGCCGAGCAATGCGCGGCATTCAACGATAAGTTATTCAGAAATAACAGATACAAGTAAGTACTAAGTTGGTATCTAGAATGCAATTTCAAAGCGTTTTCTTTAATTATATACTGTAGGAATATATGAGTAGTGGCTACAAAGGACGATCGCCGGACTAAGCGAGGTGAAATGTTCGGCCAGGCTGAAGCCTAATTACCTAGATATTAATTTCAGCGGTCGCCGCTACACTTGGAAATCTTCGATAGCGCGATGCAGGATTATGGCGATTAGTCTTAATCTTGTGTCTAGGGCTTGGTTTGACACAATACCATTGAGAATTAATATTATGCAAAATATGCTAGCTAAATGCTAGCTCAGAATATTTATTTACAGATAGATGATGTAATTTCAGTTGGGTGCCGTACACGAAAGCGATGAACCCGTGCGAGTTGAACTGTATGCCGGTGGGGGAGAGGTTCTACTACCGACAGAAGGACAAGGTGACGGACGGCACGCGCTGCAACGACGAGACCTTCGACGTCTGCGTTGACGGAACCTGTCAGGTACGATGCAATTTTATACAACACAAAGTTAACTTGGCACGCCTGCTTCCATAGAGTTTCCTTGGAAACAGGTGCCTATGTAACTTTTACTATTAGGTTGGTCGTATCCAAACGATAGTCTAAGGGCCTGATTCACCACTTTCTGATAATGTGCCGAATAGGCTTTTCACAACTTTTTGACAGATTCTCCATACTTTATATGTATGTCAAGGAAATGGTGAAACAGACCCTAAGAGCCAGGGCACAATACTACGACGCCGCAGATCGCATCGTGAAAATTTTCGATGCAAAGAGTGCTATGCTATATGAAATTTTTTCGTTGCGACATCGCATCTCATTTATGTGCGATGTTGTTTTTGCGATACGACGCCGCAACGCAGTGTTGTGGCATGGCCCTAAGTCTTCTGTAGAACCTTAGTTTTCACGTGTACTACAGACTACTTCCCTTTGGTCTCCTGCTCCAACAATCGTTCACGTATTATAACGTAAATATATCTAGATACATTGGTTTTCAGCCAGTGGGGTGTGACATGATGCTGGGCTCAAACGCGCGGGAGGACAAGTGCCGGCAGTGCCGCGGCAACGGCACCAACTGCCACACCACCAACGGCGTCATCGACAGACAGGACCTCAAGAAAGGTAAGGATTGGGTTTCAAAAGTGAATTTACATTGCGGCAATGGATCAAAGTATATTTGCAATACAGATCTTGGATGATTAAGTGATTTGGCAAGACTTACCTACCTACTTTAAGTATTTGTCCAAAATCTACACATTTTCTGTATACTTATTGCATTTTAAAATTTAAATTAATTTTGTCATAAGTATATTATGTCGTTTATAGGTATATTTATTCGTTAATTTGCAGGATACACCGATATCTTGTTGATACCTGAGGGCGCCACCAACATCGTGATAGGCGAAATGAGAGACTCCGATAACTATCTAGGTAAACACCTATTTCTTTTCAAGTAGAGACTGGAATCATTCGAATAATTGTAACATGAGTAAGTGAAACTAAAATTAATTTTCATAATATCACATTACACAACCCCAACAATTTACGCGAGTAGATAAAAAATATTCTTATTATATAGCACTCAGAGGAAGGGAGAGCAACCACTACTACCTAAACGGCGACTACCACATCGACTTCCCGCGGACGTTAATGATCGCCGGCTGTCTGTGGCACTACGAGCGGAGTCAGCTGGGCTTTGCGGCGCCGGACAAGTTAAGATGCCTCGGACCCACCAACGAATCCCTTTACTTATCTGTAAGTACCTACTTTTATTCATCTCAACAGATCAATTTGTTTGAAACAAGATGGTTTTCCCAAAGATCTTAGTGATCCTACGTTCAGTGAAATTAATATTACAATTTACAAGTCTTCTCTTCAAGTCCTGAAAGAATTTTGAACAGAACAATGATATTAGTACTACACACTAATCCTTGGAGTATACTAACGAAACTATAACAATATGTTTGTACGTCTGTAGCTCCTGTTACAAAGTGAGAACGTGGGTGTGGAGTACGAGTACAGCGTGCCGTCCGCGCTGGCGCCTCCGCCGAACCAGCAGTATCAGTGGGTACATGAGGAGTTCTCCCAGTGCAGCGAGCCTTGTGGAGGAGGTGTGTATTTGGTTTATTTTACCCGACTGCGCCAGAGTGAGGGTTATGTCATTCCAGAGTATGTAATATGTATGTTTGTATAACTGCTCGACACGCTCTGCAGATGCAGCACCTGCAGAGGTTGAGAGGTGTACCTCTAGTGGGATTTGTGTTTACTGTGAAAGTGTTTTTACTTACGACGTTATTTGTATCTGGGCATAAAGAAAAGTTCATAATATTTCTTAAAAAGACTTGTTTTTCTTTTTTTTATCGATACTCGATACCGACTAGGTACGTAAAATTTTTAGTATGGCAAATTTTACAGCGCCTCTAAGCGGTCACTTGTGGAATTAAAATCGCTACTTATATACTAAAAATTTACGTAGTCGGTATCGAGTATCGACAAAAACTATTGCTTTAAACTCATGGTAGAGTACCTGTACTATTATCTATTCTGTAGTAGAGCTACAGAAGTGAATGTTAAATTGTCTACAAACGCAAAAATATTTATAGGATACCAAACGCGGCAGGTATCGTGCCGGACGAGGGATGACCTCGAGCCGGTAGAGGACGAGCTCTGCGACAGCAACTTCAAGCCTGCCACCAACCAGAGCTGCAACACTCAGGCCTGCGGGCCCCAGTGGGTGCACGAGCCCTGGGGGCCCTGCTCCAAGCCCTGCGGAGAAGGTGGCACCAGATCTAGAGAGGTCTACTGCCAGAAAATCATTAGCAACGGGTGAATATTATTTTTTGGCCTATTATGTGCTATCAGAGAAGTTGATTCATAGGCGGTTGGTGAGCCTACGTAACTTATTCGGGTTATATCAAATCAATATTAATTGATCTTGCTTGACATAAGCCGAACAAATATACAGGTCCGCTATCTGCCTATGAATCCATTTGTCTGATAGGACTTTGGCATTATATTTTAGTGACTGCCTCTATGGTGTCTTAAAACTTGTTGGAGTTAACACAATCGAGACGAACGTGTAATGTTTTCAGAGAAACGTTTAGATTTCCGACGAGGGTAGCTGACAAGGAGTGCTTTGACGTGCACGGGCCGAAACCGGAACTGTATCAGCAGTGCAATCAGAACGAGACGTGCCCGACTTGGTTTACTGGACCCTGGAAACCGGTTCGTGGTACTTCCTAAATCTCATTTTAAGTAGTCTCATTGCTGACTGCTATTAAATTTACTATTAGAGAATTTTTTCATAGGCAGATGGAGAGACCTGCTAAATTTGATTTTGTCGAATTATTATGTCAAGCTTACCTGCCAGATTAGGAATAAGGGTCAATTCAGACCGCAACATGACGCGGCGATGCGAGGCGCGACGCGGCATAAATTTGACAGATTTTATATGGATTTGACAGATTCGCAAGATGTCTCACGAAATTCAAATCCATACAAATTTAGGTCGCGTCGCGCCTCGCCTCGCCTCGTCACGTTGCCTGTATAGGGAGGGGGGGTCACAGGGGACATGACACCCCCCCCCCCCAAATCTAAGGTCAAATTGAAGAATCTTAAAATCTTGCCAAATAATAAAAGGAAATTTTTGACACTAAAATTTTAATATAGACAGTGACCCCCTCCACAGGGGTCGATCGCGCCTGTCTGATAGACTATATTATATTAATTTTAACTTCAACAGTGCGACAAGCTCTGCGGGGAAGGCAAGCAGCGGCGACAGGTGGTGTGTCACCAGAAGATCAACGGCCGAGTGACGGTGCACGACGACAGCGAGTGCGGCGACGAGAAGCCCGCCACGGAGCAGCCCTGCACCCTGCATCCCTGTGAGGGACTCGACTGGGTTGTCAGTGACTGGACTGGGGTATGTGTTTCCAAAGGAACTAAAATATACCTTACAGCTTACTATTATTTATAACAATCATGGTCACAGTATGCCAATTGCCAGCGATATTCTATTTTTTGGATTCTCTTGATTTTTAGGGTTCCGTAGCCAAAATGGCAAAAAAGGAACCCTTATAGATTCGTCATGTCTGTCTGTCTGTCTGTCTGTCTGTCTGTCTGTCTGTCTGTCTGTCTGTCTGTCTGTCCGTCCGTATGTCACAGCCACTTTTCTCCGAAACTATTAGAGCTATACTATTGAAACTTGGTAAGTAGATGTAGTCTGTGAACCGCATTAAGATTTTGATGCAAAAATGGAAAAAGTATTAAAAATTTTAGGGGTCCCCATAGGTACAACTGAAACAAAAAAAAATTTTTTTCATCTAACCTATGCGTGTGTGGTATCTATGGATAGGTCTCTAAAAATCATATTGAGGTTTCTCATATCATTTTTTTCTAACCTGAATAGTTTGCGAGAGAGACTCTTCCAAAGTGGAAAAATGTGTGTCCCCCCCCCTCTAATTTCTAAAGTAGAGGCATGATAATTCTAAAAAAAATATATGATGTATATTACTATAAAAACTACCAACGAAAATTGGTTTGAACGAGATCTAGCCAGTAGTTTTTTTTTATACTTCATAAATAGTAAAACTTAATGAAACAAAAAAAAATTTTTTTCATCTAACCTATGCGTGTGTGGTATCTATGGATAGGTCTCCAAAAATGATATTGAGGTTTCTCATATCATTTTTTCTAAGCTGAATAGTTTGCGAGAGAGACTCTTCCAAAGTGGAAAAATGTGTGTCCCCCCCCCTCTAATTTCTAAAGTAGAGGCATGATAATTCTAAAAAAAATATATGATGTATATTACTATAAAAACTACCAACGAAAATTGGTTTGAACGAGATCTAGCCAGTAGTTTTTTTTATACGCCATAAATAGTAAACCTTAATCTAAATTTAATTAAATCGACTGAAATATAAAAATAAATCAAAAATAATATAATTTCATAAAAATTAACCTTATTGCTGCTGCGGAACCCTCCATGGGCGAGTCCAACTCGCACTTGGCCGCTTTTTATTATTATAGAAATTTACAAGATAAGTATACGTAATCAACGCTAACATATTTCTTTTGTTTCAACGACAAGACTCATACTCAAACCACTAAATAGTCATAGGTGTTACTCAGAGTATGAGTTCCTATTGAATGTCGTTGAATAATATGAGTCTTGTGATTGTTAACCGACTTCCAAAAACGAGGAGGTTATACGTTCGTCTGTGGATATTTTTTTTTTTTTTTTATGTATGTTCAACGATTACCCCGCCGTTTATGAACCGATTTTCAAAATTTTTCTTTTGTTATAATAGGTTTCACTCCAATTTGGTCCCATTTTGAGAAAAGTGGTGATCTGATGATGGGATCCATGAGTAATCGAGGGAACTCCTCAAAATTCAAATGGAAACATATGTTTTTTTTGGTTTCATATGAAGTATTCCAGGCATATGTTACCAAAAAGTAAGATTTTGCACCAGGATTTACTATGGTTCGAAGGTGGTGAACAGAACTCCTTACTCCTTATAGATACATGTTTGGGGGTTTCGGCGTTGTCTTAAGAACTGAAAGCATATACTACTATGCAAATTTAATTAATCATCATCATCATCACCACCACTCCACCATACATCCGTGAGTAATCGAGGGAACTCCTCCAAATTTATATGGAAACTTATAATGATTTCGATTTTATGAGAAGTATCCTAAGCATATGCTACCAAAAAGCAATGTTCAGAAAAGTGGTGACCTGATGATGGGATCCATGAGTAATCGAGGGAACTCCTCAAAATTCAAATGGAAACCTATGTTTTTTTGTTTTCATATGAAGTATTCCAGGCATATGTTACCAAAACTAAAAAGTAAGATTTTGCACCAGGATATACCATGGTTCGAAGTTGGTGAACAGAACTCCTTACTCCTTATAGATACATGTTTGGGGGTTTCGGCGTTGTCTTAAGAACTGAAAGCATATACTACTATGCAAATTTAATTTATCATCATCATCATCACCACCATTCCAACATACATCCGTGAGTAATTGAGGGAACTCCTCCAAATTTTTATGGATTTCGATTTTATGAGAAGTATCCTAAGCATGTGCTACCAAAAAGCAAGTATGGGGGTTTCGGAGTTGGTTTAAGAACTGAAAGCATATTATGCTACCATGCAAGTTACATTCATCGTCATCATCATCACTACTACCGGTCACCACACCATGAATTATCTAATTATGACCCTATTATTGTTACTATTAATCGTCTTTAAGAACAAAGCCCGAATTTGTCGAACGATTTAAAAATTATAATGTTATTTCATTGTAAATGACTCGACCTTGGTGTTTAGGTTACCAAGTTAGCAATTTGATTATAAGATCTATGAGGTTAGTTATTCTTAAAATTTATAAGGACGATTTTAGTTTTTTTTTTTTTTATTAAATAAGGGGGCAAACGAGCAAACGGGTCACCTAATGGTAAGCAACTACCGTCGCCCATGGACACTCGCAACATCCGAAGAGCTGCAGGTGCGTTGCCGGCCTTTTAAGAGGGAATACGCTCTTTGTTATATTATTTGAGCATCCATACTAATATTATAAATGCGAAAGTGTGTCTGTCTGTCTGTCTATCAGTCTGTCTGTTTGTTACCACTTCACGCTCGAACCGCTGAACTGATTTTGCTGAAATTTGGCATGGAGATACTTTGAATCCCGAGAAAGGACATAGGATAGTTTTTACCCCGGAAAAAGTTAAAGTTTCCGCGCGATAAACGAATTTTGGCGCAACGAAGTTGCGGGGGTCATCTAGCAATGTTGAGTTGTTTTCATAAGTGTAGGTAATGATAGAAAGAAAGTCACTGAAAACTTTAGAGCCTTTAAAGACAGGCGTATGAACATTAATTTTATCATTGCTTGATTAACGCCAAGCAATAAGCATATACATACATTAGGTACACAGTGGTATATGCTTAGAGTTGCTTAAGCAATTCTGAAGTAGTGACATCAGACAATGAGTTCTCATAATATAATGAAAGTATATCCTGGATCCAAAGTCACCAAGCATAACACATGTCTGTGCAGAAAACCAGCTTATAAATCACTTAAAAGAGTGAAATTATTATTTTTAACAAAAAATTAAAACCGACTTCCAGGGTAAAAACAATAATAATTTGTAATGAACAAAAAAGTGTTAAATAATTCTTACTCTTTAAAGTGCCTTAATTATGCATAATTCTCCTAAACCTCAACTATTTCTGTACACAATCTACATTATTTTGAAGTCGGTACCAGTCTTAAATATTAAAAATATTTTGTCATAGAACTCAGCATTCTTATCTGGTACCGTCTTCAAAGTAATGTAGATTGTGTACAGAAATAGTTGAGGTTTAGGAGAATTATGCATAATTAAGGCACTTTAAAGAGTAAGAATTATTTAACACTTTTTTGTTCATTACAAATTATTATTGTTTTTACCCTGGAAGTCGGTTTTAATTTTTTGTTAAAAATAATAATTTTTAAAAGTTAATGCCTTTGTCGTGTGTCAATGCACATAATACGACAATGGTCACTAACGACATTATTTTATAATGTATCCGTTTAATCGGCTTAGTTCTACCTTAGTAAGAGTGATATAATTGTATTTCAGTGTGACACATGTTTATCCACGGTCCGCACTCGGTCGGCGTGGTGCGTGACGAAAGGGAACGAGTTGGTGAACTCGAGCCTGTGCGCCTACCACCCCCAGCCGGTCCTGCAGGAGGACTGTGACAAGACCAAACTACCGGCATGCGAAGTACAGTGGTACGCCACTCAATGGAGCCCTGTAAGTCAATGAATAAGTAAATAAATAAATAAATGTGAAAGTGTGTCTGTCTGTCTGTCTGTAACCTCTTCACGCCCAAACCGCTAAACCGATTTTGATGAAATTTGGTACTTTGAGACCGACCCGAGAAAGGACATAGAATACTTTTTATTCCGGAAAAATGTACGGTTCAGCTGCGATAAACGAATTTTGGCGCAACGGAGTTGCGGGCGCCATCTAGTAACTAGATATTGCCTGCAACTTCGTTGCGCAGAAATTGGTTTATCTGCCTGGAATATTTTCCGGGAAAAAATTTATCACATTTACGATATTTACGTACCTACTTTCAGAGGCAAAGGTCGATACAATGTTAAAACATTTTACCAATTGAAATTGTACTTGCAGTGTTCCAGCGACTGTGGAAAAGGAGTTAAAACAAGAAAAGTATTTTGCGGTCTTTTCGATGGAACGTCGGTACTGAAAGTTAGCGATGACCGCTGCGATAAACTCCTGAAATACAACGACACCGTGGAGTGTGAGCAGCCGAAAGAGAAATGCCCGGCTAAGTGGTTCGCAGGGCCATGGTCTGAGGTAAGAATCGTCTTAGTTTCTAGTTAATTTAATATTTATATGCAATCAGCTACCACCAGTACATAAGCAGCAATGGAAGCTAGCCTAGAATTAAAAGGAAATATTAATAATTAAATATTAATTTACCTGTATCTTCCAATTTCTATTTTAACAGTGTACAAAGAAATGTGGCGGCGGAGAACAGTTCCGGCACGTGGTTTGTATGAGCGGTGGCAAGGAGTCCATGAACTGCGAGGCAGATAATATTCTCTTCAAATCACAACCTTGCAACATTGGACCTTGTGACCTGGGTAAGCCAAGGAACCTCTATACTCTATAGCATGGGTGGTCAACCAGTCGATCGCGACTGTTAGTCCAGTCGATCGTGGCCAGGCGAAAAATATAAATAATTAGACCAGACTACCAGACCAATAAGCTAAACTATGCGGTTTCATATAAGATTTCGAAAGGTATAAACTTGGTAGATCGCACAGGGTTTCGTTATTAAACAGTAGATCTTAAGTCTAATAAAGTTGGGGCCACCCTTGCTCTATAGTCTATACTAACTAATATATTTACCTACTACTTTTCCAATGATCAGAATACGATTAAACGGTTTCGAAATATTTGGAGCGGTAAAACGTTTTCTAACCGAAATAGTTATCGTAATAAATTATCGTAACGGAAATAACTCTTCGAACGTAGATTTTCTTAAATATTTTTTATTAACCAATTTTAAATAAAGGTTGGTTTGGTTATCAATTCGACGCCTATGTATGTAATTTTTCCCAGTTTTTGCATGTTGTGGTCTATTTCAGTGTCTGAACAAAATATGTGCCAAGTGTATGTATGTATATTTTTATGTTTGTGTTCGAATATCTCCAGAACTACAAGTCCGACTTAAGTAATTATTTTTTTGTTGTACTAGGTATTGTTCAACTTAGGGAACACTACAAGTTTCATCAAAATCGGTACTGTAGTTTTTGAGAGAAGGCAATTTTAATTCTCAATTACGTACAATTTTGAAGTCGGTTTTATATAATACTATTTTACCACTGCAGACGAAATGCTACCTGTTGATTTAAAATCAACAACTATCATGGACGAAGAAGATTACGATGATTGTATTGAGGGAGAAGATGAGGACTATGAAGAAGTTGGAGCAGAAGTGATCGATAAAGGAACAACAGCGGTAAAAAGCTTGTTACAGCTACAATTAAGTTCAGCATTTCACCAACACAAACGATTTTAAATATTATACGTGAAAAACCCAAGTTGCAAATATTCCACATAATTATAAAAGAAACTGGAAATGCTTTAGTAAGCAGTATAGCTACTGGTTATGTATATTTCTATAGATTTTTTTTCTAAAACAAGATATTTTTTACAGTTCCAAGATATAATGTTCAGTGACAGTCCGTCTACAATAGGTAAGCTATTTTTATAAAGTATAGAATAAAGAATACTTATAAAATACTACTTAGGGGCTGTTTCACCACTTCCTGATAAGTACGACAGACAGATGGAGACAGATGGAGTATGGAGAATCCGTCAGAAAAGTTGTGAATAGCCTATTCAGCACTTTATCAGAAAGTGGTGAAACAGGCCCTTAGTCTTGTTGTAGCAAAAAGTTTAGCTGGAGGATCTTAGTTTATTTATATTCTATTTACAGAAGGGTCTGGTACCTCAGAAACTCTCGATTTTACCTTGACAACTGAAACCGGATCAGGAACTTCTGAAACAGGTAATAATAATATGAAATAATAATAATAATATATTACTTTTTCATTAATAATTGTTCTCTCATGTCAATTATCTTTTTTTTTACTATTTTATTTATAGGACCTTTATAAAACTACATGTTGGTCCTGTTAGTTAAACATAATACATAAAACAAACAAAAGAAAATTACTGCCTACTAATCATATTGTGATGACTCCTCACAGACATGTATAATTGTTTTGCAGCATCGGACGAGGGATTTGCTAATAAACTATTAAACAAGCCAACATTGTGGTGATTTAAGTTAAATGACAGCATAATTGCATGTCTCTCTTGTTGAAAAAGCGTAATTATTTTTTAAAAGCTGCTATAAATAAGCTTACTTATTTATTCTTTAACTATTACTATTACTTATATATTTTTGCCAATCAAATAATTCAGTGTTTTGTTCTGTTTTACTTCTAGAAACAACGTTAGGTGAATCGACCGAAGGATCTGGTGAAGACTGGAGTACGCTACTTACCGAAACATCAGAATCAAGTGAATCTACTTTAACATATTCTAGCACGGAACTGACTAATGCTACTGATCTTACAACAGAGACGTCAAACTCTAGTGGATCTACTACAGATTCAGATACAGAAAAAACTGAGAAATCAAGTGGATCTACAACTTCAAATTCCAGTACAGAACCGTCTGGATCTACACAAGATGTAAGTACCGAGACTACGGAATCAAGTGAGTCCACAACATCAGATTCAAGCACAGAACCTTCCGGAACAACCGAAGAAATTACTACCGAGACTACAGATACTAGTGAATCTACAACAGATTCAAGTACAGAGCCAACGGAAACAACCGAAGAAATTACTACCGAGGCTACAGATTCTAGTGAATCCACAACAGATTCAAGTACAGAGCCAACGGAAACCGAAGAAATTACTACCGAGACTACAGTTTCTAGTGAATCCACAACAGATTCAAGTACAGAGCCAACGGAAACAACCGAAGAAATTACTACCGAGGCTACAGATTCTAGTGAATCCACAACAGATTCAAGTACAGAGCCAACGGAAACCGAAGAAATTACTACCGAGACTACAGATTCTAGTGAATCCACAACAGATTCAAGTACAGAGCCAACGGAAACAACTCAAGATGTTACTACTGAAACAACAAATGAGACTGAAACCACAGTGACTGAATCAGAGTCTAGTGAAACAACAACAGAAATATCATCAATTTCCACAGATTCAAGCATTTCAACAACAGAGTCATCGGACGCTACAACTTCTAGTGATGTAACTGAGGAATCAACTGGTACGGAATCGAGTGGTACATCTACTGAAGTCACTGAAACGGAATCAAGTGATATAACAACAGAAGTAACAGAGTCTACCGTTGAATCGAGTAGCGGATCAACAGAATCTACGGAAGTAACATCTGAAACAACTGAAATTAGTGGAGCTTCAACAGAAGAGACAGAAACGACAACAGAACTTACTGAAACTACTAGTGAGACAACAGAGGAGTCAGAAATTACATCAGAAACATCTGAATCCGGAAGCACTACAGAAAGTAAATAGATTTTTATCTGCTTATTTTCTCATAATATTTACTTTGTAAATATGTGCTTGTTTTCATTAATTTACGTATAATTTGTTGTGTAAGTATAAATTAAGTCTTATGACAGCTTCTTTGTCTGATTTTTAGCATCAACAACTGAAAACATTAGCGAGGGCAGTACGACTACGGAAGAAACCGAAGCAACTTCAGAAGACACTAGTAAGTTTTTCCTTATTTTTATGTTGAAATCGAATAAATTCTTTTTGCAAATATAATTTAAGTATGTTATTTATAGTTCTTTTTACTTTTTTGTATTTATTTTAACGTTCGTTTAAAACTTACAGCACCGTGGGATTGGGAAACTACTTTCATTACACCGAAACGTTGCAGACCAAGAAAGAAAGCGAAGTGTATCAAGAGCAAATTCGGTTGCTGTCCTGATATGCGAACGCCTGCAGCTGGACCATTTGATGCAGGTTCGCATAATTTAACAACATATTTTTAACAAGCTAAATGATAAATGAAGAAGATTTTAAAATAATCCAGGCTAAGACCCAATTTCACCAACGACTGTTAAAGTTAATGCTCGAATTACTATCACGTTACCTCTTTCGTTTTTTCATATGAATGAAACAGATAGACTGACATTTAACAAGCTAGTTAATAGAATCAGGCGTTACTTTGTGGAAATCCAAGTTTGTTATAATTTTTAGCAATATTCCGCGAAATAAACCTCAACCTTTAAGTAAATGAGTAAAACGTACGTCGACTTGACGAACGTTGTTCGTAGAGTCCACATCCTAAGGATGCTCCGGTGTTGGGGCAAAACGCGCGTCGAGGTTTTCAACCTGCATGGTGGTGAGGGGCCTTGCACGGATTTGCCAACATTATTGCTTGTGTGGTGGTGGTGTTTGCAGGTTCTTGCATGCGAGTGTACGCATAGGCAGTGTGGGAGAGGAGGGAGGTGCTGTACGCATGCCTATGCGTGCACTCACTCATTTACTTAAAGGTTGAGGTTTATTTCGCGGATTATTGCTAAAAATAATAACAAACTAAATTTTAAAATATTTAACAAGCTGTTAACATAACACTAAGTACTAACAAACGTTGGTGAAATTGGGCCTAAGGCAAGGGAAAGTGTTACCAAAACTCAAACATAACGTGTCTATCAGCATGAGAATGCAGAGTGAAAAAACATTAGAATGCCTGAGATCCTATACGAGGAAACAATTACATAATATTTTGTTTTTAATTTTAAGGTTGTCCAAATCCGAAAACGTGCAAGGAATCTAAGTTTGGTTGCTGTCCTGACGGCGTGTCTCCCGCTAGCGGGCCCCGCGATAAGGGCTGTCCCATCACACCATGTAACGAGACGCTGTTCGGTTGCTGTACCTCCGACAACGTCACTGCGGCAGAGGGCAACGACCAGGAGGGATGTCCTCCACCTCCACCTGCGTGTATGTCGTCCAAGTAAGATGTTTAAATTTTTACTCTTAACATGCAAACAAATGTCAGGCCACTCCAAAATCCAAATTCATTGAAAGACATATACATAATAACAACATAATATATTTGTTTTAGATTTGGTTGCTGCAGCGATGAAGAAACTCCAGCCCAAGATGTGCACGGCAAAGGTTGCCCAGGATACGGTAAGAATTATGTTAACAGCTTCTATTTATTTATTTCGTCATGTTTTATCAGAGCAAATCTTAACAAATCTTTATGTAATAAATATTTTCACATTTTTTACAGAAACTACGAAGACAACTGCCAAAACTCCATCGGCTACAGAGTCTGAAAAAGACTGTGCTAAGTCTCCCTACGGCTGTTGTTACGACAATGAGACTGACGCATCTGGACCAAACGGTGAAGGATGTCCATGCAGTATTAGCCAATACGGTTGCTGTCCGGACGGTGTTTCAAGTGGTAATTACGTCACACAATCATCTCACCAACTTGCCAGATAAACCTATACCTACGATAAGTTTTTAATCCCCCTTTCTCAGCCTCTAATAATAATTTGAATACATAAAATAATTTATGAATTGTGATACCTACTAAGTTTGTCTATTGTTTATAGCTGTTGGTCCTGAAATGGAAGGATGCGTGATGTCCTGCAACACGTCAGCTTACGGCTGCTGCTCCGACGGCGAGACACCAGCCCACGGACCGGATAACCAGGGCTGCTGCCTCCTAACACCGTACGGTTGCTGCCCCGACAATTACAAACCTGCAGAAGGACCAAATCTTGAAGGTACTATTACATATTAATAAATATGCCTAGAGGTTTTTAAAGGTTGTTTGCACTGACGCGGTTTAATTGAATAAAAATTTATAAGCTCATATATGAATAATATCTGATATTCTGGTAAATGCTTTGTTTTACTTCAGGTTGTGGTTGTCAATATGCTCACTATGGTTGCTGCCCCGACAAAGTCACTATCGCTCGAGGGCCCAACAAAGAGGGCTGCGGCTGCCAGTACACGCAGTTTGGATGCTGTCCAGATAGGTAAGACGATTCCTAATTCATGACATCCCTTCTCTCAGTCTTTTAATATGTGAAATTTTGATAGTTTCTGGTGTTTAAAATGTGAAAGCTAAAAACCTTTCGTTTCCAGGCACACAGAAGCTACGGGTCCAAATATGGAAGGTTGCGGATGCAACACGTATCAGTTCGGGTGCTGCGCGGACGGGGAGACTCGCGCTACGGGCCCCGACGGGCAGGGCTGTCGGTGCGAGACGTCCAAGTTCGGGTGCTGCGGGGACGGAGTGACGGCCGCCCAGGGCCCGGATAAGCTCGGCTGCGACTGTTCCAATAGCAAGTACGGCTGCTGCCCCGACGGCATCACCGAGGCGCAGGGCAAGAAGTTCCTCAACTGTACCGACAAACTTCAAAATAGACAAGGTAATTGCCACAATTTCTAAACATTACAATAACAATAAAACACAGGATGTGTGCGAACATAATTTTTTATATATTTTTATATATTACTAGATGACGCCCGCAACTCCGTTGCGCCAAAATTAGTTTATCGCGCCGGAACCGTACATTTTTCCAGGATAACATTTATCGTATGTCCTTTCCCGGGACTGGAGGTATCTCCATGCCAAATTTCAGCAAAATCGGTTCAGCGGTTTAAGCGTGAAGATGTAACAGACAAACAGACGGACAGACAGACAGACACACTTTCGCATTTATAATATTATAGTATAATAGTATAAGTATATAGTATGGAAGTGTGGATATATTGTAATATAATTTTAATCAAAAATTAAATTACAATATATTATTAATTATTTTGATTTGCATTTACTAAAAGATAAATGCTTCATGAATTAGTTTGATTAATTTGAATTTCTTCAATATCTTATTTGCAGCTGCTTGTGCCCTGGCCTACGATAAGGGATCTTGTCGCAACTACACCGTGTACTGGTATTACGACAGGAACTATGGCGGCTGCTCTCGGTTCTGGTACAGCGGCTGTGAGGGCAACGATAACAGATTTAGCAGTCAGGAGGAGTGCGAAGATATTTGCGTGCACCCGCATCCTAAAGGTTAGTCACTTTTATGAATTACTGTGGTTTTGTTCGGTTTTGTCACCTAGATGTTTTCCTTAAAACTTAATGTATTTCTGGTAAAGGTACATATTAAAATGATTTAATTGAAATAACTAATAAGTAATAACCATGCCTGGCCGGCGTTTCACTCATTCTTCAGAAGCCCGAGGCCGTATATTACGTGACTAAGAATTTGACGATTAAATAAACAAATTGTTTATTGAGACCTTCTACGGCCCAAATTGCTTATTTACATAAATTGTCTTAAAGCTACATTATTAGGATTAGGTTTTTTAAATTTTAAAAATAATAATCCTCCTCCGTTGCACAGACGCATGCAACCTACCCATGGTTAAGGGCGCGTGTACCGGCTACAACATCCACTGGTACTACGACGCGGAGCGCGAGCAGTGCTCGCAGTTCGTGTACGGCGGCTGCCTCGGCAACAACAACAAGTTCGACTCGCGCGAACTCTGCCAGAAGCAGTGCGAGCCTGAGAAGACTGAAGGTGGGCTTAGTATGACCAAAGACTAGAAATGATTTCTTACTCATTTCAGGAGTATGACTATTTCAGCAATGGTTCTTTATATAGAGAAATATAAGACAATACCAACTATTATATATTCTGTGACAATACCTACTGAGTTCTTCAGTACTAAGTCATCTTTTTACAAAATTAGAATCATTCTATTTTGCCTAATTATATTTTTACTTACCTAAATTTAGCCAAAATAAAAGAGCGAAAATTTTTTTTTCCACAATCTGCTAAGATCCCTTTTACTTCTTGTACTAATGTGCATATTGATCCTTAGATCAATGCAACCTACCAATTGAACGAGGACCTTGCGCGGGCAACTACCTGCGCTGGGGCTACGACGCCGAGAGCAAGAGTTGCAGGGAGTTCGTGTGGGGAGGCTGCGACGGTAACAACAACAGATTCAGTACCGAAGCGGCCTGCTTGTTACGCTGCAACCCGCCTGGTGTTCCGGAGGGTGAGTAAATTTATGAATTGGTATGGTTATTTGGTAGTACATAAATAGATTCATAGGCGTTTGGTCGGATTATGACAATCTTAGTTATCTGTCGGCTGGGTTCGTCCGCCATCTGCCAATGAATTAACTTCTCTGTTAGTTCCTTACACTATCTGCATGACTATTTCTTTGCTCTGACACTTTGTAGATAACTCTGAAGTTTGAAGATTGGTCTTGTCTTTGTAGTTTTGTAGCATGAATATCACAAAAACTTTCTTTGGGTACATGGTTTAATTGTCTTGCTGTAATTTGGTGTTACTAATTTTCTTTGGTGTGTGTAACTAAGTTGAATGTGTGGTTAGACGCATGCAAGCTACCACAGGACGCGGGCAACTGCACGGAAAAGATCCCGACTTGGTCGTTCAACCGGACCGAAAACCAATGTGTGCCGTTCTACTACACCGGCTGTGGTGGAAATGACAATCGCTTTATGTCGGAACAAGAGTGCACTGACTCTTGTCCGAGCTATTTCGGTGAGTGTTTCTACTTCGTGCCTGCTTATTATGAATGCATAACAATAATTGTAAATTATAAATGTGGTTGAATAATTTTGCATGCTGTTGATTTAAGTAGTGGTATTTAGTTTTAAAGCTGTAAATTATTTAACTTCGTATAAGCTACTTTAATTACTGACTATTAAATCACTAATTTAAGGACGTTATTACAAATATCAGCGATTTTCCGGTACCCTATTAAAGAATTAGGAGTCATACTGCGAGGATATTTTGGTTTCAAATGAAAGATAATATATTCATCTCCACGACTGTACCATAAAAATTCTATAGCCGCATACAAAATTTTCACATAAAATACGTTTTAACCATCACAATAATCGCAAAATATGAAAAAAATGGGGTCTGATTAGGTACCTTAATATCTAAATACACTGAACTGAGGAAAATAAATATACAAAAAAAATGTTGCTTATTTAGTCCTCTATAAAGTCCGCTAAAAATTTTATATAAAAATAAACAACTTTTCCAGTTATAAGAAAAATAAAAAAAATTCTCAAATTTTTTCATACATTTTCGCCATATCAAAAACGCGGCGAGCGTCGTAACCGCCACTGTACAAGGCGCGCTAATATGAATCTTATTTTAATGTCATTAACGTCGATATTCGTACTGACAGACATCCTGCTAATTCTCCGGTTGGAGCATTCTTAAAAAAGGATTCCGAATTTCCGATACACGTTTTAAGGAAGTTATTGTTTTCGCAGTACAAGACGTATGCACTCTACCGGCTTTGACTGGCAACTGCGCTGAGTACACTCTAAGATGGTTCTACGATACCACCAAGAAAACGTAAGTTCATCAATAACCACATTATTTGGTCGGGTTAACTATATTATAAGTCCTTTTTAGATCCCAATTTGGTCGGGTTGTATTAAGCCAATGTTGGCTTAGCACAATCCGACCAAATTACAATATAGGTCTACCATCTGTCCAGTGTCCATGAATCAAATCTTTGTTATTTGAATCCTATGAACTTTTTCGAAATTTTGTCGGGGAATTAATACCTACTTCTTTATTCAAATACATATTATAACGTGATTATAAAGGTGCCGTCAGTTCTACTACGGCGGGTGCGAAGGCAACGAAAACAACTTCCAGTCTATGAGCGAGTGCGAGAACAGATGTATGGAGCAGCAAGCTACTACCACGACCGTGCGGCCCATCCCACCACAAAACCAATACACTACAGGTATGTTTCTAAAACTTACTTAGCCAAGATGTCTATAGTATGTTCAGTAATTATTAGTTGTTACTTATTACTAAGCATTCACAATTTTGCACGATTCAAAATCTTTGATTATCAGTTATGACATTCATATGACTCACAAATAAAAGCACTTAGCCCAAGCCCCAAGGAGACCAATCTCTCGGTTAAAATAAACATTTCTAAAATTACACACTAACTATTCTATTAATATCATTGCTAAGCAGTAAGCACGTTAAGGGCCCCCGAGACGGTCAAACGGTTTGATTCAAACCTTACGTGTTTGATGCAACCGTTTGATGTCGGTTTGAACGGTTTGTCAAACGACACTGCGCAGTTTAATTCAATACGCGCTGTCGAGTACACGTCTTGTGATGCAGACAAGATGCTCTAGAGTCTAGAATCTAGATTCTAGAACGAGGACCACGATTTTCTTATGTTTATAACGTCAATGTCCTCTGTCAAAAAATGAAAAAAATAAAAAGACTTTGGTCCAAATAATGGTAATGAACTAAGATATCGTTTTACCCACGAACATCTACAGAAAGTGCTAGAAGCTACAGCTTCTTTCTTTTTTTTCTTTTTTCTTCTTCAAAATCCAGTACTAAACTAAGCCAAGTTTGATCAAACGCGTCGGAACACGATCAAACGGCGCGTCAAACAAAACAAAAATATGAAATTTCATCAAACAAGCTTCAAACACGTAAATGTTTGACAAACCGTTCAAACAAGCTTTGTAAACGATCAAAATGGTTTGAGTCAAACCAAAATTTACGTGTTTGAATCAAACCGTTTGATCGTCTCGGGGGCCCTTTAAGTGTTTTGATAACTTATTAAGCGTCTAAAGCTAAGCAGGAATGGAGATAAATGGATAAGCAATATGTCAGAAGATTTTAAAATAACAGCCGAATTATAACCAATTCTTTGTAACTTTCTAGTTGCTTTAATTATAATCTCTTTTACAGAATACTGCTACATGGATGCGGATCCCGGTCCGTGCACGATGTTCGAGAAACGATGGGCGTACGACGAGCGGCTTGGTATCTGCTACCAGTTCGACTACGGCGGCTGCGGCGGCAACCAGAACAACTTCCCCACTATCGAGTACTGCCAACACTACTGCAATGCTATCACGGGTAAGGTTACGTCTTTATAACGATATCTAACTTACAACTCAACTTGAGCCAACTTCGGAATGTGTATGATTTTGGCAATGCCTTATAGTCTTCTTTAATAGAGTGTGATCTTGCCCATTGTCAATGCGTCTGCAAAAAACCTTATTTGTTTACTGAAATTAATGCTAACGAAACAACAACAATTATTAAATTAATTGGTCATGACATCTGGATCGAGACTTCAACGTCAGGGGCCAGGACGTCGTTCGGAATGCACAACTCGAGAAGTCCCTGTTCTAGCTCACTCATGTCTCGTGTTATAGTTTCACATAAAATAGCTAAGTTATGCGTGTCAGATGTCTGCCAACTGCCGATGTCAGCGGGCCCGTGTGGCGAGGAGCACGAGCGGTGGTTCTACGACGCGGACAACGACAGGTGCAGCCGGTTCGTCTACGGCGGCTGCGAGGGCAACGACAATAGGTTTGTCGAGTTATGTTTAATACGGTCTATAGGCTTAAGAGGATACACCAAGGGCTAGAGAAATGAAAAAAAAGTACTTGTAATATCTATTGCTGTCTCCCTTACCTCAAGCCTCCCCCGTAGAGCGCGATAGAGACAACTGCAGAAATCAACGATTCGTTGTCCCCTGATTTCTTCTCCAAAACTTAACCGATTTAAGTACTTTTTTCATTTAAAAATTAAAGCAAGGCTTCAGCTGTGTTCCTATGTATTTTTTTTTTGTATAATCTAGCCAAATTCGTTTTCTGGATTTTTGAACACAGCGGAAAATCTGGCCATTTTTTTGGGTTTTTGAACGTTCCTATCTTTTTTAATAATTAAATTATGAAAAAAAGAAAACATAGGGACATGCTAATAGTGGCCATAGATATTCAGGAAAAAAATTATAACTCCCCCGGCATTATCCAGGGAGGAAACAGGGTACAACGTTTGTATGGAAAAACGGCTCTAGTGTATCCTCTTAAGGTTTTCGCTCGACCCTTAAAAGTTTTTCACATTAAGTCGGGTGTTGAAGATTCTTTGCTCTAGTTTCGATTAGTGTTTATGCTAGCAAAGCTTTTGTGAAGTCATTTTAGATACTTAGGTAATTACGTTTTTCTGTCAGGTTCAACTCACGGGAGGAGTGCGAGAGTCGGTGCAGGCGCGGTGCACCGCCTACCACCGCCGTCTTCACAACCACTACACCCGCTTCGGTAATTATTTTTTATTCTTTTTGTAGGTACTATAGATATTAATTATTGTAATAATAGGCTATTCCACTATTTTTTCAAATATTTTTTAAAATGTTCGTTTACCATGCGACTGTCAAGTGTAATTTTTATTTTTGCGAAATATTTATCCTGTAAGCAGGGAAAAAAGTTCAAAATATTGTCGAAAATTATAGGCGCCAAAATGCCGACCGCCATATTTTACATATTTGTGACGTCAAAAGTACCATAATAAAGAATTAATGTCAAACTGTTGTCAAAGACCAAAGTTATACCACCATATTATAAGATCTATAAGACCGAAAATACACAATATAATTTTGTCGTAACATAGTTTTAGAAAATTAAATACACTATACTTACATAGCCGTTTTGATATTTCTGCATTCTGCAGAAAAAAATTGGTATTGTTTGCAATCATTACCGCATCTATTTTCGGTAGATTTGTAGTTTCGGCCTCGGCCCGGGTTTTTATTTGGTCTGAGGTTTCGGCTTTAACAAATCCAGCGTCCATGTTAAATCTCGTATTTCAAATAACTTAATGAAATACTACGTATAAATTAAGGGTCTCAAAATTTGCTCAAAATAGTTATAAATACTGTTAATTTCGACGTGACGCGTTGTTCACAAACAAAAACTTGCTTTAGTACAAATGACGTCATACAGAAAATCATGGCGGTCGGCGTTTTGGGTCACGTGATATACAGATAATAAAACTTCAATTTTAAATAAGAAATATAAAATTAATCGTACGTTTTTATGAAAAAATAACATTATTTTTGCATTCCTCATGACAAAAAGTATATAATTAAAGTTATTTCACATTCTTATGTTATAACATGAAAATTGCCTATTATAAAAGTTTCTATTAATCTAAAAGTAGATAAACAGCGGAACTACTACGTTACACGATAGGATGTCAAATCAATGCTTGACATAACGCGACCAAATTACAGAGTTCCACCATCTGTCTGTGAGTTAATTTCTCTGATAGTAGCATAGCCTTAAAGGTGCGCTTATACGGGCAACTAAAATTGCTCAACTCCAGTCAATTCTCGTCAACTTTGACGTCACGACTACTTCAAGCAATTTTCGACAACAAGCAGCAATTTTGCGCAATACATCGCAATACAATTGAGCGATATGGCGCAACTTTATCAACTAATTACTAGGCAATACTGTGATACACGAGCTAATCGGATATCACAGGATCAATTCGTATCGGCGACACTGAGCGATATGAAAATATATCTGGAGCAATATCGCCGAAATAATTGCCGCAATTTATTGAAATTGCTCCATATTGCTCCACTAATTGCTCCAAATCGATCCATTCGTGTCGCCGGGCAATTATTGCCGCAATTGTTGCCCGTGTAAGCGCTTCTTAACTCAAGACAATAATTGATCGCAGGAGGCAGTCAGCGCGGAGTGCCGCATATCCCCGTCGCTGGAGCAGTGCGTGCGCGGCGGGCGCGTGTGGTACTACGCGGCGGAGCGGCGCATGTGCGTGTCGCACGACAACGCCGAGTACGGCGCCTACTGCAGGCACACTGGCGTCTTCCCCACTGAGGAGACCTGCGAGCGAGCCTGCGGGGCTTTCAAGGGTCTCGGTAAGTAATCGTTTTCAATTATTGTGGGAAAGAAATCTCTTGATCGAGTGTGGAGTCTATTCGGTCTATCCTAAGCTCACTGTCGTTATTACAGAATATCTCTATTATCTCAGCGATCTCAGAAAAGAAATCCACTATAGAATTTTTGAATACCTAATTGATTTCATAAGGCTGAGATGTTGGGAGTATAGAAATATTGTGAGTAGGGGAAGGTGAGGTAAAATGATCCCCTTAACCTCTCGAACCCCACCTGCTCGTTAACGAGCCGCCTGGCTGCACTCGACCTCACACAGTCTTGTAACTTATTTTAGTGTGTATAAGATTAAATTTCGTTTGTTCAATCCATTATTTTAAAGAGTATGAAGTTGGCTACATAAAGAATGCACTAAATTCGTTGCTGATTGGCGCAATTTTGTAAGACTTGAATAAAAAAAATTAAAAAAAATTAAATGGCGCCATAGAACCGAATACCGATTCGATAGGTTAAGGAAAAAATGTTAAGTATGGCTATAGTTGAAGGAAAAATCGCAAGATTTCTATGGCTGGATGTAGTGAATTTACCACACTTCGTGATAGCATAACTACTTATTTTTTATCATATGTAAGTGCTTTTTTTGTACTAGAGGATTTTGTAAAAGCTTAACTAAATGATCATTTTATACACTTCTATGTATAAAATTATCCCTTGAGTTGGAGTAAAATAATCCCAGAGATAATATTTATTATTGATAACCAATTTAAGCATAAAGCATATAAGCAAGAAACACGAATCTTTTAGTTTATTAGTCGATTTTTTAGGCTGCGGTAGCCAAAGGTTGAAAAGGGGAGCCAATTTATTAAGACTTTACTGTCTGTTGGTTTACCGGTCTGTCTCAAGACAAAACACGATGGTTGCGACTTCTGAAATTCTTTGATTAATTATATATTTGTATTTTAACAATAAAATTACAATTTTATTAAAAAAATATTCGCCAATTTCTACTTTATTATCCAGGGATCATTTTATACACTTAAATAGGGATAATTTCACCCCAAATACCAAATTCCAAGAAATTTATAAAAACACAATCTTCAAATACCACGTGAGGTGATCTAAAACTGTTTAAATAATATTATGTAACTGCTATTAATACCCTATAACAAAATAACATTTAAATAAAAACGATTTCATTAAAAGTTATGGAAGTCCAAAAACAGGCTTAATTTAAATCAGAGCGACACTTTTTAATTTTTTTTAATAAAATTTCGCCAAGCACTTTGATCGCCATGATACTATGAGAGCAACTGGCAGGGGTATGATGGGCAATATGCTTCACGTGTATTTGGATAGATGTCACTGGTATAATCTGATTTAAGGGGAGGGATCATTTGACCCGTAGCCGCGTAAGGATCGTTTTACCTCACTTTCCCCTATAAGCAATATTGCTAGAATATTAGTACACGACAGTCGACAAGACGGGCCGAGATCATTTGATTTAGGATATCGTTAGTCTTCTCAAGTTTATAAACGTGAAAACTTAGGAAAGTATAGTTATTTAAAGTTCACATCATATAATTATGTAGCCTGCAGACTGAGTTTAAAATAAAAACACGAGTTGCATACTGTAAAATGTAAAGGAATATACGTTTACAGAGGTATGTCGGTACACCCTGGACGCGGGCACGTGCAACTCCGTCATCCCCAAGTTCTACTTCAACCAGGAGAGCGGCAGCTGCGAGCAGTTTACGTACGGCGGCTGCCACGGCGGACCCAACCGCTTCTCCACACTGGAGGAGTGCCAACAGATCTGTCAGCCTGGTAAGAAGCTTCATAATATACAGCTAACTTTTAACCGCTTCCTGTGGTTAAAGAAATACAACCTCATCTATACTTCTTACACTATCTTGACATAACACTAAAAGAAAGGAAATGTTCTTTATGAATTTCAGAAGTACTTTATATGTTTATCGGTTTCTGTAAGTTTTCCTCTATTGAACTCACAAGTTAAAAGGCGGTTATAAAGAAAGTTACAAATAAATTATAAATTGTACGCTACTGTCGCAGATCCCTGCGCTCAGCCCTTGGAGCCGGGCAACTGCTTGGAGAACATCATGCAGTGGTACTACGACCAATCCCGCGACGACTGCCAGCAGTTCTTCTACACCGGCTGCAGCGGCAATGACAACAGGTGACCATAGCCTGCACTTTTCACTGAAAGCTTTTCACAAGTAGCAAGTGACGATACGACGCAGGATTGTCCATTGTCCAAATCTCAAATTTCGCCAATTTGCATTACTTGGCAGAAAGAAATAAAGGTAGCATAGTATGCAATATCTGATATGGTAGCATTGTCGTATTGTATTTAAATCTTTTCATAATGTTAAAATTAATCGTCTCATGTCCACAGATTCGAGACACGTGAGGAATGTCTGGGTCGCTGCAGGAAGACTCCACCAGTCGCTACTACCACAGTGTCTCCACCCACCGCGGTTAGTACTTTAACTATTGTCATAAGCTTCTTGCGATTAGATACGTTTAATCTTCATTGACTTCACAAGTGAACTTTCTGTTTCACTTTGAACTGATGTTTTTTGCAGATTTACGAGGCGGAGTGCGAGATGCCTGAGTCTCTGGTGCCGTGTGGCGAGAATGTGACGATATTCTACTACGACCCGGCGGCGCGCAAGTGCGTGGAGAGCAACTTCGGCGGCTGTCGACACCCCAACAGCTACCGCACTGAGGAGGAGTGCGAGAGACGATGCGGCGCGTTTAGAGGACTCGGTGCGTTCATACTTCATATAGCTCCCACAACAACAACAACATAATAAAATAATCGGCCAAGTGCGAGTCGGACTCGCGCACGAAGGGTTCCGTACCATTATAGAGCAAAATTAGACCAAAAATTGTGTTTTTTGTATGGGAGCTCCCCTTAATTTTTTATTTTATTTTAATATTATTATTAAATATTAAAGTACAAGTAAAACTAAGGATTTTGTGGAAAATTCAAGGGCCTACCTGTTGCTATTATTGATATAGAGCAAAAAAGGCCAAAAAATCACGTTTGTTGTATGGCAGCCCCCCTTAAATATTAATTTTATTTTGCTTTTAGTATTTGTTGTTATAGCGGCAACGGATATACACAATCTGTGAAAATTTCAACTCTCTAGCTATTACCGTTCTTGAGTTACAGCCTGGAGACAGAGAGACGGACAGACGGACAGACGGACAGACATCGAAGTCTCATGAATAGGGTCCCGTTTTCACCCTTTGGGTACGGAACCCTAAAAACGCGACCAAAATAAGTAGGTCCACCATCTGTCTAGGAATAAATTTCCTCGATGGTACATCTGTAGACTATTCAATATTTTCCGTTATTCCCCAGACGTGTGCGGTTCTCGGCTGGACCCCGGGCCGTGCAGCGAGTCCATCCGCAAGGTGTACTGGGACGCGGCGGCGGGCCGCTGCGAGGTGTTCGCGTACAGCGGCTGCTTCGGCGGACCCAACCGCTTCTCCAGCGAGGACGAGTGCGAGGAGGTCTGCGCCGGCGCAGGACCAGGTGAGAAACTCATCCGTCTTAACTTAGGGCTCCCACACTTAACTACGAATTCGCATCGCATCGCAAATATCTGCGACAAAATTCATAATAAAAATGACATTTCGATGCGTTGCGATGCGAATTCGCAGTTTTGTTTGTGAGCCCCTTAAATTGTCATTGCTACTTAATTCTTATGCATGCACTAATTATTAACATGTAGAATACATTCGATTCAATATGAGGAAAAGAGTATGTAGCCTGTAGGTACCTTATATTTATACTGATCATAATCATCATTTTTAATACCTCTTCTACATAGACTTTAGTATCGAATCATTTCATAAACTACACTATCTTGCTGACGTTTTGGTTTTGCTGCTTTTATAAACTACTAATTAGCGACCCTCCAGCTCCGTCTTCGCACGGATGCAATCAGCCTTCCACATAATAATAATATGCAATGGAACGTTTACATTCAGCCACTCACGCTGTCGGCAATATTTCCCTGAATACTTCTGCGGCAGTAACGACACCAGTGAGCGTTAATACTCAGCCCTCTAGGCTCTACATAGGTACTTGCCGCGTCGGGCAGCGGTAGCGGCATGACGAGTGGCAGCGCGAGTGACTATTTCTTGCCCGATAGGGCTGAATCTAAACAGCCCATTAAAAGTTTAACAGAAGCGACGCTACCGCACAATTTATAAATATTATTATGTTAGAAAGATTTAGGGTAACGTTTGTACTTGACTGGTCCTACGTCTTTACCTCTCCTCATATTACGGGTGAGGTGTATCTATGTCGGGTAGCTAACGGGCAGGTATGACAGAGCCGGAGTGCCTGCTCCCGGTGGACAGTGGCGTCGCGTGCGGGCGGGGCTTCGGGGCAGAGCGACGCTGGTACTATAGCGCCGCCCGCGCCGACTGCCTGCCCTTCGTCTATTCCGGCTGCGCGGGGAATGACAATAGCTTCTACTCCTACGACGAATGCGCCTTGCGCTGCAAGTTCAACGGTACTGTCTAACGTGGGCCTCGCTCTCAGAGCGCTCGCCGATACCGATGTTGTAAGCTTCTGCGATCGCTTCCGCCGCTTTGCACTTCGCTTATTTTATAATGCACTCTTTATGCAATGCAATCCTTATGGAATTGGAAGATTTGAAAAATTATTTGAATTAGAAAGGTTTTGAACAAACGAAGTTTTGAATGTACCTACATGATTGGTTAATGACTACGATAAATTAAACTACATTGTTTGGCATGGTAAATATGCGATCGTGCAAATGTTTTGAATCAGCAGTGTACATAGACTTGTGTTCATGTAGTGTCACATATTCTGGTGTCCATCGACTAAGTAATTACCCTTATGACGTGTGTAGGCGAGCCCGAGGCGCCATCAGTGGATCCGGCAACAGAGGACCGCGTGAGCGGCGTGGTGGGAGGGCCGGTGATGCTGCGCTGTCTGTTCCACGGCAACCCGCCGCCCCGCATCACCTGGCGCCGGGGAGAGATCACGGTATTTATCTCCTGACTCCTCCATCTATAAGTGCTGTGTATGAGTAAGACTTTGTCACAGTGCGGAACTGCTCGTCACGTCAAAGTTTTGGCTGACTTAACAGACTGAAAAAGATCACTTAACAGCGGCAGTCAAGACGATGATGAGACGGTTCTTTTACAAAATTCTTGTTTAAAAATTGTCTGATTAATTATATCGTCCGTGACAAGACGAGAGAGTTATCTAACATGTATTGCAGATTGACGGCGACCAAGGCCGCTACCGGCTGCAGTCGGACGGCGCGCTGGAGATAGTGTCGCTGTACCGCAACGACTCCGGCGTCTACATCTGTATCGGCGAGAACGAGCTCGGTCGCGCCCAGCAGGAGATACATCTCGAGGTTACAGGTAATATCGGTTAGGTTAGCATTTCTAAATTGAATTACTTTATACCGTACCTACCTGCCTACGGAAGTAATGCAAGAGCTTACCCAGGTCGTAGGTATGACTTGAGATTATGGGAGAGCAAAAATTATAGTAAGTAATTAAAGGATGTAGTTCTGTAAATGTTACTACGTTTTAATGTCTTCGAAATTATTTTTACATTATAATATTCTAAGAAAAAATATGCTGCAAGGGTCTATCTAACACAATATTATTTCAGACGAATCGACAAACGAAATCACGCCGCCGGACTGCCGCGCGTACGACGAGGAGTGCGCGTCGCTGCGGTGCGAGTACGGCAAGCAGAGGACGCGCACGGCGGGCGGCTGCGTGCGCTGCGAGTGCGTGCACAGGGACGTCGACTGCGGCGCGCTGCGGGCGGAGTGCGACCGCCTGCAGTGTACGTACGGCACAGAACGGAACGTTGATGACGACGGTTGCGAAAGGTATTATACAAATTCTAGCAACATATTTGGCTCGGTTTTGACAGAAGTTTATTAACGTTGTTGGTTGGGTAATTTTTTTAACGTTAGCAAAGATTAGTAATTAGTGGCAAGATAAAGTTCTGTCAACAAACCTCAGAAACTGACCATTAAACACAAATATTTCTGAATTGTGTATGAAAAATATTCCATGTTCTACTCTACCTTATCGGCTATCGCATGTTACCTTATGCATAAAACGCTTATTCAATTCTAGATGCCGCTGCGCCGATCCCCCCTGTGTGAACAAGGCGTGCGCGGCCGACGAGCGCTGCGTCACCAACGTCTACACGGACCCGATCACCAGCAAACGAAGATTCTACGCCGAGTGCAGAATCGGTGAGTAAATACAACAAACGGTATTCCTATAAGAGATACCGTTCTTATGTTGTGATAAAATTAGAAATATATTGTAGCCGATTAAACGTCTAGGCCTTTACATCCATTGTGGATGATTTAAACAGTATTTTTAGAGTCAAGTAACCACTCTTCAAATACTGCAGTGCCTGGGACAAGATTTTAAATGTCCGTATGGTTGCCTAAGCACATACTGCATTCTCGCAACATGGTCGGCCTAGTCCAGAGGAAAGAACAGGTCAATACCATGTGCGGGTTTCCTCGCGATGTTTTCCTTCACCGTACAAGCGTCCGTATTGTGTACTTGAGATCAGAAAATGTCTCATTGGTACACACTACACGCCTCCATCCGGGATCGAACCTGCACCCTCTGCGAGTGCGAACCACGGTCTACCCATTATCTAGTAGCCGATTAAAACGGCGACTAACTACTTTGTTTGTAGAATATTGACCGAACAGCGTTTCGAGCCCACTACAGTCTTGATGTGATTTTGGTTACTTGTATAGCGAACAAGACTGGATACTGTCCTCGCGAGGACGGGCGCGCGGCGGACAGCCAGTGTCACCGGCAGTGCAACGACGACGCGGACTGCGTGGGCGTGGCCAAGTGTTGCGTGCGCGGCTGCAGCCAACTGTGCCTCGAGCCCGTTGACACCACGCCCACCCCCCGCCCGCCCTTCACACCACCTAATCCCGGTAATACGCACTTCGTAAA
The DNA here is from genome assembly GCA_905404155.3 of Plebejus argus. NCBI lineage: Eukaryota > Metazoa > Arthropoda > Insecta > Lepidoptera > Lycaenidae > Plebejus > Plebejus argus. The sequence goes on from FR989930.1 coordinate 8,699,799, forward strand.
AGCATTTTTGACCGAATCCTATGATCAGTGTCAGAATGTTTTACAGATATCTACGTCTTTTTACATTTAAAATCAATTTAAATTTCTAATATAGTTCATTTACATTAATAAACTGTGAATCTTTCGCTATTATATTCAAATGATTATTATCAAACTAGCCAATTAAAGTAAGCTAGGTATTTTGACATTAACAGAAGAGGAGGTGTCCCGGGGTGGGGTAGTATTGGCAGTGTCGCTGGACATATCCAACGCCTTCAACTCCCTGCCCTGGGAAACCATAAAAGCTGGACTAAGACACCACGGCGTTCCGAGATACATGCGGCGTACCATCGGCAGCTATCTCTCGGAACGCTCCGTGCAATACCCTACACAGAACGGATGGAACATAGAAGAAGTGGACTGTGGCGTTCCACAAGGCTCGGCGGCAGGGCCGACACTGTGGAACATTGGTTTTGACCCAGTACTCCGCGGCGCAATGCTTCGCGGTGCAGAGGTCATCTGTTACGCGGACGACACAGAAATTGTCTGTCGTGCCAGGACCTACCGCGACGCTGTCATCCTGGCGACCGCTTCCGTCGCTCAAGTGGTTCGCCGGATACGTGCACTGGGCCTCACTGTCGCGTTGGAAAAATCCGAGGCCCTCTTCTTCCACGGGCCGAGGAATCGACCACCGCCTGACCTGGCCGTGGTTGTGAGTGGGACCAGGATCAATGTCACACCAGCCATGACATACTTGGGAATAGTCTTGGACGGAAGGTGGTCCTTTGCAGAACACTTTCGCCGGTTGTCCGAAAAGGTCTCCAGAGCAGCTGGAGCCCTCGCGTCGCTCCTGCCGAATCTCGGGGGGCCGAGCATCGGCTGCCGGCGTCTGTACATGGGCGTCATCCGGTCCATGGTTATGTACGGCTCGCCGGTCTGGGCTGACCATCTCTCGCCCCAGAACCGGCTTATACTCGGACGAATCCAGAGGGTGATGGCTACCAGGGCAGTGCGTGGCTACCGCACCATATCCAAGGATGCGGCATGCCTGCTCGCGGGAAGCCTACCCTGGGACTTCGATGCTCAAGCCCTCGCCGACGTTTACTGGCGTAGCGCAGTGGTCCGCGCGGAGGGCAGCAACCCTTTACCGGACGCCATACGTCGGTGGAGGAGCTCAGCCAACGAGAGGGCAATGGAGTTGTGGGCGCAACGGCTCGAGGAGCCTACCGTGAGCGTCAACCTAATTGAGGCGATCCGACCCCTATTCAGGGAGTGGACAGAACGGAGGTACGGAGCACTAAGTTTCCGACTAACACAGATACTGACCGGGCATGGCTGCTTCGGTCGGTATCTGTGTGAGATAGCAGGAAGCGAACCGACCGCAGAATGTCACCACTGCGGTGCAGACCGGGACACGGCCGAGCACACACTCACGACCTGTCCCGCTTGGACGGAACAAAGAGCGGAACTATCGTCCGCCATCGGAGAAGACGCAACGCTCCCAGCGCTCATAAGGGCCATGGTGAGGAGCGAAAATGGATGGGCAGCCGTCGAGACGTACGCGCACAGCGTAATCACGACGAAGGAGGAAGCGGAGCGCGCGAGGGAGGCGGCGCTCGAACCTCAAAGAAGAAGGCCGAGGCGAAGACGCGTAGTTCGTAATGGCCACGACATCCCGCCTTAGCCTGGGAGCTCGGGGCAGCGGTGTGGGGATGCCGCTGCCCATTGCACCGAGTCCCCGAGAGGGTCGCAATGCGCAACATGTTCACGCGCATTGCGACATACGAAGAGGAACGGCCTGTGCAAGCCCCCCCATGTGGGGCCTCTGTTGGGCCTGAGGGGCCACAAACCCCCCCAGTGTAAGGGCCTGCGCCGTACAGCAGGTGTCGCCGACCGAGTCCCGGAAGCCATGTTGCAGTTACCGGTCGCACTCGGTCCAGCGTGTCGAGGGAACATCGCAGTGTTTTAGTGGGTAGGGCCGCGGCTCTCACGTCGCGGCGAGCCCCACATATCCGCAGCGGGAGTCCCCATCCCCTGCGTCGAATTCGTCACAGAATTTCACTGCGTAAAAAAAAAAAAAAAAAAAAAAAAAAAAAAAAAAAAAAAAAAGGTATTTTGACATGATGATATTTTCTTGACACGGAAAACCTGTTAAACGTTGCTGATGAATCATTATTTGAATAGACGAGCCGCAGCCCCCGTCGCCGGACGTGGAGGGAACGGAGCCCGAGGTGATAGCGAGCGAGGGCGGCAAGGCGGCGCTGCGCTGCCTGTTCCACGGCAACCCGCCGCCCAAGATCGCATGGCGCAGGGGAGAAATCACGGTGAGAAAACAATGATTTCACCGCTTATACAAGTAGGTGCAAAGATAATTTTATTCTGTGGACACTTTCTTTAGAATTATATAGTTAAGTAGACCGTAAGTTCTGCTTGTCGTACCTATACTAACGAGTTTTATCGCTCTCGTCGGTCGATCCTGTATATTCTAATCTCTCAGCTACGAGCGTAAAGGAAGACGGAGCTCTTACGTGTTACGCTCTTACCTATTCGTACCTAAACACTAAACACGCACTATAAAATAGCTCAACGAAACCTGGCCTGGTTGTTATGGTCTTCGCCACTTTATGTTGAGTTATAGTTACAATGTGACACGAGGAAAAATTAACATTCTAAAATACAAGATCCGTATCTTGAGCTCAGACTAAATAAAAACTCAAGACAGAGCGCTGCAAACAACAAAGTGAAGCCGATCGAAAGTACGCCAGCTGTACTGTATGTACACGCTTACGCCCACATACGCAAAACGAAAGTACGCCAGTTTTCGTCGTATATATCGCGACTTGTGATTTTAGAAAATAATTTGTAAACACTTTAAAATGCCGAGCTGTGTCGTGAAAGGGTGTAGGTAAATATTATATTATATATTTTATTTCATTGATTTTAGGGTAAGTAATTTGAATAACATTGCAAGTTCCAACACTAGCCCGCGCAGTGCGCGGCGGCGTGCACACATGCTTAAAAAACCTGCTTCACTCGCGTTGTTCGCAGCGCTCTGTCTTGAGTTTTTATTTGGTCTGAGATCTTGAGTATAAATTATAATACTGGGATGTCAGTTAAAAAAATTGACGTGTTCAGATCGACGGCAGCGTGGACCGCTACCGCGTGCTGTCGGACGGCACGCTGGAGATAGTGTCGCTGTTCCGCAACGACACCGGCGTCTACATCTGTATCGCGGAGAACGACCTCGGCCGCTCCGTGCAGGAGATACGACTAGAAGTCAACGGTGAGTCGCGCTGTCAAAACATCTGTACATCTGGTACATCAGTGATCTGGGAAATCACCATGGTATGGTATGTCAATGCGACACAGTCCAGCTGTGATGACGCCACCAAACCACCATTGATTCAAAAGTACAGTTTGACTCGGAAAGTTACCGCGTGGCGCGTGGTTATAGATCTTTATAATTATTGTCCTTTGACGCGAACCAACGTCGACCAATAGCTATGTCCACATTGTGCCCTTTCATCTTCAATTTTCATAATCTTTTGACATTTCGAATGTCAAAAGATTATGAAAATTGAAGATGAAATGGCACAATGTGGACATAGCTATTAGCCGTGTGGTATTTTTTCGAATCTGAAATCGGGAATTTTGAATCAAGCTGATTTGGTGATTACATTACGACGATGCTATCGCATCGCTTACACTGTGTATTCAGATATTTTGACCGCGTTATACATTATTAGGAATGGTTTGACTATGTGAATGTAGTTCGCTAGTTATAGCACGTACTCTATATTTTCTTTAATACTTTCAAGTCTTTCTTACTCTTTATTAATTTTCTGTTTGACATAACTTTTTCACTTTTTCGCATGCAGTAGGTGGATAACTGAGACTGTAACATGGTTTTACCTAATCTTTTATGCGAGTTCTTCTCTGGGCTAGTTCTCGAAAAGGCGGCAGGCCTCATGTAAACATTCAGATATCGCAAAAAAATTATTATGAGTAAATCACGTATCCCGTCAAATAGTTATAATACCTACGATTTAACGATACAAAACAACTGCGGCTACAAATGGCATCCTACTACTACCGTACACGCATGTAGGTACGTGTGCTAGGGCTGATGGTGATTGATGTTTAATTAACTTTGCCATTACTGTATTAGTTTAGCGATAGCGCAGTTAAATAGATTGATAATTAGTACAGGTCAAGTTAAGAAGTTATCAACTAATAATATGGATTGAACAAAATATACGCATACAGCCATACATGTTAATAATTAATTTTAATTGTTTTTCTGTATGCAATTTTCCTTAATAAAAAAACTGATCTTTCCTGGAAGCTATTTTCATAATTAGCTCGGTTTGATTTGGTATAGCTATTACTGGGGTGTCAGTTATGTTTGAACTTGAAACTTTGAAGTACTTAGGTAATAACTAATAACTAGTTTGTTAGTTGTGCAGTGTGGTTCTGGCGCATTTGCAATCTCTATGACCATTCTAATAAACATGTGACATATCTATCGGAGTAGTGATAACAATAATAGTCCAGTCAACAGTCGTTTATCGCCAGTAGTAGTCGCGTACGCTCCCCGGTCGGTGCTGCTGCCCCAGATGTCGGCCATGTTACTCTCAGTGCTCTACGGAATGCTGCTCGTGTGTGCACACGCATACAAAGGTTTCTCCCCTATTAACGGTGGTTTCACTCTCGTGCTACATTTCTTTGCTCGGTCTCGAGGGTGAGGTCATATAGTACCTACGAGTAGTTTCATTGTTCTCATTGGCTTGTGGTGTTGTAGTATTAACATAGTTTATTAAAATGTTCGGGGTTTCTATTAATTTAAGCGCGACGTTAGAAAAGCAGCTCGAGTAAGTCCTCCCCGCCGACTTCGAAAGGCGTCGGGCGGCTCGGGCCGTGCCACTCGAGCCGGCTCTCGAGAGGTCGTCCCGAACATTTTGATAGACGCAGTAGCAATTAGTCGCTAAGTGCTAACTGTTGGGGGTGTGGGGATCAGATCCGGTGGATAGCCCCGCGGGCATCGCCGGCGTGCAGGACGCGGTGGTGGTCGGCGACACCGGCCGACCTGTCACGATACGGTGCCTCGCGTACGGCTACCCCAAACCGTCGATATTCTGGTACCGCGGCCACAACGGGCCGATGGTGCCCTTCAGCAGCGCCCTCTACGAGGCCCGGGAGAACAACCTGCTTATAAGACGGCTGAACGAGGACACGCTAGGAGAGTACATATGCCAGGCGTACAACGGCATCGGCAAGCCGGCGGAGTGGGCGGTGTCCGTGCGGCTGGCGGCGGCGGCTGGCGAGCCCCTCCCGCCGCCCCCGCCGCGCCCCGCGCCGTACCTCGTCCCGCCCCCCTCCACGCCGCAAGTGCCCGTCTACACCGGTAACGTCCGCCTTTGTGCTCGACGCTCGATACATCCTCGCCCGTTAAGACATCAACAGTGTATGAGGGTATCACTAGTCACTACCCACATTGGGGTTCAATGAGCGGGAACCGCTGTGTCTCAGCGGGTGAGGTCTACATACTGCATGACGCATGGTAGTCTTAATTGCATGCTCTTCTTTGTTATTAACATTCTTTTACCCTTACTTGCCATACTACAATCATAAATTCTGCAATTTGCAAGTCTTAATTAGGTAACCACAACAGACAGCGGTAAGTACGCTAGGTAAAAGGTAAACCGTAATTTAATAGAATATTTTACTAATTCGAAAACGTGACCTTGAAACTTGAAAGGCGAAACTTTCTACCGACAGTTTACGTCAAAAGCGATAAAATTATGTAAGAAATATTTACCTCATCGACCTAATTGCTAACACTAATAATTTTAAGTTAATCGACGTATAATAAATAGTGCCGGTGACAACGAACATATCGGCGGGCAGCACGCGGCTGGTGGCTGGCGCGGAGATCAACCTGCCGTGCGCCGTGGACGGCTACCCCGAGCCCGAGGTGCACTGGACCAAGGACGGAGTCACCCTCGCCACCAGCGACAGGATCATCGTCACAGGTACTAAAGTCGCGGGTAATACATGATTAGTAATAAACAAAGTTTAAGGACAATATTATTTAATTAATAATTACATAGAAAAAACCATGTAGGCACGCCTTACCAAGGTACCCCGCCTTGAGAGCAAGAGAGACCAAATAGCAAGAAAGGTAAAAGCAAAAAATCGGCCAAGTGCGAGTCGGACTCGCGTCACGCACGAAGGGTTCCGTACCGTTATAGAGCAAAATAGGCCAAAACAAAAATTGTGTTTTTTGTATGGGAGCCCCCCTCAAATTTTTATTTTATTTCAATATTATTATTACTTAATTATTAAAGTACACATAATATAATTAAGATTTTTGTGAAAATTTCAAGTGCCTACCTGTTGTCATCATTGATACCAAGCAAAAAATATTTGAAAAATCACGTTTGTTGTATGGGAGCCCCCCTTAAATATTTAATTTATTTTGTTTTTAGTATTTGTTGTTATAGCGGCAACAGAAATACATAATCTGTGAAAATTTCAACTCTCTAGCTATTACCGTTCTTGAGTTACAGCCTGGAGACAGACGGACAGATGGACAGACATCGAAGTCTCAGTAATAGGGTCCCGTTTTTACCCTTTGGGTACGGAACCCTAAAAACCTGACAATACTCTTTATTATATCACAAGCCCATGTTACTTAGGCTGTTAATAAGAGTCTATTGACACCTTCATTAATCAATAATTTTGGGCACATCCTTCCCGCATTGAAACTTTATGGGTCTACCACGATAATTTTAAGTAATTACTTTTACATTTTGGCGAGTATTTACTTTTGTTATAGTTATATCATTTGATTAGCATAACTTATAACGTGTTATTTGTTTGTGCGATTACAGAAGCGCGGCTGACTGTGGCGCACGCGAACACTAACGACAGCGGCACGTACGGGTGCCACGCCGCCAACGCCTACTCCTCACACAACTCCTTCGTGCAGATCACTGTCGAAGGTACAGACACCATTTACCTCGCCCAGTGGCCATACACACAAAAACTGGAAATACAAAATCACTATATTTTTTTAATGCTACTTTCCGACTTCAGAGATAATGCACACAGTGCACTGTATAGCCGCGAGCATAAAATTGTTAGTAATATAATATACCCTCTTCTCAATAAAGAAATTTTTGCTGTCTTTTTCTGTCTTATGACTTTTCTGATATGCCAGACAAAGACAAGCAGACCTTATATTACAGGGTGCAATTAAACCTTCCCGCCAAATTTTGATATATTGAATATTGATCCTTGTCTTATATACAAAAAACTAGCTGTTGCCCGCGACTTCGTCCGCGTTAACATAGTATATTTTAAATAATAAAGATGGACAGTTTTCCCCTTTTTCTGGTCCCTTGAAGAAATGGTAAAAACAGAACCCTATTTAAGCAAATGTCAAACTCAAACGTCAATAAACTTTCATGTTTGTAACTCAAGAAATGATGGACTTTCATTCAAACTTTCAACCCTAATTTTACCCCCTTGGGCGTAGAATTTCTAGAAACGCTTAAATATATATCCATACAATTTTAATTAGTAACCCAATAATAAAGTTTCATGTTTCTAACTTAAGAAATGACGGACTTTCATACAAACTTTCAACCCCTATTTCACCCCCTTCGGGTTAAAATTTCCAAAATTCCTTTCTTAGTGGGTGTCTACTTAATAAAACAACCCTGCTCACCAAATTTCGTGGCTGTAACTTTAACAGTTTTTGCTCTGCGATGATGAATCAGTCAGTCAGTCAGTCAGTCGGTCAGACAATCAGTCAGGACTTGTAATTTTATATGTATAGATAGATTTTCAAATGTGTTAGTCGCGCTAAAACTCGAAAAAGGCTGAACGGATTGGGCTGATTTTAGTCTTAAAATATTCGTAGAAGTCCAGGGCAGGTTTTAAAGTGACACGAAGTTCACCGGGACAGCTAGTTAAAAATAAAAATAAACGTATTTTTTCTTTTATAATCACTCAGTAGTCAACTTACTAAAATGTTGAGAAATAGCTTCCGAAAGTTATCCTAAAAAACACTACAATTAATGGACAGTGGACACTGGACACGACGCGAGTCGCGACGCTCGCGCGTAACGTGACACCGCGCGCGCGCGGGGGGCGCCACCCCCGCTAATGCCCACCGCCGCGAGTGACCGTTCTGCAACGATTTTAAATGGGATAAAATATGTCATAAAAAATAACACCCAATTTTTTCGGTTAAATGGACTCTCCTAATGATACCTAAGCCCTGGAAAAAATTTGGCAGGAAGGTTTAATTGCAGCCTGTATGATCATCAGCATATTTTTTTTATTTGTAAAGGGGAATAATGTCTAATACATGAATTACTCACCTTCTAGGTCTGTACATACCGCCGACGTGCAAGGACAATCCGTACTTCGCGAATTGCCACCTCATCGTCCGCAGCAAATATTGCCACCATAATTATTACTCGAGGTAAGCTAGACATTTTACTAATATAAAATATTGTATGTTTAGTGCAGTGTAGTATCTAATGAAAATATAGTTTTCAACAAAGGACGTTGTCTGTCTATATGTAGTAAAGCAAGTCGAGACGCAAAACCTTAATAACTATGATAAGTTTTATATTGGACTTCATGCTTTTGTGCAACATGTTTCATAGCATTGACGTTGGCCGACTGAAGTTAGAGACTCATGTTAGTTTTACCTCTATGTATTTTGTCCGAAAACTTTAAAGACATTAGACAATGTATTAAAATTCTGATGTTTTCAGATTCTGCTGTAAGTCGTGCGTAGAAGCGGGTCTACTGGACCCAGCGCAGTTGGAAATGCAGGCGGACGAGCCCTGGTGGAACAGAAAATAGTTACCTCACAACACAACATATTATTACGTTACATCTAGAATCTAGATAGGTGCATACGGTGCATAGTATAGATTTTTAAACGTCACAAAGTTCTCAAGTAGATTACTATTTAAAAAAACGAGTGCCTTTAAGTATGAATAATATAAAGTATGAAATATTTTGTATGAATCTCCCGAAATTTATATCATAATAAATTGAGAAAGTGCCTTAATAATTTAGGATATTGTTTGGATTAAAACTTCACTAAGAGGACTCAGCTTCCGTTTATAAATTCCAGAAAATTAATGTTAAATGTTAATTAAATTCGATACTCATATATGTATTAGGGTGAAGCCAAACGAGCATAATTTGTGAGTCGTGAGCCGCAGAATTTCTGCCGGGCAGAATTTCTTTTCATACAAATCACGACTCACAAAATTACGCCGCGCTCGTGTGACTCAAACAGGACTTTTGTATGAAACTGAATGCAGCAGAATTCTGCCCGGCAGAAATTCTGCGACTCACAACTCACAAATTACTCACGTTTGGCTTTACCCTTAAACGGTGCCATATAAGTAGTTTATGCTTTATATATCACAATAAGTATGTATATATCACAATATGCTTTAAAAATAATGTTCAGTTAATGACAAGAAGCCAACACTTTGAAAATAAAAATATTATAAAATAAATTGTAACTCATACAAACAGGCTTATGTAATAAAATTCAGCTGTAAATAAATATTGAATTTGAAAAACCGTCTGTGGCAGTTATATACAGTGTGAAATTTTAGTGGTTGTTTTCCCGCAGCAGAACGATTTACCTATAGTAGTACTATCGAACCATGCATGTTATTTTTTGAAAATAAAAAATATTTTGTATGACGTACTATGGAAACTATATGCCGATAGGCGCGAGTTATTATGGACCCGACCGAATTTTTTTTTAATTTGAACAAAAAACACTTTACAAATCTATTGTACTACTAAGATAGAATCATTTTACTGCGGGAGAACAACCATTAAAATTTCACACTGTATAAGTAATCATGAGGCTTAGAGTTGTATGATGAGGCGTAGATAGCTAGAAATAAATGTTTTGTCAGGACGTTAAAAATTTAATTAAATATTAAGGTTCAACGATGTTACTGCTAACATAACAAGGTGCAATTAAATTAGATTTTAGTCCTGGGAATTTTAAATTATTTATTTCATAAGATTTTTACGTAGAGTAAGTAATTATTGTAATTTCTAAGAGTATGCCGTATTGAATATTTGTGAGTCAAAATAATTTGTGTAAGTGAATGTTTTATAAATTATGTAAATATATTGTCAATCTCTTTACACGTGTTTTTATACTACCCACAAATTGACCATGCTATATATTTTGTTTTAAATTAAACCGTACCAAAGCAATCAGGAAATCCCCATTTAAAATATAAGCCTGACCGCTGACATAATAAAAATAATTTCGACAAAGAAAACAATAAACTGTGATAACATAAAATTTTATTTACATCCCGAATTATACAGGCATAATACGTAACAAATTATGATCCTACTTCAAATCTTACCAGTTGATTGTGACAGTCAAGAGCTATGGATTTTATATACAATCATAGTTTCCCGTTCCCAGCTGCACATGCGCAAGCGCGGCGGCGGAAATTAAGTATTGTCCGGTCGATGAGCAAATTAAACCATCAGCAGCTCGGCTAGGCCTGTACAGACAGCCACTACGGTGTATATCGGATACAATTTTACTACTTCGACTCGAGTCGGCGAACGAGACGAGCCGATACGTATATAATCTTAGATACAAATAAAACGCAATAAAAATAGTATATACATCAAATTATAATTTAATATACACATATTAAAATATCACTTCCAGACAAAATCGACAAGTGACAATGAGGTTAGGATTAACACAATAATTATCATCAGCGCGGCTCGCGTTACATCGAAAGCGCATCAACACGGGGGCGCGCGCCGACCTCTCCGAGCCTCGACCGGAGCGAGGCGAGGCGAGCCCGCTCTATATCACAATATACTTTAACTAAACGTGGGCCCCCCATTTCTTCTAACTATACACCTATTAAAATATATTTGTATAAAAAATTAAACACATAATACAAATTAAATACATTACTAACGATAACGGGTTATGTGCACATATTCGACGGTCGAGCGAGACGATCCGAAGAAATAAATATAATAGGTAAAGTATTATTTATGCTCGAGGGTTCTACAAAATAAATGCCGTAAGGGCCACGCGTCCGGGGCGTGGCCGCGGAGCGACGCTCCGGGGGGAGGGGCTGGAACTCAGCAGGCGAGAAGCACTCGTCCCGTCGTCGTGATCTCCTGACACATTTCTCGATCCTGGTTTTCGTTAAAAAAATTTCCTCCCGGCAAACCGAAAAAGGCGCCCGGACGGGTCGACTTGGAGAGCAACCGCAAACGTATCTGGGGGCGCGGCGACGGGGCGACGGGGCGGGGGGCGGGGGGGCGGTCCGCTCAGTCAAGGACCTGCGACACGATCTTCTCCATGTCGTGGTCGATCTCGTCGCTGGTGCGCGGCGCGCCGGCGGGCGGGGCGGCGTTCGCAGCGGGGGACGCATCCGGCGCGGCGGGCAGCTGGAACGGCTCGTCTAGGTCCTCCAGACCGGCCGGCACTGGCAGCTTCGCCAGTTCCTCTTGCAGCTTCACGTAGTGTCTCTGAAATTACACGAGTACGTATTAAGTGACATTTCTTGCAACTGGATGGACGACACGAATTATCTATAAAGAACGTAAAAGAGTACAAAGATGCAACAAAAACATATTTTCATAGATTTAATCATAATAATAAACGTACACTCAGTATTTTTTCATTATAGTGTAATAATAATAATAGCTCCCACACCGGTTTCGGTGACGGTGGCCGGTTTCATTGAAACCAGGCCAGCTACGCAGGAGTAATTTTATAGTGCCCAAGTGTGTGCGCAGTACACAAGAGCACTCTCTATTCCTTTACTCTCATAACCCAGTGGGACGGCAGACCGACACGACCGGCGAGAGATCAGGCGCAGGACCGACTTTTTACATGCCCATCCGACGCATGGATCATCTTACTTGTCAGACAATCAGGTGATCAGCCTGCATTGTCCTAACCAAACTTGGAAACATGTTATATGTTTCCAACGCGGGAATCGAACCCACGACCTCCGAGTCAAGAGCCGCGCTCTGTACCACTAGACCACGGAGGCGTTTTATATTTTTATTATTATAGTGTATGCAACATTGAGCAAGCATTGCGGCGTCATACCTTGAGCGCCATGAGGTTGAGCTGTATGCTGCGCTGCGTGCGCTCGTCGCCCGTCTGTCCCTCCAGCTCCGTGATCCAGTTGGCGACGGTCTGCATTATCTCGTTCCGTTTAATCCAAAAGTGGGTCTGGATCACCTGTTGAGAACAGAATATTCTAGTTAGGAAATATATTTGTATTCATCACCCTAAAGTTCTACAATTGAATGTAATAACATTGTTACGTCAATTCTAAGTTTTTATTGAGTTGACAGACTTGCATGACGTCTCACGCAATTGAGGTCTGTCAGTTCGATATAAATTTAGAAATGTATCTGAGCGTCACATTGCGGTCTGAATTGACCCTTACAGTCAGTCCATACGGCGCGTTGCGTCAGCATTGCGTCGACGCAGCGCTGCCGTTTGACGCATAGCCGGCCACACGGGCGCTACGTCATCGCAGCGTTATTACGAAGCTGTCTTAACATCAACACACCCTCCCGCTTCATCTCGGGGGCTGTTGTCCGTCATGTGTGCGTTGCGACGACGCAGCACGCCATGTGAACACCTTGGTTATTTGTATGTAAAACAACGCAACGGCAGCGCTGCGTCGACGCAACGCTGATGCAACGCCCAGTGTGGACGGGCTCTTAGGGAATACGTGAACGGACCTCCTTGAAGCAGGGCTCGGGCGAGCGCAGATGGTCGAGCATAGCCCACCGCACGGTCGCCTGGTAGATGGTGGAGTTGTACTCGGTGGAGGCGCTGTTGCCGACGCGCGTGCCGCGACTGCGCTCGTAGCCGGGCTCGTTGAAGTACGGCTCCGGCACTAGGATCAACGACTGGATGGACACCAGCACCTACAACCAATTTGTTTTACGTTACATGATGTTCTTGAAAGGCTGCCTACACAGTATGAGCTCGCTAACCTGCCGAGAGTCGAGACACAGGTTATATTCGAGTCAAAAAGTGATGATTTGCTGTTATACTGTGTCAATACTACGTTCGAGTTCACTGTTCTTTAACTCGCACATTTTATCCGAACTCGCGCACAAACTACAAACGTAAGACGCCACGCATGAGAAACAGCGCGGTCAGATCTCTATAAAAATGCAACAAACCTGTAGGAAGCTGGAGGTGTGTGCGTTCCACTTCTCCTCGGGGCGGCCGTGCCAGGTGTTGAGCACGGACAGGCACACCTTGCCGTCGTTGTACAGGTTGGGGTTGAAGCGCACGGAGTGGCGGCCCGTCGTCTCCAGGTTGATGAGCATGGGCACGGCCGGGTACTCCGCCGGGAAGTACACGTCCAGCACAAAGCACCCATTCGCATACGGCGTGTCCGACGGACCGGTTATCAACACCTGCAAGTTGCAACACGAAAAATGTCTTACATATTTTCTCTATAACAATTTATTCATTTGCCATTTATTACATTTCAGACAATAACTTAACTTAACTTAACACAGTCGAAATTGAAAAGAATATAAATACTGGCACAATTTTAGAAAAACGTGACGGATTTTCTTCGACAATCCAACCTCTTTCAAGTGTACCATATAAAGGAACTGTTTCACCGGCCTTATCAGGTGTGCAAAATGAATTTTCAATACCTTCATGACGTCGAGGCGGTCGGTGTCCGTCCGCACGAAGACTGAGGAGCTATAGGACAGCGGCAGGCTGGTGGCGAGCGTGGCGGCCTCCTGCGCCAGACGCTTCATGCGTGCGGGGTGCGTGCGTTCGCCCGCCGCCCGCACCGCACTCTCAAAGTGGTACGGCACCGTGAACCGGAAACCACCCTCCGCGTTCGCCGTCATCATCTCGAACGTCTCTGTTGTTGCATTACACCATATTTATTAACAGCTTTATATAAGGAAAACGCCCTAAACCGACTTTGTGATTAATTGTGATTATTATTATCAATTATTATTGATTTCATTTCTTTGATATTGTTAAAATATGTTAGAAAAAAAGCGTGTGTGCCGAGCACACGTGTCAGAAGTGAAATTTAGTCAAAAATCAAAATCGTCGCCTTACTCCGTGATGGTATCGCCATGACGCGACCTTGAAATTTTACTCTCAACGCGCCAGAAGTTTCACTTCAAAAGTTTGTGGATAATCAGGGGTGTTAGTTTACCTGCTATTTTATGACAAACGGTACGTACCGAACTGCATGGTCCTCATGAGGTCGATGTATCGCGCCTCGCGGCTGGCGCCCTGCAGCGAGCGCGGCAGACCCGAGCCGTCCGCGTCACCGTCCGCACGGCACATCAGCGCCGACGTCGCCTGATCACAATCAATTTACATTATCTATACTAAATATTTTAATAGTGAAATTGTGACTGTCTCTGTCTGATACCTCTTCACGTGTAAACCACAAACACCTATTTTAACGAAATCGGTATGAAGATACTTCCGAGTCCTGGGAAGGAATGCTTTTTAAACCGAAACATGTATGGCACGGAGCCTTAGCCGCGATTAGCTTATTCCTGAGACACAAAGTACCGGCCATAGTTTTGTAAATAAATAAACTAAGTACCAAAAACTAGGCAGTCTAGACTTTAGAATATAAAGACACATAAAGTAAAAAATACCTGTATGTCAGCAATGAGTAGAGCGAGTCCTTCGTCTTCCTCCGACAACTCAGAATTACTTGATGTGCTAAATCTTTGGCTATACGTCATCTTCCCAAATATATTCTTCTTGCTCATCCTGAAAAAGAAAGTGAAATGTAAAATATTTTTTTATTAATTACCTCAAAAAATGTTATTAATTTTAAACAAAAACACATTAAGCCCACGCCGTATGCAGACGTATAATATTTTTAACCGACTTCCAAAAAAGAGGAGGTTATACAGGGTGCAATTAAACATTCCTGCCAAATTTTTTCCAGGGCTTAGATATCATTAGGAGAATCCATTTAACTAAAAAAGAATGGGTGTTATTTTTTTGTTAGTGACATATTTTATCCCATTTAAAATGCTCGTTACAGAATGCTCACTTGCGGCGGTGGGCATGATCGGGGGTGGTGCGGGGCGAGGCGCGCGCGCGGGGGCACGTCACGCGCGGGCGACGCGTAGTGTCCATTAATTGTAGTGTTTTTTAGGATAACTTTCGGAAGCTAGTTCTCAACATTTTAGTACTGAGTGATTACTAAAGAAAAAATACGTGTATTTTTATTTTTAACAAGGATATTGTTCCTCTCAAAATTTGGCAGGAAGGTTTAATTGCACCCTGTATGTTCGTCTGTATATTTATTTTTTTATGTTTTGTACTTATATTCTGTCAAGTGACATTTCTAACGTATCAGAGACACTTGCCACTTTGAATTTCTACTCTTTTTTGCCAGGCTATAGGTAGGTCATAA
Source organism: Plebejus argus (assembly GCA_905404155.3). Taxonomy (NCBI): domain Eukaryota; kingdom Metazoa; phylum Arthropoda; class Insecta; order Lepidoptera; family Lycaenidae; genus Plebejus; species Plebejus argus. The sequence goes on from FR989930.1 coordinate 8,715,284, forward strand.
AAAATAATCAGCAGCACAGGGTAGTCCATTCCAATCGGCTGATCTATAAAATAATGTTACAAATTTTTAATTCCAAATTTAAAACGTCAATATTTTATGCTCGATAAATACCTGAGCTTGGTAGCGTACGAGTTGGTGGTGCGACTCATGCTGTGCAGCAGGCGCGGTAGGGGACGCAGCGCGGCGGATATGCGGCGGCAGCGCAGCGCCCGCAGCGCGCGCACCGCCCGCAACACGCACACGTACAGGGGTATGTGTCGCGACATGTCCAATACTGCGCATCAAATTATGAGGTTTTATTGTGCGACCTTTTCATACGGAAGCGGTAAAGGCCATTTTACAAAAATATATTTCAGTGATCAGTAATTTGCCGTGAATAAATTAAGCAATATTTTTAATTAATAAACGAAAAACTAATGTTTTATGAGCAAAGTAAAATATGAGCGATACTGCCTTCGTCAACCTCAAAGAAACTATAATTAAGAATTAAGCATGCTAAGTCTGTCTGTAATTGTAGCTGCACCTTAATTTTACATGTATTTGTTAAATTTGTGAAACATATTATCATCTTTATATATTATGTTTCTTTTGTTTGCACATGCACGCTTATCTCTACTACAATTGCACCTTCGGTCGTGGTTGCCTGGAAGAGATTGCTACCTAGTAATAAGGCCGCCAGTGTGACAGCTATGTAATATCTTGCTTATATTTTTGTTTGTATTCTCTCTGTATTGTGTGCACAATAAAGAATATTTGTTTGATTGATTGATTGACCTAATAAGTAAATTAAATAAATAATATTATACCTTTATTAAATGAATTATCGGACAAACAATCACCTGAGTCGTTTCTGAGGTAGGAGCATATGGCGGGGACGAGGGAGCTGGTGGCGAGCAGGTCGACGAACTCGCGCGGCAGGTCAAGCGGCGTCTCGTCGTCGTCGCCCGAGTCCGAGGCCACGCCCCCCGCCTCGCCTGTCCCCTCCTCCGGCGGCCACTTCTCGCCCGGGTTCATGTACGACACCAACACCTGCGATAATACTATCTAATCGTACAAACGAGTAATTATTTGCAAAAAAAGCCTTGTATTGGTGCAAAGCTTACAGATAGACTCAATGGTTTCGAAAAAATATATTATTGACATTGTAAAAAGTAACCAGTATTTAAATTGATTTCGTCGTTGAGAAGGAGACTCTACTTATCAGACGTTCGTATAAACGACGTATCAAAGTTGGCTATATCCAAAGCATATACGGATAAGATCACAAGACACAGATAAACATCATAAGCGACTTCATAAGCAATACTCTAAGGGCCTGTTTCACCACTTCCTGATTTAGTGCCGGATTTGTTATCCACCACTTAGCTTGACAGATAGAGTATAATGGAGAATCTGTCAAAAAAACTAGTGGATAGCCTATCCGGCACTTTATCAGGAAATGATGAAACAGGCCCTAAATAAATTAGTTTAATTGACTGTAAAGAACTGACCTGCAGTAGCACGGTGACATGCTCCTCTTCTATGCGCTGTCTTACTAGCGCCTGCTCCACGTTCCACGACTGCTGCGTGGAGCCGGTACCGAACCCGGTACCCTTCGCCCAGTACAGTTGAGACTTCTCCTCGCTCTTGTCCGCTCCGTTTGAGTTTTGATTGTTCTGTTTATAAATAACACTCACGAATTATAACCGAGTAATTAATATTTCCGTGTCGATCCCCAACAGTCACTAAACATAATACTAGACGTTAAAAGATACGAGTGTTTAGTCATAACTCATAACTCATAACGCATCACAAGCACAATGACACTTAGCAAATGCAATTTGACTCCGCCTGCCGATTGTCCTTAAAAGCATCTTAAACTTTTTAAGAACAGTTAAAACATTTAAATTAATAAAAATAATTATCAAACCTGTCCAGCGGGCTTGTGGTGGGTGAATACGGCGAGGCAGGCGAGCACGAGCCGCACGGCGCCCAGCTGCAGCAGCGCACGTCGCAGCGTGCGGCCCTCGGCGGAAGTCAGCGGCGCCGCCTCCAACAACGCCCCCACTACACGGAACGGCAGCGTGCCTAGCGACTGTCGCGACCCGCTGTTGCCGCCGCTCGCCACGATGTTGCCTGTTCGAATAAACACGTTGTACCGCGCAAATATCAAAATACACATGCCCCTTAACATTGCTTATTTACTTGCGTACATAAAATTTTTTATTACGCAGCGTGTTATACATATTTACGAACATTCAAGGTCCATTGCCCTTATCTGTCTCGGGACTTTTCCAATTTGACAAATAAGACAGGCAGAACTTATGCAGTTATTCGCTGCGTAAATATTTTTAAAATTAAAGGGGTATATTGAACATTTTTTATTCAACACAGAAGTTAACAGTTTTCGAAAAGAAATTTAACCCCTGACATTTAACCCATCAACTCCCAAGCGCGCGGCACCAGGGTGCCACATAACAATTGAATATCTATTGTGTCTGCGATTCCCACGATCACCAGATGATAAAAGGTATATGCGAGAACAGTAAAACTAACGTCCGTCCTCGTCGTGCGCGACACCCAACAGCAGACGCAGTAGGTGCACGGCGCGCGGCCCCTCGTCGAGCAGCGCGGCCGCGTAGCCCGGCAGCTTGAGAAGCAGCGCCAGGGCCAGCAACGCGTGCGTCGGCACCCCAGCAAAGCTCTCCTCCGCGGCGCTCCCACCAGCCGTCGCGCCGCCGCCCACCGTGCCCACCTCCACTACCTCCTATTATAAAATTTTTGTCAATAAAGAGAAGATGCAAGTTTTTGAATTGCATCCATTTTAGTAAATATCGTTTGAGAAAAAATTCATAGCATACTTAATAAAAAGTACATATTTTGAATAATGCGAATTTTCAAAGCACATATTTTGTAACTCAAACTGTCTGAATTTCGAAACGTTTCGTCGTTTGTCGTATGTATGTACCGCCAAAACACGAGTGATGTCACGTAGTTTTTTGAAACGCGTTTCTTACCATGTTTATTTAAATTCATATTTATAAAGTTAGTTTAAATAATAAATATTAATAAAACTATAACTGTTTATTAAATAAATTATAAAAAAGAGAATTCCATTAAAGTTGCATAACCAACTTTAGTTAGCTATACCTCGTATGGATCGTCCAGCTTGACCCAGTCAAGGTCGTGGTGTGTGTGATGCGGCGGCGGCGGCGCGGGCGCAGCGTGCGGGCGCGGCAGGCGGGCCGCCACTAGCGCGAGGCCGCCGCACGCGCCGAACGATCGCAAGATGGCGCTGCCGCCGCTGTTCGTGTCTTGCGGTGGAACGCCCGAACTAGTCACGCCCGACCACGGTTCTGTTGTTATAAATTGATGTCAAAATTAAAATATTATATATAACCATATTATTTTAACGAAAAAACCAACTACAACTAGAGTATTTCCTTATCATGGGACCACTTGCGAAGTGTCCTCTTTCCAACAAAAAAAGAATCATCAAAAAGTGGTTCACAAAAGGTGAAATTATCCGAGAACATACCTAAAAAAACAAAACATTATATATGGTCGAATTAAGAAACCTCTGCTTTTTAAGTCGATTAAAAAGTACGTTTATATTAAAATATGTGGCTACTGGCTGCGACTTACCTCCGCTGGTATCTAAGTGAACATTGAGCGTCAAGTGTGGTCCGAATTCGTGGGGCGCAGCTGCAAGAATTTGTGCGAGCGTGGTCTGCGGTGGAATGTAACCGTCTATGCCATCCACTTGTACCCGTATTGATGACTCGAGCAGATCTAAAACAGAATTTTTATCTTTATCATAAACTTATGAAGCAATAAATACGACGGAATACAGGTCTATGTTTGTAGAATGTAAGCTACAGTTTCATAAACTACATGTCAGTCTCTCGCCTTCTGTGTCAAGTGACTTTTTTACTTAAGCCACAATTAGTAAGAGGTAAATGTTTATAAATAATTAATCTGTTAATGAGTACACTTACCATCAGAGACGGAGAGCGCAGTTGCGTCGTTATTTTTGGATTGTCGCTTTATTTTGATTTGTTGTTTGAGTGTCGTATTCTTGACGTCTTTTAGGCGTTTGTCCTTGGAAGCACTGGCGGCCGCGAGCGACAGCTCCCAGGCCTCCGCCACGGTCATAATGTCCGTGTCGGAGGCGCTCCGCAGCACAGAACCTGAGCCTGTGCCAACGCCCGCGCCCGCTGCAGGGCTCGTCGAGCCTGCTCGACTTGACTCGTCTATAGCCGGAACTACAAAATATTATATTTTTTGTGTTATCTATGCTGAAATCTTATTGTATTATAGTTATTGCAAAATGCAAACCTGACTCGACACGCAAATCGGTTTTGCTGTTGTGAAGAATTAATTGACACCCCATTCATTTAACTTCCTACAGTAGTTTTAATGCTACGATGTAACAAAATTAGAAACATACTGCAATACTCCTCTCTATTAACCTTATATTTTACACAAATAATGAGATAATAGTAAATTACTTGGCGGGCAGTGGTCTGTGAGCACGGCGCGTACGGTTGTGTGTACGGGCAGCGTGAGCAGGTCGTGGCAGGCGGCGGCGGGGTGTCGCGAGGCAGGCGGGGCGGCGGGGGCGGAGCCTGACGCGCCCGCACCCGACCCGCCAGCCGTGCTCGCCCACCGCAGCGCCACCGTCACGCGCTCGCCAGACAACACCAACCGCAGGATCAGCGCGCGAGTGAATCCCGATATACCCTCTGCACCTGACAATAAAAAAAACTTGTTAGTAACTGTATCTGTTATATCGTCGATATGCTTTTGATTTTAGGCATTTCATTTTGACTGTTCAGCATTATAATATTGGATATGATTTTTTTAATAACGAAAGATAGCAGACTAGCAGGCATCTCTGTTACTCGCAATAGCAACAAATACAATTATTTATAAAACGACATGTCGTTTTCGTAAACCATACAAGTAAAGTATTGAACAAAGTAGAGAAGAACATACTCGTATAGTTCTATAGATTTTTTCTATTCAAATATTTTTTCTATAATATCACTTACCAGTATGAGGCATAGATTCGAGGATACTATGAAGAGTCGAAGCAAATAGTTTTTGATTGGCTGGATGACACACCGTTAGCTCAGCGAACAATCGTATCGTATTTTCTTCCAACTGCGAGTATAACGCTCCTTCTTGCCATGTGCTGTTGAATAAAATCATAATTACAGACTGATTCATGCACTACACTCCGTAGTCCAGTGGTTTAGAGCGTGGCTCTTGACTCGGAGGTTGTGGGTTCGATTTCCGCGTTGGAAACATGACGTTATTTCCAAGTTTGGTTAGGACATGCAGGCTGATGACATGATTGTCTGACAATTTAGATGATCCATGCGTCGGATGGGCATGTAAAGTCGGTCCTACGCCTTATCTCTCGCCAGCCATGTCGGTCCTCCGTCCCACTGGGTTATGACTTATGAGAGTAAAAGGAATAGAGAGTGCTCTTGTGGACTGCACACACATTTGGGCACTATAAAAATACTCCTGTGTAACTAGTCTGGTTTTAAAAACCGGCCACCGTTACCGAAACCGGTGTGGGAGTTAATATTATTATACTCCATAGATGTAAAAATCGGGTATTGCTCCTTATTATCCTAGCGATGTGTTGTTTTGATCGCGGTAGCGAACGGTCGCGCACCGCTCAACAACACACGCAGCAAATATTAATAAAATTATAATTTTGTACAAAATTCATCGCCTGTAGATAAATATTGTAATGTTTTTGGGATGTCAATAAACGTATTATTATTATTATTATTATTAATTAATATTTCGCGAGTCGCGCGGCGCGACAGCCGCTGCACCGACACCATGGCGCTCGTATCCAACGAGCTGCTGGCGTTCGTACAACACGTCGTCAACACCATGGACGAAGATAGCATCGTGCAGCTGTGCAGGTCCACCTACACCAACGAGGAGATCTGCAAGGGCAGGCTGATGCTGTACGAAGCGCTCGGCAAAACGGCGCAGATGATATCCCGGAGGAGAGACGGAAGCGAACGAAGCTTGCAGGACATCATCTCCCTGATCAAGCAGACTAGTCCAGCGGAAGTGCCGGTGTTTGTGGCCAAGCAGCTCGACAAACTACCGGCGGTATCGACGGACCACGTCAACGTCTCCAGCCTGCTCCAGAAGTTCAACATCATGAGGGCAGAGCTGGACGAGATGCGAGGTAGATTGGATGCCTCGGAATCTACCATCAGTGAGTTGCGTAGTGAATTATTACAATTAAAATGTAATAATTCACTATGTAGGTCACCCGAGCATCCGATCGACTCGATAAATATGCGTCGCGGAGCTCAGCGCGGCTCGCCGTTTTGCACGTCAGCGAAATCGAGTGGGTCAGCAACAGCCGCCGCCGTCAGCTCGCCGTCACCGCGTGACGTCGACACGAAATTGAGGCCATCGACTCAACAGAAAAATTATGCAAGCGTCGCTGCTTGCCCCGCACCGCCCCCGCGGGTAAAGGCGAGGGGTGCAAAGGAGGGCCGCAAGGCTGAACATCTTCGACTCGGCAGGGACGAGAGCAGGAGGTGCGATGAGGAGGGCTTCGTTCTGGTGGAGAAGAGGAAGAAGAGGAAGCCCACCGTCCGCAACCACCGCGGCACCGCACCTTATGTGCCTGAGCTGCGCCTGCGCAGCGAGGTGCCCGCGACACCGCTCTATGTGTCGCGCCTGCACTGGACCATGACGGTCGAAGACGTCGTAAACTACATCCGCGAGAAGACCACCTACACCTTGAGGGTGGAGCGTCTGCACTCTCGCCACAAAGTGAATTTTAGTTCCTTTGTGGTGAAAGTGCCGACTCAAGTTTTATCCATCTTCGAGGTGGAGGAGTTCTGGCCCGCCGGTGTAGTTTACCGGAGGTTTCGGGGGAGGCTCCCGAACGAAGCGCGCATCACGTCGCCGAAACAGACTTTAACGTGATAAAGTGTAGTGTGAATGTGAGAATAATATATATTAGGATAAAATTGTTCGGCGTGCATCCGTTTTCTGATTGCCATAATACAAGTTTTACTTAGTATGGGATTAGACGACGTGATGTACGCTACCTTGCTTTTATACTATTGTATATTATTGAATGATTAATAAAGAATTTGAATTTGAATTTGATGTTAAAATTGTACGCGGCCTATTACGCTTCGTAAACAAAAGAGACTTACTTGTCTCAGTCGTTACGCGACTACTTAAAACATTATAATATACATAGTTAAATTCACGCACGAATTAAAGTGTTAAACTTCTATCAACATTTGCATGATAATCAGACTTTAGCGGAAAGACATAATATACACAACAAAAGCTTTATTATGTCCTATTTAAACTACTTTACTGCGGTAGTATCCGCAGTACTAGTCATGAAAAGCATTTAATTCACCTCTCAGCAGGTCTCGGGTGACAGAGCAGACGCAACAGCGGGCGCCAGAAGATCGCACCGGGGCCGCCGAGCCAGTCCTTGAGCCGGCGGTCGGCACACACCAGCCGCGCCCACCACACCAGCTCGCACGCGTTTTTCATCGACGGCAGGTCGACGCTGTCTGAGACACAAAAATAACGAGCTTATAGTATAGAATTATTCAAGTTAGGACAACAATAAGATACACATTTAAGGCAAGGCTGTCCCGAAAATTAGCAGGTCGATGTCTGTCAGTACGAATATCGACGTTAAGAACATTAAAATAACGTTCATATCAGCGCGCCTTGTACAGTGGAGGTTACGACGCTCGCCGCGTTCTTGATAGGGCGAAAAAGGAGAAAATTATATATTTTCTTTAATTTTTTCAATGACCGAATCAATTAATAAAAATCTATTCGGTTATTTCATTAGAACTATAAAAAAGCTATCTTTTTTGGAAAAAAATCATATCATTGTCATTGAAAATTACGAGATGTTCGAATTTGAAGTGTATTTTTATGGTGATATTCAAGATTTTTTTACAGAATTTCCATGCCATATTTCAATATTCTGTTCGGTTATTTCTTTACTTTGTTCCTTTCTGAGTCTACTTAAATTTTGGTGTAAGAGAATTCCACATAATTTCTTCAGTCTGGAAGCTTAAAAATCAGTCTTTTCGAACTGGCCTCGCCTTAAGCTTTTTTGAAATATAATATCTACGCGTTCATAGTCTTATAAACAATGCGAGAATTTCCGTCCCGCTCCCGATGAAGATATTTTACCGTCGTAAACTCTTCTTTTTATAGTTTCACTCGAGTATTTAGACGCGAGTAGAAGTAATAAGATGCTTTACAGTTTACACCACGTCAGTCTGGTCCCGCGCCATGTACCAGAAGGACTTGTGTTACGGGTACCAGAAAATATATTTAATACTTTTATATTATCTATACATATAATAAAATCGTAGGAAAGTCAATTCTGTACATTGAACATTTTTGAAAAATAATACTTGGGACGTGATCTACTATACTAACGCGGACGAAGTCGCGGGCAACAGCTAGTACATATTATATTTAAGATTTTTATTATAATATGATACATATTTGATACACATACATGACCCAGGATTATTGAAAACTTTTTGTTCCGTCGGCGGGATTTGCACCCGCGACCTCCGGCTTGAGCGCTAACCACGCGCTCAACTACTGAGCCACAGAGGTCGTCATCACGTGAAAAATTATACTTATAAATGTATGTATTAATAAAATTATACCTGTAAATGCGGGTGGGCACTCCTCGGACATACTCGACTCAGAATCTTCACCGTCGGAGTCACACATAGTAGCATCTTTATTCAACTTTTGGGTGTTTTGTTGTGATAAGATTAATTCTAGTTTCGCCTCACTAAAATCTGAAACAAATTTATCTATCAAAATTATCTATATACATCTTATTTTTTCCTTAACGTAAACAAAAAAACATGGCATGTTAGAATGTGAAATTTTAAGGTTAACCTATTTACATAGATAGCATTAAATATTGTTCTATAATATTACGTTTTGTTACATAATGAATTAGATGCATATTATTCTAAACAAGTTTATAGGAAGTAGAAACAAAGTGTAGATATCCTACTATATACCTAGATAGCACCTATAACATGTGCTATATTTGCACAGCTTATTCTATAAATATTTTATTTAAAAACGAATAAAAGTATACCTGCAATAGCGCGCACTAGCGCGGCCGGGAGTGAGCTGTGCAGCAGCGTGTGCGTGGCAGTGGCGGACAGCGACGCGGCGGCGAGCGACCGCAGCTGCCAGCCGTGCAGTCGCGACGCGAAACCGTCCAGCGACCGCGCCGCTGCAGCCGCCGGCTGCTGCACCTTCGTGTCGTCCGTCATACATTCCATGCTGCAAATGTTTCGTAGTATAATAATTTTTCATGTATGCGTTAAATGAACAAGCTGCAGATTTAAAAATTCAAAATATATTTCTGAATAGATTAAGAGTTACTCTGTAAAAAATCGGCCAAGTGCGAGTCGGACTCGCGCTCGTCGGGCTCCGTACCATTATGGAGTAAAATCAGGGCAAAATTTGTGTTTTTTGTATGGGAGCCCCTCTTAATTTTTTATTTTATATTAATATTATTATTAAATATTAAATTAAACATAAAACTAAGGATCCTTAGTCCTAAGAATCCTTAGTTTTCTATTATCGATATAGAGCAAAAAAGGCCAAAAAAAAATCACGTTTGCTGTATGGGAGCCCCCCTTAAATATTAATTTTATTTTGTTTTTAGTATTTGTTGTTATAGCGGCAACGAATATACACAATCTGTGAAAATTTCAACTCTCTAGCTTCCATTCTTGAGTTACAGCCTGGAGACAGACAGACGGACAGACAGACATCGAAGTCTCATGAATAGGGTCCCGTTTTCACCCTTTGGGTACGGCTACGGAACCCTAAAAATATTTATACAGTGAATAAAAAACATCACATGACAGACAAACACGGCGCACCTTGAATTGTTATAACAGGTTTTGTTGCGTTGCTGTGTTAATATTAGTTGGGGGAACATAAATAACATCATACCTTTCATCTATTACAATTGGAATTTCCATTTGTTCCATTAGCAATTTAAATAGTTCTGGTCGAATGTAGCACATAGAGCAGAGCACTGTTGAAAAAAATTATAAATATGGTAAGTACAGATTTGTTATTTTGGATTCATAAAACAAATTAAAAATTATAATTGCTCACCAGCATCTAGTGCCTTTTTCAAAAGACTAGTTTCGGGTACGTCTTTTATCCACATATACACTAATTCGAAAAGATCATCCGTTATTAAATCTTGCAAATTGTCTAGAAGCCACTCAGCTTTTAACATCCACAAAACCTGAAAGAATGTTTCAGTAAAACTATTGCATAAAAACATTGATAAAATTACATTACATTTTGACGAGTTCAATATTTAATCATTATAATGACTAATGTGTAATGACAATACCTCGGCGAGCGTGTGAATTAGCGCAGCAGCGGGCGCGCGACGCTCTCGCAGCCAACGCTCGGCCGCGTCGCTCAGCCAGCTGACGTACGCTCGCGCGCAGCCGTCCGCGCACCACCGACACAGCGCCTGTGCCAGCGCGCACACTGCGCCCACGCTGCCGCCCCACTGACTCGACGAACCGCTTTGGAATGCTAGCGAGCCAACATGATTTCACATTAGAATATCCAAAATCCAAATGCAAGTAATATATAACAACCCAGTCTTTACGTATAAAATATGACTCATTAAGCTTGATTATTATTGAATACATCGTTATATAACTGTAATTTAAAAAGATAAAACCGACTTCAAAATTGTACGTAATTGAGAATGAAAACTTCCTATCTTCAAAACTACTGAACCGATTTTGATGAAACTTGCACTATTCCCTAAGTTGAACAATACCTAGTACAATAAAAAAAGAATCACTCAAATCGGACTTGTAGTTCCGGAGATATGCGTGAACAAACATAAAAACATACATACATACACTTTTGAAATTTTGGCACATTTGTTCAGAAGCTGTTATAGATTAACATATGCAAAAACTGGGCAGTTCTGGAAATATTACATACATACGCGTCGAATTGATAACCTCCTTTTTTTGAAGTCGGTTAAAAATATGCTGCTTATTTTATCAAACCCCACTTTAAAGCCAAGCTATGAAAATGTCATAACTCATAATAATAATACCGTGAGCATGCGCGTGTGCATCCATAGACAGTAATGCGGTGAGCAGCTGTGGGCGCGCGGCAGGCAACGCTCGCGCAGCCGCTAGCAGTGCTAGATGCGCGTGCTGCGCCGCCGGTCCGCCTGCCACCACGCACGCACATAACGCACGCACCGCCGCAGCCCCAGCCCCTCCTGTCGCCCACACGGCGCGCTCGGGACGGGCTCGAGTGCAGATCCATACTATACGTGCCCAACGATTTCTGCAAGCGTAAAAATAACATTTACTTGAATCGAAGGCATGCATCTTAAAATATTATTTGAAATTGGCAAATACTAACCAAATTGGTAAATAAAAAAGTAAGAAGCTTTTGCATATCTTCATGAAATTATAAGCATCGGATTATACAAACGTACGTGTAGGAATTCGTATCGGGTAAATGTCGATCGGGCGGCGCAAAGGCTGGCGCCACTAGCAATCGGAGCTGGAGCAAGCCCATGTTGGAGCTGTCCCTGGGTCGGTAGAGGCGGAGCAGCACGGTGTTGCAGACGACGGGCTGCGCCACCACGAGCCGGATGGACGTCATGCCGGCCGTACTCTGCGGCGCGCCCAGAGGCGCCACCGTACCCCCGCAGCCCGCCTCCACGCCGACCGCACCCGGACAAGCTGCAAGCAACGTAAAGCTTAAAGTATCTAGTTACATAAAATTATCTATACTACATTATTATTTCTAAGCTAGAATAAGCACTTATAGCTATTATAATCCAATACCTTACTTTCAAAATTGCAATATCAATATACCAGCTACAAGTTTACTCTGCAATTTGCAATTCCGCAATTTCAGATAACGAGTTTTCGGTATAAAAAGGTAAATCTTATCGGTGCTCAAAACGTAACTCACTGGCAAGACTGGTGAGGTGCGGCTGCAGTTGTATCTCGTGCAGTCGCGCCGCGTACGGCAGCGTGACGGTGAGCGCGAGTGCGGCGTCCTCGGAGCTGTAGAAGTGGTACGTCCACGCCGCCGCGCGCACTCTCCGCGCAGCGCACGCACCGCCGCCGCCCAGCAGTACGTCCGCAGACTGGGCGGTCGGATTACCGCACGTCACCGTACCTATTACAGTTTAATTATTGTGACATATGCAAATTATTCTTAAGTTGATGTTTTTATAATAAAAAATCGTGTATACTGTATAGCTTACTGCAAACATGAGACAAGAGAAGTATTGTATTTTAAGAGTTGTATTGTAGCCGTATAGGTATAACTTACAAAGTGGTGCAATATTAACGAGTCCATTTGTTGTTTCAACAACTGATGGCTGTGTTTTCTTAGTAGTGGCCGGTGTCGATAAATTAATAAGTTGCGGCGGTAGCTTCAAATGATTCATGAGAGAGGACACCAGTCCTTGCTTGTTGCTGGGACCAGCCTGTGGGAACATACAAGCATGAAAAATATTATTTCAAAACATTAATGTAAAATTAATTACTGCATTCATCAGATATATTACATAATAAATAATTAATAAGTAATAATTCTACGCACCTGGTGACAAGACGTTAATTTATCAACAGCAAGCTCCATTCCACCAGCGTCCAAAAACGCGTTTAATACTTCCTGTTTATAGAACAGTCTCACAATAAGATTCTGCATTCCTTGAGACAAGTGCACTACTTCTTCTTTCCCTAAAACAGTCGTTTTATTTAGATCAATTTTCGACTGATGGTTCAAATATGGCTTGAGAGAAGCATATTTGAACCATATTATTGTTAATAAAAAAATACGCATTTACCCAATTTGTTTTAATACTTACTTAGATATTCCATTAAACTGTTCAGCATAAGCACTGGGTTCGTAGCCACCGAAGGAATCTGGGCCACCAGCCAGTATACTTCTTCTTTGAGAGTCCAGTTTTCAGATGAAGATTCACCATTTCCACCTAATAAGAAAAAACAATTAACTTATGGACACACGTAATAATTGATAAAATAAAAAAGTTTCCTAAAATAAAAAAAACTTACTAGGACTGAGCACTAATCTCATACCGTCGCAGAATGATAAAGCCTTGTAGAATTTTTGCATTATTTCAGGATGTTGTAGGACTGGAAAAAGAAGACACTATTAATTCCATCTTTGAAATTAAGTATAGTATATAGTATATACACCAGAAAATCAATAAATAATATCTTACCAGTATCCGCCAAACACGGCACTTTCGGCACTTGTTGTTTTTTCTCGTCCTCGAGATTAGTTCCTTCCATTTGTGCGGCGTTATGTTGAGCTTTGCTTTCGTCAGTTTGGGACGTTTCACTACTCGAGCCGGTCGGACTAGAAGCACTCTGAAAAATTAAAAACACTGTTGTACGCCGCTGCTTTGTATAATGTAAACAGTTGTGCTGATCAAACCTTCAGTGTGGTCCAAATCTTATTTTATTGTAAAACTACAATAATCTGTAACATGCAAAATATTTAACTTTGTCCTCGAGGTAGTCATAGGTGGAGCGTTCAGAAAAAGCAAAAACCACCCGATTTTCGGGCAGAAACCAAGCGGTAAAGTGTGAACGTTGTAATACAACGCCTTGTAATAAGCTGCGAGCGGTTAAAACGCACGGGTCTAAACCGCATGATTTCCGCTGTGTCTGAAGTTGCGCTAGCAGTACGTACCGCGTGCGGCACAGCGAGCAGGCGGCGGCAGTAGTTGAGTAGCTGGTGCAGTAACGCGCGGCGCAGTGGGGCGCGGCGCGTGCCGCCCGGCACCAGCACGTCCGCCAGCAGCCCCGACAACCGAGCCTCGGAACCGCCCTCCGCGCGCCCGCCGCCGCCTTCGCGCACCCACCACGCACACTGCTCCGCTAAACAATACAATACACTATTATACTACTAGTCTTTGGAGTATACATACTTAAATTAATTTTGTACTACAAAGTATGTAATATATAAAATTATGCAACACGCCAATGTTTAACAAATTAAGAGTTCGTAACCAAATTGTTGTTAATGCTCAGATTACCAAAGCTGAACATTAATCTTAACAATTTTATTGCACGCTCAAGCGGAACACTAATGGCCGTTCCCTATATTCAATCTATCTCTATTCTAATCTAGTTTAACATACAACCGATCGCAGCTGACATAGAATTGACATAAAATATATGGAGCTAATGTCTAATGTGAGCTATTCCTATCTCAAGTAAGAGATAGATCAAATATTGGGAACGGCCGTTAGCCGTATTGGAGCATAACTTACCGACGGCGTCGATGAGTGGCAATGCGTGCGCAGCATGCGCGGGAGCTAGTGCCGGCAGGAGCGCGTGTGCAGCCCGTAACAGCGCTGCGTGTAGGTCGAGCGCGGAGGGCGGCGCCGCAGGCCGCGTCCACAGCGCTGCTAGAGCTCGCAGCGCTGCCAGAGCTCCTGCGCCTCCTCGCGCTTTTACGACGCGAGCTAGCACGCCACCGAGAGCTGCAGTCGCACCCGCGCCGGCACCGCCCATTGTCCCGCCCTATCAAATTAAAAAATATTGTAATATTGAATATTACGAAGCTTTACTTAAAACGGTTTATACAAGCTGTACACGGCTGTACAAGAGTAAGTAGTCTAGTCTAAAAAAATACAAACCAAATATGGTTCAGACGAGACAACGGATCCATCTGAACTCACGTCCATGGACACAAACTTGACGAGAGCCGGAACAAAGTATTCACATTCCAAGATTACACGGCCCATGGTTTGCATACTGCCTTCGGCCTGTAAAATTTAATAATTAGAGGTGCACACATTACAAACTGTACATTTTAAGTTTTAACATAATATATTTTTTACCACTTACCAAAAGCGGAAGATTAGCTATCCAAGCCAACGCCTGCATCGATAGAACCCAACATCTCAGCGATACATTTTCTATTCTGGAAAAATAAATGTAGACAGGTTTTTCAATATTTTATATGAATTAAGCAACAAGTTAAAGAATCCTACAGGATGTTCCCTGGATGTTTGTGAAAATTAAATGCAATACCTGACGAGTGCCCTTAGCAGCGCGGTGACAGAGTCCGATGCGAGGCGCACACGCGGCGCGTCGGCAGGCGTGCCCAGCGACCACGCCGCGGTGCCGCCGCTAGAGCTACCGTTCCACGCCGATCCGTTCAACGTCAGCCACAAAGACACCACATTCTCGATATACGTACAGTCCGTCTGAAGAGATTTTAATTTTATTTCAAAATTAGAAAAAGTTTTTGTGACAATATTAAAAGTAGGACCATTCAGATTACAGATATTATAAACTACTATTCTATAATGTGTTATATCATAATATCACCAATTCGACGAACAACGTCAAAAAGAAATAAAGTAATTTTAAACCATGCACTAGAGCCACCTCGGCTTGCAACGAAATAGAAATAGATATAATTAATTTAAAACGTAACTTTCATGTATCTCATGTAAACGGGTATTTATTATTGTTTACTAAAATTCCTTTTTTTAGTATTCACATACCTGGTTATCAAATTCTAGCGCCAGATGTCTGAAGACATCATACAGAGTGTGAGCGAGGGGCGGCTGGCGAGTTCGTTCCGGGGACAGAGGAGTTGTAGCATCGGGCGTGTCGACGGGGGCGTCGTCAGGCGGAGTGGGCGGAGCGCGAGGCCGGAGGGGGGATGCACGCAATGCCACTGGTAGCGCCGCTGCACTGGCGGCCAACACGCGTCGCGCAAGCGCCTCCCCACCCACTGCCGCGCCGCTCTCCAAGCGAGCGTCCGTACAGATCGATACCGTACTATAAATAGAGATTATTAATACAATTGCTATGCCTTTAGCTCCATGCATAAGAGAGTCATAATAACTTGTTAATTTGTAACAATATTGTATTAATACCTTTGCGACTTACCTTACATTGGATTCTACGACCGTTTTCGTTCTGGAAAATTTGGCAGCCTTAGCCAAGTGCTCCGCCACATTCTCGTCAAATCTCCAATCGTCGGACTCTGCCACTTGCGACAGCGGGTACCCTAGTGTCATCAAATATACTGCAGAGGAAACGAGCAAGAATATATACCAAAAATATATATATTTTGTATCAGTCACACAATGTTGTTGTCTTTTTTTGGACTTTATACAAATGTTATTCATTAAAGAATTTTTTGTGTTATGTACTCAGTACTGACTTTCTAATAAGAAAAAAATAGCAGTATTAGAACTGCAAAATAATAATACAATTTTCAAACCAGTTAATTTATGTCCTTACCTGTAGGACTAGGTCGTTTGATTGGTGTTTTCCCAAATCCAATTTCGGTGTCACCCACTCGTATAACTCTTGATGAACCTGCGCCTCCCCAATCTTCGCTCGGAGACGTGCTTATTTCACCATTTTCGTATTCGACCAGATCCTATTTTTAATAAGTGTTTATTAGAAAACTTCATTCAATACTAAGTATTGTATTTTTTGTTCGTATCGCAATACAGTCTAACCTGTAGCAGGGCAGTTAGCGCATGTCTCGGCCAAGGCGGCAAACGCACGGCCATGCGCGCCAGCCCGAGCACGCCGCCCGCGTCCGGTAGAGCTGCGCTGCCGCACAGAGCGCACAGTCGCCCGATCACCTACGAATACAGCTTTAGTTGTTCTCATTGTAATTGCAAGCTAAATACTTTAAGCATTTTGCTTTGCTCTCGTCCTGATCACTCAGTATAATATTTTATATTTCTGACGATTATAATTTATAATTAAATAAAAAACAATTGTATAAGGGCCAACCCACACACACCACAACCACACCACACCAGATGGTCGTATATTGCGTATTGTAAATGAACTAACTGTAGGCCTACCACGAAATGGTTTTGAGACTCAAACATTCGGACGAGAATGCCACGTCTTGCTCTAACAACGTCATTTCACGTTTGTTAGAGCAAGACGCGGCATTCTCGTCCGAATGTTTGAGTCTCAAAACCATTTCGTGGTAGGCCTACTGGTCTGTTCACACGTACCACATTTCGCAAGCGTTGCCGACCGCTTGTGTGATACCGACCACATAGTCGATGGTCGGGTTGATGGTCCGCAACCACGTTATGTCGCGCGCACACCGCCCGCGCTCGGTCAGTTACGCAGGAGAAAATTTTATAATGCCAAAGTGTGTGCGCAGTACACAAGAGCACTCTCATAACCCAGTGGGACGGACGACCGACACGACTGACGAGAAATCAGCCGCAGGACCGATTTTCTACATGCCCATACGACGCATGGGTCATCTTACTTGTCAAGACTGTCAGCCTGCATTGTCCCAATCAAACTTGGAAATAACATGCTTCCAACGCGGGAATCTAACTCATGACCTCCGAGTCAAGAGCCTCGTGCTCTAAGCCACTGTACCACGGAGGCGAGTGGCGAGTTATACAGGGTGAAATTAAACATTTCGCCAAATTTCGATATACTGATCCTTGTTAAAAATAATAATACACGTATTTTTTTCTTTTATAATCACTCAGTACTAAAATGTTGAGAAATAGCATCCGGGAGTTTGAATCCTAAAAAGCACCACAATTAATGGACACTACGCGTCGCCGGCGCGTGACGTGCCCCCGCGTGCGCGCCTCCCCCCGCGTCACCCCCGTTCTACCCACGGCCGTGAAGTGACCGTTCTGCAACGATTTTCAGTGGGATAAAATATGTTATTGTAAAAGAATTAACACCCTACTTTTTTTAGTTAAATGGACTCTCCTAATGATAACTAAGTCCTAAAAAAATTTGTCCGGTAGGTTTAATTGCATCCTGTATGTAGTATAGAACACATGCTTAGAAACTGTAAAAACTTCGCAATATTACCTATTGTGACACTACATACCTTTGCAGCTAGTAACAATTGATCTGCGTGCAATGTAGCATCCATTGCTAGTATGTGTGCGACCAACGCGTGCGCCAGCGCTGCGGCCAGCGGCGGGTTTAGCACGCGCCCGCTGTCGTCCGCGCTACGCCGCCGCGCCGCACCGCTCGTAGCGCGAGACGCTCTCAGACGTTCACGCTATTAAAAATGCATTTCGGATCAAAATATGATACACAAGGTTTAATAACTTATCAACAATAAAAAAAACTAAACTACTAAATTTAACGAATCTAAAATTAATAATAATCTATATTATCATGTGAGCACCTGTACGAAATGGAAATAAAACTGAAGCTTACCTGTTCCTCCTCAGCACAAGCTTGTATTCCTCGTTTTGCGACTTCCATCCAGGCGTCCATTTCGGGAGGCAACTTGTGTAACGGCTTCGAATGCAATTTGCGACGATGCACTTTACACTCCACGGTGCGCGGTGGTGGTGTTGTGGTGCCGTCAGAACAAACGTTTTTAGGTCGCCCTCCTGTTACCCAATCCCATCTGATAAAATGATATAATAATAATTAGTATTTTAGTGTCCACATAATATTGTTTTGCAATTGTCAATCACGATATTAGACATTTATTGACCCTATTCAGTTGTTTAAAATCAAAAGTGACCTGGCATCACGCGCCGTGTCTAAAGCGGCATCGAGCACGCCGGCTAACACCGTCAGAAGCGCGGACAGCAGCGCAGGCTGGGCGCGCGGCTCCGACAGCTGCCGAAGCGCGCGCTCGCACAGAGCCGCCGCGACGCCCCCACTATCGCCGCGGTGCGCGTACATGCTCTTGCGCGCCATGAACATCACGGCCGACAGACATCTACAATAAACATGATTATTTGTTTCACCGGGTGATCATATCATATCAGTTTCAACAAGTACATAGTTATATATTCTATATAACTATATAGTTATATATTCTATATAACTATATAGTTATATATTCTATATAACTATATAGTTATATATTCTATATAACTATGTACTTGTTATGTAAAAAACACCGTCCGTTTTTTACCTATAAAAACCCGTCCGTTTTACCATTTGATACGAATTTTCTAATGTGTTTGAAAGGGACAAAACATTGTGTTTTATCCTTTTCAAACACATTGGAAAAGTCGCTCAAAAGACAAATACAAAACATTGTATGACTTTCAGCAGGATGTATAATATTATACATCCTGCTGAAAGTTGATATTATCATAAACAGTGTGCATACCTATCGAGAGGGCAAGGTGGGGCGTCACGGTCAGCGAAAGGTCCCACGAGCAGGTCGGCTAAAAGCGTCCCCCACCAGGGCTGCGCGGCAGCGGCGCGCGCGAGCAGCGTGCACGCGCCGGCGGCGGTGCGGGCGGGCGCGGCCACACCCAACGCCGCCACGCCGCGAACCCACGCCTCCGATATGCCACTCCCACATGAATTCTCCTCCTCTTCATCGTCTTGGCTCTCGGCAGTCTGTAGTAGAGTGAATTCATTTAATGAAAGTCGATATTATAATAAATATAATAAATAAAATTGATATTTTTATAAATTAAACTTTTTATTTTTGTGACTGTAAAAGTGTAAACGGTTAATGACATGTAAGGCTTTCTAAGTATCATATTAATTCAGATAATACAACTTACCGACAGCTGATTGTGGTACAAGAAATAAAGCAACATATCTATTACATTCTCTGCAATCACACGCAATTTATCAGTAGAAGCTTTCTCTAGAAGTGCATCGGCGGTAACGACTCCGCAATTAACAGCTTCTAAGGCTTTAACATTGCTGGTCGATGTCTTCTGCAGCTTTTTCAAAATGTTTGTGCAGTTGTGCAACTGTGATTGTAGTTCGATACACTCTTGGTATGCTGTGATGACTTTGGGATCCGTGTCGTTTCCTTGATTGAGGTATGCCATCATGTGCACTGCGTTACCATTGTATAATTCCAAATATGGATTAAGTAAATCCATTAATTTTCCTGTTGCCAACCTACAATGACAGCATGCATTAAATATACAAGGCAACATTAATTTGGATGAAGATCTCAAAAAAAACTATTTAGTATTCTTGATTTTAAAGTTTTGATTCAAAAACAAACTTACCGAAACCGACAGGTCAAGTCTTGGTGAAGCGCGCTTAGAGCGTTTACTGATGCCTGGACGTTCGCTACTTCAGTTATTTCGCCGAAGAACCAACCCAATGGTATTCTACACTTCATAGCAGACATGCCATAGCGTCCAATAGTTGTTATCTACGAAAAAAAAGGTATTAACATGAAGTGAATTGGTATGAGCATTTATTTATATTTTAAAGAAGCCCACAGACGCAAATATTATATTTTCAATGTTTCAACTGTCTGCTCTGATTTATGAATTTATCGCAGGCTCGATCGAGCCAATAACGAGTCCAATCAAGTAATGAACTACAAAGTAGTAAACACGAATCGCCTCTTGGGCTAACAATGATACATACACACATGCATAAAAACAATCCTCCTTCTGGCGCAGTCGGGTAAAAAGAACAAACCTTCATGTATCTCGCGTACGCCGGCGGCTGCAGGTCTGTGAGCACGAGGTGTTTGGTGGCGATGTCGGTAGCGAAGGCCAGCTTCACGCTGTCCGTCTCCTCGCCCACCGTCCAGATATCGATGCACAGCGTCACCAGGTCGGAGCACATTGGGATTATCTACATCATACAAATAAAGGTGAGATATCAAAACGTCATCTGAAGCCGGCATCAGCAGCATTTTGCGTCGTGCGATAAACGTTTAATAGCACATATTGCACACACACACAATATCTAAGTATGGTCTGTCAAGAATTTCGTATCTTTTTTCGGACATCAGATATTGTGTTATAATAATAATAGCTCCCACACCGGTTTCGGTGACGGTGGCCGGTTTCATTGAAACCAGGCCAGCTACGCAGGAGTATATTTATAGTGCCCAATGTGTGTGCGCAGTACACAAGAGCATTCTCTATTCCTTTACTCTCATAACCCAGTGGGACGGCAGACCGACACGACCGGCGAGAGATCAGGCGCAGGACCGACTTTTTACATGCCCATCCGACGTATGGATCATCTTACTTGTCAGACAATCAGGTGATCAGCCTGCATTGTCCTAACCAAACTTGGAAATAACATGTTTCCAACGCGGGAATCGAACCCACGACCTCCGAGTCAAGAGCCGCGCTCTGTACCACTAGACCACGGAGGCGTTATTGTGTTATATCTGCTGTCAAACGAATATAGTATCCCTAATGCTCTGAATTTATATAAACAACTGCTTTGAGGTCACACATTTATATTTCTTTATCCCCTAGTTACTCTTTCCAAATACTGACTCATTGTAAACAGTTTTTTTTATCATTCACATTATAACTGAAAACATATTTATTGACAGATCATTCTATTATTCTAAAACATATTGGATTAAAATAATGTGACGAGAATTAGATAATAATGTTATGTATGCCGATTGAATTTAATTTGTAAAATTTTTGTTAAGGCCGGCATAATCTGCATGATGTATAAGCCTTTATAAAATAAAGATTTAAAAAAATTAATAATAATATGACTAATTACCACATCTGTAAGGCGCACTCTGTGGCCGAAGTCTAGCACGACGTACCGTCGCGCGCCCGAGTGCATGCGCTCGACCACCAGCGTGTGCTGCGGCGGCCGCGTCACCAGCGCCGCCCACGGGACGTTGCACTGCTCCTGCTCCTGAGACAACATATTGTAGTGTGTGTTATAATTCTTGGTAATTGCATATTGTAAAGTGAGCTATATTTTTGGCGTGGCGATATAACTCCTGCGAGAGCCAGTCGTCTGCTCATCGCCAACTTAATGTACTACTTAACTTGTCGTGCAATAAAGTGATTCAAAGCATCAAATATTTTATTATTTGAAGAACCCAGTCTTTGTTCACTAAACTAGTGACCCGGACGTGATAGTTAAGACCTCAGAACAGGAAAATAAGGTTAAGACATACAAGACATAGACCTATTAACTTTAATATGTTCCTCCCAAAGGTCAGTTTAAATTGCAACGTAAGATTAGGTTTAATGCATTTTTAATGAGCAATTTAACACTAAGGGGATATTTCACCACTTCCTGAAACATGCCGGATAGACTACCCACAACCTTTTTGAGAGATTCTTCATACTCTACCTGTCAAGTTAAGTGGTGGATAGCCTATGAGGCACTTATCAGGAAGTGGTGAAACAGGCCCTAAACCACCTTTATGAAACAAACAGATACACATTGAATATTTTACTGACTTCATTGCTATCTGTAGCAATTTCGAATTGTTCTAAAAATGCATGACCTATTGCAATGTAAACTAATCCTAAGTAAAATAGTAACGGCCGCACTCAGAGACATTTAATAATTTCTTTAGTAGGTAAATTAAGACTCGGAAGTTAGAAAGAATATAATGGGCTTTATTGCAGTAAGTGCTAAAAGTAGGTACTTTTCATTAAATTTCGGCTGCGTTTTCCCAAAACAATAAAAACCTACACCATTTTTACATGAATAAAAGCAAATTGAAAATCTTCGTAACGTTTTTAAACACTTACGTAGTCACAAATAATAAATTACCTTAAACAATTTTTCATCATCGACTTCAAGTTTTTCTTCAGAGTCGCAATCCATCATTGAGCTTTCAAGATCATCTAACGAGTCACCATCTCGACACGATTCTTTCAGCTGGCCCTCTTTGACAACAGACCAGAGCTGTGGATATAGATTAAGATTATAACAGGCCGTACTCTTTGAAATTATCGCACGCCT
Organism: Plebejus argus; assembly: GCA_905404155.3. Taxonomy (NCBI): domain Eukaryota; kingdom Metazoa; phylum Arthropoda; class Insecta; order Lepidoptera; family Lycaenidae; genus Plebejus; species Plebejus argus. The sequence continues at coordinate 8,738,071 of FR989930.1, forward strand.
AAACTGGAGGAGGCAACAGGCGCATGTGTACAATATCAAACGTAATAACGCACAATGGATATTAACAGCTCTTTTGCGCGTTTCACTCCGTTCCTTTCTCACCCCAACGACTATTCTTTATTAATAATTAAGAAAAATATTAAATGAACCTGGTGTGTGTCAGCCGGATGCGCGCTGACGACGGGCGGCGGTACTCGCGGCGTGGCCGACTCGAGCTTGGTGCCGTCTGACGCGAGGTGGCATGTGACGTGCAGCGGTAACGCTTCCGCCAGCCCCGCGCACGCCGCCGCCGCGCCCGCACCCGCCCACCACCCTCCGGTGCCGCCTTTACACTCTGTGTTCAAAATATAAAATGTAAAACATGCACTAGTGTTTCGTCTTATAAAAATTACCTATAACAGGTCCACTAGAAGAGATTGTAATTGGAATAAGTAGTATCTTTGTACTAAATGATTGTAAATTCAATTTAAATAAAATTTATAACAATAAAATATATAACAACAATATGTTATAGTAAAAAGTGCTATAACAAATTGTGCCTACAATAAAAAAAAAACTTACATAAATGCTAAACGTTATAATATTATAACATGACTATTTATATTTTATATAAATTAAAGTTAAGTAATTATCCACGTCGAATTGAACCTATAAATTGATATTTAACGTCCATAAATACGTACGTTAAAAAAGAAACATACCATCTAGAGGGAGATTGAGTAGATCTTTAAGTTGGTAATCCTGTTTGGGCGCGGGCGACGAGGCCGCCTCGCCAGACAGCACGCTGGCGTACGTGATCGCCAAAGACGCCCCCTTGCCCAGCTCCGGCACGTCCGTCGCGAACACGTTGCGCTCCAGAGGCAGGCCGTATAACCCGAACCTACAAGGTTAAACAATACTTTATGTTTCTAATTTGACATTGAGAAGACAAACACGAGTATTTTCTAATATAGATTATAGACCGACAAGGCTTTAAATGAACGTGGCGAAAAAAGGAGCTAACGCCGCCATCATACAAAAACCCCATTATTGACACGTTTTTGACAGTGACAGCCACCGGCAGCGCCCCTGCCCCGTTCATATAAAGCCTTTTCGTTCTATAAATAAGCCGATTTTGCAATTTTTTATGTGTTTCTTAATATCGGAGGAAGATACTTTGGGCTTGTGTAAAAAATTTTAAAATTAAAAATATTTCACTACCGTATGGGAATTGCTTCTGAAGACGTTCCCTTACTGCTTTGAGATATTTGAAGTCATAAAAACGACGGAACAACGTTCGTCGGGGCCACTAGTACATATATATATATTTCTTTTGTACTTGAATCATACCTGGCTCGTAATAATTGATGATACTGATCGTCTCGGTCTCGCAAGCAACGGGCCACATGTTCTAGCAGCGTTGTCCCGCACGTAACTAGATCCGGGTTGTAACCTCTGGTAGCCCGCGTCGTGTATAACGCCATGAACCACTTCAGAGCCCCGGGTGAGTCGCAAACACCCACCAAAGGTATGCAGGAAATCAGAACATTTGTCAACGCTGAATCGAAATCCGTTTTCCAAGGCCTCGGTAGTTGACTTGCACCTCTGAAAATAAGTTGAGCTTGAGTATCGGTGCATAATATATAATTAAATATAAAATATAAAAGTAGTTAGCTTACTCGCTCGTTATCAATATTATTTTGACGCACTTCTTCGCGATGCTTCTGTTGCCGCATAAAATGCAGTTTTTAATTAGCTCGGGTAAATAGTTGGTAATTTCTTGTATGCATTCCAGCTGCTGTGCTTCCATTGGAGTCGGGGCATCCTTATCTTGGTCAACTTTCGCAAGTCGTATGCGTTGGAGTCTCACCGAGATGACCCAATTTAAAAGGTCCAGAGCTAGTTTCTTCTTTTCGATAACGGAGGTCCCTATGGCTGTATCACACAAAGTTTGCAAAAATGTTTTTGATTCTAACATAGCAATTCTTTGTTGTCTCTCTAAGGGCACGTCTGTATGTGGACACGCCCAAACGGTAATCGAAATTTGATGCAACCAATCGCACCCAATAAATCCTGATTTCTTTGCGCTACTTTCGCCTGATTTTATAGACCCCTTGGACATGTCCTTGGCCGGATCAAATAAGGTTTTAATATGAATTAAAAACGTTCGGCCCCGGGCCCGATACAGTCTCGGACTAGTCAGCAACAATTTGCCCGCTTGTTGAGTCATGTCCAAGCCAGAAGATAATAACAAAGGTCCCGCTAAAATCTCGGCATTATGAGCTTGAAGGTACTCCTCGCTGTTTACTGGGTTTTCTAAGTTCGATAAATCTGCCTCTACGACGGGATATTCCGGCGAATCCGACAACCGCGTAACCAACTCAGTTATGTGACTGAACGAGGCGTCCTTCTTGTATCCTATTCCATGCAGATTTTGTTTCAATAGAGTTACCTGTATTATAGGTAAATTAACCGACCCGGCCGCATGTAATATAAAACTAAATTCTATATGCGACAGTAACGCGCTGTAAGGTAAAGTCAACTCGAGTACGTGCTCGTCCCACGTCGACGACGTGTTCTGGAGTCGCCACGACCTGTTGTTTTGATGTTCAAATCTAGAGCGTTGGGCCGGCGAAAGCTCGCACCAGAATCCCGGAACCACGGCGCTGTATGGAACGGTGCTATTTAAGCCGTAAAATCCTGTAAGGTCCATTAAGGATCTGAGATCGCTCGTAGATAAATAGGATTTGTTGGCAATAATAACTGGCGGCGGAGAACCGGGTGTTTCATCGCGTAGCTGTAGCATGTCATAATCTAAGTTGGCCAGCTCGTCTTCGTTGACATCGTCGGTGGAATCCTTTTCGGAGTTATTCAATGCGTAGAAATATATCATTCCATGTTTGGTGGAGACGCTGAGCCGGTCCACCGAAGCGCAGTACACGACTGATGTAAATTGGCCTTTTGGAACATTCTTTTCTGATAACAAATTAAAATCTGGCAAAGAGTACAAACGCAGATTCCCATCGAATCCGACGGTAGCAAAGGTATACTCGTTTTCCTTATTGATTGGTAGAAGACAAAGATCGACAGGGCTCTCGTTAAATGGTAACTCCTTAACTGAAGTAGGATTGTCCTCCAAAGTATAAATTGAAGTTTTATTATTAATTTTATATAACAGCATATATGATTGGCTTAACCTTTGTGAATCGCTATTTTCGGATTTGAAGGACTTATAAAATTTGGAATGCCCTTGATCAGGTTTGAAAGATCGGTAAGATTTTGGATCTTGATCAGATTTATCCGATTTTGGGTCGAGATCAGATCTATCAGATTTAGGGTCTAGGTCTGACGACTCGTCGACTTCCATTTTGCTTTCGCTATCTAAATCTGATTCTTCGACCAATTTTATTAGGCTCGGATCGATGGTAGATATAACGATCAACAAGTGCTCCTTATCTTCAGTGGGAAGAATATGAGTTACACTTGAATCTTCATCTATCTTTAAATTGTTCGGAAGACTAAGACACTGTACAGCAATCCCTGGTGAGACTGCATCCTCTTGGCGTGGATCACTTTCGAAACCGTCATTATTCATATTACTCACTGCCGTCTGTGTGCCTACTTTACTTCCAGCAAATTTAACGGTCACTTTTTCTGCGACCTCACTACCTTCATACCACTTCAGATCGGATATTTCTAGTGGCCCCTGACCCGTCATGTTCAAGTACTGCGTAAACGTTGGAATATCGCCTTGACTAGCGTCAGTCTGATCGACAACTTTCGTTCCGACCGATTCCAAGTGTCCACTTTTCCAACTTTTTATTTGTGAAATTTTTCCAACAAAATCGAGCATACATGGTTGTGCAGAATCAGGCACGAGTTCAGGAAGGAGCGCCGTCGGCGGCGATGGCAACACTTTCAAGTGTTTCGTGTAGACAGATTTTTTCGAGTCCCATATTTTACAGTCTTCTTTACTAGACGAAGCATTAAGATTTATCACGTTGCTAATCGTTTCGTCTAGTAAATTATTTGTGCACTGCGGAAGCTCTGTATCCTCGTCGGAGAATTGGAAGTAAATATCGTCGTAAATATTTGCATCGTCGGTCCTCTGCACGGTGTATACTTTCTTGCTGCCTCCTGGTTTAGAATTACCGCTACTATTTGAGGTTTGAACTACGGTAGTTATTGAACCAGCTAGCGAACTAAATATATCGTATGTTAAAAGGAATAACATTTTATTGGAACATGGTACATTATTTTTTGCTTCATTTTGATCGTTCATTGCTTCTATACTTCCCTTGGAATTTTTCAGCTCCCCGGAATCAAAAAGTGCTTTTCTGGAATCATCCTGAATAGGCTGGTCTGATAGTGGTGAACTAGTTCTAGTAATGGTTACTGCACATACGAGGGAAGGTTTTGTTTTGGTACTAATATTTTCTTTTTCAGAGTTATCAGAATTTTGTGCCTGATTATATTCCTGTTGTGAGTTCATTCCGAGAAACGTCATTGCAGTAAGTTTTATACCATAAGTAGCTGAAAAAGAAACAACAATCAGTTTGACGAAAGAAATATAATATTAAGCCGAAACATTTTATTTAAACAGCAATAATTAACAAAATATTTTATAAAAATTACTCACATGTATCCTTTTCTAAACTGGTTGACCAAACTTTATTACAGTCTGTTGTTAAAATGCCACTAAATATGGAGTCATATGGTGATAGGTGTATAAACTTTGTCAATTTAAGACCACAATCAAACTTCCATACATTAACTTTGCCGTCTCTGGTTCCTGTAGCAATCATGTCTCCAGTATTTCCTTTTGATACGACACAGACGTTCGAACATGGTACTGCACATGATGTTGCATTGGTGACCTAAAACATAATGTAATAGTTAGAAACACCTTGTTTTTTAATGAAAATAGAAAAGAAATATTTCATGATTATAAATTAAAGAACTTGTCAGAACGTTATGATAGGTTTTGTGAAAATGTTTAATAAGGTACTTAGCCAAACATAAATATGACTTTTTTGTGTATAAAAATTATTGCTACCAAAACAAATTTACATAAGCCTACTGCTTACGTAAATTTTGGTAGCAGTAAGTATCATAATAATATGACTAGGTTTTAATAGATTTTATCAAAGATTAGTACTTACAGAAATTGGAACATTATGAGTATATTCTCCCCGGACAAATGGACAATTAGGTGAGTGTCTTTCATGCTCTACCCAAGGATCGTCAGATTTCTCCCAACAAACCAAACACACCATACATGTAAAACACATCGCCCTATCGTCGCCACTAGGTGAAGGTTGATGGTAAAATCCAGCTTGTGCCATTCTTGCTGGTAGAGCCCACCTGGAAATTATAATGTTTCAGCGTACATCTCCTAGCTTTCTCCAATTCTATTCCCATGCTAGTTTATTAGGCATTATTAAACATCTGTTCCTAAATATCCTCATTCATTGTTCTAACGATGTATTGAAATCTTAAAATAATACTTTATAATTACTTTTAAGAGAAACAGCTTTACTCTTTACAAGTCTTTAGGGAACACAATATTAATAACCTATTTTAACTAATAAACCGGCACAGTCAAAGGCACTGTACATGTGGCAATTTCACTCTAACAATATCTAGGAAATATGCTACTTAACTTTCTAAATATTCGTTGCGGACATCATCCCCGTTGTGTCCACAACAATATTATTAATGGTAATTTGTAAATAATATAAAAGATTAATGGGTACTTACTTGTAGTCCATATGCGGCCACCTCTTAAATGTTTCCTTACGTTCTGCTTCTGAATGCATCAATGCTCTTGCCTCCTCGTCGCGTATACTAGGCATAAGTTCATTAGCTCTTTGTCCAACTGCAGAAGCAATTGCAAGAGCCGGTATCCTTCTGTTTTGGCCTTTTAGTTCTTGAACAACTCCAGCCATTACAAGACGAAGTGTGGATTGTGGTATGCTCAAAGTAACTGTGCTCCACTGTGCATAAAAAACAAAATATTATAATCTTAACAGTCTTTAAACATTTACAAATCTTAGGTAGAATTTTATAGATTTATTATATTTTTCCGTTATTCAGTACACTATATGGGAGTAATTATGACATTGACAAAGACTTTCAGACTTTTATATAAAAACTTTTGATTCTTACTTTTTGTGCTTTAACTCCTTTTCTTACTGGTTCAACATCAATAGATCTTTTTAATTCAACTAAGAAATCACCCAAACCTTCAATAGAATGAGTGTCTAAGCCTTGAACACATTGGTAGAGGAGCACAGCCTGAAACAGAAATAATATTCTTATAATATATAAAAATGGATTTTCAAATGTGTTAGTCGCGCTAAAACTCGAAAACGGCTGAACCGATTTCGTAGAAGTCCAGGGAAGGTTTTAAAGTGACACGAAGTTCACCGGGACAGGTAGTTATAAGTTATTTATCATAGTATTTAGCTGAGTCATATTTGGGTTGCAAATAAGTAGTCCTTGTGTCCAATACCAGTACCACATACCAAAAATAAAATATTTAAAAAATATATATTCTTAATTGCTCAATAATACTAATTTATATTTTTATGATAGGTACATTTATAAAATATTATTATATAATTATTAATTACCAATAATAATAATTATAGGCTTTGGAAAGCCCATAGTTATTTGTAAATTCTGGAACATACCAATGTTACATGACTAGTGACTACTATTATACTTCCTTTTTAACTTCCTCAAAGACTTATCTAATATTTATCTTAACTAGGTACTAATATTATAAATGCTAAAGTGTGTCTGTCTGTCTGTTCCACTCAAACAACTGAACGTTGAACGAAGTAGCTACATTTTGATAAGACAAACAACATTTTTATTTTTTATAGTAAGGGTTCCTTTTTAGGGTTCTGTAATTAACAAAACTTGGTTGACTACTGTACCCTAAAACGGAACCCTAACCAGCTGATTTTTTGTATATTGATAGGTTAATAGTTATTTAATTTAAGAATAACCTTGTCCTACAAATAAAACAATCCATATTTTAGGATCATCAAGTCAAAGTATGAAATCCTTTCTATCTCTGTTAGCTACCACTTTCGAGATTTTTTGAAAATAAAAATGTTGTTTGTCTTATCAAAATGTAGCTACTCACAAGAAATTAGCTTGTTAGTAATTACAAAAAATTTGTTCTAAGGCTCCCATACTATTTTGTAAATTTAGAGTTTGTGGTGCAACAGCAGCTTGAAAATTGTGTTTCAATAAGTTACTAAAGGTGACAACACAACACCTTTTAATAAATTGGATCCAAATAAAAGTTGGGTCAAGACATACAAGCACAGCAGGAAAATAACCAATTATTTGTTCCGTCTTCGATATCCGGAATCCATCTTGAGTCAAGCACCCGTCTTTTTGTCGATTTTCGGCTACTTACCTCCTTCCACGTACACCAGATGGCGCTAGTGTCCCGGATTTGAGACGGATGTGCGCCTAACTGACTTTTTCATTATGGCGTCGTTTTTCGTGTCGTGAATATCGGCTAAAAATTTATGTTTCGTAAATTTTGCAAATTGCTACAATTTAGTGCTCTTTCGTTAAGAAAGTAAAGTTTAATAATCTTAAGTGTGATAAATTTAGTATTTAACAGTAAATTTCCGCGATCAAAGTTTTTTTAGCCGAACACGTGTTCGTAATACTTCGCGGTAAAAGTGTAGCATCTCCTTCCACTGGAAGACTTATTAACCATGAGCGAGTCAAGAGATTCAGCTCCGCGTAAGAGGAAGTCTTCCCGTTCGAGAGAATCTACGGACAGTTCGTCGACATCGTCATCGTCGTCATCGGAGCGGGGGGTAGATTTGGACCCACGCGGAAACACCCGTTTCCGCTCCGTGAGTAAACGTTCCCGCCATGTGAGTAATGAACAATTTGAACATTTATCGCAACAAGTTTCTTATTTGACTAACTTAATAATGTACAGTAATAGTGATACGCGAGTGCGCGATTCGGACATAAATGTCGCGGGCGGTAGTTTAAAAAATAATCCCGCGAGTGTTTCGAACAATGTGCTCGAGTTGCAGCCGCCGCAACGGCCTGTACAAGACTTAAATTTATCGGATCTGTCCACAACCGTAAAAGATCCTTTGTTCCCAAAATCGAGTGATGAACATTTTAAAAGAATTTTTGATTTACAAAGATTTAAAAGTAGCGACTGGAATTGTATTCGTTTTTCGGACGCGCAAAAGAAATATGCTTCCGTTCCTGGCTTTATCGAGATGAACGTCAACGACGAGCTTAGGCGTTTCGCCCCGTCGGTCACGGACGAAAGGTCATCGCGTCTCTATTTAACCGAACGCAGTTTTGCTGCGATTTCAAATGCTATTTTAAAACAAAAGGATGAGTTACGTAAGAATTTACAATCGTTGATAAATTGGGCTAGAGATAACGAACAAGATTTAACTGCTACATCTTTGTTTGAGAAAATTGAACAATTATTTAGTAAAGATTCCGGGTACACGAAAGTTTCGGATGATATTTTACAAATTGTTTGCGGTCGTCGGGCCGATTTAATTAGCGTTCGCAGGGAAGCAGTATTAAGACAAATACCTGAAGAATATCACAGTAGTGCGTTACAAAAAATTCCTCCGGATGGAGAATTTTTATTCGATAAAGACATTTTGTCGTCGTACCTTCAAAAAGTTGGGGGGGCCGATAAACTCGCTCCTACGGCAGGTCCATCCACACAAAACCGTTACACGGGACTCTCCGCACCTGCTCATCATTCTGCTACCGTCTCTAACCATAAGCAGTCTGATACGTTTTTTCGATCGTCGTACAATAAACCAAAACCGAACAATCGAAAATCGAAGCAACCGCCGAACAGACGTTCTAACTATAAGAACAAGCGCAATAGCCGAAACAAACCGCGGCCAAAGGCACGTTCGCCTAGTAACCGGTATCAATGACTGGCCCAAATTTCGAGGAGGTTGTCTGGTGCAATATCAGCGTGCTTTAAAAAAACTAGGAGCACCGGATCATATTTGTCGACTTTTGAAGGGGGTTTTAATACCGTTCGTCCGAAAACCACCTTTAATATATCCGGGAAAAATGGCCTTGAAAGCTTACGAGACCAAGAAGAGCTTTGATATGTCCCAACAAATTCAGAGCATGCTGAAGCAAGGCATTTTAGAGAGAGCCGAGATCACTCCCAGCTACATCTCGACCTTCTTTCTAGTTCCCAAACCAGACAACAGTTTTCGACCGATATTCAATCTCAAGTCTCTGAACCAGTTTTTGGAAATAAAGCCTTTTCGACTTTTCAGCCATTTCAGAGTGCCGAGTTTCTTGCAAACAGGAGACTGGATGGCGAAGTTAGACCTGAGCCAGGCGTACTTTCATGTGAGCATCGCCGAGAAGCACCGTCGGTTCCTGAGGATGAGCTACGAAGGCGAACTGCTCCAAATGACCTGCCTGCCTTTTGGACTGGCGTCCGCACCACGAACGTTCGCCACCTTAACCAATTGGCTGGCCGAGTATCTCAGGTCTCGCGGCATCAGGTGCGTGGTCTACCTGGACGATTTTCTCCTAGCCGATCAATCCGTCGACCATTTGATCGAGCATGTGGCTTTTACCATATCCACGATGAAGCTACTCGGTTGGACGGTGAACTGGGAGAAGAGTGTGCTGGCTCCGACACGGCGCCTGGAATTTCTGGGCGTCACCTGGGACACCACTCACAACACGAGGTCCCTGTCGGAGCCCAAGTGCCTAACGCTACGCAGGGCGCTTCAGCACCAAATTTCTGTCGGCAGTTGGTCTCTCAGACAGGCCCAGTCCCTTATGGGAAGACTCAACTTCGCCACCTTCGTCGTTCGCCGAGGTCGTCTACAGGTCGTCTACACTGTCGGACACTGCAATACTACAGTCGACAGTTGTCCACCGCACACCCATATCGAAAATCTCCGATACCAAAGCCTGCGCTTCAGGAGATGTTGTGGTGGATGCAGGAAGCTGACGGGGCATTACCGATACACTCGAACCCGATCACTCACTTCCTAACGACCGACGCCTCCGACATCGGCTGGGGCGCACAGCTGGGAGAAAAGAAAATGGCGGGAAGATGGAACAAGGAACAGAAAGATTGGCATGTGAATCTGAAGGAGCTGTACGCTGTTCACGCCGCAGTAGCCCAGGAGCGCGATCAACTACAGAATGCACAGATATTATTACAAACGGACAATCGCACGGTAGTGGCCTACATCAACAAAGAAGGTGGCACGAAATCGAAAAAGTTACTACAACTAACACGACAACTACTTTCGCTCCTGGACGAACTAAACGTAGCTTTGACAGCACAGTACTTCCCGGGAAAATTCAACGGAGACGTAGACGCGCTATCTCGTGGGAAGAGGTGCCCGGAATGGCATTTGACAAAAACAGCGACTTCGACACTCTTTCACAGATTGGGGACCCCACAAATCGATCTGTTTGCGTCAGCGACAGCCCACGTAGTCCCGAGGTATGTGACGCTAGATCTGGGGGACCCCGGAGCTCTGTTCTACAATGCGTTCAGTCGCCAGTGGTCGTTCGACCTAGCGTGGCTATTTCCACCACCGAACGTGTTGAAAAGTTGCCTCGCCAAAAAGTGTTTTGGCGAGGCGACTTACAACGTCGAGCGTTACAGACACCATGCTCAATCCTGAATCTTCCCGATGTTCTGATCGACACAGTGACGGGCAAGCGCCCTCCTGCAGTAGAATCGATCAACCTGGAGGCCTGGCTGATCTCGGGTGGACTGACATGATTCAGGATTGGTCTGAACAAGAAAGGCAACTTCTTTTTTCAAGCTGGAGGACTTCAACAATTAACACATATACTCCAGCTTGGAATAAGTGGAAACGATGGTGTCGTTCAAAAGGTATTTCCTTTCAGAATCCTTTGCCTAAGGAAGTTGCTCAATATCTAGCTTATCTTCACCAAGTAGAAGGCCTAGCTTATCGCACAATATTGGTGCATAAGTCTGTTATTGCCACTTTCAGCGCACGAAAAAATTTGTCTTCAAATTTCCTAGTCAAGAGGATGCTGAAAGCTATATCACAGGCAAAAGAGAAACCAATTAATCCGCCTATTTGGGATGCTGCAATATTAATAAAATATCTTCAAGTTAACGCACCGGACGAGCAAAACTTCTATCAAGTATCAAGACACGTAGCGGTTCTCCTTTTATTAGCTTCGGGCCGTCGAGTACACGACCTCACACTTTTGAGCATAGATCCCGCAAAAATGGTATTTGAGACCGATACTTTGATTTTGTGGCCCTGTTTTGGTTCAAAAACCGATAGTTTGCATCATAGGCAGTCAGGCTGGAGAATTAAAAAACACCCAGATAGGAACTTGGACAGTATTCACTGGTTGCGTAGACTGGTTCATTTATCACAAGACAGACGTCAGAATAAATGGTCTCATTTATTCATAACTACTAGAGGCGATCCGAAACCAGCATCAGCCACGATAATCGGAAACTGGGTTAGATCGCTGCTTAAAGCTGCTGGTATAGACGCTACACCCGGCTCCACCAGAGCAGCAGTAGCCTCATTAAACTGGCTTGAGAACTTTCCAATTGAGCAGATTCTCGCCACGGGAAATTGGAAAAGAGAACACACCTTCCGAAGGTTTTACAAAAAGGAAATATTAAGGTCTCAAAGTAGTACATGTACATCGCTTTCTAATTATTTTGTACCAGAGTAAAAACTTTGTAATTAAGCTTGATTTATTAATATAATATATTGTATTCAATTTACACATTATGGCATCATTCAAATTCCTTAAATTGCAGTATGTGTACCAGGAGATAACAAACACATCACTCAAGATGGATTCCGGATATCGAAGACGGAACAAATAATGGAGAGTTTTACCTTACAATAAAACTTACCTATTATTTTTCCTGAGATATCCGGAATCCAGGTAATCCCTACCTGGTACATCTCGAGCTTCATAATGAAAAAGTCAGTTAGGCGCACATCCGTCTCAAATCCGGGACACTAGCGCCATCTGGTGTACGTGGAAGGAGGTAAGTAGCCGAAAATCGACAAAAAGACGGGTGCTTGACTCAAGATGGATTCCGGATATCTCAGGAAAAATAATAGGTAAGTTTTATTGTAAGGTAAAACTCTCCATTATCAGCATAGAGAACATTTAGTTACATATCTGGAGACATACCTCTGAGAGAACAAGTTCCAATCTGACATTATTATCGGCCTGTGACGAAGGTAAAGGCCGTTGTAAGGCTGTATGAAGTAACAGTACCCCATTATAGTCAGTTCTAGCGCCTACAGCACTGTTGTCCCAAAGAAATACACGATCGGCACCTGATGCATATTCTATTCCTAGAGCACCTCCTTCGTCTGAAACCAAGCATATGACCTTATTAGTGCCGGTTGTCTTGTTTTTTCGTTACAACAAATACGAGAACTGTGGACAAATTGTTTGAGAACTGTCAAACTAAAACAATGTAAGACGGCAGGTCATTATTTGTATGGAATATCTAAGGTATATTGACTGTAACTGATTAATTAAAGCACAGAAAGCATTTAAACTATATTATTAATTTTATTTACCTGCAGAAAGACAAGACGATTGAAGGATCACTCCAGAATTTACATCTAAAACGTGCACACCACCCAAATCTGTTTTTACCAATATAATATTTAAATTACTATGGTAAGTTAATGAAGTAACAGGAAAGTTCATGCGAATATAACCATCTTCTCGCAATATCAAATAATCATCACCCATCGTGGTTGTGAACACATCTGTCTTTTCTACGTAAACGCCATTTGTAATTTTTTTTTATTGTCAAATTGCCGAATGAAAAGTAGGTAGCCAAATTTTTTTTATTTCCACAGATTATGCAAAATCCTTTTATTTTTCTTTCTTCTTTGTTTTTGGCACTGATCTCTACGGCACTGATCTCTATGGCACTGACAACTACGCTGGATAGCTGATATCTACAGTATACCAATATACACACGGACACACCACACCTGCTTTTTGTGCATATTTGAAGCGGAATCAGCGCCCCCATTATTCAGGTAGAGAACTAAATTTGACGTAACCACAACCAATAACCTGTTGTCATCACTAGTATTAGTTCCAAGTACTCTCACTACTGCTATCAGCGCCAATATGGCGGCTTTCAAACGTCATTTTTACGTCAGATTTAGTTCTCTACCCGAATAATGGGGGTGCTGATTCCGCTTCAAATAGGCACAAGAAATAGCTGTCATTTCAAAGGGTATCAGCTATCTAGCGTACTTGTTATTAGAGATCAGTGGTTTTTGGCAACTTGTTTATGCCGCGGCCGCAGCGTGGTGCTTCGCGCTAAAACCGATACTAGGACGATCTGCGGACTGCGTGTATCGTCCAATAGTATCGTCTCGTAGCACGAAGCTTCGGACGATAGACGCAGATGCGGCCGAGACGTTATAACTTATAGCATGCGTTTAGCAAGAAATACACAATGACAAGTTGACAACACGTTGCCAACCACAGATTAGGGTATTATAATGTTGCCAACCGTGTGGCTGGTAACGACTGGTGCCTGTGGGTAACGCCCATAGACTTATAATATAGGAGTAAATCTGTTCTGTGGGTAACGCGCATACAATTTTTTGCTGTTGACGACTGTGTATTCGATGTTTAATGTACGGGAGGTAGGTACCTACTTAGGTAACACTTTGTCGGCATCTGAATGATGAATTACAATCTTGTAGGTCCTAGCATCCGGTCCTAGGTATAGTCTCTGAGCAAAACCGCGTACAGGATAGCGACGGAAAGACGGACGGACAGACCGAAACTATAAGGGGTCCTTGTTGACTACGGAACCCTAAAAATGGCATAACAGTAAATATATTTAAAATATAAAAAATAGGCCAAGTGCGAGTCGGACTCGCACACTAAGGGTGGGGTAAATATTATATTAATTTTATTCTCGTTCTTTACAGCCTGAAGACAGACAGACGGACAGACAGCGAAGTCTTAGTAATCGGATCCCGTTTTTACCCTTTGGGTACAGAACACTAAAAATGAAACCAAATTTTATAAGCTTTACAAAAATATATTTCAGTAAGTTACATAGAAAATTCATATAAAAATAAATTAGGACGGAATGGCTTAGAATTTGTGTTCAGTCATTTGACTTAACATTAATAACTAGAAGTTAAACAGTAATAGATACACACTACACAACATACAGGTCATCAAATACCTAGAAATTTCAAAAATGGTCAAGCACAACTTTTTATTTTTTACTTAAGAGGGCGGGGTACCCTCGAAATTCTCATACATACTTAATACCAAAATCATTTTCTCATAAGTACGAAAATATTTAACATGTTTGAGTTATTTTTCAGCTTAAAATTGTAATAACCTAGGTTCCTGCACAAAATTTTTCTACAAAATATTTAAACACAAAAAAAATTTTTTTGTGTTTAAATATTTTGTAGTAAATTTATGACTAAATATTTAAACACTAAAAAATATATAAATAAATAGTAAATTTACTACAAAATAAATAAACTAAAAAATATTTTTTAGTATTTAAATATTTAGTAGTAAATTTACTATTTATTTATAATATATTTGTTAGTGTTTTTGTCTATTTTTTGGTGTTTAAATATTTAGTAGTAAATTTACTAAAAAATATTTAAACAAAAATTTTTTTTTGTATTTAAATATTTTGTAAAAAAAATTTGTGCAGGAACCTAGGTAATTACTATTTTAAGCTGAAAAATAGCTCAAACAAGTTAAATATTTTCGTATGAGAAAATGATTTTGATATTAAGTATGTATGAGAATTTCGAGGGTACCCCGGCCCCTTAACGCACGCAATATTTGATATCTCGGTCTTTACGCATACGATATAATTAGTCTATGCGCGCGTGAAAGGACGAAATAGGGTATTAGGACTTTTTACCAATTTCTATATATTTGGTGACTCGTATATCAAACATTAGCTTTTCAATAAATAGACGAGTAACTAGCAAAACTAAACACTATTAAACTATTTAACATACTTCATTTACTTTATATAATAATTTGTAAATATGAAATCTGCTTTTTATATACTTTAAATAATAAATTATTATTAATAATTAAAATTCCCAAGTGTCTAACCACTTCAGGCCACTCATGGTAGAGTTGGGTTCACTGGCTAGCGGCCCGCTCATGCCGTACGCGAGAGGCGAGAACAGATAGAAACTATACACACTAGTGGAAATTATAATTCCCATGAAACAATGGTACACTGTCCTCCCCAGCTCGGGGCTCAGGTAGCTCTGGACACTCTTCAGCAGGTACACAGTCAATATACCTGAAATGTTTAATTTGTTTCAGGAAAAAACATTAGATAATTTGAATTAAATTATGATATTTCACTACAGACACGGATCATGTACTATCACCATCGTTACTCACCAGTGAGAATAGTGCTGAATATGAGTGCGGGGAAGTAGTGGTGGAAGTACAGCACACGGCCCATCGCCCAGAACGGCACGTAGTGCAGCGCCCAGCCCGCCGCAGCCCACGCGCTCGCACGTAGACGCTCACTGTCTGTATAACATATTATGATACATGTCTAGTCTCTGATGTTACTATAATGATAATGAGGCATAATATTATACATTAATAGGTGAACTATAAGTGTAAACTAATCAAAGTTTGAATTGGCGACAAAAACCCTCTTTCCACCTTTTATAAGACCGTGTTACTTTTTAATGGCATTGTTTTTACACTTTTTATTAAAAGGACTTTCAATTACCATTCTGCAACATTACACCAAAAGCCTTCGCTCGTTTTTCTCTGATTGAATTAATGACGAACACGACAATGAATATGACGAGGAAGAGGAGATTGGTCCACCATACCACAGGATTGCCCAGCAGATATATTCTGTGAGCACTCCCCGAGAAGAATTGTCCCTGCAAGGAAATAAACAAAATTATATTCAGACGTAGCTCATAACAAGTCAGACAAAATTTTCATATTTCTAGGCATACGTGAAAGGGTAGGCGTAGTAAGCGGTTTTTAGGTCTCTTTGGTGGGATAAAGAATGGGCGGAACCTGACACCTGTGCGCGCACGACGGCCCGCTATAGGTAGATCAGATATCAGACAGGTGTCCCAATAACGACTCGTCTCCTAGATGGCCGATTTACCGCCGCGGTCAGACAGTGGCCTGTGACCGCTAGAGTAGTATTATAAGTTATTGTACGCGTCGTTTGCCTCCTCTAATTTCACCGTGTGATCTTAAATTCCACAAAGTGCTTCCGCAAATATTTTCTTCAAATCAGCCACTTACTCTGTAATTGATGGGCCACTGCCACGGTTGCGACGTCACTTCACCCTCTTTCGGTTTGAGGCCGGCGTTACCTTGGAACATCACCGCGTGCGACTCTATAAAGCGCTCTATAAAACCAGACGCGTAAGCCTCGAAACTCACTTTTGGCACTGAAAAAAATATATAAAATTTTAAAACCATTCTACACTTTGTTGTCATCATAATAAATTATTTGATTGATCGAAAACATACAATCTCTTTCGGAAAAATATGCAATATTTCAAAGTTTCGATTTCTAAACAGACACTGATAAATAAAGTGCACAAAACTTACGCTGGTCAAATATATTATCTTCCACATTCCATAGCGCATTTTTGTCTCGTAAATTAGGATTACATGCAACTTCTTGTTGCTCGTAGCCCCATTTAGGTAGCTGTTTACCTGTAGTAGTCAGCACACAGGCCTGTAACAAGAAAGTCAGTTTTGAGTAGAATTATACATTGTAAGCCTTAATAATCAAATGATCCACACAGTGAATACAGACGTCGTAACCAAAGAATGTTTCCTCCTTCTCTAACTCACCTGACAGACGAGGACATTGCTTAAGGACCCGTTTCTACTTTCTACAGTGTAGATCTCTTTATAAGCATGAGTAAGTAAATATTTTTTACTCCTCAAGCCCTTCACTAGATTCTTTTTACTTACTTGTAAATAATGCACGAACATCAGCCGACTCCGAACAGTTTGTATGTCGTCACCATCTTTAGACCCCGATATAACAACCTTCCAAACGTCATTCGCGTCACCGATACCTTCCTAGAATAAAAAAAAACATGTAAACTATAAAGTAAAACAAAGTGTTAAAGTTACTTATGAGTTATGTATGTTTCAAGGCCGTCACAGACCTAGCTATAATATATATTAATATATTTATAGCTAGGCATATTAATATATATTTTCTATACAATTTTCGCGTGACCACACACTTAGCTATAATATATATTTCTGGTCTCAGTGTGCTTAGTACGGTATATTAAGGTATATTAATATATATTATAGCTAAGTCTGTGACGGCCTTCATCCTTGGTTTTTATTTATTTATTTATTTGGCACATCAACAGCTTGTAGGAATTTACATTTACTCTTAAAATAATTAACAAGATTAGATTCTATCCTATTTGCTAATAACATGGTTTTTAATTTATATAGTGCACAAGTTTGAGCTTTCTATAGTCCCGGATCAGTACACAAGAACACTTTTGTGTTTTGAGCTTGCGAGTTTCTTACGCCGGTTCTTCTCGCCGGGTTAGTTCCTGAACCGATGGTAGCTGGTCATCACATAGACATTCTGAAAAGATTTGACACTACTCAGAAGTAAAACAATTTTTATTCATTATTTTTATGTATTTATAGCTCACACTTGGGCCCTTCCTTTACAGTTTTCTATTATAATCGAATGGGATGGATGAGGATGACCAACGCGACGGGCGAGAGATATTTCTTTTTTATCTTCACCAGATCCGCAGACGACTTTGCGTCGGTAAGCTCGAAGCCAAAACTTAACACTCATACAACGATATTTTTAAAACACACGAACCTCCCCGTACCCGGTGACCTGCATGAACTTGTGCGTAAGCGGCGCGCGCTCGCGGTGCGAGTGCAGGTTGCGGCCGGTGGCGGCGTGCGTGAGTCGCACGAGGTCGCCGCTGCGCACGCGCACCACGCCCGACACAGACTCGCGGTCGAACGGCTTGATGATCCATCGGTTGTTGTCGTCTTTGTGCGTGTACGTCGTTATCTGCGTGTAAAATACCCTCAAATGTTTTTACATTTTGATAAATATAATATAATAGATTAAAGTTTTCGATACGAGGCACGATGTTTTTTCTTCGATTAGAATTACTACTTATCATAAGAAGTATAAATTACCTGTTGTTGTTTAGCGCCGAAACCGGCTGGATACAAGTGTTGATGAGAATGTAAGTAGCCCCCACCCGTGCGGTGGTTTTTCAGGGTGATTACAGCTCCGTAGGCGACGTATCTGGGGGCGCTAGCGTTGTGCAGACTGTTGCCCTCCAAACGAGCTTGAAAACCGGAGGAATAAAATCCGTCGCCATTACCACTGAAAAAAAAACTTGCGTCATTAGTTAAAAAAAAGTGTTTTATTCTGACCTACTTTTAGGGTTCCCTACCCAAAGGGTAAAAACGGAACCCTGTTGTCTGTCCGTCTGTCTGTCTGTCTGTCTGTTGCCAGGCTGTAACTCAAGAACCGCTATAGCTAGATTTCTGAAATTTTTACAGATTGTGTATATCTGTTGCCGCTATAACAACAAATACTGAAAATAAAATAAAGTTAATATTTAAGGGGGCTCCCATACAAGTAACGTGATTTTTTTGGCCTTTTTTGCTCGTAATCAATAATGGTAACGTCTAGGGACTTTTTCACAAATCCTTAGTTATATTAGTACTTTAGTAATATAATAAAATATAATAAAATTAAAATAAAGTAAATATTTAAGGGAGGCTCCCAATTCCCATACAAAAAACACAATTTTTTGTCTACTTTCGCTCTATACCGGACACCGGTACGGCACCCTTCGTGCGCGATTCCGACTCGCACTTGGCCAATTATTTTAGTTTGAATTTGGAACTCCCATCGCTGAACATCCGGTAAGGTTCACGCCTGAATGTTTTGACTGAATTTACTAACATTTTGTAGAACTAACCTTTTGCTTAACACCGTCAGATGAATCCAAAAGAAGAAAATGTATAATAACGACGGCCAAATAATGAGGGTGATTGTTCTTCCGATTAAATGTTTTACAGTCAAGCTCTGTAAATAAAATCATTATTACGTTATTAAACATGTATGTACCATCGAGGAAATTGATTCCTATGCAGATGGCGGACCTAAGTAATTTGGGCGCATTACGTCAAACCCAGCCGACCGATCACAGCTAACATTGAATTGACATAAGTCGACCACATGACGTAAGTCCGCCATCTGCATAGGAATCAACTTCTCTGTACGTAGTATACATAGGTAGGTAGTTCTTACAAATAGCATTTCATCCTTCTTTGCTTAGCAATTACAAAATAGAACTTACGACTGGCTTGCTGAGATCCCCAAGTACATTCCACAGGTCGGCTATTGTGCGCAGGCCGACAAACAAAACAACAAACAATCCTACAAACTTCACCGACATTGTACAAGCGAGTGCCGATCCCAGCCAAAACTGCCAAGCTAGCATTCTGGTACTAAATGGGGCTAAACCATTTTCAGTTAGTGATTTCACCTGAAAAAATAGATTTATTTTCAAATAGATACCAACCGCTTGTTAACGTTAAGGGTGGAGCCAAAAGAGCGTAATTTGTGAGTTGTGAGTCGCAGAACTTCGATCGCGTAAATAATATCTTTTCATACACATCATGTCTCACAAAATTACACTCATGTGAATTAAATAGGACTTTTGTATGAAAGTGAATGCAGCAGAATTTCTGCCAGCCGAAATTCTGCGACTCACAACTAACAAATTCACCCTAAGTGTTCTGTAGACTGTAGTGGACATTTAAGGGTCACCAGTTTTTACCAATAATAATAATAATTTATATTACGCCCTCAACTTCAAGGCAGACAGGTGACAAATAGGTGATGGTGAAAAAAATTTTGTCTTATGAGATACATGACCCTAAAAGACCATTAAAGAACCCTTCCTGTCGGAGTAATAGTTGCATACTGCGTGGATCTGTTTATTATTAGTGGTCAAAGGGAAATTGTTATGAATATATATATTTTTATTACCTTAAATGCGCCATAAATAGAGCAACTCATAAAGAATAGAAGAATAGGATCCAGCAAAATATACCTATTCAATGTCAAGAATCCAACATCTGAAAATAAAATCGGGAACAAAATTTAAGGGAAATAATAAAACGAGCGAATAAAAACTTAGTTTGCGACTGATGTTGAACATACTCTTTGAATAACATGAGCGGTAAGAAATTGAGCAAGCGAAAAATAAACTAAACTAACGACTAATATTGATTTATAATAAAATCCAGAACGAGCTTACAAAAAGTGGATTGCGATTAATCTATTCCAGTTTTTTTTTAATTAGGCCATAAATTGTATTTTTTGTATGGGAGCCCCCCTTATTTTTTATTTTATTTTAATGTTATTATTAAATATTAAAGTACACTTTTTACACAAGATTTTGTGAAAAATTCAAGTAAGTATCTACCTGTTGCCATTTTTGATATAGAGCAAGACAGGCCAAAAAAACCACGTTTGTTGTATGGGAGCCCCCCTTAAATATTCATTTTATTTTATTTTTAGTATTTGTTGTTATAGCGGCAACAGATATACATAATCTGTGAAAATATCAAATCTCTAGCTATTACCGTTCTTGAGTTACAGCCTGGAGACAGCAAAAAAGGCCAAAAAATCACGTTTGTTGTATGGGAGCCCCCCTTAAATATTCATTTTATTTTATTTTTAGTATTTGTTGTTATAGCGGCAACAGATATACATAATCTGTGAAAATATCAAATCTCTAGCTATTACCGTTCTTGAGTTACAGCCTGGAGACAGACAGACAGACAGACATACAGACAGACAGACATACAGACAGACAGACATACAGACAGACAGACATACAGACAGACAGACATACAGACAGACAGACATACAGACAGACAGACATACAGACAGACAGACGGACAGACGGACAGACAACGAAGTCTTAGTAATAGGGTCCCGTTTTTACCCTTTGGGTACGGAACCCTAAAAAATTTGCTGGTTAGGGCTTAGGGTTCTGTAAGATTAAAGTTTAGAATCATGCCCAACGATTTTGGTGGTAAGATGGGTTGAGTAGGAATGGGTTGGATGAGGAAAACCCCCCCCCGTACCACTCCCACCCTCAAAAGACCCTCCATTTATGAGAAATTTGCATTTAAAATTTTCGTAATTTCAAGGTTAGGTCATCAGTGAGGGACGAATATTTCATCATTCCAAAACTATATAATCCAAGGGTCAAAAATTATAATAGCTGATAATCTATCAAGCCATCATAATACTGTTGCATGCTAGGGTTCGAAGGATTTGGAGAGAAAGACCTGCTGACTCTTTTGAAGTTCGTAATAATACAAAAAGCCCATACAGAAACAAATAACTTACCACATAACAGCAATAAGGTGCCAATAAGAGTGGAGTCCAAACATTTTGTCATTTCCCATATTGTGAGAAAGGTGAGTGGTATTATTAGTGCACCCAGACTGGTACAAAACTGAAATTATTTATTTATTAAATCAAATAATAATAATTTATTTAATTATACTTATAATAACAACATATTTTATTTAATACTCAAAAAATATTAAAGAAAGACTAACCATTCTCATTCCTTCGTACCTCGCACCATCGTATTTGTCGCCAGGTTTATCAAAAGCAAAAGTTCCATCATAGCCAGTCAGTTTGCCTGATAAAGCGATAAGCATCTGAAAGAATATTAAATTTAATAATATTCAAAATAATCATTACGAAGGCATGATATTCAAAGGCTATATTATAATATTTTAATCATTGATTTCTACATTTTTTACAAACACAATATGGATTTTTTATACGATGTGTCCGACACCGGTGCCCGATCCTTTAATGTCATGATGATTTATAAAGCAATCCCTCGTGCCGGGCACGGTCGAAGGCTGTGATATGTCCAAGAAAGCACGTAGCAGAAGGTCTGCTTCTAGCGATTCCATGATTTTTTTTGTTAAACTGTGCACTTGATCGATTGTGGAGTGTTTACTGTGAAACCCGAATTGATGGTCAGGAATCATTTCTTTTCCTTTTAGTATTGGTAGGATTCGTTGAAGCAGAAGTGTTTCGTATATCTTGGATGGTATAGGCAGCAAACTTGGTCTATATGATTTTGGATCTTCAGGGTTTTCGTCTGGTTTTAAAAGTAATACAATTTGAGCTATCTCTCATTCTTGGGGAACGAAGTGCAGTCTGGTCATGGCATTAAACAGGTGAGTAAGAAACACTATTACGGATTCTGGTAGATCTTTTAGTATTCAGTTTGTAATAAGGTCATATTATCCTGGCGATTTTTTTGGGTCCGATTGCTTTATGATTCGGGTAACTTCAGCCTTCGTGAATTTTATAGGTATTTCGTCTTGGTTGGTACTTGGTGGAACTATTTAGGTGGTTGGTAATTTCTGCTTCCTCTGCGGGGGAACCTTCATATGGATGAGGAGTGAAGACTGTTGAGAGATATTCCGAGAAGGTTTGAGCTTGTTTTGTCTGTTCGTACTTCGTGCCCAGGTACCATCAGGTTTTCTTATTGGATGGGAAACACTAACAGGTCTTTTTAGTTTTCTAGTAGCCTTCCATAGAGAATAGTCTGATGTAGAAAATTTAGAAGTTATAACGATTTTCTTATTAAGTATTAGTCAGATTACTATGAGAGCCAGATTTTTTTTTTCAAAAGTTACGGAAAAAAAATTTGATAGCCAATTTGTCGATAAAAATAATATGCCCTACATAATACATTATTACCTTATAAGCTCGGACACATGAGGCTGACATTAACACTGAGTGTTAAAATTCTCTGTAAAATAAAAAGATTAAAAAATAATCGGCCAAGTGCGTGCCGGACTCGCGCACGAAGGGTTCCGTACCAATTTAGAGCAAAATTAGACCAAAATTGTGTTTTTTGTATGGGAGCTCCACTTAACTTTTTATTTTATTTTAATATTATTATTAAATATTAAAGTACAAGTAAAACTAAGGATTTTGTGGAAAATTCAAGGGCCTACCTGTTGCTATTATTGATATAGAGCAAAAAAGGCAAAAAAAATCACGTTTGTTGTATGGGAGCCCCCCTTAAATATTAATTTTATTTTGCTTTTAGTATTTGTTGTTATAGCGGCAACAGATATACACAATCTGTGAAAATTTCAACTCTCTAACTATTACCGTTCTTGAGTTACAGCCTGGAGACAGACAGACGGACAGACATCGAAGTCTCATGAATAGGGTCCCTTTTTGACCCTTTGGGTACGGAACCCTAAAAAAGCTCGGACGGAGTCAGGACACATTGTATATTCAATAATTATTATTAAATAAAGTTTACTATTGTATAACTATAGCATCAGTATACAAAGTGTATGATGTATATGTGATCTCTTTATTGGTAAAATATTAATTATTCTTTAATCATAATATACTAACTTTACCAAGTGGAGGATGCACATCAAAGAAAAATGTTCGATTTATGTACCAACTAGCCATTTTACCAAAGTGTGTTTCATCCCAGCTGTAAAAAAAGAGAAACATTTAACGATGTTAAAGCTGATCCATCATCAAAGTAATACTTTCCATACTATAATATTAATCAGTATGTACTATGTACCATCGAGGAAATTGATTCCTAGGCAGTTGACGGACCTACGTCATTTGGTCGGCTTTAAATGTCAATAATTAGCACTTAGCTGTGATCTGTCAGCTGGGTTTGACATAGCGCGACCAAATTACTTAGGTCCGCCATCTGCCAACTTCTCTGATAGTACATAAACAGCACACGTCCTTTCAGTGGTGGGGCAAGAGTCAAGACCTAAATTTGATGTGGGCAAAATGTATCTTGCGAGGCCCGCTGATGGATGAGTATGACGCAAGAAGACGGATTTGTTGAGAGAAAGAATTTATTGATACTCAAACTTTTATTTATAAAAAAACTGTTTATTTATGAATAGGTATTTGTGTACCTTAACTCGCAAATTCTCCCCTTAGACCGCGAGGCCGTGGGCGGTCGCCCACACCACCTACGCCTTACGCCGCCTCTGTGTCCTTTCTCGGGACTCATAGTATCTCCATCCCAAATTTCAGTAAAATCGGTTTAGAGGTTTGGGCGTGAAGAGGTAACAGACAGACAGACACATTTTTGCATTTATAATAATACTAGCTGTCCCGACTCCCGTTGAACTTCGTGTCACTTTAAAACCTTTTTAACCGACTTCCAAAAAGGAGGAGGTTATATTATGTTCGGTTGTGGATGTTTTTTTTTTGTTGTATGTTCAACGATTACTCCGCCGTTTGCGAACCGATTTTCAAAATTTTTGTTTTGTTATATTAGGTTTCACTCCAATTTGGTACCATGTTCACAAAAGTGGTGATCTGATGATGGGATCCATGAGTAATCAAGGGAACTCCTCAAAATTTATATGAAAACATATGGTGATTTTCATCATTGCCAGTTACCACGTCAGGGTCACTAATGTCACCAACATTGAACATAACAAATTCAACCTTAACTCTAGAGCGCAAGGCACACATTTGACATTACTTCTGAGAAGTAAGTTGCTTCGTAGATTGCTTTGATAATAGAAGTAACATGCAAACTGTGCTGCAATGTCACACTTACAATTGATTTTAAACTTTATTTTATCTTCATTATTGTAATACATAGTATCGCTTGAGAAGTCTACGGCCGCCCATGGCCAGCGGCCCAATTGTTAAATTACCTAGCACGTGTTCACTTCGTTTTTTTTTAAATGTATTGTTTAAAATTATCTACAGCTGATATTATATTTTGTAAGTGTGACTGTTAACAAATTGTAATAAGATGCGTAGAATAATATACAGGTGTATTATTCTACGTATAGTACACGATGGTTTACTAGGTAACTAATAAGAGTGAAATTATTATTTTTAACAAAAAATTAAATCCGA
This sequence comes from Plebejus argus, assembly GCA_905404155.3. NCBI lineage: Eukaryota > Metazoa > Arthropoda > Insecta > Lepidoptera > Lycaenidae > Plebejus > Plebejus argus. The sequence goes on from FR989930.1 coordinate 8,763,116, forward strand.
CGTCCAAGGTAAAAACAATAATAACATCCATATAATGTGAACTAAAAAGTATTAAATAACTTTTCCTATCTCATAGTGCCTTTTTCCGAATTCGGCTAAAACTCAACTATTTCTATACTCAATCTTCGTAATTTTGAAGTCAGTGCCAGTTCCAAAAGTTTCAAATAGACTGAAGTTTGGAAAGGGTCCTATTCAAATTGTTATAATTCCTAACCTATCTGACCTAGAGCTAAGATGTCTAGGAATGTATGTTAGCTTATAACCTCTTCTATCTTTTTAAAATAAAAAATAACCAGTTTAATCTGCTAGATTTTTCACAAAAAGCAAATAATTAGAAAAGACACGAAAAAAATCCAAACTTTTTTCACTTTACCTATGTTTTTCTATATTTTATGCCACGAAAATTAAAACATTACGTTTGTGTAATTGTAGTCTATAATTTCAGCTATCAAATGAGATCTTTTTTATGTTCATAGGACATTTACATAAGAAGTACTGGTCAAATTATTACGAGGGCCCCAAGGTCTAAAAAATTAAAATAGCTGCCATTTCACAATAGATAAAAAAAATTTGACAGCAAATTTGTCGATAAAATATGCCGTTTATTATGACCATTATAAAGGATCAGACCATTATTGATTGAATGTATTTGGAAATAGCCTACATTGAATCAATTGATTAAATGTATTTGGATATAACCTACATTTACCTATCCACTTTTTAAAGAAAATTATTGTAGTTTAAACACAATGTCAAGGTGTTCAGTATATAATAATTTATAATGGTATTTTACTTACCAGACATGATCTGGTTCCAGTACTTTGTAGAATCGGGTCACAAATGTTGCTCCACATATAAGACCAAAAGTAATCCACCAACTGAAACATTATTTTCCCCAAAACATGAGTTATTTATTTACACGTTAATATATTTTTTTTATTTCTTATATGTTTGTAAGACAACTATTAAAAAATAAATTTATATTTACATTTTGTACTCAAAGCCATTGGAAGACTTCATTGTTTTACATTGGTTTTACATAAATAATTTATCACTAAAACCGTTAATATTTATGTACGTTCGTATAGAAACATTACATATTATCTGTTCTATTTTATTGTAACTATATTGTAACATAAATACTAATAAAATAATAATTTAAAAAAATCAATACTCCAACAAAACTTTGAAGTTTGTTAATGAAAAACTTTTTTTTATTTAATTTGACGTTTGTATTTTTTTTTCTGGAGCAAAGGACTTGTTTCCAGCTCCCAAATCCCAATCAGTGTTTCCACAATGAGGGGAAGTCCCCCTTTTGAGGGGAAATTAGGGTACAGAGGGGAAGAAAAAGGGAAAAGACTATAAAAGGGGAAATTGCGGAAAATCATATAAAACCCAGGGAAACTGGAGTTCTTCCTACTTCTCCTATTTTTTCTGATTAATTTCATTTCAATTCCAATTTAATTCCGGTCTCAAGGAAGCTTTAGCATGTCCCTCGGGCTCCCTGAGTGGGTTTTCGTGTTAGTTAACATACTAGTGCCCATAGATAATACAGTATATATCTAGTGCCAAAACTTAAAACTACAGCAAAATAATTTTTGAGGGGAAAAAGTCCTAAAAAGGGGAAATCTGAATTGAGGCGTGGGGAAACGAAATCATTATAGCGGAAACACTGATCCCAATAAATAATTAAACCCAGAAGATTTACTATCCAATTACGATTTTTTCAAATGTGTATACAGATATATAATTATGTTCAACGATGGAAAAACTGTAAAAATTTTATATAGTGTTTTTTTTTTGGTTTTGTAAATAGTGCTCAGTAATACTCAGTAAGAAGAAAGAAGAAGGACATTATTATTTTTTTTATAGTTATTTGACGTGTGTAAAGTATTTTTTTTCTGGAGCAAAGGACTCGTTTCCAGCTCCCAATAAATTAAAAAAAAATAAATAAATAAATATAAATCCTAGGCAAGAAAATGTAAATAAATTCTCCGCTAGGAGATGTCTAATTCACAGTAAACTGTTCTATTGAAATTAATTAATAATCCCGCTCTTAGCAATCAGCAACGGAGTGTGATTCATGTGTATTATATTTTCATTAATTGTGTGTGTAATGAAAAAATTGTGATGTTGTGAACAAGTTGTGAACTGCTGATCATAAATATTGAAAAAATAAAAGACAACAAACACAGGTTGTTAAATGCTTGGCTGTTGAATCACCGATCACGAATTACTCGCATCATTCGCGCTAGTGAATTAATTGTGACGTAGTTTTAATACAGCCTGCTGCTAATAAAGTGAAACGAACTTGCTCAGTGTTATTCAATAATCTCAGAAATGATCACATCTTGAAGTAACAAAATAAACATGAGTCAACTATTTAATTTATCGTTCCATATTATTTGCCTTTTACCTTTTTGCTTGGGACAAAGTTCGCAAGAGAAAAATGAGAAGATTTTAGGAGATTTTGTTAATTTTTTGAATAATTTACCTGATAGCGGATATACGTATGATGATGCAGTTGTTATAAAATCTCAAAGCCTGGTATGTATTATAATGCTTTATACTGTTCTAAATGTGTTACAAAGGTTATCATTTGTGAGACCCTTGTCGTTTACTGTAAGTTCTATTATACTATTATCAATGTTATTTGCAACAAACGTGTATTTCATGTAAATATATAATATAGACTTATTTATGAAGACTCCTTTTTTAGGAGGATGAAAGTAATACCTTTAACATAGAAATAAGGATAAAGGCTACAGATTTACATAATTTGGACAATTCAAGATATCTTAAATGCTTTGCTACTGTAAAAGATTTAGAATCAAGTACAATAGAAGTCCAAAGCCATGAATGTCATTTGGAAGATGTTATACCAACTAGTGCAGTTGAAGCAGTGACCAGCAGAACTAATTACAACACTGAAAATGGACCAGTTAATCTTGAAAATGAAATAGAACTCAATGCAGGGGTAAGTAAAGAAATTTACTACCTTTTCAACTATTTACCGACCACTCTTCTTACCTCAGTGCTCAGTGATCATCATTGAATAAGAAACATTACACAGCTGAATTTTTTATGGTTAACTTATAGAAATTTTAAAATTTGGTTTTTCTTTGTTCTAGAAAAAAAAATATTTTTCCACTTGTCATAACCTTTATTTCTTTTTTGGTTTAGACAACATCTGGCGAGCAATTTATAGCGGTTCCTAGCCGACAACCTAGCATACTTTGTGTAGGGTGTTCTAGTCATGTAAACCCTGAAGCTCCTGGAGTCAATGATTTGGCTAATCTAGCTCTGAAACACGTAGACAGACATGATCCTACTGCTAAGCATTCAATTAATGCCATTATAGATGTGGAGAGACAAGTTCAGGTGAGCTAATTTTTCTTATTATAATAATAATAATATCTATGGATGTTTCACACCACGTTAGTCTAGCCCCGTGCTAAGTACTTGAATGAATTGTGTTACCAGACAACGGAAATATATTTGATACTTTTAAACTATACATAATATAGTATATTTCAGATTTTTATTATATTATGATTATAATACACATCCATGACCCAGGAACATTGAAAATTTTTTGTTCTGTTAGCTCTCACTCCAGGGGTTGTGGGATTTGAACCCACGACCCCTGGCTTGAGCTCTGACCACCCGCTCAACCACTGAGCCACAGAGGTTGTCGTCTTATTTTTATCAAAATAACAAATAGGGTGCCCTAGAACAAATTTTTTTGTGATTACTAACAAGCTAATTTTTTGTGAGTAGCAACATTTTGATAAGACAAACAACATTTTTATTTTCGAAAAATCTCGAAAGTGGTAGCTAACAGAGATAGAAAGGATTTCATACTTTGACTTGATGGTCCTAAAATATGGATTGTTTTATTTGTAGGACAAGGTTACTCTTAAATAATATAAGTATTAACCTACCAATATACAAAAAATCAGCTGGTTAGGGTTCCGTTTTAGGGTTCTGTAATCAACAAAACTTGGTTGATTACTGTGCCCTAAAACGGAACCCTAACCAGCTGATTTTTTGTATATTGGTAGATTAATAGTTATATTATTTAAGAATAACCTTGTCCTACAAATAAAACAATCCATATTTTAGGACCATCAAGTCAAAGTATGAAATCCTTTCTATCTCTGTTAGCTACCACTTTCGAGATTTTTCGAAAATAAAAATGTTGTTCGTCTTATCAAAATGTAGCTACTCACAAAAAATTAGCTTGTTAGTAATCACAAACAATTTTGTTCTACTTCTAGGGTACCCGTACTAAAAGCCTAATATTCTTAGAACTTGGTAGGTATCAAAATTAATTTATTTTTACAGATTGTAAATGGTGTCAGATATACTTTGACACTGGGTATAGATTATGATAACTGTTCTTTGAGTGACAGTGAACCTTGCACAGAACAGAAAACCTGTAAAGTTTCGATACTAGAAAAAAGTTGGATAAAAAACCCAGATGGTTCAAAATATAGGGCTATTATTTCAAATAACTGCACACAGGAATGGCTTTTTGGGGATAATGGGGAAGTTCTTCTGGATGGTGAATGTGACAATAGCGACAAAGACATGCCAGATAAATTAAATAACTCTCCTAATAAACCTATTGTTAATGAGTCAGGAGATGAACTCATAAAACCTATTCACACAACCAACATACAGTCACAACCCCAACAAGAAAAACCTTTCACTGACGAAGATCTTAAAAACCTACAGGAACAAATAATAACAAATAACCAATCTCATCTACTTTTGGAAAACCAAGAAATAAATAAATCTGATCAAAATATACCTCATCATCAGTCTACTTATAAAGAATCTAAAACAGTACCAGATATAGCAGCAAATTCTAAACAAAGCGAATATGTTGATAAGCCTAATAGTTCTAATAGTGTCAATGGTATTACAAGTGAAAGGAAAAAAGCAATTGACGATTTAATTAATTTTTTTGATTCTGCCAGTTTAGATAATATTGCTGTTTCCAGAATAAGAAGAAGTTACAGTAAAGATCTCAAAGCAGTTTCTACAGCACAAAAAATCCACAAAATAACTAAAAATCTAGAAAATGCAAAATTTGTTTATAGTATGGCACAGTTTATGGTGGAATACTTGAATGATCAAATTTCCGAAAAACATAAGATGTTTCTTTTAGATGTACTAACTGCGGAAGAAGAATACGAAATAAATCAACGGTACCTTTATCTAAAGATTCGTGTTCTTATGCCTTGTCATGATTTAAAAAATTGTAAAAAAAAAGAAAAGCAAGTGACCTGTAGTGGAGTGATTGTAACTATTGATGGAGAATCGCCACATGTGCGCAATGCATTCTGTAATAACAATATGAAGAAAAAAGATGAAACAAAAGATGTAGTAAATGTAAATTCAGATGACCCTGTATTATTAAATATTGTTAAAGATTCTGTAGAAAAAATCGAATCTGAATCATCATACCCAAACTGTTTAAAGGTAACAGATATTAGCAAAACAGAAATTAAAAAAATTGAAAAAGTAGGGACTGACATAAAAATTGTTTTATCTTTGGCTTATACAAATTGTGACAAGCATACTGTATATTCAAGAAGAGAGACTTGTAAAATTTTATACAGTAAAGGATCAAAGATATGTGATATACACATTCTGAAATATTTGTCTAATGAACAGAAGCAAATTAATTATGATTGCACAGACATACCACTTAATACTAGTATTTCAAGTTTACATGATGAAGACTTGAGAAGCTCGCACGTCAAAGAATTGGCCCACAAGTCTTTAAATAAATATTTACAGTCAGTGGGAAATACTCAAACCCATCTGATTTTAAATATCGAAAAAGCAACCAAGCAGGTTGTTGCGGGATTGAAAAGAACAATAGATTTTACAGCCTCGCCCGAAAGTCAACCAACTGACGTAATACGTTGTCACTCTGAGATATGGGAACGAGCGTGGCTGAATGAAGAAGATATAACCGTAACTTGCAACATACAACCGGAAGAGTCAAGAGTACGGAGAGGAATCCCGGGTGGTATAAACAACGATGATCCTAATAGTCCACGCGTTAAAGAATTAGCCCACAAGTCTTTAAATAAATATTTACAATCTGTAGGCAATACTCAAAATCATCTAATTTTAAAAATCGAAAAAGCAACCAGGCAGGTTGTTGCGGGTACGAAAAGAACAATAGATTTTACAGCCTCGCCCGAAAGTCAACCAACTGACGTAATACGTTGTCACTCTGAGATATGGGAACGAGCGTGGCTGAATGAAGAAGATATAACCGTAACTTGTAACATACAACCTAAAGAGTCAAGAGTACGAAGAGGAATCCCGGGTGGTATTAACAATGATGATCCTAATAGTCCACGCGTTAAAGAATTAGCCCACAAGTCTTTAAATAAATATTTACAGTCAGTGGGAAATACTCAAACCCATCTGATTTTAAATGTCGAAAAAGCAACCAAGCAGGTTGTTGCGGGATTGAAAAGAACAATAGATTTTACAGCCTCGCCCGAAAGTCAACCAACTGACGTAATACGTTGTCACTCTGAGATATGGGAACGAGCGTGGCTGAATGAAGAAGATATAACCGTAACTTGTAACATACAACCTAAAGAGTCAAGAGTACGAAGAGGAATCCCGGGTGGTATTAACAATGATGATCTTAATAGTCCACGCGTTAAAGAATTAGCCCACAAGTCTTTAAATAAATATTTACAGTCAGTGGGAAATACTCAAACCCATCTGATTTTAAATATCGAAAAAGCAACCAAGCAGGTTGTTGCGGGATTGAAAAGAACAATAGATTTTACAGCCTCGCCCGAAAGTCAACCAACTGACGTAATACGTTGTCACTCTGAGATATGGGAACGAGCGTGGCTGAATGAAGAAGATATAACCGTAACTTGCAACATACAACCGGAAGAGTCAAGAGTACGGAGAGGAATCCCGGGTGGTATAAACAACGATGATCCTAATAGTCCACGCGTTAAAGAATTAGCCCACAAGTCTTTAAATAAATATTTACAATCTGTAGGCAATACTCAAAATCATCTAATTTTAAAAATCGAAAAAGCAACCAGGCAGGTTGTTGCGGGTACGAAAAGAACAATAGATTTTACAGCCTCGCCCGAAAGTCAACCAACTGACGTAATACGTTGTCACTCTGAGATATGGGAACGAGCGTGGCTGAATGAAGAAGATATAACCGTAATTTGTAACATACAACCTAAAGAGTCAAGAGTACGAAGAGGAATCCCGGGTGGTATTAACAATGATGATCCTAATAGTCCACGCGTTAAAGAATTAGCCCACAAGTCTTTAAATAAATATTTACAGTCAGTGGGAAATACTCAAACCCATCTGATTTTAAATATCGAAAAAGCAACCAAGCAGGTTGTTGCGGGATTGAAAAGAACAATAGATTTTACAGCCTCGCCCGAAAGTCAACCAACTGACGTAATACGTTGTCACTCTGAGATATGGGAACGAGCGTGGCTGAATGAAGAAGATATAACCGTAACTTGTAACATACAACCTAAAGAGTCAAGAGTACGAAGAGGAATCCCGGGTGGTATTAACAATGATGATCTTAATAGTCCACGCGTTAAAGAATTAGCCCACAAGTCTTTAAATAAATATTTACAGTCAGTGGGAAATACTCAAACCCATCTGATTTTAAATATCGAAAAAGCAACCAAGCAGGTTGTTGCGGGATTGAAAAGAACAATAGATTTTACAGCCTCGCCCGAAAGTCAACCAACTGACGTAATACGTTGTCACTCTGAGATATGGGAACGAGCGTGGCTGAATGAAGAAGATATAACCGTAACTTGCAACATAGAACCAAAAGAGCCGAGAGTACAAAGAGAAATCCCGTGTGCTGTAAATGATGATGATCCTAGCAGTTCACACGTTTTTTCGTTTAACGTTTTGCAGAGGAACAAAAGGCAAACAGAAAAAGATGATGACTATATTGACGAGGACACTAAGTACTACTATGCAGATAGAGCTATTCAGTATTTGAATGATAAATCGGATACCCATAATTTACAAAAGCTTATAAGCATTCAAGCATTCCAAACAAGCATTAACATGGGCACCAATACTGTCAGAATGTATATTGAAACTGCTTATACATATTGCTTACGAAACAAAGATGAAAATAACCTTGATGTTTGTGAAGAGCTCGCTGGCATGTATCACAGACTTTGTTATGCCCGATTGTGGCCATCTCCAGACGATGAGCTCGTGGTACAAAGTATTTCAGTTGTTTGCGACGATGAGAAAGAATTTAAAGATGTTACCGGTCTATCGATTGCAGCTCTTATTACAAAGTCTCTCAAGGAACTCGAGTCATCGCCCGAAGTAAAATACAAAATAGTACATTTAGGTGAACCTCATTTAGTGGCTTCACTTGATTCCCGTGTTCCTATTAAACTAAACTTCATAGCCGCACCTACAAATTGTTCAAAATCTATAAGTGATTATCACGAATATCGCAATAAATGCTTTATTGACGAAAGTAGAACTCCAAAACCTTGCATTTCACGGATCTGGATGTCACCAAATACAAAAAAAATAAAGAAATTAAGTGTAAAGTGCAGTGCTGAGGAGTTGCCGCGTAGAAAGCGCTTTGTAGAGCTGGAAACTCAACATTTGTCAGAAGACGAAAATACTATAAAAAAATTAGTCGAAGATTCTATTAACAAAATAGAGGCGACATCATTAAATAGATATAAACAAAGATTGATACAAATTAACAGCTACAATACCAAAATAACTAGTGCCAAGATTACTACGATCGACTTTGATGTAGGTTTTACATCTTGCTTTAAGTATGAATGGGTTGATGATACAACGAAATGTGACTTTTTGAATCATATTCCAAAAAGACATTGCATTTCATATATAACAGAAAGATTATGGGTCGATAACGGGAAACAGATCGACGTCAATTGCGAAGATGACGATTCCTCGATAAATCCTAAAATTGATTTAGAAGGTAGCGAAAATGCTAAACAAATGGCAAACGAGGCATTAAAACACATAGAAGCTAAATATCCTCATACAAAAAGGCAAAAAGTGGTAAGAATATATTCGTTAGAAAAGCAGGAGGTGGCTGGCCTACATTATAGATTGAAAATGGAAGTCGGCCCAACTAATTGCTCAGCTTTAAGTGTAACTAACGATTGTAATCTGGTCAATAATTCTGCTACGAACAAATTTTGTCGTGTGAATGTTTGGATTCGCCCGTGGACCGAGCATCCCCCCATCATTAGGGTTTCATGTGATGATCAAGACAATGGAAGTAGAGAATTGTATCATAATATTCAAGCTCAGCATCTCTTCTCAGATTTTCTTAAAACGTATACACCGAGTTACATCGATGACCACCAAGAAATGGTAAAAAGGTTCGAGATATTCAAGGCTAATGTGAGAAAAATACACGAATTTAATGTTCACGAGCAAGGAACTGCGAGGTATGCCGTAACGAGATTTGCCGATTTAACTTACGTGGAGTTTAAGGAGAAACATTTAGGTTTAAAACCGAGCCTTAAAAAATCAAATAATATTCCAATGAGACAAGCTGACATTCCTCAAATAACCGTGCCCGATTCTTTCGATTGGAGGCATTACAATGCTGTTACCGAAGTGAAGAATCAGGGTTCATGCGGCAGCTGTTGGGCATTTAGCGTTACAGGTAAGGTTTTCACCAACTATAAACTATGATCTCAAACATAAGCGTGACATGCACATTCAAATTTCAATAGTAAGTACTTTTTGAGTATATTATTATTTACTTATTAAATTGAAATTTGTTTTTTTTAAGGAAACATCGAAGGTCAATGGAAGATTCGTTCTGGTAATCTCGTCTCATTATCCGAACAGGAATTGGTGGATTGTGACAAATTAGACGATGGCTGCAACGGTGGACTCCCTGATAACGCTTATCGGTAGGTAAAAACTTTATAACGCTCGCTGTTCGCAGTCGACGCACGGCAGTTGAGCGCGATGCAATGCAACATAATATAAAGCTCAATTTTGAGGTTAAACAGTATATAAATCTGTCAGTCACTTTCCGTCATTCACGGTGTCGTGTCGCTGCAGTTTAAAAACGGCTTTAACGTGGCGTAAATAGACTGCAGTGGGGCGAAGCGGCACATCATGCTCCTTTGTATTGACGTTGCGTGGGTGGCTTAACTTACACAATTTTATACAAAAAAAAAAAAATATCCACAGACGAACATAATATAACCTCCTCCTTTTTGGAAGTCGGTTAATAATTGGCCGTGAATTGTCGCATCCGTCTTCTGCAGCGTAGTGTCGCCTAGTGCGGCCTCACCTCAACAGCAAAAATATTCAATTATTGTTATGCCAAAAACCTCTACGGAATATATTGAGGGAATAATAATAATTAATCCCTTGACTAGTAAATAGTTTATATGTATAACTTGCGCGCTTTGATTAATGATTATTATATAATCAAAGCTTGTGCAATACGTCATCCATAATCCGTACCAAAGTCGGCTATGATATCATGTATCTAGATAAAGATCAAGTTGCTGGAAGTAACAAAGCATTATTTTCACTCATAGTAATTAATTGCACATATCACAGAAACTAAGGAGTTTTCTAATTGTCCAATAGCTATATCCGTTGTTTTAGTTGTTGGAAAATCCTTGAAATCATTTGTTGGAAAACAATTATAGGTACTTGAATTGTTAAAGATTGTAAAACACTCGTATAGAGTGTTACTTAGTACGTTTTACACTATAACTTACAACAATAATGTTTTAGTCGTAACATTATTTAGCATGATGTACATGCTTGCTTGAGGCAATATCCTGAATACTAATCTCAAATAATTATGTGTCATTCACGATAACTACTGTTTTAGGTTCCGTACATTTTGTATAATTGCGTCTTATAAGCACAGGCGTTTTGTGTAATTAATAATCCATACTAGTATACTAGTATACTAGTATACTAGTAATATTATAAATGCGAAAGTGTGTCTGTCTGTCTATCTGTCTGTCTGTTACCTCTTCAGGCCCAAACCGCTGAACCGATTTTGCTGAAATTTTGTATGGACATACTTTGAGTCCCTGGAAAGGACATAGGATACTTTTTACTCCGGAAAAATGTACGGTTCCCACGCGATAAACAAATTTCGGCGCAACGGAGTTGCATACTATACGTCGTCTAGTAATTTATATTTTATTATAATGTGTTAAAAAAATGCATCATTCCTATAAATTACCCATTAAACCTAACTATACCTTCATAAAATAATATTTCTCCGCATTACCTTCTAACTGAATCCTTACTATAATACAAAATTATGTATGTAAATACTTGTAAAACCTGTTTTACTATATTTGTTTATTTACAAATTCATATTTGTTTCATTTTGTACTAATAAACTTCATCACAATATATTATGTAAAAGTGTAGTGTTTCTAATGAAACTTTTTATTAGAAGTCAAACAACATTTGTTTAGGTAATTTTAATTATTCATAACTTTGGTCACACATTATTATGACCTCCATTATCTATATCAACGCGTAACATTTAACAACAAATTATTGTCCATCCTTGAACCGTAATTACTAATTAGCATTTAGCTAATTTCTACTATGTAATAAATCATAATATATTGTTGAATGGCGCAATTTTATAACTTAAATTTAAAAATTGTTTCATTGAGACAAATTAAAATATTTATATTTAAGCGTTTAAAATATTAATTAGGGTAGCATACACCGTGACGTCGCAGGCCGATATATCGCTCTCTTTCTCTTTGCTTACATTCTTTTTATTATTATCTTCGTTTTAAGTTTTAACAAACAAATTATCTATTTAATATTAGACAAGATGATAACATTACAGTTATCATCTTGTCCAATATTAAGGGTGAATTGCACCAGAAGCGTAGTTAAAGTTATTAGCTAGCATTTGACAGTTCATTTCACATTTTGTTATGGTTAAAGTTAAAGTTATAGTTAAAGTAAGCCAGATTTGATAGTTAATTTCACATTTTGTTATGGTTAAAGTTACAGTTATAGTTAAAGTAGGTTGATGCAACTCACTCGGGTGAATTGCACCAGAAGCGTAGTTAAAGTTAAGGTTAAGGTTAGGTTGGCGACTTTTGCTAGGGATTTGACAGTTCATTTCACATTTTGTTATGGTTAAAGTTAAAGTTATAGTTAAAGTAAGCCAGATTTGATAGTTAATTTCACATTTTGTTATGGTTAAAGTTACGGTTATAGTTAAAAGTAGGTTGATGCAACTCACTCGGGTGAATTGCACCAGAAGCGTAGTTAAAGTTAAGGTTAAGGTTATCGTGAAATATGGCGACTTTTGCTAGGGATTTGACAGTTTATTTCACATTTTGTTATGGTTAGAGTTAATGTTAAAGTAGGTTGATGCAACTCACTCTAAATAGAGAATTTATTTTGTCAACATTTGTGTATTGTCAATAATTGTGTTTTTTCTAACACGCGTATTGTTAAAATTAGGGCATGTTTTACCACTTCCTGATAAGTGCCGGATAGGCTATCCACCATTTAATTTGACAGATAGGGAATGGAGAAACTGTCAAATAAGTTGCGCATAGCCTGTTCGGCACTTTATCAGGAGGTGGTAAAAGGTCCTTATTGTTGTTTACAGGGCAATAGAGCAGCTGGGCGGGCTGGAGGTCGAGACCGACTACCCGTACGAGGGCGCGGACGACAAGTGCAGCTTCAACAGGACGCTCGCCAGAGTTCAGATCACCGGGGCCGTCAATATCACGTCCAACGAGACTGATATGGCTAAGTGGCTCGTCAAGAACGGCCCGATATCTATCGGTCAGTACTTATCAAGTCTAGGGCTGCCACCTCTAAAATAATATGAAGTAATAATAACTCCCCACACCGGTTTCTGTGACGGAGGCCGGTTTCATTGAAACTAGGCCAGTTACGCAGGAGTAATTTTATAGTGACCAAGTGTGCGCGCAGTACACAAGAGCACTCTCTATTCCTTTTACTCTCAGTCATAACCCAGTGGGACGGAAAACCGACACGACTATTGAAGCACTGAAGTAAAAGTTAAAGTATTAATGACCTGAATTTTATTTAACTTTCATTATTGTACTTTACATGTACATATTTGAATAAAATAAGACCAATTATTATTATTAATAATTGGTCTAATATTCGAACTTATTTAAGTTATTGAAAGTAAACTCAGGTCTCAGGACCCTGTTTACTAAGTATTCGGAATCCAAGGACGCTACAAAACAAGGACATGTCCTCGGAAATTTTCAAACAAAACAAAAGGTTGGCAACCTTAATCTAGTCTATATATAATAATTATAATTATTATTATAGTGCGCTCTTCGCTGTAAATAAGGAAAAACTGTAGTCTTCAATCGTGGTACTTCGTCCTACTTATTACTCATACCAGAAATATCGAAATCTTCTCGTAAATACTATGACCGATTTTAATAACTTTCATGTATACCCGAGGAAATTGATTGCTAGGCAGTTGACAGACCTACGTCGTTTGGTCGGCTTAGGTCAATTCAATGTTAGCTGTGATCGGTCGGATAGGTTTGACTTAACGCGACCAAATTACTTAGGTCCGCCATCTGCCTAGGAATAAACTTCTCTGATATGTTATTGTGATGTACTGTGTTGCAGGTATAAACGCGAACGCCATGCAGTTTTACGTGGGTGGCATATCACACCCGTGGCGCGTGCTGTGCGACCCCACCAACCTCGACCACGGCGTCCTCATTGTTGGATATGGCGCGAAAGGTAAATTCCTCATCCTCTAGCAAATACCTTCTAGCACGACTATGGCTGACCCCACATTAGGCGTGTGCATTCCTTGGGCTCAGCGGTTTGGGCGCGAAGTGGTAACAGACGGACAGATAAACACACTTTTGCATTTATAATATTGGTATGGATTTTACTAAAATTATATATATACTGACTGCCGATACGTGCGTGTTATCACAAATCTCACGAATCGTTTTATTTTCCAGACTACCCGCTGTTCCATAGACACATGCCGTACTGGATAGTGAAGAACTCGTGGGGGCCGGGGTGGGGCGAGCAGGGCTACTACCGCGTCTACCGCGGAGACGGCACCTGCGGCGTCAACAAGATGGCGAGCAGCGCCGTTGTCTAAGCGTCTTATGTACCATCAAACAAATTGATTCATAGGCAGATGACAGACCAACGTCATTTGGTCGAGTAATGTCAATTTAATACCTCGATAGTGGGAATAACAGACACAATCGATATTCAATTGTTATGCGGCACCCGGGTGCCGCTTGGGAGTTGATGGGTTAATGTTAGTCGAGAGTTCGAGACTCGAGACCCGAGATCTGTTGCATGGATTTGACATAACGCTGCCAAATTGCGTAGGTCCGGTCGGCCATCTGTCTATGAATCGACTTCTCTGATAGTACTTTAAAGTCCAATTTTCGAGATGACAGGAGTTTGTCTATTCTCTAGTGCTATCGATTGGATAACGTGAAAAATTAACCAATCGGCAAAGACATTGAATACATAAACTCTTGTAGAAAAACGTCAGAAAAACTGGGTATTACTTATTGGCTATCACAATCAAAATCCGAATACCGTATTGGTAGATGAGCTTTGCGTTTGTGCAGGTTTGTGCAAGTGTGCAGGTGCTATTTCATCTATGATAGGGACTTAAGTGAGGCCTTATTGATTTGTTTTTGTCGCAATGTCGGAGACGTTTTACATGTCATGATCAGCCCCGCGGTTTTTAAATAGAACAACGAATAGGAGATGAAGTAGGAAGGTTTGTGCGCTTTTTTGCGCCAACGACAGTTACGGTACGACGGATCGTCCCACGCACTGTAGGTACTGCTTGCACCGATGCAATGCTCACCTTGGTGGAATGGAAATTCAATCAACATAATATTAAACTGTACCTAAGTAAGCATAACTATAATTATTATCATTGTTTTTGTTATGCTTACGACATTAATTTCCGTGGTCACGGATCACGGTAAGTTTTATTTGTATTTTGTAACGGTAGGTTATAAAAGCACTAAATATGTATAAATTTACTGTGCATGTAATCTTACCGTGTCTAAATACTTGTAATAAAAGTATAACAGTGTCACATTTGTTAAGTTTGATAAGTAATAATAATAATAATCCAACTACTAATAATTTCTGAATTTCTTGTTAAGTTCAAAATTTATTAATTGTTAAGTTACTCTTATATCTCATGAGATTACGTTTATTTATAGGTTTAGTGTTAAGATCAATTTAAAATATTTTGGGTATGTGATCTAATGCTTGTGTAGACGTTTAGGAAAAATAATTTTTATATTCGAAAATATTTTTTATAAGTATCATAATAATTTTGGTGAGAAAGCGTCGAACTGAGAGTTACTATATTATGTTGATTTTTTAATAAAACGTTTATGCAATAGTAGTAGTCGCATGCCCAAAGTAGATATCATTTAGGGCGAAGTCAAACGAGCGTAATTTGTTAGTTTTGAGTCAGAATTCAGAATAAATCAGAATTTCTGCCAGCAGAAATTCTGCTGCATTCAGTTTCATACAAAATGCTCGCTCGTGTGGCAATCAACAGAATTTCTGCCAGCAGAAATTCCGCGACTCACAACTTACAAATTACGCTCGTTTGGCTTCACCCTTAATTTAACAAAACTACATAGCGTTAAATGATTTTATGAATATTATTTTAGTCACTAACAGATTCCATTTAGGTATAGGAATACTTATGCTACCAGTGTAAATGAATATTATACAATATTTAACTTTATAAACTTTAATATAAAAAAGCTTTTATTTTACCGTCATCCAGAATCCAGATATTATATCTCATATTTAAAAATATAATAATATAACTATGTGCCTTTCAAAAAGTTTTTAGTGTTAATTATAGTGGGGAGTATATTTAATTTTTTATGGACGCGGACGTTTCGAAAAGAGTTATCTTATCTTTATCGAAATACAATCATCACAAAATATGATAGATTAAGATCGATCCATCGATTTCTAATATCTTCTTACGTATCTCTGTATTGTTCCTTTTGTCGAGGCATCATTTTGATAATTTTATGGAAAATATTTTAAAGGACTGATTTAATAACATAACACTACTACTCATCGTGTTTGAGGAGAATGTCAGCCAAAGAAATGGGCAGAAATAGGCATTTGAATCACATTTTCTTTATCTCTAAAATGTTAATATTAGTTGTAAAATCTGAGATATATATCTTTATATAATTATGAATTTTATACCAGCTGCGTATGTGATAAGTAGTCTTATTTTTTTACTTACCTTATATTATTATCTTTGTTCTATGAAAATAAAATTTATTTTAAACCAAAATGTTACTTATTTGAGTTGCCTAATTCTACTGCAAAATACTAATACTTACTTACAAATTATAATTTTTCAATTACTTGTAAGTGTTAAAAATCAATATAAATATTAAATTCGTAAAGATAAGCTTTTTTCACGACCTTATTTAAAATTTAGATATTATGTGTATTTTTATTTGATTTTTATATACTTACCTAAGTTATGACTTATGTATGTACATTGTACAGTAACTTTTTTAATTATTGCCAATAATAAAAATACACAATATGAGCCATGACTTCACAAAGGAAGCTAATATGAAGCACACAAGACACAATGGAGTGCAATATAATAAATATTTGAATGATATCACAAACGTGACTTCATACTCGTATTCATGATATAATTCAATAGGGTGAGCGGGGTAGTCGTAATTCAATAGACTATCTAGACCAGTCATTCTCAAAGTGTGAAGAAAAACCCCAAGGGTTCCCAGGGACCAGAGTGGTCTATAGGAGTCTCGACGGGAGTCAAACGTTGAGCATCTATTAATAGTCGCATGAAAATTAATTTTGTTGCTTTATTTTAAATTAACTTCTTCATTATAGGCTGATATGAGATAATATTATTATTTTAAGAAGCGACTGTTACTAATTATGTACTAATTTAGGTTGCCCCCCCCCCCCCTGGACCGGTGGACCAGGTGGTGGACCCCCTGGTCCACCGGTTCACACAAAAGTTTAAGTGGTAAGTATATAAAACAAAAGAGTTTGGGAACCTATGACCTAGACGGAGAACGATTCAGCGTCTAGGTACAATGCGCCGTACCTAGGCTATATCTCTAGGTACGAGGCCGCGGAACTAGGACGTCGATGCACCGAAACGGGGTTAGACTGCATAATAATAGTATATAATAAAGTATAGCCATAATGTAAACTAAGTTTGAATGTGCCTTAATGCTACTCTATGAAGCCATAAGTAGATAGCTAGAAGACACAATATATGAATCCCCTGTATAGACTTTACTGTGAAAGTGCCAGCCCTGAAAGAGTAATTTTTAGGGTTAGTCAACAAGGAACCCTTATGGTTTCGGCCTGTCCAATGTCCATCCGTCTGTCTGTCCGCGGTTTTGAACTAGACTATAGAAACTACAAAAGCTGTGATTCCGCATGAATGCACATATTAATGATGCCGACAAAATAGTAGGTATATGAGATCTTTAAATTTTTTTAAGGTAGGTACCTGCCCTACACATCAAGCGGGGATGAATATTTTTCTCGCATCCACCCCACCATGTGAGGTGTCGTTGGATAGGTTTTTTAAAAATATTATGAGTGTTTATATATCATTTTCCTATTTAGGGATCCATTTATGAAATATGAAGTTTTAATTAAAGTGAAAAAAAAACCGTTAGAGTCCAGTGTCCCTTCTACCAGCTAAACGGTTGCTTCTGGAATATGAAAAAATTCACTGGAGTAGGAAATATTATGCTAAATTTAAAAGGAAAACTATTAACTATCACGGCTAACAAGACTTCTTAAGTTATTGATTAATAGTCGATTAACTAAAAAAAAATGTCTTCTTAATATAAAGAAACTTTTCGTTCAAATATGTAACTGACTACTGAGATGATGTTGTTAGTAGTGAACACGTTATAAATGTAATAAGTACATATTCATTAACCATTAAAAATATATCAAAAACTAGCAGCGGAACCCTATATTGCGCGTGGCTCGACACACACTTGGTTTTTTAACTTTTATAAGGGCAAACACATGACTCTAGGGCGCTTGCTCATACAAATCACAAAAAATATTGTTCTTTCAGGGCTGCTAATTTCACAGTGAACTTTATACAAGGGACATAATAATAATAATTATTATGCACATCCTAAAGTATTATCATTTATCACTTTGTTTTTTTACACCCTGGTACTCAATTTCATTAATGACATCTATGGACGCTTCACACCACGTCAGTCTGGCACCGTGCTAAGTACCTGAAGGACTTGTGTTACAGGTACCAGACAACGGTAATATATTTAATACTTTTTATACTATTCATATTATATTTAAGATTTTTTTTAAATGGTACATACATACATAATAATAATTAATACACATCCATGACCCAGGGACATTGAAAGCTTTTTATTCCGTCGGCGGGATTCGAGCCCGCGATCCCCAGCATTGGGGCTCGCAGGCCGCCAAAATTGTGTTGTCTTTTTCCGCTTTTACTGTTTTCTCATATTATATTTTGTGGAAAGCAATAAAATATAATAAGTATATATTTTATTAGACAATACCGCCTATAGTTAAGTGTGCGATAAAATATGTTTCTAATTTTAATTGATTTCATCGACAACGACATAAACTTCTTATTAGCGTAACAATAATTGTATCCAATATCCATATCATACTTTTGTCTATGCACTAGTATAATCTCCAATCACGATCAAAAGTTAGACTGACATAGACTGACAGGGTCATTAGTCTTCCTATTATAAAACTTTTCCGGTAAATGATGAGTACCTTAATATGGTGAGACGAAATGGAGTAGAGGATCGTAAATCAATCGCGGAATGCAAGCGATCCGATGGCGGGGCGGTGCATACCCGGGCGGGCGCATACCCGGCCCACGTAAACCGGGTCACGGCGCGACCGGGTCACGCGGTCAAAGCGCAGCCCGGTTACCCGGTCGGGAAGACACGCCCGCTTTATGTAAGCCACAACAAACTATTACAAATCATCCTTTGATTAGGCTCGATGTCGTTTGGCTCGAATGGAGGCGTGATAGGCGGTAGCCGGCGGAGTTGGTCGCGACGCTGAAAGTCGCGGATTGGAGTTTTGCCAAACACTGGTCTAGGTCACGAAAAAATGTTTTCTTTTTGTTATTGTATTGTATTAATAGATATGGTATTACTTTAAATAGAGTACTACTACGTTAAACTCGTCGTTAATTTTACTTCTTTTGGATCATACTATTACTTAAGTAGTTAGTCTACGTTAGGTTTCGGTTTAAAGATCTTTAAATCAAAACCGAAGTAGTTCGACAGAAAAGGTGAGGAAGTAGTAAATTAATAAGCCGAATTCTCTGAATCAAAACATTGAAGTCTTTCATAAGGAGACGACTGACAGGAATTCAGCTAGATAAGACTATCCAACTTCCTGGGTTGTTGACAGGTCCTGTCGAGGCTATTGAAGTTGGTATGCTATTACAACATTAAGGGCCTGTTTCACCACTTTCTGATAAAGTGCCGAATAGGCTATTCACAACTTACTCGATCTGTCAAATTAATTGGTGGATAGTCTATCAGGAAGTGGTGAAACAGGCCCTTAATATATTTATTATGTCAGCAAGACTTTAGTTTAAAGTCTGAAATCTAAGTTCACACTTGAAACTCTAGAAACTCCGTAGTTATTAATTAATAGGCACTTAGTACATAGGAGTGTTTGAGTTTCTAGATACTCTACAGTCTACAATATGGTTTAAGCCATAATGGTTCGGGTTATACACAGATACCAATTCAGGAACTGGAATAATTTTAATGGCCTAGCTTTAAAGACAAGATCAATTAAATCTTTTAATGAATAAAGTAAACAACGAGCGAAGTCAACGGTCGCATAAAGTGTTTAGGAGTGCAGTCAAGTAGTAACGATGAATACCTCACATTATACTGGCTGCGCATCAGAGATGTAGAGTCAGCGCTCGGAGCCTGTTGTTGCCGGTGTCAACGTCCGGTTACTAGGCAAAGGTTTCTAGGTTATTGGGACGCAAACTAAATGATTGATTTTTCACGTGATAGACATAATTTATTAGTCGATTACTGTAAAATCTCTTTCACCTGAGCACGTGTTCGCTACGTGTGCGGAAAAGCAATCACGCGATGTCGGTTTTTGCAGTAGAATCAATTCGGGCAGTTTGGAACGGACTATTTGTTTTCTAAATGAACTTTTCCGTATCGCTTATACTGAAACGAATTTTTGAGGTTTGTTAATTGAAAGCGAGCTTTAGGTGTGAAAGCTTTTACGGAACTGACGTGCCCTCGAGTAGTAAAAAGATAGACGCGGATTTTGATATAACTGAATAATAATAATTATCAACAATATTTCTTAACGGCGCGGTCGGGTCAAAGTTATACATAATAATATAATTTTATAATTTCGGCCAGTTGTACTTTTTTACACGTTACCATTTTTGTTTAGTTAAAAAAAATCATTATTGAAAAAAATTACATTCTAATTTCTTCTCTTTTTTGACGAAGCGTATCTTAAATTAAAACTTTGCTATCATACTTTTCAAAATAATAAATCAAATATAAATGCTTTGAAATTTTTCCGCAATTTTTTGTTGGCGTAGTTGAGCCTAGTCGTATTTTCACATAACATAAGTATGACAATTGATACGGGCACCTATTTAACGACTATAGCCTTTTCGTATGCCTGATTTAGTGGTAACACTGCCGATATTACACAAGTTTTCCCAGGATTTTACTGTAGGTTCATATAATACTGTATAACTATTAACTATA
The DNA here is from genome assembly GCA_905404155.3 of Plebejus argus. Taxonomy (NCBI): domain Eukaryota; kingdom Metazoa; phylum Arthropoda; class Insecta; order Lepidoptera; family Lycaenidae; genus Plebejus; species Plebejus argus. Next base: position 8,784,028 of record FR989930.1, read on the forward strand.
TATGTTTTACAGGATAGCAATCAACTACTTGTCAAGTTATTGTCACTTTTGGCTTTTTTGGAATCGGAAAATGGTATACACTATACTGGTACCTAAGGTGTAACAAAACTAAGTGATAGTACTTTAGGGTGTGTACGTGTTCCTTGTAGAGAGTTCAATGTGAAAGTTGCAGCGCAGAAAGACCAAATTTTTATTTATCTTTTGTATGGGCAAGGACCTGAGCGTCACGAGTTTCCCCATACAAAAGTGAAAACAAATATTGGTCTTTTTACGCTGCTACTTTCACAATGAACTCTCTACAAGCATAAACGTAGAAAAAAAGGCGGACGGAGTCTTATTATGCACAGAACTGTGTCTTCAGATTCGCCAGGCTGGCTGCATGTACACAGTCCGTACGCACACATTCTTACGCTAGTCCATACCATTTGACAGGCGTAAGAATGTGTGCGTGGCCGACTCTGAAGATACAGTTCTGTATATAATAAGATTCTGTCCGCTTTTTTTTCTACGTTAATGTCTACAAGAAACACGTACACACCCCGTAGTATTATCACTTAGTTTTGTTACACCTTGTATAATATCTACGCACGTCGCACATACCTATAGACTCTTCACACCACGTCAGTCTGCCTCTTGCTAAGTAACTGAACGACTTATGTTACGGGTATCCTCGGGTACCAGAAAACGGAAATATATTTAAAATTACAAAATGTGCATAATATTATATTAAGGATTTTTATTACATAAAACACATCTCAGGAACGAACGAACCCCGACTTTGAGCTACCACGCGCTCAACCACTGAGCCACAGAGGTCATTAATGTAATTCATATTGTGCCCATACAGAAGTACGAATTTCGCATTTCCTCTACGTAAGAGCATGTAGCTCTATCAGTAAATATCGATTTTTAAGGATATTTCTGCACAGGTTTTAAGATATTATCTACATTATTAATTACATTCAGTAGCTATTGCACCAAATAATAGTGAAGTAACATTAAAATCTACTAAAGATAATGGATTTTAAGTACAATTTGACAAATAAAATCTGTCTGAAAATGTGTCTGTTTTGTTTTGTTATCAGTTATGTCGTAATTTGACTGACTATTTACCAACTAAAAATGTAGAATGAATCCAAATTGTTGAACGGTACACATCGCTATCAGGCGTTCCTGCACTATCGTGTCAGTTTTGTCCTCTAACCTCAGAGGACCTAGGTTGTCGATTCCATCCGACAGGCTCCGAATGAAAGCGAGGTTTTTCGTCCGTTCAGTCATCAGTTGCCAGCGAGCCTCCGCACGGGACGGTCGTTCGGGGAACCCGACTGCCGTTATTCACACATGTGATAAACTTTTTAACAAAAATAGTGCCGAATCATCTATAATCCGTCAACGGAGTATTATGTTTATAAGCTAATTTTTATACTAAACACTGTATTGTCAATTTAAAATGGATGCTAGTGCTTGTAATATGAGAAACTAAGCTAACGCAGGTTAGTAAGTAGGTACACTTTACGTCAATGTACTTAAGTGCTATGTTTGATTATATTTTTCTGTTATGTTATTTAGAAGGTTTATTTTCGTGTAATTCATATTATGTAGATTCTGTTGAAATTAACAGGGAATAGTAATTATGCCGGTAAAATATCTCTCGGCATAAATAAAAAATTGGTGGAAAGTAATTGATACACAAATTTACACATACATTAATATTATATTACACACTCATAGTTACATTACATTGGATGCACACTTGTACAGATAAACTATTCAAATCGTTTTTTTTTAGTTTGGTTAAAAATATAAGTAAATAGTTAAACTATTAGTTGTACAAATTATTTTATTTTAAATTTAATACTTAGGTTAGATTTTAGTTGATTACTATTATTATTTTTAACTTTTAATATGATTTAGTTGATTTTGAAATAAATTAAGGTTTAATAATAATTAATAAGAAATTCTAATTATTTATTATCAACAACTATGGACGCCGCTTTTGTCGCTTACGTTAATTATTAGTCTCTTGTTTATATTTTAATTTATTATACTTTCGTACCAGTATAATAATGTATACTAGTAGTGTTTAATTATAAATCATCGTCTCAATTTTTTTTTTTATTTAATCCGTCCAACACAAAAGTTGGATATTCAATCTACGACCCTCGTCCTAAAGGTTCACGCAGTATCCACCGAGCCACAGAGATTGTTAAAAACATTTTGAATAATATTCCATAGTATCCAGCGCGCAAACTTGAATCAATTTATCATCAATCGTTAATCACAAGATACTATTAGACATTTTAATAATTACTAGAGTATATTTCACGTAGACTGACAGAAAATATATGACGAAATATATATATTCATACATGCTACCGAAACGTAGAACAACAAAGGTAAATAATAAATATATATTTTTTATTACAATAAATTAGGGGTCGTCTATGGGCCAGTCGCCCATATCCTTTGCTTGTCTCATTTACATAATTTTGTCGCGCACCTACCAAGATTACATTTTCTCTTAATCTACTGTAAGTCCATCACGCCTTGAACCTTTTAAATAAATTATAACCAGAGTTTCGCTGACGTAGCCGCAGCCCGCAAGAACATTACTTGATGATGGATAGTTTGAAGTCCCGCGCCCGCCAACATGTCAGCAACAGACAGACAGACGGGATACAATATAATATATTTTATAACACAAAGCGTAGCACGTTTGCTACGAGGCTACGAAAATGCTATGCGCTACGAAAATGCTACGCGCTACGAAAATGCTACGCGCTACGAGAGTGCTACGCGTTACAAAAATGCTACGCGCTACGAGAGTGCTACGCGCTACGAAAGTGCTACGCACTACGAAAATGCTACGCGCTCCTCTACGAAATGAATTCTATACTTTCAAACTTCAAAGACATTCACGAGATATGTTCTTTTCAGGCCTCCAGCGAGCTCCAATTACTCTACATAATGTTCTCCTTTTGCTGGCGCTACAAAGATGAACACGGTAAGAAAACGCAGCCACACAAATAAATAAAATCTCTACTGTGTCTCCATTAAATGTTACACAATCACAAGCAAGTATAATATAAATAAAGAATGCAAGCTTATTATATTAAATCAATGACACGAAAAACCTACAACTTAGGCATACTTAAACAAACCATAAGGTGTTTAGGCCATAACATAAATAATACGGCAGTTTAACATCTAAAGGTGCAAAACCGGTGACCACTCAAGTTAAGACTTCTTTGGCCGCATAATTTAAAAAAAAAACCACGAGTAGACAGGAGCATATCTTATCAACAATTTAAACAGAAAACGAGCTAAAATCATTCTTATATCTATGCAAATCACGGCTTTTATAAAAATATCGGAAATCAGTTAGGCTCGGGACTGGCAATTTAAAATAATAAGCCGTTAAGGGCTGTCGATTGTGACACGGGTCTAAGTAGCCGGGTGTCGGGTTCCACCGCGGAGCGTGACGCCGCTTCCCGTCGCCTATTTATTACGCTACACGACACAAGACAAACTTGCCGTCGATCGAACCGTAATCGGATAGATGGCAGTTTATTAAAACGTGGACATGTAATGAGAAATATACCAATGCTGCTGGCACGATTGATATATTGACGTATGTTGTACTAGAGCAAATATTCTTTACGTTATCTCATATTATGTCTTTAGTTAATTCGTTAGTTAATTTTGTATTAGCCTATAATTCGAAACCAATGCAAGCTTCAAATCTAAAATATGTTAAAATATCACACATGTACATTGTACAGTTGTGCATAAAAGACTATCCTTCACACCGTACTAACACGTATTAAGAATGCTCCAACCGGAGAATTAGCAGGTCGGATGTCTGTCAGTACGAATATCGACGTTAATAACATTAAAATAAGATTCATATTAGCGCGCCTTGTACAGTGGCGGTTACGATGCTCGCCGCGTTCTTGATATGGCGAAAATGTATGAAAAAATTTGAGAAATTTTCTTATTTTTCTTATAACTGGAAAAATTGTTTATTTTATATAAAATTTTTAGCGGACTTTATAGAGGACTAAATAGGCAAAAATTTTTTTTGTATATTTATTTTCCTCAGTTCAGTGTATTTAGATATTAAGGTACCTAATCAGACCCCATTTTTTCATATTTTGCGATTATTGTGATGGTTAAAACGTATTTTAAGTGAAAATTTTTGTATGCGGCTATAGAATTTTTATGGTACAGTCGTGGAGATGAATATATTATTATCTTTCATTTGAAACCAAAATATCTTCGCAGTTTGACTCCTAATTCTTTAAAATGGTACCGGAAAATCGCTGATATTTGTAATAGCGTCCTTAAGGTGACGTCTTGATAATTTGGCTGTAGCGATGTCCATTTTTCTCAGCAATGACTAAAGCTAAGAAATTAAAGTTCACTGTCAGTATTCATCATGTCTTTGTCTTTGAATTACCCATAGCATAACACGATTAGTCAACTTTTATAACACAGAATAATCAATCAAAAAGACCTCTGTAAAAAAAGGGATTTCTATTTTGCCAACAGAGGAGAGTGATATAAACATCCAAAATTTGTACATAAATTGGTTCTAGTATACACTTTAATTTGTCCATGGCTTATATGAAATGTATTTATGGTTTTTAAATTACGCGACAAAAACCATTTTGTCGCTACGCCCTTTCAATTTTTTGCTGTTCCATTGCTTGTTTTCTATGAGAGGCCGGACCAGCCTCGCATAGAAAACAATCAATCTCAAACACATCCAACACGGTTTTTTACTTTAACATGGCGTCACCTTAACACAAAAGCACTTTATAAAACTAAGAACAAGTGAATCTAGTTTGAGAAAGTGTATTATGCGGCGCGTTCCCCGCGGTGGGTCACGGGCCCTCAAGCACTCTTCAGCACTCTCCAGCCCCCTCTAGCCCCTCCAACCCCCTCTAGCCCCCTCTAACCCCTTCCAACCCCCTCTAGCCTCATCCACCAGCTCCGAGGTCAACAGAGACACTGGACGTGACAAAACTTTATTAACTATTTATGAACTTTATTTTTACCAACTTTTCCGCCGCGCGTTGATGTTTTCTGCGTTTAGTGTTTCAATTCCGATAAACATACTACATACTTTACTTAACTTTTTAACGTCCACGATAATAACAGATTATGAATGGATTTGGAAAACGCAGTTTGCCGAGTGTTTTTTATTATAAAAAGTGAATTTTAATACTAATCTTAAAGAGGTAACATCTTTACATAGAGGTAGTTATCGCAGTAAGCGGCCAAAATATTGGATATGTGGTCACAGCTATAAATGACATTTTATGACTCATCACGGATGAAGAACGAAACTGTGTCACGACCGCTTCGTGCCATTTGATAGCTTATTGATACAGTAACAGTACGGTTAAACTTAAAATTAGGCTGTCACTGTCACTACTTGGAAGAACGAAAATGCCATAATATGACAGAAGCGCTTTAAGTAACGTTTCAGTATTCGGCCCTAAGTACGACAGAACGGCGCGCCATTATTTTCGCTTTAACACCGCCTGCACACCATCTGTCATTATCGACGAGATGATCAATTAGTGTACTAAATAGCTTAAAGGTTTCCCTTAATACCACTCGGTACGACTATTGTAATATGAGATTTTTATATTATAATACTGGAAGTTGTTGGGGAATCTTGAGGGGTCAAATTACCATCAACAAATCAGCGTGAAGAGGTAACAAGGTAGGCAGACAATCAGATAACCCACAATCGAATTAATTTTATTATAATTATATTCAGCTAGAAACGTACATTTTTCTGGATTAAAAAATAATTTTTAATTAACACAAGCTGACCTGACAGACGTGATAAAAGTTAATCATAAAAGTTTATTGTGTGGGAACCGTACATTTTCCGGGACAAAAAGTAGCCCTTGTCCTTTCCCGAAACTCAAAGTATCTCCATACCAAAATTAATCAAAATCAATTGAATAGTTTACGCGTAAAGCATAAAAGCATATTGTGCTGTAACCGTACATTTTTCCGAGACAAAATGTATCCTTTGTTGGTCTTCGGGACTCAAAAGTATCTCTGTGCCAAATTTCAGCAAAATCGGTCCAGCCGTTCAGGCGTGATGTCGTGACCACGCGAATATGGATTCATTTTTATATTATATAAGATTAATTTAGTAACATTAGTAGACATTTTTCAATTTACGACATTTTACCATTTTTCTAAATTTTCGTTTATTCAACAGGCGAGTTTTTGAAACGAAGTTCCTTATGGCGCGGTCGGCGTTTCGAAAGGAGGCTAGACCAAACGATTTGACCTCGACACTTTTTTTATTACTACCTGCATAGTAGGGGCAGAGGGCTTTGATAGTGTTCAAAAGATGGCGTTTTTTTATTATTATTTTTATTTTTTATAACTTCGTTCCACCAGGGTGTCCCTTGACCCCCGGAGAAGAGAAGAAAAAGGCTCGGCAAAAGCCGAAGCCTAAGGGCGCGCGGGCTCCGCCCGTCTCTGCCGCGATGGCGACGGAGGCCTAGACCTGCGGGCGGCGATCGGGGGATCCCGCCCGCATCAAGGGTCCCGAGATGGCAAGCCCCCTATGGCCCGGGGGGCTCTCGGTGAGGTCAGCGGCTCAAGCCGCTTGAAGAAGGTGCCGGTTGCGGCTGCGCGCGGGATGTGGACGGAGTTGAAGTCGCTCCGCGGTGCCCGTCCCTCCCGCACTAGGCGCACGACGGAGGGCTGGGGGGGTTTTAGTGGGTAAAAAAGTATTTCCCCTCCTCAAAAAAAAAATGGTGTCCCTTGACAACTCTGTAGTTTTTTAATTCTAAAGAATTGTTGGATTCCTTTCAATTTGAATGGAATTTAACAAAAGAGTTGTTAAATTCCATTCAATTATAAAAAAACGGTCTGTTTTCTCTGCAACAATGTCACATGACTGTGATAATTTTCTCAATTTGATTTACAGCTCTCCTTTTTAATGCTGATGGCTTAACGGCACCGTCCTTTCTGAGCCCCGGACGATGAGATTTTAATTTCGCTTGTTATATTTTGAATAATAATTTGTGGTTAATTGAACTTACCTTAAGTGAACTTCAACCAAAATTATACGAGTTGCTGCATCCGTAGAGATTTAATAAACCTGTAGTCCGAATTTTGTGGTACTGCATCATCACACGCCATTTAGATATTATTTATTTAATTTAAAACTGAAAAAAGACAATCAATTGGTTTTATAGTACTTCCGCCTTGCTTTCCTAGATGGCGGTGTTAGTTCGTCCGTCATTCTTTTTAGAGAGGATAATTCATAACATTTTATCATTCCGCAAGTAAAGAATAGGGGCAACAAACTAAGAGAAGTGGGTGGGGTGGGATTTTAAATCTCTACGGATGCAGCAACTCGTATAATTTTGGTTGAAGTTCACTTAAGGTAAGTTCAATTAACCACAAATTATACTTCGTTGCTGCATCCTATGAGATTTAATAAACCTGTAGATGTTCAGCGCGTAATTGCGGAATGATAAAATACCAGATTAATTACATTAAGTTAATTAATTACGGAATTTAAAATGATAGGTATAACATTATAGACATGATAACAATTTTTATTTAATAAAGTATTGTACTTCTAAATAATAATACTACTTAATTAGTTTGGATATGCTATGAATCAGAATTTACATTAAAAATAGCTTCTGCGAAAGCTCTGTCTTGTGCTAAATCTGGTAAAGGTAAGTTATAAAACTTAGCAAAACAAAGTGATGAGCCGGCCCAGCCAGCGCATCGCTTGATGATGTCGACGGAGACTCCCGCGCGGCGCGCCGCCGACGTGGAGGCGTGTCGCGTGCTGTGCGCTGAATAAACGCCAATCTCTATGCCACTGTCCTTGAGGACACTCTTTATCCAGCGACTTATAGATTGGGAACTGGCATTATGAAAAGGCTTTCTAGTTGTTAAAATGAGCTTATCAGTAGCTGGGCCATTTCTCAGCTCTTTTGTCTTATCTAGGTACACAGATAAAGCTTTAGCTGGGGCTTGATGAATAATTATTGATAGTGATTACGATACGTGAATTTTCGGAATGAACGTCTTCTGTTCTTATGAGTGATAACGTCTGCACCCGTTGTCCCGTCGACAACGAGTTGAATTATTATATACCTAATATAATTATTATAATATTAGAATGAGAGTTACCTTTTTTTTTTTTTTTTTTTTTTTTTTATAAAATTTCTAATGATAATAAGTATAGAATCTTACGGATAAAATTTAGATACGTACTCCAAAAGTTTATAAGGTTCCCTTAAAAATGAATACTTTAGGAAGCTGGGCTTACTCCTAAAAACTCCTTTAAAAAATCTTAGGATCGTTATTGCAACGGGATTTACCAATAAAATAAATAAAATAAAAATTGTTTTATTTCTGAATAGATTTTAAAAAAAATGCTTTCAGAACGTTGATACTACTGGTGCCTACCACCGGTTCGGGAACTAGCCCGGCGAGAAGAACCGGCGTAAGAAACTCGCAATGATTATTAATAATGATTAGAGACAAACTAGAGTCTAGACCTATAACAATTTAACATTCCGCAACTTGCTTTTTCATTAAGTTTTTCTGTTAAAATTTAAGAATTCGTAATAATATTATATCAGCTACGGATCCTTAAAACAAATCAATATTATTAATTTGACAAAAATTAAACCAATTTGTTTTAATCCTGTATCATACTGATTAATTGTACCTCCCGATAACGGTTTTAGTATGAAATTGTCAATAGACATCTCCGGTATTCAGCGTCTTAGGTAGACTTTCCGCACAATACTGCGCACGCCAGAAGGTTTTATCTGGCCTAAAATAAATCTCGTCAGATTTGAGAAGCGATCAAAACAGTGGAAAACACGGCCGAGACACGACGGCCAGTACGGAACGACTAATTTACCAGTCGCTTCCTCTTCTATAATTTTCCTAAGACAGTATGAGCGCGAATGGCGGAAAGGCATAGAAAAAATAATCGTGCCATGAAATTGTAAAAGCAAGGATGATGAAGGCACCTGGGTCTTGTTTCCAAGAGACATAATATCTTAGCAGATAATAATATAGCACTTTTTATTAAAGCACAACGCGAGTAAGTACGGCCTGTATCAGCCATCAGGTTGTCAGGTTGACCGAAGCTCAATAAGATCTTTAGTAAGTTCCTATCGTTACGTTACGTACCTAGACGCCTGGTCAGCATCTGTGTTTTTATATAAATAAGAAGCAAATAAATTATATGCGTTGTTTCTCGCACTACTGCCATATATCTCTCGCGATTTCATTGAGATGATGAAATTGAATACTTCACATTATAATATTAATATAATATAAGATAATATAATTATGGCAGTAGTATTATTTATTCTTAGTAAGACATTTAAAATATTATCACAACGATGAAATGAAAAATGATTTCAATCCCTAGGCAGCCAATAATTCGAGATAATTGATATGATGGCGAGCTTCATCCGCAGACCAATGGCATCTAGTTACTACTCCGTCGCACGCGGCGCCCCAGCCGGTGAGTGACGAGTCTGTGAAGATCTCCAGCTCGTATAAACTTGTGTTTATTCTATTAAAAAGCTTACTTTATTCTATTAAAAACAATATTGCACCACCAACTGGTGGTACACATTTTTTGTGGTTTTACAGGCATGATGGAATCAAAATTATTATTACATTTTTGTGAAGCTAAAAACTTCTCGTTCAAAGTATTTAGTACGCGGCCAGTTGTATCCAAGAATATACAACTACACGGCTGTATGCTATTGCTGGTCATGCTGAAATTAAAGTGCCAATGAACTTCGCGAAATCGCGCTTTGTTATGGATTTCGTTGGCTAGTTAGAAAATTTCTGGAGTAACTGCATGACTTGAGTATTTAATATTATGTCAAAGCTAATATAATATCATTGGTCAAAGCCAATAAATCTACAAAGTTGTGAAGGCGTCATACTAGTTTTCTCAAAGTTGATAATAAAACCTAATTGTTTCAATTTTGACCTTAATATATAATATAGTAGCATAATCTTTAGATTTCGATTCGAATTTCGACCACTAGATGGCCCTGCTTTTTTGACCACATAAAAAGAGGCTTTTGAAGCTTTACAAATATAAATGGCACAGAACTTAAGCCGTACAGGAAGGCAGTTAAATTCACAAAGATTATCATGAAATCGAAATCTCAAAAAATAATAATAATAAATTTATGTAATGTATGAATCGGCACACCGCACAAGCAATTCCTTGAGATCGATTGAGATATTTTGAGATTGAGATATGAGGAATATAGGCATTTGAAAAGACCAATTTTATAGCAGTGCGAATATCTTCCATTTTAAAAGTTGATTACGTGCACATTAGAAATGTATTTAAGTAATTTTGAGTTGAATATAAATCTTAACCCACCGATACTTTTCGGTGTAAGAAAAATGTATGAAATAAATTGGTCTGGCAAATTTTCATTACATACTGAAATAGCACCTAATTGTTTGAGTTCACTTATTGCTTTGCTCATCTGACTCTTTGTAAAAGGTGGATTACTTGGTTCCACACGTTGGTAAGGTGGCTTACAGAAGGGACTTATAACTCAATGCAGAAGGGTATTTTATAATATCCTTTAGCATAAGACAGCACTGCACCGTGCTGTCGGAGGTTATTAGAAGCCAATTGCGTAAAAAGAATTGGATGCGGCCAGCGTGAGGTACCTCTAGTAGCGGCGTCTCCTGTCGTTGCTCGGTCTGGCGCTCGCGTAGGGGCGGCCGCGGCGCGGGGGCTGCTGGGCCCTCCTCGCCGACGTGTCGACGGCTGCGGCTCGTGCGGGCGGGCTTCGCCACAAGCGACTCCTTGTATTCCTTAGCCAAACCATCGACCAAGATTTTACCCCAACGTTCAGAGAGTTCGGTGGGAATGCGTTCGCCTAGGGCTTTCTCTGTTTTATTGGCCTTGCCAAGAATATTTAGTATTTCAAGTGGTAACCTGGGAGTAGATTCTTGGTTAGGATCTACTGGTACGGTGGCTTCTGGTTGGCTCAGCGGCGCTGATGTCGGCGGTGCGGCCTGCGGCGACGCCGGTGCAGGCGCGGCCGACTCCATATAATCCACGTCTTTGACGTCGGCTAAAGATTGTGGAGTTCCACAGCAAGATTGAGCCTCCCGCGCGTCGATGTCTTCATCGCGCCTTTTGTCGTCGGATGAGTGCTCGTTATCGCAGCGGCCTTCCCGGGAGGAAGACGCTGATGACTCGGATCTTGTCCGGTGTGAATAAGCAAAAGCATAAAGTTGCTTTCAGGATGATATCACGTATCATCACGACTCAGTTTGTAACCTGGATAATATCGCGTATTACCCCATTAAGGTACAAAAGGTTGACTATCTAGTTAATATCACGTATTAACCCTTAAGATAGTCCTTTTTTAACGTATCGTTACCATGCCATAGCTGAGAACAAAGAAAAAATTCATAATATTTTTAAAAATTAATGCGGGTAGTTTGGTACCTTTTCCTTTGTTGCAGCGTAATTTTACTTCCAATCGCCGTATTTTGCGGCGAATATGTTCGTAATCATCCTTATTCTTCCTTTTTCCAATATTATTCGGCGATTTACACTAATTATAACACTTTAACACTGTAGAAATTAATTTAAAAAGGATAACGTGTTGACGATGCCGCACACGAAAAACGAATGACGGACGAACTAACACCGCCATCTAGGAAAGCAAGGCGGAAGTACTATAAAACCAATTGATTGTCTTTTTTCAGTTTTAAATTAAATAAATAATATCTAAATGGCGTGTGATGATGCAGTACCACAAAATTCGGACTACAGGTTTATTAAATCTCATAGGATGCAGCAACGAAGTATAAATTAGGTAGGAAGTATCAAATAGGTGACATATTGGTTAATAGCAGATTGAAGTGTTTAATGGGTGATATTAGTAGGGGAGCCCTAGAACAATTTTTTTTTATTACTATCAAGCTAATTTTTTGTGAGTAGCTTCATTTTCATAAGACGAACAACATTTTTATTTGCAAAAAATCTTGAAACTGGTAGCTAACAGAGAAAGCAAGGATTATTAAATCCTTTCTTTCTCTGTTAGCTACTACTTTGATTTGATGGTCAAATAAAACAGTCCATATATTTTTAGGACCATCAATTAACCTGCATACGAGCACTTATGTACTCATTATTTAGTTTCGTATACTTATTTGATTTATGCAAAGTTATAGCTATGAGGGTTATTCTTATTGCTACAATACGATACCGACCAAACAATAACATATTCCCATTATATATCGTCATTATTTTATTTATCCGTGCACAATAATATTTAATTTCTTCTGAATAAATGATTCGGCGAAGGCTCGAAGGCAGAATTTATCGCAGCCGCCGTTCGACTTGTCGGGATTTGAGGTTTACTGTTAATATCCTCGTAAAATATATTGTTTATGTCCTCAAAGTTTCAAAAACAACTTCTATGGAATGACCCCCTCGTAACATTATAAGTTCTATCGATATATTCGATTAACATCAAGGAAAGTAATTAGTTTCAACTTTAATTAAAATGATAGAGTTGTACGAGTTGTATGGATATCGATTTGGAAATTACCATTAAGTTTTAAAATATTACCCGGTAATGCAAATAAACGGCTAAGTGCGAGTCGGAACCGCACACGAAGCGTTCCGTACCGTTATATAGCCAAAATAGGCCAAAAATTATGTGTTTTGTACGGGAGACCCTCTTAGTTTTTATTATTAACCCCCGACAAAAAAGAGGGGTGCTATAAATTTGACATCCGTCCGTCCATCCGTCCGTCCGTCCGTCCGTCTGTCTGTCCGTCCATCCATCCGTCCGTCTGTCTGTCTGTCTGTCTGCTGTCTGTCTGTCAATAAAAATAGACTTATAATAATATACTCTAAATAAAATAGAGGTAAAATTTAGTCGCTTACTAAGTTTTCATTAAAAACTTTAAGTTCCTCTTTAGGGCTCCGTAACCAAAGGGTAAATAAAAACTCTATTACATACTTGATACTAAGATTTCAATGTCTGTCCGTCCGTAAATAATTGTATACCAAATAAATAATTACTTAGATTATAACATCAAACTTATAATATTTTTTCTATTCCTTTCAGCATTCCCTTCATCTGGGGTTCTACAGAAAATAACAAATGTATTATTTTCACGGTCTCGATTCTGTTTTATTCATTGCTTGTTTCAAACGGCGTGGTGCTCACAGTTTCTTAAGCTAAAAGGAAATGTTCATAAAGCTGGAAGATAAAGTGATCAACGTGATAAAGAGAGCTAGGGGAGACGGCTCTTATCGATCGAGCTTAGTTTTATGAATGCCTTTCATTCAGCTAAACAACTTTTTCTAAATTTTATTATATCATATTATATTTCGTATTCATACACCTACACAAATTATACACTTCATGAACTTCATAGAATACGTTTCACGATATATTTAGGCAAATATACAAAAATGCCTCATCTTTTTTACTTTGAATAACATCTATAAGTACAATAGTGACAAAAAGTCTAATATTTAATATCAATATCAGAAGGTTTAGTTTGTACCAACATACATTTATTGTTTTTCTAAGTAAAAAGGAATATACATTTTTGTTCAGTTAATTAAAAATTTAAACCGAATTCTAATCAGTGGTCACTTTAGGGCCGATTTCACCAAAGAAATTGAACTTGAATTAACGCTGCGGCAATACAATATACTTTTATTTGTATTAGTGTACGAATAATAAGGAATAGTATTTTCTTTTGCAAATGCGATTTGCTAGTGTAGTAAATGCACAATCTATACATATTATTTAAAACAAAGTCGCTTTTTTCCCTCATGTCCCTTGTTCCCTTTAATCTTTAAAACTACGCTACGGATTTTGATGATTCTTTCAGTGTTAGATAGTCCATTTATCGAGGAAGGCTATATGCTATATTTTATTGCGCTAAGACTAATAGGAGCGAAGAAATAGAGGAAAATGTGGAAAAACGGGGAAAATTATTTGAAAGGGCTAACTTGAAGGCGCTAATCTCAGGAACTGATGGGCTATCTTACACTGAAAGAATTTTTCAAATCGGACTACGATTTGAAAAATTCTTTCAGTGTGAGATAGCCCATTTATTGAAGAAGGCTATAGGCTATATTTATCACGCTAAGACTAATAGGAGAATGTGGAAAAAACGGGAGTAATTATTTGAAAGGGCTTATCTCGCGAACTACTGGAGCAATTTTTATGTTATTTGGCACAGATAAGAAGTAGACCACGTGAAAGATGATAGCGCTATCGATTTTAATAATTTTTTTCAGTGGCTATATATTTTATACCCGTGCAACGCCGGGGCGGGTCGCTAGTATAATAATATAATATCTTATCGCTATTAAGTTGGACCACTGTGGTCGCAAGTTGTTATCGCGATACAAAAGTTGTATGTAAAAATTGTCTACCGACGCCGATTAGCGCGACTTTGGAAGAAAGGAACTATCTACGACTTCGCTGATACTTTGTTTCTGCCGATACTACTTAAAGTAGGAAATAACAAAACATGTTTTCAAAAGAACCTTTGTTAGTCCAGACTCCAGTGTCAGATAAAGAATCTGTGACGTCAAAAGTTACGCAACTTTATATCGAAGTATTTCTGGAATACTTTTCGCTTTCACAATACAAAATTTACAATTTTAGCTATTATTAAAACAGCTATTATTTTTAAGGTTTGAGCGTAAAACATCTTGGTGAGCTTTCTTCATTGTTTGTGTTACGTAGTGAGCTTTAATTTCATTAAATCTTGTTACGGTTCAGCCAGCACAAACTAATATAGAAATTGCACAAACTTTCATGCTCTCGGCTATAAAATCTGAATTACGAAATCATACATTTCTCCGTCTTCGTTACCACTAACACTTTACTATGAATTCTTTTCGATCCAGACCGAACATTTAAAACGAAGGGTTCTTTTTCATCTTTATTTTTTATAGAGAGGTATATTAAAGACCATGTCACTCTCGTAAAGAGCCATTTTTAAATACATGTAGTAATAATTAATCCTACCAAAAACATACCTGTTAAAATAGGGCCTAGTTCCTATAGGCTAATTTTTGGTCTAAAAAAGAGTTGAAATCTAAACCAATGCCCAGTTCAGATGCACTTCATCGATCATAATCATCTTCATCAACAGCCTGATCCATAATAGCAGGTTAATTAAATTCTATAAATATTATCTAATTATATTATAATTAATCAAGTGTTACCTTCAGTGTTACGCCTATCACAAAAACCTACCAAGTTCAAATTTAGAAGTATTATGGATCAGGCTGTTGATGAAGATAATTATGATCGATGAAGAGTTTTTATACTTTATAAGCTTCAAATAAGATTTGAAGTCTTCTGAGTGTAGTGGGTCCACAGAGCTCCTCTTTTTGAGTCAATACGTATTAGCATAAAACCAATATCGGTGGTAACTGTCTGATCCCGACCTGAGGCGCTACCGCCGGAAAATATTTTTCTCCTGCTATCTCCTAAATTAAAAAAGCGGCCAAGTGCGAGTTGGACTCGCCCATGAAGGGTTCCGCAGCAGCAATAAGGTTTATTTTTATGAAATTAAAAGGTCTTTCATTTATTTTTATATTTCAGTCGATTTAATGAAATTTTGATTATGGTTTACCATTTTTATGACGTATAAAAAAACTACTGGCTAGATCTCGTTCAAACCAATTTTCGTTGGTAGTTTTTATAGTAATCTACATCATATATTTTTTTAGAATTATCATGCCCCTACTTTAGAAATTAGGGGGGGGGGACACACATTTTACCACTTTGGAAGAGTCTCTCTCGCAAACTATTCAGGTTAGAAAAAAATGATATAATTTCTCATGGTATCTATGAATAAGTCTCCAAAAATCATATTGAGGTTTCCCTCAATATGATTTTTGGAGACTTATTCATAGATACCCCACACGCATAGGTTAGATGAAAAATTTTTTTTTGTTCCAGTTGTACCTATGGGGACCCCTAAAATTTTTAATAATTTTTCCATTTTTGCATCGAAATCTTAATGCGGTTCACAGACTACATCTACTTACCAAGTTTCAATAGTATAGCTCTAATAGTTTCGGAGAAAAGTGGCTGTGACATACGGAAGGACGGACAGACAGACAGACATGACGAATCTATAAGGGTTTCTTTTTTGCCATTTTGGCTACGGAACCCTAAAAAGTGCTACTTCTTGGAATTCATTTAGGAAAATTATTAAACTTATATAATGAAACAATCAAATATAAATAAATGCCTTTATTATTACGACCTCTGTGGCTCAGTGGATAGCACGTTGGTAGCTTAAGCCGGAGGTCGCGGGTTCGAATCCCGCCGACGGAACAAAAAGTTTTCAAAGTTCCTGGGTCATGGATGTGTATTAAATATATTTATCATATAATAAAAACCTTAAATATATGTATAGTATAAAAGTATTAAATATATTTCCGTTGTCTGGTACCTGTAACACAAGTCCTTCAGGTACTTAGCATGGGGCCAGACTGACGTGGTGTGAAGCGTCCATAGATATTATTATTATATTATTATTATTGTTACAACTACTGACAGGTAAGGGTAAGAATTGGCAAATCATGCTTATGCAGAACAATACATGACTTTTTCAAGTGAGTTACTAAAATCTCGCAAGCTGGAAAAATTACGGAAGGTATACGGTCACAAATTCGTACGTCTCTTATTTTGTGTTTCCGTCTTACGAGACTGAAACACAAAATAAGAGACATAATACACTACGGTGTATTATGCGCAGCGCCGACATCACGCCGACATACTCGCGGCTGAACTGACGTCAGGTCAAGGTCATGATGCATTGTTACAAGCTAGTAGCTAGCACACAAAATGTGATGCGAGATAGCGGAAACTGTTCCGTGTAGGCCGTTTGTCCACCGTCACCGTCACCGGTACGTCACCGACTAAAATTCAAATAAAATGCTACTTTATGGCCTAGGCTTATAGGTTTCGTTTTCTACCGACATTGGTTTGTAGCGGCGCCGCGGCGCGGCGTAGAGAAAAATGAAACCCATAGCCAAAGTCATAAGGTGGCCTTTTAGGGCGTTTGTGCACTACACGGAATTTTAACATCCGGCGCGGCGCGGCGTCCCGATTTCTTACGTTTTATATGGCAAACGCGAAATCTATGAACGTCGGACGGTAAAATTCCGTGTAGTGTACATAAGCGCCCTTAGTTGAATTTTTGTCGGTGACGTGCCGGTGACGGTGGTGGTAGACAAACGGCCTAACTCGATAAGTTCAGGTTAAATGAAGCGAGTTCAACTCGACATTTACTCCGTTAAACAATCGTGTAGAATGAAATAGTTTCATGCATACATAATAAACAAAATACGTTGAACTATATTTGCGTAATGTTGCAAATATTAAATAGGTACAAAATTTTGCCCACAACTTTGTTGCGTAGTTGACGCACTGTATTATGTGATAAAAACTCCAAAGTTATAAATTGAGAACGTACTACTGTCTACTGACTACCGTACGTGGATTTCGACGGCTATGACCATGTAAAGTGTGGACACATCTGTTTGGGTTTTTGTAGAACTCAATAACTCAAGAACATATCTGGTGAGAAGAAAAAGCTGTAGGAAAACTCAATTATTTATTTAATAGTTACACTTTAAATGTTACTGAAATTTCACCGTTTTTAAGTATTGTAGCAATATTCAATTACTGCTATCCTTATTTTCATAGACCTTTTATGGAAAAAAAAACTGTAGTAAGCTCAAAAGCGATGACTACTCTGATATATGTGTCCGGATTCAGGGGGAAGTCGGCTTAAATCATTTCAATATTGAATTTCGGCGAAATAATTAAATTGTCAAAACCTCGCGCGTCGCGATAAACGTGAAATGCATCCTTTTACGTCTGAAACAATTCGTCCGCCGCAATCGATTCCCTAATGGATTACGAGCGGTTACATATCCATTTTCATTTCCACGTATCAACAATTTCAAACTGAAGGGGTTGCGCGTCAAAACTGAAACGTTTTGTGATTTGCGTCTGTGGAAAATGTAAAGTTAGCGAGCTCTCGACTGAAAATTGGAATGGAATTAATTAGAAGTGAGTTCATTCGTTGATCCTTATCGGTATCGTGAGTGTTCTCGGATCGCCCGGGTACTTATCATAATAATATGATTATTATCTTTTTCTTATAATTCAGATCTCACTCGTAATGAGATTCCACGCAGATGAGTGGACTGGAATAAATATGAGCTTAAATAAATCACCATGAAGTGAAGCGTCTTAAAAGGTCCGTATTAAACTTTATATTCGGCAATAAACGTTTTTGTAATAAGTAATAACGTGTATCTAAGTAAATTCTCTCGAAGAAAAGTGAAATCATTTTATGTACAAAATGTTTCGAGTTTCATTCGTTCACCGTGTCGCAAATTGGATTAGAGTTTATAATCAGATATAATCAAGAAATTAGAGCGAGCGTGTATCGCAAACTCGATCAAGGAAACGGGGTGCGAGACGAGAAAGGAATAAATGTTACCGAGTTAGTTGAAGGCTAAACGCCGTGCTGCGCAGTATTCAATAGGTCCGAACTATGCCCTGAGCCGCCTTGAACTCTCACGTTCCACCAGTAAAGGTATTCTCCTGATCGTCATTTGTACGGCTCCGTAGTTACAGCTCGGAATCCTTAAACTTTGTCTGTCCGACATATTATGTCGTTAACTTACCTTCTAAGTGATTACTGATTAGTGCTAGAAGATGAAACTGGACACAATATATCAAACTTGTCAAAAATTGGTTTTTGGTATGCCGACAAAAAGCTATATATTTTAAAAGCTTTTATTTTAGAGTCATTCTGCGAGATTGTTTTATATAAATATTTCACTGAAGCTGAGCTTCTAAAATCTAAAATGTACTTTCTCTAAAACTTTCTCTAATGACAAAAATCGTCCTAATAATTTAGGTTCACTCCAATTTATTGACGCTTTAGGGTCAATTCAGACCGCAACGCGACGCGTAGATGCATTTTTAAATTAGTATGGATTTGACAGATTCGCAAGACGTCTCACGCTGACGACATCTGTCAAATCCATACAAATTTAGGTCGCGTCGCGTCGCGCCTCGCCTCGTCGCGTTGCGGTCTGAATTGCCCCTAGACAGTCAGACTGCGCGTCTACTTACTGACGCGGACGGCACTCTTGACTCTACAATATTAAATGGTTCCAAAACTTTATTAAATAGGATACATTAAAATCTTACAAAAAAAAGAGTCAATATGCTAATATCAAATCGACTATCTCTCGGAATATTATTAGCAGCAGCAGCATACAATATATCATGTACATTAGCTGTTGTATTAAGAGGGATACTGACCCTAAAAATAAAACATAGTCCTTCTCTCTTCACACTCACGCACGACTTTCATATGCCAGGTGAAAAAGGACGACGCGGAATCATCGCCAAGTTAGTTTTACTTGAATAAAAGACGAACTATAATGATTATGAAAAAAGTGTTTTGAGCAAATTTAGGTTTTATCAATGCCTTTTTAAATATAAAAAAATATTAAAGAAAAGACAGCGAACTTCGAATATCCAAGCAAAAATGTGTCTAAAACAAGGTTTTTTGTAAAAAAGAAACTATCGAGCATTTTTTCAGTAATCGTGTTTTCGTCTTGAGCATTTAATCTTCATGAAATGAAGTTACTTGTGTAAAAAAATCAGCTTTCTAGACCTTACAGATTTTGAGATCTAGGTTTAAGAATGTAGTCAAGTTAGGGTCAGGTGCGCTCTTAAAGCTGTTCCGGTGGGCGGGCGTCAAAGGCGCTCACGTGGTCAATCAACATGTAGATGAGTCAGCGCTGCGTGGCCGGCGATCACGTACAAAACGGATTAGGTTTTTGGACACCTGATCAATCACAGTTATTTCCTCCGGGATCACTTCGCTCCCGAATATAGAACAGTGACATTATTAATCTGTGACAGCTCCCTATTTACCACGTCGGCGGCCATTCGACAGCCGATATGTTGCAAAATTATTGAAAAGCTGCGACTACGTTGTACATCGATGTACAATATTTAAATTACCAAAATTTCCGTAATATGGTATAATCAATCAATCAATCAAATCAGACTATATTGGTCCACTGCTGGACATAGGCCTCTCTCAATGAACGCCAAGATGGACGATCTCCTGCTACTCGCATCCAACACGGGCCCGCAACTAAACGGTGATCGTCTTCCCACCTAGTTGGAGGTCGATCTACACCCCGTTTACCCAGCCTTGGTCTCCATTACAGAGTAAGTTTACTCCACAGATCGTCGGTATAATATGATCTAGAAATTTTACATTTAGGCTGGCCGCATACCATGCATTCGGATATCCGTATTCGGAAATGGAATCAGTAGAAAATAACAATGTAAACTTCCGCACACGTTCGCTTTTTTCCAAACGGAACGAATTCCGCACGTACCTTTTAAGGGCAAACCGACACGTTCTCGCAAAAGCAAACGTTTGCGCTTGTCAGGGACCAGGGTGTAACAAAACTAAGTCTCACGAAATTCCAAATCATAATTCTACAAAAGGAAATCGAATACGGAATACGTGTCTATGGAGCCAGCCTTAGCCGTAAACCCTTTATTAATAGTAATTGCACCACGTTCTCGCTAATTTGATGTCTTGTTTATCTAAAATGTTGGGATATTCAATTGAGTGAAAATTAATAGCCATAACATTTAGGATTATCATAAACGTGTAGGTAAATATTTTATCCGTCCAAAAAGATGTTGAAGATAGGGTACCTATTAAAAAAAACTTAAATACATAAGAAACAATATTACATAACGTCGTGATGGTATTATACCTTGTATATATCCAGTTTCTGTTAATTTTCTAGTTCGTTAATTAGTTATCTCGTTGCAATGTATGCTATCTTGAGTTTTGTAAGATAATCCGTAGTGAATCTAATAAGAACTCAATTTGAACTCCCTTGATGATACAACGAATACCGTTGTATTAAACGTATAATTAGATCTTCTTGATTCCGTCTTTATACAGGGTGTAACAAAACTTATAAGTTATAATACTTTAGAGTTTAGGGTGTGTACGACGTACGTGTTCCTTGTGTTCGAGAGTTTACTGTGAAAATAGCAGCGCTGAAAGAGCAATTTTTTTTTACTTTTGTAAGGGCAAGCGCCTCAGCGTCACGAGTTTCCCCGTACAAAAGTGAAAAAAAAGTTAGTTCAGTGCTGCTACTTTCACAGTGAACTATGTTCTCTCTGTTTATCGGGTGAACTGTACAATTCTCCGGGATAAAAAATTCCGGGACTCAATGTATCTCCCCAGTAAAATCGGTTCAGCGGTTTGGGATTGGGCGTGATGAGGTAACTGACAGACAGTCAAACAGAGAGACATACAGACACACTTTCGCATTTATAATATTTGTATGTAGATTGTAGATATTATGTATAATCTCGCATATTATATTATTATATTAAAACGAGCTTTTGCTCGCGGCTTCGCTCGCGTTAAGAAGTATTATTATATACAAACTTTCATCCCCTATTTTGGCCCCTTGGGGTTGAAATTTATCAAAAATCCTTTCTTAGCGGATGCCTACGTCATAACATCTACCTACAGCAAAATTTCAGCCCGATCCGTCCAGTGGTTTGGGCTGTGCGTTGATAGATCACCATGTCAGTCAGTTACCTTTGAGTTTTTTGGTCCAGTGGTCTAGTGGTCTAGAGCGTCGCTCTTGACTCGGAGGTCGCGGGTTCGATTCCCGCGTTGGAAACATGTTATTTCCAAGTTTGGTTAGGACAATGCAGGCTGATCACCTGATTGTCTGACAAGTAAGATGATCCATGCGTCGGATGGGCATGTAAAAAGTCGGTCCTGCGCCTGATCTCTCGCCGGTCGTGTCGGTCTGCCGTCCCACTGGGTTATGAGAGTAAAGGAATAGAGAATGCTCTTGTGTACTGCGCACACACTTGGGCACTATAAAATTACTCCTGCGTACCTGGTCTGGTTTCAATGAAATCGGCCACCGTCACCGAAACCGGTGTGGGGAGTATTATTTGAGTTTTTTATGTAAAGATATGTGCGTAGTCTAATGTGTTTTTGTTATTATAATATGAGACATTTCATCGAGTTCATAAAGCTCCTGATTCCGTTGTTATTTTCCTGTTTGTTCAGATATGGATGAACAATATTGGTATCGTATTTTATAGTTTATTTGTTGTTTTTAAATAAACTGTTAGCTGATCCAACAAGGACTTCTGTTGTGGGATTTAAAAAATACGAGCTGTTGCCCGCGGTTTCCCTCGCGTTAAGAAATATTATTATATACAAACTTTCATCCCCTATTTTAACCCCTTGGATGTTCTTAGCATCCGCTAAGAACATCCTTTCTTAGCGGATGCTTACGTCAAAACCTGCATGCCAAGTTTCAGCCCGATCCGTCCAGTGGTTTGGGCCGTGCGTTGATAGATCACTATGTCAGTCAGTCACCTTTGAGTTTTATATTATATTTAGATTTAGATTTAGATAGAAGATAGATAGATAGATTTCAAATTGCCTACAAGCTTCGGAATTATCCCATGTGAATTATCCAACATTTTTGTAGTACTAAGTATCTATAATATTATGATAACTATAACCCGGAATCCGGATGAACCATGGTCACCGACCATTGGTCAGCAAATGTTGGAGGATTGAAACCCGCCTGAATTCGTATTAAATAGAAAATAGTACATTTTCATACGGTTACCACAACGTTTCCTCTAATTGATTTTAAGAATTATGTACTAAAGTAACTTCTGTTGTTTCAGAACAAACGGGCACACAGGTCAAGGGTGGATACATGCTGCGGTACAAACGTAAGTACAGTGCGATTCGACCCTTGATACATTTCTGTGGAAACGACCCTTATAATAATTATAGCTATAACCACAGATATACAAAAGTGCACTTCTGCAAAAGTTACAGTGACTAAAAGAAATCACGTAGAACCGACAGTAAGGTAAAGATACAAGTTGGAAGCCAAGTTGGAAGGTATGGCATGAAGTTGCAGCAGACGAAGTGTCGTCGTGATACTACTGGGTTTCTATGTATTTCTATGAATAAGTGTCGCTAGCTTCATGTTCATCTCATTCAAACCAGTAGTGTCGCGACGACACGTCGTCTGCGGTTGCTTCATGTCGCCAGCGGGCTTCCAAACGCCGCGCTGCCAAAAATTTCCTAATAGTTTCGTTCACCCAATTAAGGCGAGGCCAGTTCGAAAAGACTGATTTTTAAGCTTCCAGACTGAAGAAATTATGTGGAATTCTCTTACACCAAAATTGATATAGACTCAGAAAGGAACAAAGTAAAGAAATAACAGAGCAGAATATTGAAAAATGGTATGGCAATTCTGTAAAAAAATCTTGAATATCACCATAAAAATACACTTCAAATTCGAACATATCGTAATTTTCAATGACAATGATATGATATTTATATCATTGTCATTGAAAATTATTTATATATTTGATATTTTTTTACAAAAAGGATAGCTTTTTTATAGTTCTAATGAAATAACCGAATAGATTTTTAATAAATGCTTCGGTCATTAAAAAAATAAAGAAAAATGTATAACTTTCTCCTATTTTGCCGTATCAAGAACGCGGCGAGCGTCGTAACCGCCCTGTACAAGGCGCGCTGATATGAATGTTATTTTAATATCCATCAACCTGCTTATTCAGGGACCAGCCTCGCCTTAACATTGTTTTATTTCTATACTTAGTGTATTTTTAGTTAATATTACAGAGTAAAATATAAAATATATTATATCAACGATAAGAATACCCGACAACGTCGAATACAAAAGTTTTTAAACATTCAATGCCAGTGTAGTTCACTACAAAGACTGCAAAAGTTTTCATTTGAGCCTTTGAGCTATGCACTATGGTGTAAACACCACACGTCCCTCTTTCTCAGAAACTTAACCCGTGTGGCTCACTTGAATACATTATCACTTATGGGACTTCCAAATGCGTAGGGACTTACGTAATAAAATTTTCTTTTTAGCATTATATTACGAGATTTAGGAACCCCAGGTGCTTTTAAAGAACCCTTTTATTTAGTCTCGGCGTGACTTAACATAATAATATTATTTAGATCTTTCGCTATGATACCTATTCTCCTGATTTTTTTTTGTAGTTTCGTAAAGATAATAAATAATATTAATAATCCGCTGCAGACCTCAAGTTGTGTTTACATATTTGAATTTTTATCAGGATTTAATGCACAAGGTGGTGTAAGTATAATTCTGTTTTTGATAGAGGAAAACAGAATTTTAATACTATGTAATCAATTAAAATCTTTACAGCCAAAACAATCACAATAAGTAGATTATAATATATAACCGCTGCCGCTGATTGGGATATAATATTATAATAATACGAACGGCGAACCCATTGTAGAGGGTCGAGGTTCACGTAAACGTTACGTAACGTAAACATTTCAAGGGTAAGACGTGAGTATTATGATATTATATATTACATAATCCTTAAAGACGGGCTCATTATAATAAACCAGTAGCGGCCGTCTCTGCCAGATTTAATATTTGAGAGGTTTCTTTACTTTAGAAATAAATACAAAAAAAAAAGACTTTAGAAATCAAGTCTAAAACTTCATACTACGAGGGATAATAAGTGTAGGTAGGTGAACTATTATATAACTGCAAAAATGTTTCTGTTTTTCTATTACCTCACGCTATAGCCGCAAGTTTAATTCTCATTTCGTCCAAACAACTCTGAATTTCTAAAATTCACGCGCGATTGAGTAGAAATTTTCTTACTCAACTATTTTGTGAATCTATCCGACACCACCGACATTACAAAGTACTATAATCAGCTCTAGGGACCTGAACCTGGGGTCCTAAACTAAAAGTGTAATTACTTCTTAAAGGTCAACGAGAGGCTGTGTGATTTTTTTATGAATGATTCAACGACATAAGAAGTCTATGAAATACTGTTACATGTTGACATACGGTAAGTGTACATATTTCATAACAATTGAAAAATAAAAGCAAAGTGTTTTGTTATTTTACTTTATTATAATATAGTGAAGAAAACAATTTAATTATTCTATTATCTGCAACACAATAGCGCTCTTGCTTTTCTCTCCACTCATATAGCAGTCGAGTCATTGCCATTGCACAATAATAATGATATAAAAATAGGATTTTAAAATTTACGTAACATTTAATGTATTGTAAAATTAAAAATCCATTTTTTTATATTGATTTAACAATTATTATGTGAGAATACGAACTTTAAAGTCAATCAAAAGATGATTATACTATATCCACAATATGTAATCAACGTGTAAATCCGATAAACACAAGACCCTCCGAAACGCGTTTATATATTACAGTAACTGGTTTATGATTGTTGTACATAAAGGGACCTTTCGCCTTACTCGTAAAGCTCTGACAGTTATCAGCATCCGTCGCTTCGAAGGCTATGATTTAGGGTCGTCGATATAAGACGAGATAGACGAATCTAATATATTTTTGTCGTTCAAACAGGATGATTAAGCGGGTGTGTATTTGCCGATGGTATTTGCAAAGCCTCTTTCCTCTTTATGTTAATTAGTCATTTATTTGCGAGCCTAGACAAATACTTCTAAAACTCTAAACATTCTGTAACAAATTGAGAACCGACTAACGATATAATATGGAATCAAAGTTTTGTGTCGATCTCTACCTGAAATGTACCGTCGAAGAAATTGTTATATAGGCAGTTGGCAGACATACGTCATTTGGGCGGGTTGTGTCAATTCAATGCTGTGATCT
The DNA here is from genome assembly GCA_905404155.3 of Plebejus argus. Lineage (NCBI taxonomy): Eukaryota > Metazoa > Arthropoda > Insecta > Lepidoptera > Lycaenidae > Plebejus > Plebejus argus. Next base: position 8,809,916 of record FR989930.1, read on the forward strand.
GTCAGCTGGGTATGACATAGTGCAACCAAATTACGTAGGACCGCCGTCTGAATCAACTTCTCTGACAGTATATTTATATGAGATATCGACGCTGGGATTGTAATATAATGTTTACTTGTATTCAATGGGAGTGCTGAGCCAGCTCGGCCTGATCGAGTACAATATAGGTACTTCTCATACGTATTCTATAATCCGTTTGTGTAGTACTTTTGTGCGATTTACTATTACGAGTCTGCGACCGAGCGTCCGTCGTTTCACTAAATAACTTTGCGTTTTCTATTAAGTAAATCTTTATATTATTTTTTATGCCGCATAAAGCAATTTTTTACGTTCGCTACATCAGCAGTAAAAATAACTGAGAATATAAACTTCTTTTTATATACGCTGTTTTTTTGTGTTAACAGATACTACAGATATTGTACGCATCGTTTATTGTGCCAATTTAACTTCGGTTACTAAATGCATAGCGATTGCCGTTCGTCTATTTCCGAGTACCTATACCTGAGATTTTGGCTATAGAGCTTAAGTTTTCTATGTATAATTTAAAGGTAGGTAATAGAGATCCCATCAAAAACATCCTGTAAAAAACACCAAGTCTCGCAACTCAGTTTTTCTACCGTAAAAAGTTGTGAGATCCATGTGATACCAAGTCGGTAAATTTATTCAGTCCCTACTTAAGGGACCTTCAGTCTCAAGTTATTACGTAAGTTCTTATCATATCAATATTTAAAATCTTTCACGTTTTAAATAAATAGATCAACTTGGACATCGCATGATTAGATTGTTTAGTATACAGTATCATACATTGTGTTTTCATTTCATTCTATATCATAAAGTTAATATACCTAGTATTAACTTTATGGTAGATATATAGAGTAGACAGAACTAGTGTCTCCAACAACACACGAATATTGAAAATTCTAGTTCAATATCTGTCAACACCACAAACTTATAAAATATTATCCAAGTGCTTGAATATTCCCAGTTTCACTTTTACAAAATGAATCTTGTTGAAATAGCTTAAAGCTTTATCTTAAGGGCCTTCCCTACGGAGAATCCATAATTTACCGTATTTAGAGCCTTATAAACTCATAATTTGAAAGCTACAGAGTTATAATAAAAATACAACAATAATCTTCAGTATCTTAACATTCCTTTCCACGTTTTAAATTTTCTATTTTCGTTTATTATACTCATAATATCAGCTTCCAAAATAAAGCCAATTTATTATAATTCAAGCATACATTCAGCATCTCCTTAGTATTTACAAATTACTTTTATTTGAAACACACGCCAATCGGTTTTCACAGATATACAGGGTGCAATTATACGTTCCTGCCAAATTTTAATATATTGATCCTTGTTAAAAATAAAAATACACGTATTTTTTCTTTTATAATCACTCAGTACTAAAATGTGGAGAAATAGCTTCCGAAAGTTATCCTCAAAAACACTACAATTAATGGACACTACGCGTCGCCCGCGCGTGATGTGACCCCGCGCGGGCGCCTCCCCCCCGCGTTATCCCCGGTCATGCCCGCGCACCGCGAGTGGCCATTCTACAACGATTTTAAATGGGATAAAATATGTCAATAAAAAAAATATAACAAACATTTTTTTTTGGTTAAGTGGACTCTCCTAATGATACTTAGGAAAACCCTGGAAAAAATTTGGCAGGAAGGTTTAATTGCACCCTGTATTTGTCTTCTTCCAACTGAACATCTGGTGTATAAAAATCCTCCCCCCCACCCCTCTTAGGGGACAAAAGAGGGGGTAAAATATGTATCAACTGATGATGTAGAAAATATATACTTTAAATGGCAAAACAACGTTTGCCGGGACAGCTAGTTTTTAATAAAAAAACAGTGGTCTTAAATAAACTCATAAAATTGTTATATTAGTGGTAGGGAGGCAGTGAAAATACAAAATAGTTATCTAAATTACTCTAGTTGTTTAAGCAGCGGGACGTTAAGCTTATAACGTCCAAATCTTAAGCCTTAAGCCACTTAAAAATGGCCATATCATGGGTTCCAGTTAGTACTTGAAGTAATCAACCTAACTGTTACTCCACTACTTGAGACGAGTTTAATATAATAATCCGTCATCAAAAAGCCATTTCTCTTTACTGAGTTTCTTGGGATCAGGGTTCGTTATTATCCGTGACGTCGGCCATTTTTCTCCGGTTCTGATGACGTCATAGCCCCACGAAAGGCTTATGGGGATAATTCATATTACGCTGATCCTCGCTCACATATTAAATTCGTTGTGTTACTGCCATTCTTACAGCGCCGTACGCGGTATGGGCAATTTAAATGTATGATCTCCTTATATTAGTCGTAAAAACCAGCCAGACAGATAAATGCCAAATTGTTTTTGTACAGGTATCTCTGTATTATCTATACATAATATAATAAAACTGTAGAAATGTGAATTCTGTACATTAAAGATATTCAAAAATTAAAAAATAATAAGCGGGGGGTGTCACTACATCGCTATAGAAGCCAAAACTGTGGTTAGTTTTGGCTTCTACTGTCTGTCTGTCTGGCTGTCCGTCCGTCCGTCCGTCCGTCCGTCCGTCCGTCCGTCCGTCCGTCCGTCCGTCCGTCCGTCCGTCCGTCTGTCTGTCTGTTTGTTCCACTATCACACGAAAACTACTGATCCGATTTGAATGCGGTTTTCGCAGATATATTTGTCTTCTTCCAACTTAACATCTGGTGTATAAAAAAAATTCCCCCCACCCTTCTAAGGGGACCAAAAAGGGGGTCAGGTATTTTCCAATTTAACATCAGGTGTACACAATTCCCCTCCCCCCCCCCCTCTTAGGGCACAAAAGAGGGGATAACATTTTGTATCAACTGATGAAGTAGAAATACTTTAAATGGCGAAACAACGTTTGCCGGGTCAACTTGTTAATAATAATGATAATAGTACTGAAAAATAATGATGAACACTGATGAACGTTGTAATTTGTTTGGATTAGGTATAAATCACAATTCACAAGTGGCAACCATTCTTGAAAAAAGAAATCTTTGTTAAAAAAATATTTTAAATAGTAAAAAGTACATAAAATGAATGTGTTATTTGTTATACAACTTTGGTACTTAATGATAAAGTTATACGGCTTTTTAATAAACGCAGACTAAAGTAATCGTAAATATTTTACGACTGAAACTAATGTCGACTGATTAAAATGTTACAAAATAATGAAAAACACAAACAGAAAGCTTACTTACTAAGGTGTAAGATTAAAATAAATTAGAGTTTTTTTTGTGCTGAAAGTAAAAAAGCCGATCAAGTGCGTTCAAAATCGTACTGATAGCTCCGTACACAATGATTTAAAAAATCACACTTGTATGGAATGCGATAACCCCTTAAATGTTTATTTTAATTTCTGTGCAACTGGCAACTGTCTAGGTATCACAGTTAAAGCACAACCTGATGACAGACAGACGGACAGAAATAAGAGTGAGTGATAGCGTCCTACAATCCTTACAACCGCGGAATCCTTAATAATTTCTTTGGCAAAAAAAAAAAAACTCAAAAATAAACGGAGAGCAAAACATCTGTACGTGATACCTGACAACATTGTGTAAATTATAAAGGCCGTCACAGACTTCGCTATAATATATATTAATATACCGTACTAAACACACTGAGACCAGAAATATACATATATTATAGCTGAGTGTGTGGTCACGCGAAAACTGTATAGAAAATAATTATATAGTAATATGCCTAGCTATAAACATATTAATATACAACGTGAAATTTTAGTGGTTGTTTTACCGCAGCAGAACGATTTACCTATAGTAGTACTATCGAACCATGCATGTTATTTTTTGAAAATAAAAAATATTTTGTATGACGTACTATGGAAACTTTATGCCGATAGGCGCAAGTTACTATGGACCCGACCGATTTTTTTTTTGATTTGAACAAAAAAAACTTTACAAATCTATTGTACTACTAAGATAGAATCATTTTACTGCGGGAAAACAACCATTTAAACACACTGTATGTTATAGCTAAGTCTGTGACGACCTTAAAGATAGTAGTATTACTACGCCGTAGCGCGTAGCCGGCTGTAGAGTGTATAGTGTAGGCGACCTACGCAGTGAGCACGTCTCTCACGATTTTCATTTTAATTTAAAGTACAAGGAATGAACATTTAATATTAGTTTCTGTTCAGGAAGATAATATTTGAGTTCATTTAAAATATTAAAAAGAATATAATTAAAGTTAGTATAATCATTGCAATGATATAATATCGATTTGATACAAGGGCGTAGCCAAGGGGGGCAGGGGGGCCTTGAGATCAAATGTAAAGTTTTATACATTGATATCGATAATATTAAAATCGTTCTTATTACAATCTTCAGCGAGGCAAAGACATCCAAAGTGTAACGCTTTTTTCATCCTCTATAATATTGCCTTAAGGTTCACATTTTTTATCCTCCATAATATTGCCCCATTGGTCATAAGCCGGCGACGCTTTTGATCTTTTGATCTGATATTTACTTCCCAAACACGGCAGGGCTTTAAGGTGTTTGGTAGTCTACACATCTATGTTTGTTGAACCCTTCTAATAAAAAATGTTTAAACAGTGAATATTTAGTCTGTCAACTACTATGACTTTTCCCACCTATCAGCCAAGGACAAGATATTCTATACTGTATTGCTTATTCCTTTAGTAATAATTAAGGTATTGTTTAACTTTATATTATTTGTATCTCTAGGGAAATGCTTATGGAGTTCCTGGTCTGAGGAGTGGGTGGTGCTCTACGACGACTCAACGATGGCGTGGTTTAAGGTCAGTCACTATTTAAATATACAACGTGAAATTTTAGTGGTTGTTTTCCCGCAGCAGAACGATTTACCTATAGTAGTACTATCGAACCATGCATGTTACTTTTTGAAAATAAAAAATATTTTGTATGACGTACTATGGAAACTTTATGCCGATAGGCGCGAGTTACTATGGACCCGACCGAATTTTTTTTTTTGATTTGAACAAAAAAAACTTTACAAATCTATTGTACTACTAAGATAGAATCATTTTACTGCGGGAAAACAACCATTAAAATTTCACACTGTATTGATTTGACATGCACAATCATTTTTACTTGAATCGGTACTCTAAAGGGCCGACTTTGCGCAAAAAAAAACACCACCTAACCTATGCTATTATACACAGATTCGTTTATTTTTTCGTGTGTATCGAATAGATTCCGAGTTTATTTTGGTACATATTATATTATACAATAGAATACTAGGTTTGACATACACTACTTTTTACTAATAATCTGTACCTTACAGTATGAAAAGTGTAAGGTTACAATGGCAGTTTTCCGCGTTCAAAGTTGCTAAAAGAATTCACTTCAATTTGTCTCGATTGATTGTGACGTAGCACTTAGCGGATAGTGACTAGCTCTAACACTTAGGAGATCTCGTAGTGACAATGAGCACAATGGCTCGCAGGAGTGGTTTATGATCGCCGCCCACGATCGACGTCGTAACAAAACAAACTATTTTAAGGTGACGCCTTGATAATTTGGCTGTAGCGATGTCCATTTTTCTCAGCAATGACTAAAGCTAAGAAATTAAAGTTCACTGTCAGTATCACTAGAACACGCATCTCCGTTGCGCCAAAATTAGTTTATCGCGCGAGAACCGTACATTTTTTTTCCGAATATAAAGTATCCCATGTCCTTTCTCGGGATTCAAAGTTTAACCATACAAAATTTCAGCAAAATCGATTTAGCGGTTTGGGCGTGAAAAGGAAAAAGACAGACAGACACACTTTTGCATTTATAATATTAGTATGGATATTATTTTAACATAACTTTCTAACATGAACATTTTATTTTGATGGTTTAATTTTGGATATTCTTTTACTAGCAAAAAATATTACGACAAGTCTAAACTTTATGTGCCCTTAAATGAATGTACAGCTGTGCTTAATGAAGTGTTGAAGATAGCAAGATAGCTGCTTTATTTCATCATTACATCATTACATCATACAAATATAGCAAGGTGCTTGTTTTAGCATCACATATAACGATGAAAATACAAACGAAAATATATGTACGAGTACAGAAATAATATTGTATATTGATACTATTAATAATTATTCCCGGAATAATAAGTGACACAATTGGCCCGGTCCTCGCGAGCCGTCACCGAGTGGCGACGACGATATTGCCCAAATATCGGAAACACATAAACGATACAAATGAAATAAGCTTCCGCCCAATAATGCACGACGGCATTTAATATAATAGTATAGCCCAATATACTTTCGCTCGGATAACCTCAAATGCTTTTTTAAATTTTGCATTTTTGGTAATTTAATTTTAGTTATATTTGCTTCGTATTTTCAGAGTAGATAGATCATAGATGGTATTATGTCAGTGATGAATTAAAATTACGATCATTCAGTAGTAATTCTGTATTAGTAGGTTCCTTAATGTTTAAAATGTGAAAGAAATTATAAACATAACTAGCTGTCCCGGTGAACTTCGTGTAACTTTAAAACCTTCCCTGGACTTCTACGAATATTTTAAGACTAAAATCAGCCCAACCGTTCAGCTGTTTTCGAGTTTTAGCGCGACTTACACATTTGAAAATCCGTTTTTATATACAACGTGAAATTTTAGTGGTTGTTTTCCCGCAGCAGAAAGATTTACCTATAGTAGTACTATCGAACCATGCATGTTTTTTTTTTAAATAAAAAATATTTTGTATGACGTACTATGGAAACTTTATGCCGATAGGCACGAGTTACTATGGACCCGACCGAATTTATTTTTTTTGATTTGAACAAAAAAAACTTTACAAATCTATTGTACTACTAAGATAGAATCATTTTACTGCGGGAAAACAACCATTAAAATTTCACACTGTATAAGAAGATTAATTAAAAGTAAGATGTTACAAACATAATTCCGAAGGATGTATCCTCCTAATGTACCTACTATGTATCCTCCTCTACCACTTCTATTACGTAGGTATAATATTACATAAAAACTAAATTGAAACTTTACAAAACAGAGCGTTATATCTATGGAGGTTTATTGAGCAGAGCTATCGCAGTGCGCGCCGCCGCCCCGCCCTCAGCGCCGCTCACAGGACCGACTGAACCGTGAAACTTCGATATTGCAATATTACTCCACCGCGCATCAAACACACTCTATCACTTGTAAACTAGCTTTTGCCGACTTCGTCCGAGGAATATATGAGATAGGAAAACAACCTGGGTAAAAGACGTAGCTGACGCGAAGAGTTAAAAGACGGAGAAAATATTATTTTAGAATTTTTCTACCAAAAGCACCAATCTTCAAAAATAAAAGTATCATCTCGGTTAAAACGTTTGAATGTGCTTTACTGCGTTTTAATATTATAAAATTATTATCGAGCACTGTTATTTGAATAGAATAATCGGCCAAGTGCGAGTCGGAATCACGCACGAAGGGTTCCGTACCATTATAGAGCAAAATTAGGCCATAAATTGTGTTTTTTGTATGGGAGCCCCCCTTATTTTTTATTTTATTTTAATATTATTATTAAATATTAAAGTACACATATAACTAAGGATTTTGTGAAAAATTCGAGTACCTACCTGTTGTCATTTTTGATATAGAGCAAAAAAGGCCAAAAAAATCACGTTTGTTGTATGGGAGCCCCCCTTAAATATTCATTTTATTCTATTTTTAGTATTTGTTGTTATAGCGGCAAGAGATATACATAATCTGTGAAAATATCAAATCTCTAGCTATTACCGTTCTTGAGTTACAGCCTGGAGACAGCAAAAAAGGCCAAAAAATCACGTTTGTTGTATGGGAGTCAATTCAGACCGCAACGCGACGCGTAGATACATTTCTAAATTAGTATGGATTTGACAGATTCGCAAGACGTCTCACGCTGACGACATCTGTCAAATCCATACAAATTTAGGTCGCGTTGCGTCACGGCTCGCCTCGTCACGTTGCGGTCTGAATTGACCCTTAAACTACTTATCCTATTTGGACAAATGAAGTGTCATTGGAAGCCTCTTGATCGTCCGCTGGTTGTAGGCTACACGACGTTACGTTAAATTGACTACAGCGATAGCGCCATCTTGGAAACTTAAAAAATAGAACCAAAAAAAAATTGACTGACTACGTCGCGTGCCGAACTTACTAGGAAATCATCTAAAGCAGCCTTTCCCAAAGTGGGTGATAACGCCCCCTTGTGGGTGCTGAAGGTCTAAAGGGCGGTGTGGGACCCAGAAAAAATAGGGGCGTGGTGTAGAGGCTTGGGGGGGGGGGGTGATTTGTAATTTTATTATATCTGGATGCATTTTAAATAAAACAATGTGGTGCGCGAAAACATAATATTTTGTTCTTAAACTGGGCTGCAGTATACAAAATAAGTTTGGGAAACCCTGATCTAAAGGTACCAAAGTTTAATGTCCTTAATTTTTCTGAATTAATATTTATTATTCGATACAACTCGAAGAAAAGAATGAATAATTACTCGATGCTTAATAAAACGGACAGCCCGGTTCTGTAAATAAAAGCCTGTAAAAAGACGGTTGGTTTTGACACGAGGAGGAACGAGGGCATTATACACAAACAAGATATTATTCGTATTCAACGTGCCTCGGCCCTCAGCCTACAGCCGCACAATGACTGTTACGGTTGAAAATGTACCTACGAAATACGAACAGAGAATGGCCGCGGCGGAGTTTATTATGTAAACGGTTTATCAGCCATCAGTCGTACGAATACTTAGTATTCACTTCCCAAAAGTGTACATGTAAGCGTATCATTATGATCTATTACGTAATTACGTATACTGTGTGAAATTTTAACGGTTGTTTTCCCGCAGTAAAATGATTCTATCTTAGTAGTACAATAGATTTGTAAAGTTTTTTTTTTGTTCAAAGCATAAATAAAATTCGGTCGGGTCATAGTAACTCGCGCCTATCGGCATAAAGTTTACATAGTACGTCATACAAAATAATTTTTATTTTAAAAAATAACATGCATGGTTCGATAGTACTACTATAGGTAAATCGTTCTGCTGCGGGAAAACAACCACTAAAATTTCACGTTGTATATATCACTGAGTAGCTGAGACGCAGCTGTAATAACTAATATGGGGAAGTGATCACTGATCATCCTCTGTAGTAAATAATTATGAAAATAAGTATGTACTGTTTTTATAGTAGTAGCACAATGGTAGCTTAAAAAACTGGACGTACACCAAGCGGGCTGCAAACTTTAAATGTTAAATCGTTCTGAAATAAAATCTAGCAATTTTTATCCAAGAAAAAAGGTATGCTTAATTTTGCTTAAACAACGAATTTTCTGGAATATAACTTGACCTCATTTGAGCAGCAGTCAACGCCACGCAATTATTTTCTATGAAATCGTTCATGATATTTGTTTATTGAGTGAGTTTCTAAATGAATTTATTAAGTTTTCCATCGAGTAATGTTTGAATTGATTTCCAATAACGGTCGATCCGTCTATTCACGGCGAACAGTAACGGCGGACGTTTGAGGGGAGTTTGGCAAGATTATTGCGACAAAAGTTATATAATAATAACTTCCAAAGTTGGGGAACAAGTTACAAGGACTCGGCGGTAAATGTATGGTGACAATAACATATAAATGCCGGCTTTTTGTGAATAGTTTACCTAATGGTACATAAAGTTACTAGGCTTACATTATAGAATACAGATCAATATATTATTTCAAACAGTAAATATGTGAAATTTCATGTTTTTTATATTAATGATTATGAATTATGAATTATGAATTATGAATATTGGTAGGTATCAGTTAAAAAAAAATATTATGATAATCAATATTACGAAGTCAAAACAAAAAGATATTATGTTCTGTTACAAAAATTAATATTATGTCGTAATTACTGTATTGTATCATTTAATAAAAACCTTTCTGATACTTAGACCAATCACCAATCTATACAGAATCACTTTGTAGGAGACGCTTATCCTGTTATCTGAAGATATCTTCGCCGTAGATTTTTATTAAGGGTTGAGTTACAAAGAAAACTTGAAATGTAATTTGTAGGTTAAGAGAATAAGTTGTTAAACTTTGCGAATAATAAAGACTACTTTATACTGTTTTCTGGAGAACTATTTTATGAAAACGCTTTTATTTTATACTAGCTGTTGCCCGCGACTTCGTCCGCGTTAGCATAATATAATAACGGAGATGGATCATTTTCTCCTTTTAAGGTCCCTTACTCAAAGGGTAAAAACGGGACCCGCAGCCAAGTAGGCACATATTAATCAAATGACACTCGAAAATTCTATGTTTAGTTTAGGTTACAATCTTTAATATTTTCAGTTCAATCAGTCGAAAGTCTAAGAAAATTTCTAAAAACTTTCATCCCCTATTTTATGGAATTTATTAAATTCCTTTCTGAGGGGATGCCTACATCATAGTATCTTTATGCATACACAGTCTCAGCCCGATCAGTTTAAATTTGACAAAAGTTTCATGCAAAATTTCATCCCCTATTTTACCCCCTTAGGGGTGGAATTTTTAAAATCCTTTTTTAGGAGATGCCTACGTCATAGTAGCTTTAAATGCATGCAGTCTCAGACCGATCGGTTTGAAATTGACAAAGTTTCATACAAACTGTCAACCCCAATTTCACCCCCTTGGGGGTAGAATTTCCAAAAACGCTTTATTAAATATACATCCATTTAATTTTAATTAGTAACCCAATAATAAAGTTTCATGTTTGTAACTTAAGAAATGACGGACTTTCAGTCACACTTTCAACCCCAATTTCACCCCCTTGGGGGTAGAATTTCCAAAAACGCTTAAACACATGTTTATTCATTTTTAATCAATAGCCCAAAAACAAAGTTTCATGTTTCTAACTCAAGAAATGACGGTCTTTCATTCAAACTTTCAACCCCAATTTCACCCCCTTGGGGGTAGAATTTCCAAAAACGCTTAAATACGTATTTATTTATTTTTATTCAGTAGCCCAAAAATAAAATTTCATGTTTCTAAATTAAGAAATGACGGACTTTCATACAAACTTTCAACCCCTGTTTCACCCCCTTCGGGTTAAAATTTCCAAAATTCCTTCCTTAGTAGGTGTCTACTTAATAAAACAACCCAGCTCACCAAATTTCGTGGCTGTAACTTTAACAGTTTTTGCTCTGCGATGATGAATCAGTCAGTCAGTCAGTCAATCAGTCAGGACTTGTAATTTTATATATTATATAGATGTCTCGAAAGAATTTTATATCGCGATCAAAATTATTGTTAGCTAGGTTAAGACTGAGAGTGACGAATCGTTAGTTATTATATTATGTGGCCCACATAATATAATAACTAAATAACATGATTAGTTTTTTGATGTTATTATATTAATAGTTAAAATTACTATTGTGGTGTGCGTAGGTAAATCATATAAGGACCCACTAAAGCAACACATCAAAGTTAAATTGCCCCGAGCTAAGTATTCTCTACTCAATATGTTTACTGAATCTCCAGATACCCGCAAGTTCCTGTATTTTAACATAATTTCACGCTGATTAGGAAACGACTTAATCTCTACCAAGTTGAAGGTCAAAGCTATATTGGGAGGCGACTGCGTCTTTAAACTCGAAGCACGTAGGCTTTATTTAGGCTACAAACGGCTAGTGTCGTCGTCGCAGTCGGAAAGTTTTCCAATTAGAACGTCGCAGGAAGACGCCGCGATAATGAAGCTTTTACGTGCGTCACCGAATTGTTTCGTCACGACTTTAAATAAATTGTTGTTTCATTATAAAATCATTTTCATGATATATTTTCTTCCGTAGTAGCATTTACTTGGCAAGTAAGGTCAAGATTAGGTGATAAAAATTGGCCAAGTGCTAGTTGGACTCGGACACGAAGGGTTCAGTACTATTATAGAGCAAAAATAGGCAAAAATTTTTTTTTGTATGGTAGCCCCCCTAAAATATTTATTTTATTTAAATTTTATTATTAAATATTAAAGTATAAAAACAATTCAGTATTTTGTGAACATTTCAGGTGCCTACCTGTTGCCATCATCAAAATCGAGAAAGAAATAGCAAAATATCACGTTTGTTGTATGGGAGCCCCTCTTAATTATTTTTTACCCTTTGGATATTATGGAACCTGTTTTTACCCTTTGGGTACGAAACCAATCGATTCAATTGATTGCGGAGATTAAAATGTTTTCGAGATATTTGATCGTCGTAGATAATACGTCGTAGATACGTCTACGTCGTAGATAATATTTTAATGTAAGCATCCTCCATTGATACGATTTATCCTCAGTTGAATAAAAGGATTTAATTTCGCCCGATGAAACTCTGAACACGTGTACGCTGGCTTTTTTAATCCGATATAAACGTTTCGCTTTACAACACGATCACGATTAAAATGAAAATATTTGAGTAGTTGAATTTGGTTTCATGTTTGTTAAATAAATTAATCTTCTGTCAGCACAACTTTCCTATGACTTTCGGAAGTTGTCGTTATTAATATTTTTAACCGACTTCCAAAAAGGAGGAGATTATATGTTCGTCTGTATATTTTTTTTTGTATGTTCAACCACAACTTCGCCGTTTGTGGACCGATTTTCATGATTCTTTTGTTGTTGTACTACAGGGTTGAATTCGAATTTGGTACCATGTTCACAAAAGTGGTGATTTGATGATGGAACCCATGAGGAATCGAGGGGACTCCTTGAAATTTGTATGGAAACATATAGTGATTTCAATTTTTTCTGAAGCATTCGAGGTAAATACTACTAAAAAGTAAGACTTGGCACCAGGTTTTACCCTGGATCCGAAGGTATTGATTAGAACTTTTGAATCCTTATAGATACAGGTTCGGGGATTTCGGCGTTGTTTTAACAACTGAAAGCATAAGCTAACACATCAATTTGATTAATCATTATCATCACAACTATAATTATACAATGGGTCATCACATTATGACCCAATCATTGGTACTTTTCGTGATATTTTGCAAAGAAGCAGATGTTTTTAATGATTATTACGCTGTTTGTGGCTAAGTTCTATGTCAAGTATCTCAGTTCGGCTAGTACCGACTTGAAACGAATGAAAATTGAGTACTTACAGAATTCGTTGAGATTTAGTCGAATTTTGAAAAAGGCACTAATGAAGAATAAGAATTATTTCAATTTTTTTAGCTCATTTAAGAATATTGTTTTTTCAAATTGGAAGTCGGGTTCAATTTTTTGTTAAAAAATAATAATGTTGATACTTGATATAACAATAAATAAAACGCGAACGTTACGTTTTTAAAACACGTACTCACAATAATTATTGTCGTATAGCCAATGCGATACCAGAATCCCAAGGTATTTTGACCGACACGGGCCTCATTCCAGGACGCATCTGGCAAGTGTATGGCGACGCAGAAGCACCTGGTGAAGGAGTGTCCGGAGATGCTGGCGATCTCGACGTGGACGGTGCAGGTGCCGTGGCGGCCGCGGCTGCCGCGTGGGGCGCGCGTCTCGCAGCTCATGGCGCTAGGCTCCCGCCAGAAACCCTCCGACGTCATCTGGATGCTGGCGAAGTCTGAAGAGGAAATGAGGTATCTAATTAAGGTGTTTGATATTCTATTTGCCACTGGATGCCGCTATATAGCCTTAGGGCTTAGGGTCTTTTGTGTCAAATAGGCATAATATCGTGACACACGACAGCTATGTCGTGACATATGACAGCAGTTTGACACGATAGACCCTAAGGCTACATAGCGGCACCTGGTGGCAAATATAGAATATCAAACACCCTCATTAAAGAATAAAGATTAACCGAACTGCTAGAAGCGTCCAACCGGCTCTTAATACTTACACACCTCTTTACACACCTCTTTTATGTAGGGCGTTAAAAATTCTACCCTGTGTTTACAAAATATGTTAAAATTACAGTATTTTGTCCTTGTTTGATGCGGCTGAAAAATATCTTGCCAAACAAGGACAATACATAGAATACATTGTGGATCTTTCCATTAGTGAGAGAAGTAGATACTAAATTACGAAACTCAAAACCAAGCTTACATAAAATATTTATATAAAATGTGAGTATCTTAGTACGTATTTTTTCATTGTTTGTTTTAATTACATGAGCATTCTGAGAAAATATTGAATTGTTTGGGTACAAGATTATTTCTCGGGGGTTTTCACTACATTTCGCATTACTCTTCCAGTCTACTGGCTATCCTTTGACAAACTTACCGATACCGTACGGATACCGATAAGTACCTAATAATTATAACGTTTTTGAAATATTATGCTTTTTAGATGCCTACGTACGGTTGCCGAGAAATGAGTTTCACAAGGTAATTTCGAAAAAATCTAATATATTAACGTTTATTTTGTCATATCGTCATATTTATAATATCATTATAATATAATAAGAAATATTATTGAGGCGTCTTCACCAGGACTCTCGGTCTGAAGAGCTCCACTCGAAACATCTGAAAGGAAAAATGCCTCGTTATTCGTGTCAAGAAAATGTAACCGGAGTCGGAATAAAACTTACACAAACCTTTACAGTCTCACCGTCCCTTCTGCGTGTAGCTATTGAATTATTTATAGCGTGGCGGCGTTTTGTTTAATATTTAATAGGCTTGTAAAATGTAGGTTTGCGGGAATCACGCATCGCGTCTGTAAATCCGAGGTTTTCGCACTGCGGGTGCTCGCAAAAGATACTTTTAACAAGATCATTAATTTTGCTACATCATCCCGAACAAAAGACACGATAGTTATCCACTAACGAACAGAGCGGGACTCTGTAGAGCATTCCGGTAGTAATGAATGATGAATGAAAACTAATTTGTACTAAAATATATATTATTTGTAAAATAACACTCATCATTATTCATTGTCATCAACGATCTTGTTAAATGTTGTACTCGAAATGTGCCTCAATAGCAACCTTATTAGATATAGTCGTTCTCAGTAACATATCAAGAACTACAAAAAGAGATCAAATAGTCAAAAGAATATACTTTTGTGTCATAGATTTCCAAGTTATTATTTCGTGCAAGTTATTTACGAGGCGAGAGCCCATGTGTATTGGCTCCATTTCAAGCGAGTTACCGACGGTTCGGTCTCAGCTTGGGCTCTCGAATGTTTCTTTGTTGTTTTATTTATGAACAGACCCTATACGAGCACTAGACACTCCCTACACCACTTTTTATCTCGCTCGCATAAAATTTTCTATCACAAGTCTCTTTTTATTCGTACATTTAATATTTTATTGCTACAATAAAGGAGATTATTGGGGACACTTATTTTTATGAAAACAAGAATTTGCTGAGATAGAAATTGTGTAATGTGTAATGTTTATTTTATTTATGCCCCGCTCGCATTTTATGATAATCATATTTACACCAATGAGAGATGCTTAATAAAAGTATAAATTTTATGTCCTTTCCCGGGACTGAAAATATCTCCATACTAAATTTCAGCCAAATCAATTCAGTGGTTTAGGCGTGAAGAGGTAACTAACAGACATACAGAAAGACACACTTTCGCATTGATAATACTTATTAGTTATTAGTATGGATTGAAGTATGCTCATATCTTCATTATGCCACAGTATTAAATAAACTTGCTTCTATTGTAACTCAATATTTTTTAGGTTTTTAGCAACCAAAACATTTCAGATATGGACACATTCTATAGAATATCAGAAATTAAACAAAAAGCAAAAACGTAAAAGACAATTACGATTCATAAAACACCTATTTTATCTAGTTTTTACCCGGCTGCCAGGAGGGTTATTTAGTTAGTATATATAGAGGTCTTACATATTCCTATTTCAATTGATCAAAGTGGTTTGTATATATTATAATCTAACAGTCCTAAGAATAGCGAAACACTTTTTCGCTAACTTAAAATTCACTCTAAAACATTTTTCTTTTTGAATTGTATTTTACGAGTCTTGACTCCTGGAATTATTTTATATTAAAATTGCTATCAAATGATAGGCACGCAAAGACATAATATATAATAACAGCTGTATTTTAAATAAAAAGATAAAACCGACTTCAAAATTGTATGTAATTGAGAATTTAAAACTCCCTATCTCCAAAACTACTGAACCGATTTTGATACAACCAGAGACCAGACAATGTCTGGTCTCTGATACAACTTAAACAATTCCCTAAGTTGAACAATACGTAGTACAAAAAAAAGAATTACTTAAATCGGAATGGTAGCTCCAGAGATATGTGAATATAAACATAAAAACATACATACATACACTTTTGAAATTTGGCACATTTGTTCAGACGCTGACATAGACTAACATATAACTGCCTAATTATATTATATAACATATATAATTAGGCAGTTCCCGAAATATTACATACATACGCGTCGAATTGATAACCTCCTTTTTTTGAAGTCGGTTAAAAATAAAAGTGTTACTGTCTCTTTGTTAGTTACTACGCGCAAAATACTGAACCGATTTGGATGTCGGAGTTCTTCCGAGGTCCGAAAGCTACACAGGGTGTAACAAAACTAAATGATAATACTTTCGGGTGTTTATGTGTCCCTTACATAGAGTTGACTGTGAAAGTAGCAGCGATGAAAGAAAACTTTTTTTAAACTCTTGTATGGGAAAATCCATGACGCTTGGGCAGTTGTCCATATCACAAAATAAAATGTGCTCATTCAGCGTAGTTGCCAGCTACTTTCACAGTAAAATTTATACAAGGGACACAATATGTAACAGTTTTGTCACACCCGTATATACAACGTGAAATTTTAGTGGTTGTTTTCCCGCAGCAGAACGATACCTATAGTAGTACTATCGAACCATGCATGTTATTTTTTGAAAATAAAAAATATTTTGTATGACGTACTATGGAAACTTTATGCTGATAGGCGCGAGTTACTATGGACCCGACCGTTTTTTTTTATTTGAACAAAAAAAACTTTACAAATCTATTGTACTACTAAGATAGAATCATTTTACTGCGGGAAAACAACCATTAAAATTTCACACTGTATAATAGTAAATTTTACACTGGGACAAGTTTTTGTGTCTTTTAGGAAATATCTATTAAAATTAATTAAGTATTTAATAATTAGTTTCAAATTTTCAAAATTAAAGCTTATTAGTTAAAGGAACTCGATAAACAGTACCCAAATATCAGGATAAAGTAATTAAATAAAATTTAATAAATAAAGTGAAATAGCAATGAAAACTCTTAGGAAATTGACTTTAGTTATATTACGTATTAATTGCGTAAAATGTAATGTGATAGGGCGACGTAGCGCCCTGTAGCATCGCGTAGCACCGTAGCGGCGCGGTGTGTGTAGCGTCTATTACAACGCAGATAACAATATTAGCTCTAGAAAAATATTTTCTACACTATAAGGCCGTTTGTTTACCATAGCCGTCACCCGGGCCCGAGAACGAGATTATTTTGGGCCGATAAAATATGTAATTGTATGACATAGGCTACAGAGTACAGGGCTTCATTTTGCTCTACGCCACTACAAAGCAGCGGCTGCATATGGGTCGATAGACCAATGTTGGTAGAATATGAACCCACGCCCGTCACCCGAGCACAGTGGTGAGCATACGGCTGTAGTAAATGTATATCACTAAATCGGCTCCGTCATCTCGTTCTCGGTGACGTCTCGGTGACGGCGGCGGTGGACAAACGACCTAAGAGCCTTTCTGTCCACACGGCACGTTGTGTCGTTGCAACGCACACATGACGGACAACAGCCCCCGAGACGAAGCGAGAGGGTGTGTTGACGTTAAGACTGCTTCGTAATAACGCTACGATGACGCAGCGTCCGTGTGGCCGGCTATGCGTCAAACGGCAGCGCTGCGTCGACGCAACGCTGACGCAACGTGCCGTGTAGACTGGCTCTGAGGCTGTTTATTAAATATAATATTACACCATTACCGTAAAGTAGCGGGAGGCTGACGTCGACAAATCACCGTAATGAAATGGCAACCTTCGATAGGCTTAAAGTTTCGCCCTTAGCTACCGAGGCGTTACGCGATATTGTCAGATTATTTACAATGATTGGGTAACGAGATCAGGCGAACACGACACTATTGTTCGGGGAAGTTACGCTCGTTATTAACGACAACTTCGACCGCGGCCCCAGAGAGACAACTCACAACACTCTCCGTAAATGCTTTGGACTAATTAATTTTGCGATTGCCATTCCAACGTGTTCTATTTGAGATTATTAAAGGTGATATAAAAGTGATATAGCCCGCACATCGTGCACGGCGCGTACGGTGCTGACAAAATATGTGCCATCTGCTTTATTGAGTCTGTTTTTGCTGTAAGCGCAAAAAAAATATTGAAACACTATTATACTTGATATTATTTTATTCATTTTGGTGCCTACCTTATAATGTAATAAGTATCTTAGAAAACATAATATATTATATAAATTATAATTTATTAAGTTTTAATAATTTATTTAGTACGAGCTTTTGCCCGCGGCTTCGCTCGCGTTAAGAAGTATTATTATATACAAACTTTCATCCCCTATTTTAACCCCTTGGGGTTGGAATTTATCAAAATCCTTTCTTAGCGTATGTCTACGACATAACATCTACCTGCATGCAAAATTTCATCCCGATCCATCCAGTGGTTTGGGCTGTGCGTTGATAGATCACCATGTCAGTCAGTCACCTTTGAGTTTTATATTATATACAACGTGAAATTTTAGTGGTTGTTTTCCCGCAGCAGAATGATTTACCTATAGTAGTACTATAGAACCATGCATGTTATTTTTTGAAAAAAAAAAATTTGTATGACGTACTATGGAAACTTTATGCCGATAGGTGCGAGTTACTATGACCCGACCGAATTTTATTTATGATTTGAACAAAAAAAAAACTTTACAAATCTGTTGTACTACTAAGATAGAAACATTTTACTGCGGGAAAACAACCATTAAAATTTGACACAGTATAGATAGATTAAGAAACACCATATTTTAGCGTCGGCCTACGAGTGCTAGTAAGAGTGGTGCACTATATTTTATAGTGCCCTACTCATCCATTATAGCTTAATATAAAATGTACATACTTTAGCCGAGCATAAGTGAACATTTTCTCAGCCAAGCGAGCCGTGAAGTTGGTATATTGTTCAGCTTTAACGTTAAGGGTCCTTAAATCTAAGAGCTTTTAAATCTTAAGAGTATTTTTACCGTAAAAGCTTAAGAATCAAAATATATGTACTTAGTTAAGTTTTAAATACAGGACTTTGTCGTGGTTCACTTTGTGTTTTCGATAACATTCAAGTTGTCGTGGTTATTAAAGCCATGATACTCCCATCACCACGACTTCTGGAAAGTAATAATTAGAAAGTACTTACACCGTGACCACATTTAGAGTAACTTAGAACGCCACTAATAAAAATATTTGCATAGCAAATAACTATACCAGATTTGCCTGTCTTCGTTTGTCTTGTCGGAAAGACTCATAAGTCATAACAGAAAAAGTTGGCGGCCGCCCTCCAATGATTACATTATATGCACTGCGTAAATATCTTTACAAGTGAAACAACTTGGTATATATGACTTGAACACAATACGCGAGTACACGAAAATATTCTATGCAGGTTGTAACAAAACTAAGTGATAATAATAGGTATATTGAAAACTCATACAAGCTTTAGGGCTTGTATGAGTTTTCTAGGTATTATCACTTACTTTTGTTACACCTGTATAGCCTGGAAGCCTCAAGAGCGCACACACATTTTACCGCTTTGGAAGAGTCTCTCTCGCAAACTATTCAGGTTAGAAAAAAATGATATGAGAAACCTCAATATGATTTTTGGAGACCTATCCATAGATACCCCACACGCATAGGTTAGATGAAAAAAAATTTTTTTTGTTTCAGTTGTACCTATGGAGACCCCTAAAATTTTTAATATTTTTTCCATTTTTGCATCAAAATCTTAATGCGGTTCACAGACTACATCTATTTACCAAGTTTCAATAGTATAGCTCTAATAGTTTCGGAGAAAAGTGGCTGTGACATACGGACGGACGGACAGACAGACAGACAGACAGACAGACAGACAGACATGACGAATCTATAAGGGTTCCTTTTTTGCCATTTTGGCTACGGAACCCTAAAAACTAATCTATCAACGCCATCTGCCCCTAGCATGCAGTTACTAAAATAAAGTGTCGAGGTCAAATCAAGGTCATCTGGCTAGCACGCCAAACGCGCGAAAAGGAACTACGTTCCAAAACTAATAATTCCAACGTCACTGTCTGTCTCGTCCTCAATTTTTCCTTCGAGGATACAAAACAGCGTATTGATTGGTTAAAAACGTTCCCGATTCCAATTGAATAAATCTAGTACAATCGGGAAAAATAAAGTTTACCGCTACTTGCCAGTAGGAAATACATGTCTACACCACAACTATGTAGGTATATCAAACTGCTAACTTGTCACTATCTTGTTCCACATAATCTATATTAGATATTATTTTCTTCTATGCTTGCTAAGGGAGTGGATGTTGGCTATATCTAAAACGGTAAGTTTATTTACATAATTAAAGTTGTTTATTTATTTATGTCGGGCATCGTAGACCTATTTTATTAATACCTTATAGAGTAATATATACATATTTAACATATTACTTAAAACTACACTAAATAAAATACTGTTGTTTGTGTAGTACGAGAATGTGCCAAGATTTCGTTAGATCATAATATTATGTTAATACGATCAATTAATATCTAAAGCCGTAAAATAATTAAAAGACTGCAGTGCTGCCACTTTTCAATTGCAGAACTTCAGACTGAGCTGAAGCCTGAAAGTCTTGGCCCCACGCCAAAACTTCTTTGGCTTTCAAACTTTGACTGAAATCATGGCTTTCCGAAATAACACAATCGTATTATTATAGTACGTAGTATGAGATAATATGATGTAAACTGTAATCACAAAAGAGGAACCTAACAGATAGCATTTTCAATTTAAATTAAACTTCGTCTTTATGTTGGTATTATACATATATTATGATGGTGATAATGAATGCCAGCATGATGAGGAAGTTGTATAATATAATATGCACGATCAATATCAATCACGTTAATTAGTGACATGTAACAATAAAGAATAATGTGTAAGGGACATACACGATCGTGAACACTGTCCAAATTGGGTCAACTTGGAGATGACGCCTAAGAAAATTACGACCAGAGAAATTGCGAAATTGATGACGGACCTACGCAATCTGGTTGGGTTAAGTCAAACCCAGCCGACAGGGCAATACTAACATTGAATTGACATAGCTAGACCAAATGATATAGGTCCGTCATCTACCGGAGCAATTTCTCTAATGGTGCAAGTAGAAAGCAAAGTTGATGATGATGATGTTCGGTTCCAGCTCCCGCCTCCCCCCCACATCGAGCTGGTAATCAAGAGGCCGTACCTCAGAACTGCCTTCCAGCGGCCGCTTGTTAAAGTACGACGTGAGTATTCTGTTCTGTTATGTTTAAACATAAAAATATTCCTTTCGGTTGACTTCTAAGGGCTATAATATGTAAGGATATTTTCAACAACCTAAAATTATAGTCGTTTCAAATGGCGAATAGAGGTACAAAACTGCATGATATAAAAAACTGCATCTTGTTATATTGATTAAATCTTACACAGTCTGTACGTACTAACTATCCACTTAGTACGTATATTTTAACATGTTTTTTGTAGGTTTAATTTAGCAAAATGTAAGTAATATCTATACATATAATAAAACTGTAGAAATGTGAATTCTGTACATTAAAGATATTCAAAAAATAATAAGCAGGAGGTGTCACTAGATCGCTATAGAAGCCAAAAATGTGGTTAGTTTTTTGTCTGTCTGTCTGTCTGTCTGTATGTTTGTTCCACCATCACACGAAAACTACTGATCCGATTTGAAAGCGGTTTTCACAGATACCTATATTTGTCTTCTTCCAACTTAACATCTGGTATATAAAAAAATTCCCCCCACCCCTCTAAGGGGACAAAAGAGGGGTCAGATTTTGTATCAAACTTTTTTCTTTAACACGAAAACTACTGATACGATTTGCTTACGGTTTTCGCAGATATATTTGTCTTCTTCCAACTCAACATCTGGTGTATAAACTTTCCCCCCCACCCCTCTAAGAGGACCAAAAAGGGGGTCAGATTTGGTATCAAATTTTTTCTTTAATGGACTTAATTCATATTATCGACGCACGATGTTTAAACCCTTACATTTTTTTCTAATTTCGGTGTCGAAATTATCAAATGAAATATACATAGCAAAACATTTTTACTACGTTTGTTACAACTTACTATTATTATTATTATTAGTATCTTATCTTCTATCTTCATTAGTTAATTCATCCGACATCGTTACATAAGAAATCACCTTCCAGGCTATAAATTTTATCGCCGAGATATATATTTTATTAGTCGTCGGTCGTCGAATAAATACCACCTTGCCGAATAACCTATTAATATTTTCGTGAATTTCATCACAGTTTCATTAACTTGAAGCGTACTTAGTTAATTATGACTAATTTTTTATCTTGATTTTTATTACTCTACTAATAATGTATATTACGTTTCCAAAATCCGCTTAAAATCTATGACACATAATATTATTATGATAAATTTATGCGCATAGTCAGCGAAACAACTCCATATCATACTCGTACTTAATACAGACATTTGAGTATTATAAGCAAGTAGGATACGAAGAAAATCTTACATAATATTATAATAGATCTAAGTTCTATATACGTACTAGATACATGATACCGAGCAAGTGTAAAGTTGTTATTCTAAAAGTTCCTACATGTACAGACTCCGGGGCAAAACGGATTAGAAACAAATTAAAACTAAACCACCGCCCGCTCCGCCCCGGCCGCGCGCCAACTTGTGATGGAACGTTCTTCCGTCGGGGATACGATCTAATTCAAAGGCTTTGTGTTTTTTTATTCATAGTTTTATTATGATTGCAAATGGAGGTTTATTTTATGGATCATTTTATTCATTCAACGGAGTGATTCGATTTAAAGAAAAGTAGAGCGAACTCTATCCTCCGTAAATTTACATACCTACTAAAACTGTACATCCATAAAAATTAAAAATAAAAAAGGTTTCGGCCAAAACAAAGTATTTAAATATTTAAAACATATTAAAAACAGGCAAATAAAAGTTTGACGGTACGAAAAGCCGACCCGAACGCTCCCAGAGGGTGTCGGGTCACGAGCTAGATGTAATGCAAAAACCGTGTCGCCTAAGAGCATCCTAACTAAATATCTATATACCTACTCTGGAAATTATTTACCCCCAGCACACTGGGTTAATAGACTCCTCCCGTCCGCTGTGACAATCGTAATAATTATCTAACGAGTTTATACAATGGAGTGCTAACATCAGCTTTTTGCCGCCCTCGAGTCTCTCTTAAGTCTTAAGCAAGTGCAAGAAGTTAGGTTTAATGAACAGGCGTAAGTATATATATACTTGCTTGTGAATTCAGCACTCAAGTACAAGCCTTTAACGTTACTAAAGCGTCGACATAAAAATAGTCAACTCCATGAAATTGATATATCGCTAGCATTATTTATGAGCACTTCCGTTTAGAGCAGGCAGTAAATCTCACATAATCTGCGTAACTTATGTAAATAAAGAATATAATATATATGTTAGACCTTGAGAATAAATCTATAAGGATTTTTACGATTGTATATTATTTCGATTTTTAATTAGCATTACGTGCTTATTTAGCCCATACAACTGACTATACGAGAGAACTCAGTGGTAACCTGTCGTGCTAACAAACCGTAAATGACTTCCAACTCTGGAGCTTTATAGTATGATTATTATGTACCGTATTATAAACTGAAAACCAATATCATATATCGTAAGTATACGTATCTGTCGATCACTTAAATGCCTGAATCGATTTGACGAAATTATGTATGTAAATACATACTTAAGTCTCCGTGATAACTGATAAGCCATAATAATATGGTTTTTATCCCGTAAGAATTACGTTTGATATACCATCATAGTATAAAATGATATTTTATACCGTCACGATACACTGACCTACTTGTAGTCAATAGTTAGATGTTGTCAGTAGCGTAGTCACTTATCACCCGCTTTGGCTCCGAGCTCTAATATGCAAATGCAGTGCCTCCGATAATAACGTGACGTGTGATACCTACCTACACATCGCGCGGCTCGTGTTGGACTATTGCATGTTCCCGCAGATAGTCTGTGTTCTGACCATGAAATCATAATCAAGCTTAAGGGCCCGGGTTACCCTCGAAATTTTCATACATTCTTAATACCAAAATCATTTTCTCATACGAAAATATGTAACATGTTTGAGTTATTTTTCAGCTTAAGATAGTAATTATCTAGGGTCCTGAACAAATTTTTTTTACAAAATATTTAAATACTAAAAAAAAAATTTTTGTGTTTAAATATTTTTTAGTAAATTTACTACTAAATATTTAAACACCAAAAAATAGACAAAAACACTAAAAAATATATAAATAAATAGTAAATTTACTACAAAATATTTAAATAATAAAAAATAGTTTTTAAAGTTTAAATATTTTGTAGTAAATTTACTATTTATTTATATATTTTTTAGTGTTTTTGTCTATTTTTTGGTGTTTAAATATTTAGTAGTAAATTTACTAAAAAATATTTGAACACAAAAATTTTTTTTTTAGTATTTAAATATTTTGTAAAAAAAAATTGTTCAGGACCCTAGGTAATCACTATCTTAAGCTGAAAAATAACTCAAACATTTTAAATATTTTCGTATGAGAAAATGATTTTGGTATTAAGAATGTATGAAAATTTCGAGGGTAACCCGGGCCCTTAAGCCAACTCTACTGTTTAATGCACCATTACAGGTTTATCCCTCGTTCAATCAAGTTAGTTTCTTGTCAAACTACAAATGTATGCTTTCATAAAATGTGCAACGAATGTATGTTAATGTGCCTCTTCACAATAGTCCACGCTGGGCCACTACAAAACATCGCCAGTGTGTAGACGGGCCACGGGGTAAACATTTTTATTTTACCACTAAAATTATTGTAGAATCGCGGTACCGATATTAACCTTACAAGTCCTATTAATGTTGTATCAAATATTTAGTCAATATACTGGGAAATGTTTGTCAGTAATGTTGAGTGAGGTAGTGTTTTAGGTCTATTTTGATTATTGCCTAACAGTGTCATAGCGTAAGAGTTTTAGTTTAAATACGTAGGAGGCATGAGTTATTTGCAAAATATACGTGCAAAATATAATAACCTGTTTCTGTCATTAAAACAAATTACAGTCGATTTACGTCTCCCGCCGGGGCCGTCTCGTTCATCTGATATACACTAATTGTGTATTATCTTCATAATTTTTCACCATTTTCCCGTAAAATTGGCTTTTATCTTTTATGTAACGTTGGAAATATTTTTACACTGTGATTTATTCACGTGGGTAACGTGGAAAATGTATCGTAAAGCAAAGTATTAGGTAGCGAATGGCAATATACTACTTAATGGGACCTTAAGCTGCCACTCAATACAGTTAATCTACCCTAATTTATTACTGAACAAATCCCTATAATTTGAAAACGTGACAAATTAATTAATTCACTTAATCGCTTAAAAATATAAGCCGATCTGTAAACTGATTGAAAACATGACATCAATTTAACTTATCGTTCATTTTCAATGATCGAACCAACCGCTCGTGTTGTTTTAAATTATTTCTCGACGTGTTGATATAATAAATTTATATCGTAACTAAAACTAAAAATTATGAAAACTATAAACTGGTTCTATATTATTCTAAAGCAACAATAATGCATGATCGAACAACAAAGGACGTTTTAACTTAACATTTCCTAGTAAACTACAAAATGGTTAGGTATCTTATAAAATGAAACAAACGCGTTTTGTTTTACCAAAACTCCAAAAGTCAGTAATTGTTTCAGGTTTGTTTGACGTATGAGAATTGAGAATACTGCTGTTTGATAGGTAACTGACTGGCTTTTTACAAGAAACGAGGCTATGATAATGTTGAATTAGAATAGTGGAATCGGGGCACTAGACTTAACTGGAAATAAAATAAGGGTTAAAAAACGACGAAACACTTTGAGAAAGGGTAGGTATAGTGCCCTTGCACTTCGCTTGGCTCTTTTTGACGGGGGCACTACCGTGCCCCCAGATACTACGAAACCCTAAAACGACCCTTCAAACTGTAACATTTCAGCGCCATCGTCGCCCAAGTCGTACGGCCGGAGCCGCAACACAGTGGCGGCGCTGGAGGGTCGCGGGCTGGTGGCCGTCATCAAGCGGCAGGTGCCCCTCGCGGGGAAACTCGTGCACGAGCTCGCCTGGGGACAGGGCTGGGGCTGGGTCACTCTACCCAACGGCGTGTGGAGCGGACGTAAGTGATGTCATTACAGTGGAACTTGATGATGCTTTCATCTCTTGTAGACAGAACTTGATGATCTGTTGTGTAGAAGTTGACAATGTATACAAACTACGCGCGATAAAGGCCTGTCTTTACGTAGAGCCATATTATAACCATTGCCACGATTTTTGCAAAGATTTCCTATACTCGTATGTTCTTAATTGCTTGTATCGGTCCGTCATTGACCATCGCAGAGAGGCCGCAAAAAAGTCAATAGCAGAATACAAAATATGATGGGCGACCCTGTTTTGCTGACCGTGCGCGTCATTTTTACTTATTAATACTGAAAATTAAGTTAATAAAAGATCACACAAATAGAATAAAAGCTTTTTAAATGCCGCAGATACTGTTGCTTACTAGCTGCAGCATAGTTAACGAGACAAATTGCAGAAACGTGTTTCAAATTCGACACAAGCTCAGTAGTTTCACATATTATATCTTGCTTATGCACCAGTTGGTGCTTATGTAACATACCAGTATTGTATTAAAAGTTAAGCTTTAGTAAGTTGCTAATCGATAGTTAAAGCTGGCAAAGTCTATTGAAGAAGCATTATTTAAACCAACAGCAGGCATTTACTGAAAGTGCGGCTAACTTCATTCCAGGCCTCGTCTGGTCGCACGAGGGCGGCGACTTCACTCTCCACGCGATGCCCATCATCCACCACACCAACGTGTACCAGGCGTGCTACATGCTGGACGGCGTCACGCCATACGAGCTGTCCGCGTACGAGCTCGGCCCCACCGAGTACGACGACAGTGCGACTACCACGGACGACTGGGACGTCGGCGTCGACTGTGGGGACTTCATGATGTAAAGAGATTTAGGGTGGTTTTAGTAGCCTATCTGGATGACTTGGTAAGATTCTCTGATGGAAAAGAATGTCGCCCAATCTAGGAAACAGGGAAGGGAAAGAAGGCACCTACTAAAAAACTATACAAACGACGATGTTGGTCTTTGAGTGCGGCAGTAAGTGTCCGAAATATTAACCTCTCAGATAGGTTATTAAAACTGTTTCTAATGAGTGATAATATTTTCATTTCGAAACAAATTGTTTATTAAACACGTTCAGAGTCTATTAAATATCTACGTGGTGAAGGTGTTTAAATTAAAATAATTAGCAAGAAGATATATTTCTAATAAAGTGGTGCCAGAATGAAGAGTCCCACGGGCATAGAAAAAAAATCCTTTCGCCACTGATATAGAAGAGAGATAATTTATGTGAATTGTTACAATTTGTTTGTCCGTGTAAAATGTAAATGTAAAAGTTGCTCAAAGGTTTGCTCTTGTGCTGGTCACGATAAACGCAAGTGAAGTTAATGTGCCAAATTGAATATGATATGAGCGTCTTATGAATTTTATATTTAAAGATGTAAGAACGAGGACTCTGGTTTTTAAAGTATTCGGTTTATTCGATAGGTGCATGCTCTATAGTCGTAACTGTGTTCTAGAAAATTGTGAGTAGACAAAAATAGAATCTCGTATACTATACGGCCTATAACGTTCAATAAATTAGACCTAGAACTCCTAAGCACATAGCCAACCATCCGAACTCATTCCTGAATCCTTGCGTTCTCCTATTGTACGATTCAAACGTAGCGATGCGTATATATTGGAATTTGAAATATATATTAAGTGTATTAAATTTTACAATATTGTAATATACCCGTTTTATATTTTTATAAGTTTTCGTAATGAGATCCTTTTTATTGTTTTAAATTTTGCAAATACGTGTAAGTGTTTAACTTTTTGAAATTTTTACGTCACAAATGCAGGGTAAACGTACTGCTGATATGGGATTCTCGTAATCTACACCTTAATGTTCGCACAAAATGGAAAATAAAATATATTTTGTTGTATAAATTAGTCGTAAGAGGAACCATCGCTTTGTCCCCAGTAACACCAATAACGTCGCGCCGCCATATTACGTACGCCGCGGTTAGCGTACTTTAGGTGTAAGTTGGATGTTAGTAGCCACTAGCATAGTACCTACTGGTCGGTAGAGTAACCCCCTCGCCCACTTGTTACGTTGGGTTGCGTCCCCCAACATTTGTAAAATTATGTTTCTTTTTAGGGTTCCGTAGTCAACAAGGAACCCTTATAGTTTCGGTCTGTCCGTCCGTCTGTCCGTCTGTCCATCTGTCTGTCTGTCCGCGGTTTGCTCAGAGACTATAGGACCTACAAAGCTGTGATTTGGCACGAATACACATATTAATAATGCCGACAAAATGGTAAAAATGTATTCCGCGAAGTTTAAAGGAACTTTTCGTTCAAAGTCTGTTAGTCTTATTGACTTAGACTGTGAGGTCGTGGATGGATTAAATAAAAGAAAATCACTTTTATATTGCGCTTTATTTAGGTTAAGCGCATTCGGTAAGGCACGTCTTTACTCCAAGGAGGAAAGGAGAGTAGTAGTATAATATTTAACATTAAAATAAACTGTGACCTGCAGAGTCAACAAAAACGTTCCCATGCCAAATGTGAGCCTGACCATTTAAACTGAAAGGTCCCAACAATAAATTATTGTTTTATAGCTTTGGTAACATTGACTACCCTTGTTTTAAGAATTAGAAGTCGTTTATTATACTTCATACAATATCTTGACAGCAAGGTTAACATGTGGCATGCGAGACCCAAATGGTACTTGAGTTTCTCAGATCCTAAATC
Source organism: Plebejus argus (assembly GCA_905404155.3). Taxonomy (NCBI): domain Eukaryota; kingdom Metazoa; phylum Arthropoda; class Insecta; order Lepidoptera; family Lycaenidae; genus Plebejus; species Plebejus argus. Next base: position 8,839,068 of record FR989930.1, read on the forward strand.
TTTCAATACATTAACAAAAGACAGGAATTTTTGTATTCGAATTTAAGTAAATTCGACACGCCCCCTCAAAAATTAATGTCTTTGGAATCAAACTCAAAAGTAACATAAACCTAAAATAAAATTTCCTAAATATCAAAACAAAAAAAATTAAATTAAGTATGCAATTAAAATTTACATTAAGTAATACCTAATTGACGTACCTTCCGTGCACTTTAACCTTCCGGGGAGATACAATATGATCCAACATTTGTTGCTAGGATGAGGGAAACCCCAGAAAAACCTCACCAGATCATTAAATAGTTAATTTCTACTAAGTATTTATTAAAACAATTTAAAATAAAAACATTATTCTTCTAAGTTTATTTTCTCTCGTAGCTCGCGGAACCTGGCTGCTGGCAGCGGCTTGGTCAGCATGTCCGCGATCTGGTTATCTGTTGAAATATATTTCAAAGTTATTGTCTTATTCACACATTGTTCTCGGGAGAAGTGATACTTAATGTCAATATGTTTGGATCTCTTGTGACTCGATGGATTATTTGCGATACTAATACATCCATTATTATCTTCATATATTAAGATAGGTTCTTTAATTTCAATATAAATACTAGTAGCTAAAGTCCTTAACCACAAAGCCTCTTTAACAGCTTCATACAGAGCCATATATTCGGCTTCTGTCGACGAGGCTGCTACTGAAACTTGCCTCTTAGAGTTCCAACATATTGTACATTTATCATACAACATAAATAAATAACCTGTTGTACTTTTTCTGTCGGAAGTATCACTTCCTCCCCAATTTGAATCGACATATCCCGTAAATAAATTATCATAACTTCCCTGTACATATTTTAATTTCAAATTAATTGTACCTTTTAAATATCTAAGTACTCTTTTTAAACAAGTCCAAAGTTCTTTGTTATTCTTATTCATGTATCTACTCAAAATATTTATAGTTATGGATAAATCGGGTCTAGTACATACCATTAAGTACATAAGGCAGCCAATAAGACTTCGACATGGCGCATCATATATCTCATTAGATTCCAATGCCTCAAAATTTAGTTTAATTTCTAAAGGTGTGCTAATTGGATTACAATCCATCATATTAAACTTGTTTAATATTGCCTTTATGTATGTACTTTGATCTAATATAATAATATTGTTGTTTCGGGTTATTCTGATACCTAAGAAAAGTCTTATTTCTTTTAAGTCAACCATCGAAAATTTGTTCATCAAATATTGTTTAAAGGCGTTCATAGTATTTTTATTTGCAGTGCAAATAACTAAATCATCAACATACAAAATGACATAAATATTCTGGGACACATATCCCTTATTTAGTATGTACATACAACGATCTCCCATAGAATTTTTAAAACCTATTTCTAAAAGGGTGTTTTCAAATTTTTCGAACCAGCATCTAGCGGCTTGTTTTAGGCCATATAGAGCTTTATTAAGTTTACAGACTTCATTTTGCTTGCTCTGTACTCCCTCGGGAACTTTCATGAATATTTCTTCCTTTAAATCACCATTTAAAAATGCAGTTTTAACATCCATATGGTGAATCAATAAACTATGTTGATTTGCAAATGCTAATATGAATCTAAAAGTTGAAATTCTCGCCACCGGAGCATAGGTTTCATTATAGTCTTCAAGGTATTTTTGACTAAATCCCCTGGCAACTAATCGGGCTTTATATTTTAAAGGTTTCCCAAATTCGTCGTTTTTAATAGTAAATACCCATTTGCTATCTACGATATTTTTGCCTATTGGTCTAGGTACAAGTGTCCAAGTATTATTTATAGAAAGTGAATTTAATTCATCATTGATTGCCTTTTCCCATTGGCAAGAATCTAATCTGTCTTTTATTTCCTTATAAGAATTTGGAATAGACGATATAAAATATTGAGCTGATAACAAATAGTCACTAGGTAAATTTTCAGAATAAGAAATTGGATTTAGATTTTTAATTCGTTCACTTCTCCTCAGTTTATTATTGTTGTTATTCTGAGGAGAAATATTACAATTATCAATTTGTTCACTATTTCTATTTAATTCTGTATCATAAAAGGTAAGTGACCGCTCCTGGATTGTATTGTTTTCCAAATTACAATTGTTTTCATTGTTATCATTAAAAGGGGCACTTGAAGAACTAGGGAGGGACGTTTCTTTACCTGAATGTACATTTATTGAATTTGATTTTAATGGCCTGGACTTAAGAAAGCTTTTTTCATCTACAATAATATCTCTCACTACCAAGTACTTGTAATTTTCCACATCATAAACTCTATACCCATTTGGTTCATACCCCAATAATATGGCTTTAGATGATTTTTCATCGAATTTATTTCTACCGGTTTTTACATGCACATATACTGTTGAACCAAACACTTTTAGGTATTTAATTTGGGGTTTCTTATTGTGCCACATTTCATAAGGTGTTTTATTTACCTTCAATGATTTTGTTGGTGTCATATTTATAAGATACGTTGCAGTTAACACAGCATCGCCCCAAAACACTTTATCTAATTGGGCACCAGATATCATTGTTCGCGCCTTTTCTGTAATGGTTCTTACCATTCTTTCAGATATGCCATTTAACTGTGGAGTTCGTGGTATTGTGAGATGATAACTTATACCCTTTGAAACACAATAACTTTTCATTTCATTCGATAAATATTCTCTACCATTATCGCAATATAAATTAATTATTTTGAAGTTAAATCTAGCTTCACCTTTTGCAACAAAATCTTTAAACATTGCAAACATATCTGATTTGTGTTTTATAAGATATGTTACACAATAATGAGTGAATTCATCTACAAATAGTACAAAATAATTATCGTTATTTACAGAAGGTGGTGTGATTGGCCCACAAATGTCAGAATGAATATTAAATAGCGGCCGGTTTAGATATTCTTTGTTTTTAATTTGATTAAATGGTAGTCGGGCTTGTTTGCCATAAATGCATGCTTCACACATGTCATCATCAGGCATAATATTTTCTAATTGGTTTATGTCATCGACAAGTTGTTTATTTTTGAGTTCGATAAATTTTGATTTGCCCATATGACCTAATCGTTGATGCCATAATTTATAATCAAGATTAGAGGCATTACTAGCACAATAATTAAACATATTTTTACGTACCTTGAACTCCAAAGTAAACAGGTTGTTTACAGTCTTACCGGACATCACGGGCTTACCGTTATAGTACACCATTACCCCTTCTTCACCAAAGGTTATAGAGTATCCGGCTTGTTGCATCTTGATTACGGACAGCAAGTTGTACGGGACATCAGGACTGTACAGCACGTTTTCTATCTTCCCCTCGATGCCCAAGTTGCTCGTAACAGAGAATGATCCAATCTTCGACGCAGAGATAAATGTGCCATTTTTCGCCACTGATATTTGAATTGGTGTTTTCAGTGTGCGAAAACAGCTTGCTATATCCTCTCGATTCGTGATATGATCGGATGCTCCAGAGTCCAACAAGAATATAATCATATCTTGTTTATAATCTGTTTGTATTGTGGCTCCTGCCATGAAAGCAAAACTCGTCGTAGTCGGCGATGATTGAATTGTGTTAACGCTCGGTGCTCGGTTGTTTAGTTTGTACTTCATACCCTCTAGATAATAGCGACATTCGTATCTGTAGTGTCCTTTTCTTCCACAGTGATGACATTTTATATGATTTTTCTTATTGGATTTCTTGTTGTAGTTGGATTTCGGCTTCTTATTTATTCTTCGAGAATTCTTAATAATTGATGGTATTCGTTGGAAATTTTCGTGTTGCAGATGATTGTTTTTTTTTTCAGCATGAAGAATTTTTTCGCTTGTGTCTAGTTTCTCGTCGTTTAGTTTAACTTCGTGGTCGAGGAGTCGCATCTTCACGAAGTTCAGTGTAATATCGTCTTCTGAGAGTGTTTCGATTGCAGTGACAATACCGTCATAGGCAGGCGGCAGCGTCAGCAATAGTTGAGATACTTTATCTGCCTCCTTCACAGTTGCACCAGAAGTCGCTAGCTGGGATATTAAAATATCAAACTGCATAAAATGTTGATTCAAGGTGGTATCTCCTTGGAGTTTCATATTCAATAACTTCTTTCTGGTTGCGAGCTGTTTAGCCGTACTTTTTCTCTCGAAAATGTTGTCTAGCGCAGAAAGTATTTCCTTCGATGTTGACTCTGGTCCCACGTGACTGATATAAGCATCAGACAGGTATTCTATGATTACGTTTTTAGTTGTTTGTTCGGCTTTCTTCCACTTGTTGTCAGGTATTACCGGAACTGGCTTCTCAATAACGTGAATCACATCTAGTTCACTTAAAAGGCTTCGGATTCTGAATTTCCAGATGTTGTAGTTTTCTCCCATGAAAATCGGAATATTTCTCTTGGTCTTCTGTTTCTCCATATTGTTATTTTAAAAGTTCAAATTTTTACAATCACTTTGAGTTCAAAAACTATTTTAACTTTTATTTAATCACTGCGTTGACTGGGCCACCATAACCTGTTAGTCTTATTGACTTAGACTGTGAGGTCGTGGATGGATTAAATAAAAGAAAATCACTTTTATATTGCGCTTTATTTAGGTTAAGCGCATTCGGTAAGGCACGTCTTTACTCCAAGGAGGAAAGGAGAGTAGTAGTATAATATTTAACATTAAAATAAACTGTGACCTGCAGAGTCAACAAAAACGTTCCCATGCCAAATGTGAGCCTGACCATTTAAACTGAAAGGTCCCAACAATAAATTATTGTTTTATAGCTTTGGTAACATTGACTACCCTTGTTTTAAGAATTAGAAGTCGTTTATTATACTTCATACAATATCTTGACAGCAAGGTTAACATGTGGCATGCGAGACCCAAATGGTACTTGAGTTTCTCAGATCCTAAATCTTTCAATACATTAACAAAAGACAGGAATTTTTGTATTCGAATTTAAGTAAATTCGACAAAGTCCTTTGAAAGTAACTGAGATGATGTTGTTAGTAGTATAAAACATGTTATGAATGTACATTCATTGACTATACAAAAATTTTCAAATACTAGCGGTACTACGGAACCCTATATTGCGCGTGGCCCGACACGCACTTGGCCGGTTTTTTAATTAAAATGACAAATTATTCGTTAAACAAAATGTTACGATTGCCGATGCCTTTTAATTCTCCTTTATTAGAGTTTGGCATTACACACCCAATAGCTTGACTATTTTAGCCAAAAATTTAATCAGACTTAACAAAAACTTTATATTTCTTTCACACTTTTCCAGTTTAGCTGGCATTAATAGCACAATTATTATCAAAGTAAAAGTGACTCAGGGGTTTTTTGGCAATTCAATGTATCAGTGAGGCGTTAGTTAATTAAATTGATATTATTTAGATGCTATAATTCTTCCGACCTACCCAAAGACTGCCTAACGTTATACCTTATTGTGTTGTGTAATGTCCTAGAGGATGTGAACACCCTTGCCTGCGACGTTGCAATTTCAAGATGAAATCTGTGACAGAAATCAAGTTCTTTATTAGTTGTTGCTCTATTTAGTAGCAACCTTTACATTAATTTCTAAAATAACCAATCTTTACATTAATTTCTTATAATATAACCTATAATTATTAAATTACTTTTGAAATCACACACAAAACACGTTACACGAGTGACTTTTAATTTATCGAGCTTTAAAAGCTAATCTGTATGAATCGAAAAAGTCTAGATTCCAATCTTGAAAATGCTAACTGTAGATGTGGTAGAATATTGTGTCTTTGTGGATCCATGCAGTCGAATTAACGTTTCTGATATTAGTGAGCATAAAGGCTGCGCAAACGAGTGACTTTTTAGAAGATGTTAACTAATAAGTAACAGTTGCACCCAGCGACATTCAATGATAATTAAACTTCCATTTAATGAAGATTTGACAGATAATATTGTATGGGGCTCATGTCAAACTTTTCATTTAATTACTGTTACGTTATCAATATTTGCCTCTGAGTGCGGCAGTAAGCCCCTTTAGGCTGTCATAAGTAGGTATATGATATCAAAATAAGAGAAACTACTGATTTAAGCTACAATTATTTTAATGACGCGATTTAATAATGTGCAAATTATACGAGTACTAAAATTCATTTAATAACAATATGGCATGTGTATTATGCAAATTAAATTATGTATCCCGTATAATTGTTGACAGCATTTCACCGAAATCTATAAAGTCGGAGGACAAAAGTCCCTCGTCTGCGCTGCACAGGCTCCAAGTGATGTCGATTATTATAAAAACGTACATGTTGTAGTGTGTATGTGATATATGCTATACTTACACTTTAACATCCGCACCTGAAAGTGCAAAATTAACGACAATCCTGTAAGAAGAGCATTAACGATTATTATAATGTGTCCATCACACATTTTTCTGAGGTGTCCATCTAATCTAACATGTGTGGTACATAGATAGTTTGATGCACTCAATATTAAAATTGATAGGGATTTCCTAAAACATAATTTTTATTTTTTAAATACATTACGTTTCAAGTATTTTTATTCACACAATAATTATTATTTTTTTTGTTGGGGAAAAAGTTTCTTCGAATTTGTCGCAGTTTTTTCATCAGAAAAGGTGGTTTTGACAGTACTCTTGTGATGTCAACCTGACACTGCCTAAGGAATTCTGCAGCGACCGAAACAGGTCGAAATGTGAAAGTGCAAGGTCAGGACTATACGGCGGATGCATTAACACCTCCCAGCCAAACTCCCGTAATTTTAGCTGAGTGGCTAAAGCTGTGTGAGGTCTAGTCGCTAGCGTTATCATGGTGAAAAACCAAACCCCTTCTGTTGATTAATTCCGGCCGCTTTCTCTCAACTTCTTGCTTTAATCTCATCAGTTGTTCGCAGTACAGTTCCTAATCGATGGTCCTACTTGGCGATAACAGCTCATATAATGAATAATGCCCTTCCAATCCCTTCCAATCCTTCCAATCCTTTCAATCAACAAAACTTGGTTGACTACTGTACCCTAAAACGGAACCCTAACCAGCTGATTTTTTGTGTGTTGGTAGGTTAATAGTTATTTAATTTAAGAGTAACCTTGTCCGACAAATAAAACAATCCATATTTTAGGACCATCAAGTCAAAGTATGAAATCCTTTCTGTCTCTGTTAGCTACCACTTTCAAGATTTTTCGAAAATAAAAATGTTGTTCGTCTTATCAAAATGTAGCTACTCGCAAAAAATTAGCTTGTTAGTAATCACAAAAAAATTTGTTCTAGGGCACCCGTACTATAAAGCTTTTTAATGATACCAAAATCAGCCAGATACAATTGGTATACTTAGCTCAAGAGATTTTAAGACAATTAGTCCTTACATACTATATAATGCGAAAAGACTTTTTTCCCAACCTATTATATTTGTGTACCTGTTCCCAAAAATTTCGAATGCAAAGTAAGCTAGCTCATGCCATAAAATAAACATGAATTATTTTAAATCGGTATCTAGTCCTTAATCCTTTCATGTTTTATAGCTACATTTGTAAGTTATTAAATTATTTTTGCAATAAGTATGTTTACAAATTGCAAATGAAATGGCCAGTATCCACTATGTTAAATTGTTTGACGCTGGTTTCGTCAATATGCCAAAAATATTTTTGTAATACCACCTTGCAAATTATTTTTAAAACCTTTGCCAAATGTTGTATGCGCTGTGTTTTAATTTGTAATATTCTATATAGATATATTAAATGAACATGTTGATATTTTTATAATTGTCAGTATATTATAAGTCTATGATTATAATGAAATAATATTAAAGCAGAATTTTAAAGCACACATCACACAACTTTTAAAATAATTATGAACTCCTTAGTCCTTACATTATTAACGTATTAATCGGTAGTTACTTTCACCTTGCTAAGTCGACTATCTGTAGATCTAGTTACTACTAGATAGTATTACAATCTAACGAAACTTGCAATTTTTTTTGGATTTTAGCACATTCATTCTAACTAGTAATTTTAATCGCTTTTTAATTTTAGTTTCCCTAACAATTTTATTTAAATAATGAGAGCTTATTAAAAATGTATTAAATCCTTCCTTAGAAGTTAATCTATTATTTGTACTAATATTAAAAAATACGTTTCTTCTAATATATGGCTTCTTTTAACCCCTTTTTAATACGAATGTTTGGACTTTGGATATTGATGGAATTATTCTGTTCAAAACTGCCTCACGACAAATTATAATATAGTACGTGTGAATGTATAACGATGTTTGTATAAGTGTGCGTAGGTGTGCGTAGTTAGGTTGTCATCGTGTGTACGAACGTATGCGTACAGAAAATAGACATGTTCACTTAAATAAAATGAGTGTTTGTATGTAACTTTTTTAAATAAAGTCCTTTGCAGGATACATGTTGTTTCATTGATGAGGGAGTGAAAGTAAAAGATTATCTTTGTTAAATTTTTAAAAATCTACTTACTTAGTTTCGTTTGATAGGTAATAGGTAGAGTGGCAGTGGTTTCGATGATATTACTCATCATAATAATATTATAATGGCATTCTTTGCCGCCTAGTTTTATGTTTCTAAAATTGCTGTTCTACAGATTTCCTATAGTGGACAGAAAAACGCATGGGACGTTAGGACCTTCTCCACTTGTTTTCTCTGTATCAAAAATAAAACCAAGCCGTGTAAGACGTGTGCACTCCTCCACAAATTTAAGCTTTGTGGGTAAGCACTAAGGACCAATATGGTGTGAGCCATTTAGGTCTGAGCTTAGTCAGGGCTAAGTAATGCTGCCCCACCATGCCATCTGTCGGTACTCGCGTCAGTCCATGATACTCGTCGCAGCGCCTGACGACCGCGGTCGCTCACTTGTTTAATCGGTACGGCTCGGTCCAAACTTTCGCACGGCTCAACTTTTTCAACTCACGCAGACGTCCTTTACGAAACGTAAAAAAATAAAATTGTCAATATTGTCAGTGTGCGCAAAAATATGTTAAATCGATCGTAATTTTTATTTGTTTACATGGGTACTTTATAAAATAATAAAATATTAAAGATTTGTCTTCCATTGAGTTGAGTGATAGTAGGATAAACGGTGTGAGTACATCGAGATGGAGAAAACTGGAGGATCCCGGCTGCTGCAAATGCAGGCGACTATGCAGGTATTAAACTACCTTCCCTTAATTATTTAAGCTTTATTTTTTACCCAAACCAAGCAATCTGCAATTTAAGTTTTCATCATGGATAACATCGTCCCCTAATTAATTAGCCTTTTTAATTTAAAATAATAAATAAAATTAAGACAAGTAAAGTAGCTTCGGCAGACGCTGCGCAAAATTACTGTAATCGTTGCAAAACTACCGCTATTTACATAGCCTAACTGCACTATACCTGTTGTTAATACACAGTTATCTAAATATTCGTTGCCCAAATGCTACCATTGCAAAAGTGATGTTCAACGAGCGGCAACAATAATTACAGAAACCACGAGCAATGTGCGTCAACATTTATTCCGATGTTATGATGTTATTGTTTAGGTAGCACATCCGCTACTTATTGTTTTGGTCACTCTTCGACCACTTACGAATTTTGTAATACTTACCTTACTGCCCTATCATAAATAGGTAACTACTAAATACTTCTAATATTGTATTTAACAACCTTTTCAGCGAAATATTCGATGTTATCCCAAACCATTTATGATGATTGATGTGCTTTTTTATAGTTTCATAAAGTTTTTCATTGCAATTTGGATAAGTACTATAGGCCATAGCTTTAACTGAGGAAGGAACAATTAATTTTTAGTTTACCAATTACATAAGCAAAATTGATTCGTACTTAAGATTAGCTATTAATAAGTATTAAATTTTCAATATATGACTTTTCCTTCAGCACAATTTTCCTCATTTTATGCCGTAAGTATGTAAAATACATACCATAAGTTATTATAATAAAGGGTTCATAAAGGTTTCACAAGGTTCTTTCCTCGAATCGGTACTGACCTAGGTACCTACTATCTACTACCTTAATTCTAAAATGCAAAAAATTGCCCATAGATATGGTGTTTTTAAATTTTAAAAACTCTTATAAATCAAAACAACAAACTTATTATACCTAATATGAACCAGTTTTCTCCTTAACCTTTTTTAGGGTTCCGCGGGTATTCAAAATATGGTAAATATAAACCACATCACTTAGAGTCCGAGAATGATGTATTTTGTATCAATTAACTATATAATATTCTGTATTTCTTCCAAACTAAGTAAACACGGAATATAATTATTTTAAACTAGAGGACGCCCAGCGCCCACAACTCCGTTACGCCAAAATTAGTTTACCGCGCCGGAACCGTACATTTTTCTGGAATAAAAATTATCCTATGTCCTTTCCCAGGACTCAAGGTATCTCCATGCCAAATTTCAGCAAAATCGGTTCAGCGGTTTAAGCGTGAAGAGGTAACAAACAGACAGACAGACAGATAGACAGACAGACACACTTTCGCATTTATAATATTAGTATGGATGGATAGTAGGTGTCGCTCCAAAGCAGCAAAACATAATATCAATGCATGTCTTTTGTTAAAACTATAGTCATACTAATTTTGAGGAAAATATTTTAACATCAGCGACAATCGACATTCAAACTTTTTGCAAACTCCATATTGCGAATTGCGATGATTCACTAACGGCCTTTTTAACAAATTTGCTCTCGCTCCACGGCTTATCTAACTTCGTCTTCTTCGCACCCGCGGTCTTCCCGAATGCTGGAACGAGACGGATGGCTCTGCGGCTGTGAACCTTGACCTCGACCGATACGACTGTGGATACGACCGTTACTACACTCAGTCAATGGAACCGTACTTGTTTTAATTCGTTTGTGAGTTCTGTGACGTAAAGTTTCACCGAACTCAATAGTCCCTCTTTATGCAGCTTTTTCTACAATAAATCGGGCGTTGGCCCACCACACGTTCCCACCACTGTATCTCCCGTCACCTGTGTCGCCAGGATCGACAGCGGTATCCAACTACGAAAACCCTTTGATTTTTTGTACAATAATAATTATTTTTACAAATAACATAGCTCCCAGTCCCAGTAGTACTTATATAACTCAATGGCTCCCAGAGAATCTTTAATTGCCTACCATCAAACATTGATCCCTTGGCCCGTTTCCTTCCTATCCCATTTAGAAGAAAACCTAAAAGACCAAATTATATGCAGGTATACGTGAGTTGCGTCACACATAAACTGGTACACAATACAGTCGCAACCTCGCAACTAGCACCAATTAACTATTATTGTAAAGAGTACGTCATTAAATTTAAACAGATGTGAGATGACTACTTTTTCTGAAAATAATGACGAGGTTACCATAGGAAGTTATGACGATAATGATCATTAAAATAATGATGACCTAATTATCGTATGCGGTAATTCTCGCAATTGAACAATGTCGATTCTGCTAAAAAATCTTACAATATTACCGTTTCGATAAGGCTTCAATGCAGTCTTGATAATACCAGAATATTATGGTGTTGTCATAAATCATTAATCAATTAGAAATGTCGCCGGTCGCGTCAAGTATTCGAACGTGCTCTGAATTCTGATAGAAAACTCAAAACTGTCAAAGATCTTGACGACCACAATGTATCAAGACGACCATACATACATAATATATAATAAATGCGACAGTGTTTCCGTCTAATGTCTGTCTGTTACCTCTTCACGCCCAAACCGCTGAACCGATTTAGCTTAAATTTGGTATAGAGATAGAGTTCCGGGGCGGGAAATACTCGTAGGATACTTTTCATCCCGAAAAAAATGTTCGGTTTTCGCGCGTTTACCAAATTTTGGTACATCGGAGTTTCGGGCACCAACTAGTTTATAATAAGTCAGTAATTTGAAAGTCTTAATTACGAGAGTTGGTGTTTTGATGAATGTTCATATAATATTATCTGTGATATTATGATACAAGTGCGGAGTGGCGCAGTGTTGTACAGCGAATAGCGATCTAATCGCGGAGGGACGTGTGTCATCACTTGTCCTACATTACCTACAGTTAACACGATCAATACACTGAAGTTATTTAGGTCACAAGTGTTCAGGCACAGGTTATAACTTTTATCATAATCTCTACAAGCTTTTACACACCTTTGATAAAACAGTGCATCAAGTGATAAGGACTCGCTATCTGAGGAAATTCCACAAATACCTTCTGTAGAAGACAGGACTCTTACGGCCGCAAAGACATTTACACTCACTAGATCACTCTACATTAATTTATGAAGTTATGATAGAAATTGAATCATTGTACTCTTGATTGAATTAAATTAAGCGATCATCAAATATATTATATAATAATTATATTATGTATAATAATACAAAAAACTGAAAAGATGCAATGAACCATGTAAACAATAATTATTGTCTCTACTCTCTTCCCTTCGGAACTAGAGGTGCCGTAGGGGCCACAAAAAATGTACATTAGATGTACTTATTTATACAATAATTTATTATTAAGTAATTGTTATCGATTTTAATCTCATAAATTCTAAAATTACCATCTATATAGTCTATACAAAAGGCAAATACAAAAGGCCCTAACCTACAATTGGGCAAAATGTCAGACATTCCCTTCCCCGATACTCGATAGTCATATTTATGTGTGTAACATACTTTAATATTGCGCTTCATGCACTGCGCACACGCATTATATGTCACAACTCACAACATGTAATTTTGAACGTGCTGAACTTTTAAGGGTCGAGTTGTGTCGTAATGTGCAAGTATCAAGTATGATTTACACCCAACGACCCAGTTTAAGTTATCGCGAGATACGCCTTTATGACAATAAAGATAAGAATCACTTTGCTAATCACTTTAATCAGTATTGTACATTTTGTTTCTTGGTCCCTTTTAGTTCCACTCATTCTAAATACTCTAGTCTCTGCTGGGTCCTATCTTAACAGTTAATAGATTTTCAATATTTTTACTCCCTTTTACTAGAACAGCTTCATAACATAAGGTAATTCTTGAAAGGCCAAGCTAAAACGGTCGTGAGGAAGATCATAAAAAGAGTAAAATAAACTATTATGAATAGAAATAACAAATTGTATTCGATTCAGCAATCGATAGTCAATTAACTGTGGTCTAAGGTAAGGCGTCGCGTCGCAGTCAATAAATATTGAATGAAATAATACTCTGAATAATTGATCAATTGAATCCCCGAAAATACAAGAGCTATATTTAGGGGCTTGCGAATTGTTCGCAAATTGTAGTAATAAGCTTTATAGTTTTAAAAGAATTCAGCTTTTAGCTCTCTATCCATATGGCGAACAAAGCCTAGTAATTGTCACCGTATCTATCTGAAAGAATGTACCATCGAGGAAATTGATTCCTATGCAGATGACGGACCTAAGTAATTTGGTCGCATTACGTCAAACCCAGCCGACCGATCACAGCTAACATTGAATTGACATAAGTCGACCACATGACGTAAGTCCGCCATCTGCATAGGAATCAACTTCTCTGATAGTACATTTCCGGTATAAAAAGTAGCCTACGTCTTAGTCCAGAGCCTAATTAATACTAAACTATACCAACCCGTTGAATAAGAATAGGTTTGGCGCCAAAAAGTATAAAAACAAACACACGCCTTTGTATTGTGATACATGACTCGGTAACTTAGTCACATTATTGTAGACCTATTCGATTCTCTTCCCTTATAAGAATGATTTACCATCTGTTCATTCCTTTCGCGAATTGACTCAATATATTCACTCCTACGTTACTCCTATATCCAGGAACTAACATCAATAGTCATCTTGTCACAACATATCAATACTCAATAGCCTATTTAGCACTGCCTTATATTCTGTGATCTATATTGAGATTAAGTCAATCAACTTGAGATTTATTTATGACCTCTATCATTATACTATGGATAGCTATCCGTGTCTGAAAATGTGTTGTCGTGGGCGCGTCCATTAGAATTTTGATTTAGTGAAGTGTTGGTTTTTTCAAGGCGCCGAAGGTACTAAATCGGAACGAAGAAGGAAAATAGCGCTTAATGTTAAAATTTAAAATACGTCGTTATTAATATACTTAACAAAAGAATTTTTATTAGGTTTCCATAAAACGCACGGTTTGCATCATTTTTAAGGGAAGTTATGACAATTGAAATTGAAATTGAAATATGAGTAATGACAATGAAATTATTTCTCAGAAAGTCAACTAAGAATTTTCGAGTGACCTAATTGTGGATCGGAAATAAAAAGTAGTTAAAAATGACCTCCTTGTTAACCTTGTTTAACCTTGTGTCTTGTACTGATATGTGAAACAACAATATGGCAACAAAACAATAACAGCCAGAAATTACATGAGTCCCTTTATGAGTCCATTATCAATACAATGAGGAAGATCATAATCAAATTACTATATTTTATCTATAAGAGTCCATAAACATTTATATTCTAGTAGGTGTGTTGATAGTAGAGCTATTCTCGGAGGCATGCAGGTTTGTATCGGGCCGTTCGCGTCTTGCCTCGTAAGTCGTAGCTAATTGAGGAATGCAGTAATGGACACTTGAACGAGGAGCTTGCACTGCTCCAATTGAGGATGGAAGTCCAGACTTATTGCAAATAGTGTGTCGGTTTATCTGTGTTTCTATCTATTTTTCGTCTGTCTGTAATGAACCTTTAAATACTTTGAGTCTCAAGAAAGGATTTAAGATAGTTTTTATCTTATTTAAAAAAAAACACGACAAATTAATTTCCGCGCTAATAAAAAGGGGGCAATACCTAATATGGGAACTATTCTACACCTATCTGCTGATGTCGAAATTTTAAGCAAGCATTGTAATGTAAATTACTCATCTAAGACACTCTAACATCAATGTAAATATCAACTGAGGTATCAAAAGCTTAAAACCTCGTAAGATAAATTAATTAAAATAAATACTGATGCAAAGAGGCTATATTATATTTATTATTTACAAATGGTAATTGATTACATGTTAATGAACTTTCTCATGGCAACTCCGGAGTCGCGAGCGATGCTCTCCCGATAAGGGTACGTTACTATTGTGTAGCTTTCCGACCAAATGTTAATTGCTCTTAGCGGTACAAATTACTTGGGCATAAAACCTTATCAGTTATAATTACTATAGGTACTATTTATAATCAAAATGAGCTGAGGTACAGAATTCATACAGACATATTTTTATTTATGGAGATTTGTGCCTCGATTCGCCGTTTAGACTTTATAAGTTATAACAAAGTATAAAAAATGACAATTAAGCCAAAGTTACGTAGCGTAATATACCGTGCGTGAAGTATAGCATGAAGTGGCAATCATATCTAATAATAACATATTTTGACTCATGTTTCTCTAGTGGATAAATTACAATTTAAATAACTCGCAATATTACAACATAATATTGCGTGTTATTTAAAATAATTATAATAATAAATTAAATGTATAAAAAATACAGCTCAAAAGATAAAATGTACATAAACTTTTTGGTTAAAAAAGGCAGCTTTCATTTTAAAAATATAAATTTCAAGATTTTGACATGAAGATTTAACGAACATGTTTTTAACGCGTTTATGTCTTTTATTCGCGAAAACATCAAAACAGCTATGGTTATATAGTTTATTGCAATTTTGTGTTGAGGTTTTAGAAGTATTTAAATAACATTTGATGGAAAATATTTTTAAGTCCTCGCAATTAACAACAACTTGTTGTTGTTATTTTTATATTCTAACAAAAATCAAAAATAAGCAAAACCATTACATTTTTTTATTTACATTCAAATAAAATCTTAACCTTATTTTGGGAAACCTCAAGATGTAGATTTTTGTCGCATATTTAATGGCGCTTTAAAACACATATAGAGCAATCAAACAATGCATCATAATATCCCACGCCACTGAATAATTCAACAAGGACAGCGCCTTATTAATATGTCGCCGTCCATAATGGGGCCGGTTCTTAAAATTCATTTACGGAGGTGTTGTAGCCAGGACGAGCGCTGTGCCCTCCAAAAGATTTGCTTTTGTGAATTCTCCTTTATCCATATTAAGTATGTATTTTTCTTTTGTTTCTTGCCAATTCGCTTGATAAAGGCTTTTTGCTCACGCTTAGAATTACTTGATACGCTTTCAAATACGCTAAATATTTAGGGCTAGAAAATGAAATTTTGCACACATGACCACAATATACGCGAAGGAACTGCAGGAAAAAGTTGGTTATACTAAAAATACACTTATAAAAGGAATAAAAAACTGAACTTAATGATTATGTTTATAACGCATTAATAGAAACATAAATAAACTCATTAGAGTGCTACTGACCCCGTCACGAAACGAAAGTGATCTGATATAATGTCTTCCAATAAGGAGGCAGTAATGAGTCAGATGCTCGTTGTACCGTTCAAGTGGTGAGCGCTGAGGTCTACGAACTGTTTATATACTGACGAATTTATTACAAAACCAGATTTACCTCCAAAATTTAACGAGTTTTAACGAAAACTATGTACCATAATTATTGCAATATATTATCTGTTTATACTGACTTTATTACAAAACAAGTACAATATTTAACGATGTTCAACCAAAACTGTAAACAACTGCAACTTAAAATACCTATGTCTAGGCTTCTTCTTCACCTAGCTTCCTTTCTATTATAAAGAAACGGAGATAGTGAAAGCTGTTACAGTACCTACTTCTGTAAAGACAGCCGACAGGCAGTTATCGAAAATGCACTTTCTCTGTATGCAGAATGTGCTTAATCGATTAGTTCCTGCTTGATAGGAACATCAAAGATTAGTTCAAACTTAAGATATTAGTTTGATGAAGAACTGTTACCCATATTAACTTTTGTGTGTTTTTTGTGAAATCGTTTGTAGCCTAACTGACCCAACGCGTGCGCGGCGCTATTGTTCAAGGAAAGTTGCATTAAAATGCAAAGCTGGGAGGGTCAAGTTAAGTCTAGGGTCACGTCACGCAGGGTTGACGTGACATTGACGGTACGTGCGGTTGCCAGGCAACCAGTAAACAAACAATACCTTCACAAGTCCGCAACCCGCGCCGCCGACACTTTCCAATCGCACCTTGTCGACTACGCGTCGAACTTCAGGAAAAAGTTGGTGACTTCGAAATTGTCTAGAAGTTTACTTAGTACGACTTGCATAGGACTTGCACTTCGCATGTAGATATTAATGAAAAAATTCAAAATAAAATGTATAGTTTTGTTAGTTTTTGGTGATTAAATTCGACCTATTGCGTTTAATTCAAAAGGACAAATAATAGAAACGTAACAAAAAGTCGAGCAAAAAAGAACTAAGTAACTAGAATCCTTAAGTATCTGGGAACCATGGACCGGCTCAGCAAGTCCCGGTCGTTCGACCAGGATAGTTGGTGGCAGACGGTAGGCACGCGGCCGCGCCCTGTCAGCCTGTCCTCAGACCTCAACTCAGACCACGACCCCTTCGAGATCAGAAACGGCTGGCTTACCCTACAGCATCCTCAGGTGTGTAATAAAGGTTTTATTGGAGAAGCTTTCGAAGGATTGTGGAAGCAGTAGTGGCAATTATAATTATTTACTTGATAACTAACGCCCGCAACCATATTGCACCAAAATTCGTTTTTCACGCGGGAACCGTAAATTTTTACGGTTAAAAAGTGTCGTATGTCCTTTCCCGGGACTCAAAGTATCCCCAAATCAAATTTTAGCAAAATCTGTTCAGTGGTTCGGGCGTGAAGAGGTAATATACAGACAGACACATATGAGTGTGGATTTTACCGTGATGCCACAATATCTAGATTATAGAGTTGCCAGAAAATATTATGATAAAAAGTTTAGGTTAAAAGTATTTATGTCCAGAGACTCTCTTTGTCTCTTAGGCCAGCATGTTGATCTTACATGATACAATGATACATCATCTGTTGCCGTGTTGCCGATGGCTTCTTCAGTTCTCGGAACTGTAGACACTAAAATAAAGAATAATTAAATAACTGTAGGTCTAATGAATTATAGGATGACCGGTTGCTAACTTTAATTACCTATAACTACGGTAGAGAATTTATCGATTGGTAAAAAGTAAAAACAGACACTGTCTCTGTTGGCCGTCCTTCAACCGAACCTTTTTACTTGATTGCTTTTGCTTGTTTTCGTTAAAATCCGTCGATTATGTAAGTATATTTTTATTTGCGTAAACCGTCAGAGTTGTCCGGATATAATTAATTTATGTTTCATAAGTAGATAAGTATTAAAAGTGAAATATGACAAGTGGTGATACCGGAAGCACACACGCTTACATTCTTTATTATTAAGTGTACCACTACCTATATTATACTTCCGTCATGAAAATATATTATATATAAAAACATTCATAATCTCGATAAGTTAATTAATTTTCATCATTACAAAAGATCGGTCGTAGACTTCGGAACTAGAATATTTTCATGAATTCGTAACACAAAGTTAAAACTAACAATATTCTGTTCTCGAAAGTTCGAAACCACGAGACTAGTCAAACATTTCATATAAATATTATGAAGTTTGGTGACTCGAGGTTTGGACAATAGAAATCTGCGACTCAGCCGCTTTGGCTCTCTCGCCAAGTTAAATATGCACAATAGACGTAAATGCTGGAACAGGAAAAAGGTGTTTCCGCGCGGCTTGCGAGTCGCCATCTCAAATATGGAGAAGTCGACCTTCTTGTGCATTCGCAGTGAGGCTCACAATAACAAACATCGCCTGATTCACCGGCCGTAGGTTGGATTACATCACAATAATATGAGGTTCGCACGCGGCCTTATGACTCACTACCCTACATGGCGAATACAAACCAGTTTGCAGGACCTTTATATAATCGCTGGCACAAGACACTCGCCCACCCCTCTGATTTTAATCTATAAATAATAACGTGTAAATTGGACAGTGGCAGGTAGTAATAATGTCACTGTATCGTGTATAATGACAGTGTTCGAGCCAATGCTTCTTGCAACCAATTTTATCCATAAAATTTTTTATTAGGTCAGATTCTGGTTAGTGGTTACAGCATCATGGCATTTTTCTTTTTAAAATTAAAGTTATTTAAAAGGTGGAATATACAACTAACACCTGCGAGATCTGCATCAGCCAAATAGCAGCAAAACGAATGTTTTTTGTTTGAGTACATACTGAAAATAATTAGGAATATTTTATTTGACTGCATACTGCATAGCGTCAAATCTTACTGCACTAGTATATTTTACTGCGAATATTATTTATGCGTATATTATAATTTTACTGCGATGATATTATTATGCACAAGGCTAGGTTCCCAACTTAGCTAGCTTAAACTACAATAATTATTACATGGAAAGCGTCTCTAGAGTCTAGATATAACAATTTAGTCGAAACATTCGCGGAACTATGTAAACATATAAGGCAATACATACATAGCCGTCTGTGTATGTCTGACTCATCGTCTGTCATCGACCTTTATAATCTTGATAGCTAATAGCCAATAGGCAATAGCCAATCGTTATGTATGGCACTGTCGTCTGTTGATTGATCGAGCTACCTTGTTTTATTTTTGGTTGGTCAAAAGTCCAAACTTAGTAGCTTTTGCTAAATTCTTTTTAGCTAATGCATAGCTTTTATCACGGTATTTGAGCACGGCGACCGAATCAAGAAATTCCGTAATGAAAATAAACCTAACCCCCCCACCCCGACCGGCACTGCTCCGCAGCTGTTCCGGTCGGTGCAGCGTTGCCGTGCATCGTCTAACGTCATTTCAGTATAGGTACGTAGTATCTCTTATTAGTCTGTGGTTTCAGTTTGGCAGACCTCGGCACGGTGTTTGTGTGCGTGCGACTATACGTATGCGAATTATAATTGCGTAAATTGATAAAAATGCTAATTGCAATAGCTTTACCGCGGCAGTCCCCTAGTGCCACACGTATTTTTTTTCTCTAGTCGTACCCATAAAGTTAATATACCTAGCGGAATAGAGAAACAAAGGCCTGAGCAAGCGAGATGTCACTATCAGTAACACTGCGTGGTAAAAAGAGACGTGTGACACATGACAGCAGCACTCTTTTTTTGACGTACATCAGCCCGGATCAGCTGACAATTGAATCTCATAGAATTCATGTTCAATCATGCTTGTGTAACTAGTGTATACGTACACATATTTTTCACACATATGAAAACCAATTTCGGTTACGTTTGACAGCTCGAGTTTGTTGCTCTATTCCGCTAGGTATATTAACTTTATGAGTCGTAACTCGTACCTAACGTATGCCCAGTTTTTGAGTTTTTTTTGACAGGCGTGTATCTATTCAACAGCAGCTTTGTTTATTGGTTTATATTATTTTGTCGTTATAGCCAATCAAAAGCTCTACTTAATAGACAAAATTCAGTCAAGAAAACCTTAAAGTGGCTACACAGGTAACAAACAGGTACTTCGATTATCCTAGTTTTTACGATTCCGTACCCAAAGGGTAAAACTGTCTCTCCGTTTGTCTGTCTATCTCCAGGCTAGACGAGCCGCGCCAGCTAGAGCGATGCATATTTCGTTTCACTCCCACTAGTGCCCGTGCAGTGTCACATGTGGGAACTAGAGCGAGCGAGAGAAATGAGTGGCTCGATTTTTATTCGGCGGTAACCGCTTTTCTGACATTTCACTAGATTTACGGTGGTATGAATAAAAAAATCTTAGTGAAGGTTTTAACAGTTTTCAAACTAAAATGTTCGCTAAAGCTAAAAACCGTCATAAAACACTCCATATGAATAAACGCTTGCTAAGCCTTCGCTAGCTTGAATACTGTTAGATGACGTTTTATAGTATTCTTTTTTTGGTAATGTTGGTAGTGTGCCAATTTATTGTGTTCAATCATCAATATTGTGTCAAATTCAATGAAATTCAATGAGTATTTTGTAGTAAAAAAAACTTGAGAGGTGTCAAAGGACACCCGAAAGGAATAGAGTTATTTCATGAGTTAAAAAAATCTACTCAAAAAAAATATTATAAAAACACCATCTATTGACAAACAGGAATACTATCAACGCGCAGCGCCCTCTGCCCCTAACATGCAGGTACTAATAAAAATATTTTTAAGTCGTCAAATGGATTTATTATTATCTTATTATATGTATACTTTTTGTCGACGAGGGCGGCTAGAAATTCCTTCAAAAATTGCAATAATGTCAGAAATCGCGATAATACTCGATATTTCGTCCATTTCAATCTCTTAAAATGGTCTTAAAGTAGGTCCGAGGCTTCACTAAAGTTAGCGAACTCCTATTTGACGTTTCGAGCCTAAACAACTGTTAGCAAACGTTTATTCATAACGATTATGCTTAAAATAGGTTTATATCAGGCTTATTATACATGCGCTAATTTTTGACAGCTGTCACCTTAAAAAGGTGTTAGAGCACTGTTAGAGAACGTTTATTCATATTAAATTTCACAACAGGCTCATAAAGCTGTTGTAAACCTTCGCTAAGTTTTTATTCATACGACCGTTAGTTTAGCGAAATGACATATCACTAGATATTTTTAGTAAGAAGACGTAACAAACAAAAATATTCGGCATCTACCGGGAGTTCGTGATATCGTGAAATCCCTGATATCCTCTTTTCCCTGCGACATACATATATTGCGAAAAATCTAGGTAGATTGCGATCCATATCGATTTTACGACCAAACCAATATGTGAAGTAAAATAATAATGTATTCTATATACGAACGAAGACTATAATTTATGTCCGCGATAGCCTTGCGGTGTTACAGCTGTCTATTCAATATTTATACAAGCTAAACTTATTTTCATTGATCTAACACCTACGCAGCCATTATCACAAACAATTTTGTCATCACTACCTACCTTTCGCTACATAAATAGTGCAAGTTAATGATATAAATAAGGCAGCGAAGCCGGCAATAAAATAAAATGTTGTAAGTATATATATAGATTCAAAATTGTATGTTCTTATTATTCTGCCAACTACCTAGGTAGGTTTATTCTATTAGACAATTTCTTCTCCTGCGGGGTTACCTAGTTAAAAACAAGCGGATATAGTCGCTCATGCCTGCGTTTACAGTCTACTAAAATGTGTAGTACGTACGTCCTTAAATGTAGCAAATTATAGAGTAGTGACGTACTCTACACTTTGCTACACCTAAGGACTAAGGCCAATTTTCTCTATCAGAAGAGTTAACAATACCTTATGCAAAATAATTGTTAATGAAGGGTTTAATTAGCAATATGTAGGCAGGATCGCGGCAGGCCGTGAACTCGTGCGTAGGACTACACGGCGCGATCGTGACTCGCATAGCTCGTGTGCACGAGTCCTTACCGTGCACCCGCTAATTACTCCGACTCGAGCGACGATAATCGCAAAGCGAAATATAATCTACCAAAGAATTAGATGAAGTATATTAGTTATTACGGTGCAACTTTTCAGTCCAAAAACTTATTTATTGATCGTAACAAAATAACCGAATTCCGAAGAGAGAAATATACACATTATTGTTAGCTAATGCAGCCTCTTCACTTTTTACCATAACCTGGGATAGGTACCAGCGGGTCTGTAGAGAATCATAATTGATAATACTTATTCATCTTTATATAGTTATCCACAATAATTGACGTCGATACTGTAGATAATAGATATGCGCAATCATGGCTAGCTACGAGCTTTCAATGACGTTATGAGTTATGACGAGTATAATAGATAACCTATATTTTGTCGTAACATCTTTGCAAAGTCTGGTCTTAACGTAGTAACTATTTAGTAATCTGTGTCTTAACTGTATTTACTGGATCATACTGGATCATAATGATAGATATTAGATATATTATACATCTTTAACGTGACGCAGAGGCATAGAATATATATTAGTAGGCAGAGGTCAGAGGAAGCGGCTGCCAAATTTCGGCCTTCTGGGGCTCAGGGTTGGGCGATGAGTCACGCAATAGTGAATGATTCAGTATTTTTTGCAAATATAAATGATAACTGATAATAATAACCAAGCCTCACTTGCACGCAAAAAGATTACGCAATTTTGCGTAATAAATAGTTAATTTGCTCTCATAATAATTATAATATGAGAGCAAACCTTTCAAGCCCCAAGCGGTCGCATGCGACCGCGATAACAAAAGAAGAACAAAAGATTTCCGAGAATCTGTGATCGGTGAACCGACTCCAAACAATGCCGATCCTCGATCAATTGACGAGTGACAAGTAGTAGTTAGTGAAGCAGTGAGCCGTAGCCCGTGCTACCTGTGTAGGGCCTGTTACAGGCCCTACACAGGTGTGCGTCTTAAAAGTTATCAGCATCCTGCAATAGGTACATATAACATACCACAAATACCATCATATTATGGCAAAGTCAAATTAAAATATTTTTATTCAGAATGATATTTGTACAAAAATATCATAACGACGTCGCATCTACAAGATACCTACCGGGAACTAGCGTAGCGAGGGGTAAATTGCAGTAGTCATTCAATTTTCTACTCTTCAAAAAAAAATCTTCGATAGGTACCTCGCTTTATTATTATCAGAGGTAAAATTCTCTACTCTGCCCATTCCAGGCGCGGTTCCATCAGAAGCAGTTTCAGGAGCGTGAGCAAAAGATCGCGTCGCTGTACGAGGCGCAACAAGCCCGCGCGCTGGACCGCGTGCGACAGTCGCCCGGCAGCGTCAGCATCAGTCCGCCAGCACTCGCTGCTGTCGCGACCGCTCCCCCCGCCCCCCTTGTCGCACATCAGCCGGGGAAGGTAATATTTTCAAGCCAGCAAACACAAATACATAATTGGATCTACTTAGAACACCTTGGATACTTACCTAAGCGATAGACCTTAGCTAGATTCGGCTTGGTTATACTATGTATGTTTATCCATTATTCAGAACATCAAATAAAAAAACTCAACGATACCTCTACTTCCTGATGTTTAAAGTTTCAATTTATTGTTCAGGTACGTCAAATGTTCGAAGAGCGCAGAACGAAAGCGGGAATAGACAAAAGTTACCCGCTCCAGCCAATACACAACACAGAGAGGACACAAAAGAAGGAGCTGTCCAACGGATACAGTAATGAGAGAATACAACAGAAGAAAGAATTATCCAATGGATACAGCAACACAGAGAGGATACAACTGAAGAAAGAGTTGTCCAATGGATTCAGCAATACAGAAAGAATTCAACAGAAGAAAGAGTTGTCCAATGGTCATGGCACTGAGAGAATGCATCAGAAGAAAGAACTGTCCAATGGTTATATCAACACAGAGAGAATGCAACAGAGGAAGGAATTATCGAATGGATACAGCAGTACCGTTACCAGAACGGCTGAGAGGAAAGTGTCAAAGACGAACTCTGTTACCTCCAACGTTGTGAAGAAGCAGAGTGTCAGACAAACGAAGGTAAGAAATGGATTCAAAGCTTTTGTTTTATGATCAACTTTTTTATATTAGTTATATCACTTTTAATACTTCAAATCAAACTAAATATTGTATACTTAATACTAAAATATTTGGACTTATTACTAGATTTATTACATTACACAAAATTGCCTGTTTCAGGTTGGCAGAGTAGACAGCATTGTAAACGGCTCAGGCGATGTTAATCACAATCACATGCCAGATACTAAATCTATAAAAAAGATTGTAAGTAATGTTTCTAGCGTCCTATACCTACCTATGACAATCAGTACCTATAATGTTTAAACCTCATAAAATAAAACGCGCTTCACCAAAAACCTTTAATTACAGTCTCAAAGCAATGGTGAATTGAATAATTCTGAAAGAGCCCAATTGGCAATTGACGAAACGGACAGAGCGGAGAACAATTATTTAATAGAGGACGAGACCTTCCCTGAAGCTTTGGCGCCGGCGCCCACGCCGCGAGCTGACTCGGCGGAGAATAGACAACCGGAACCAAAACAAACAGAACCAAGGCAACCACAAACAAAACAACCTGAAGCGAGACCACAGAAAAAGTAAGCTCAACCCCACTCAGGTATTACTTAATATTCGATATTATCGAATCTTGTATTTGCGTATAGTCAGATACAGAAGTGTGACTTTATTCTGATGCTGTTTTAGTTCAAGATTGAGGAATAACCAGATAATTTGTTGGGCTATTACCTGGATATAGGTACTCCATACCGATCTCAACAGATAACAGCTGCATATTATTAATTATTTCAGGAGTCCTCCGCCACGACAGTCAAAAAGTCCAGTAAAGGTGAAACCTCCAGTCCCGTCAGCACCGTCGCCTCGCCCGAGAACCGTCGCTGAGAAAAAGGTGAGTTAACACTTGGTTAACACTTAAATATTATGACATTGGTTCGTCACAAATCGCAGGTGATATAGACAAGAAGAGGCGTAGGCATCTGGGTTCTACCTATTTTTATTCTTTACTAGCGACCCGCCCCGGCGTCGCATGGGTATAAAATATATAGCCACTGAAAAAATGATTAAAATCGATAGCCTATGATCCTATCCTTCACGTGGTCTACTTCTTATCTGTGCCAAATAACATAAAAATTGCTCCAGTAGTTTCGCGAGATAAGCCCTTTCAAATAATTTGCCTCGTTTTTTCCACATTCTCCTATTAGTCTTAACGTGATAAAATATAGCCTATAGCCTTCCTCACTAAAACGGGCTATCTGAATTTTTCAAATCGGACCAGTAGTTCCTGAGATTAGCGCGTTCAAGTTAGCCCTTTCAAATAATATTCCGTGTTTTTTCCACATTTTCCTCTATTTCTTCGCTCCTATTAGTCTTAGCGTGATAAAATATAGCCTATAGCCTTCCTCGATAAATGGGCTATCTAACACTGAAAGAATCATCAAAATCCGTTGCGAGATTATAGATTATAATAATATATAATATAAAGGGTTTAAAAACCGGCCAAGTGCGTGTCGGGCCACGCGCAATGTAGGGTTCCGTAGCACCGCTAGTTTTTGAAAATTTCTGTATGGTCAATGAATGTACATTAATTAATAACATGTTTTATACTACTAACAACATCATCTCATTGAACGAAAAGTTCCTTTATACTTCGCCGAATACATTTTTTTTAGTTGATCGACTATTACTCAATAACTTATGAAGTCAACTTAGCCGTGATAGTTTTCCTTTTAAATTCAGCATATTTCCTACTTCTGTGAATTTTTTCACATTTCCAGAAGCAACCGTTTAGCTGGTAGAAGGGGGGGACACTGGACTCTAACGATTTTTTCCACTTTAAAACTTAATATTTCACAAATAGATCCCTAAACCGGAAAATGATCTATGAATACTCATAATATTTTTAAAAAACCTATCCAACGACACCCCACACGATGGGGTGGGCGCGAAAAAAAATACAACTCCGCTTGATGTGTAGGGGAGGTACCATAAAAAAAATATTTTTTAAATATTTTATGTTATATGTACCATTTTGTCGGCATTATATGTATATTCATGCCAAATTACAGCTTTGTAGGTCCTATAGTCTCTGAGCAAAACCGCGGACGGACAGACGGACAGACGGACAGACAGAAACTATAAGGGTTCCTTGTTGACTATGGAACCCTAAAAAAGATATATAATTATAGATATATAAGATAAATCATAAAGGGAACAAAGGGACAGGAGGGAAAAAAGCGACTTTGTTTTATAATATTATATTGTATGTATGATGTATATGTTACCGTTATAATGCGGAATACGTTAACGTGCACATTACCTAGGTAATCTGCAGATTCCCTGATATTACCATATTCCGTTAAAGTGTGAATTTTTTAAATAAAAACTCTTATATATATTTGCACTTTACCTAGTTAGTTTGCATTCTCTTCCATCGTAAAAGTTCTAAAAACTTTGACTTGCTTGAAAAAGCTTGTTAACCTAAAACTGTTATTGTTTAATTGATCGGTATTTTTCTAGTTGATACGATCTGTTATATTTTATTAGTGGAGTAACATTTTACTTAAAATTTAAACATTTCTTCCTTTGTTTATGTCCAAAAAATATATTTAATAATTCTCTACAGCTAAATAACATGATTTATTCAAACAATAATCTGTTTTATGTAATTTAATGAGAATTTAATAAACTTTTTGCACTTTAACTGACTCACCCAGATAATCTGCAGAATACCTTGTTAATCTGCAGTATAACTGGTTTACGCATAATAACGGTAACTTATAGACAGAATAGGATAGCCCAAAATCTAGAATGAGTAGGATAAGAATTCAGGATGCAATAAAGATAGCATCCTTCTGTTATGAATTATTCTTCTCCTTACTAATCCTTAATATTTATGAAAAGGATGGAATACCTTTTAAAAATAGAATAGGAAATCCAGTACCGCGTGATCGTCAAAATTGATATTTTGTAAAATGGAAAGTTTTTAGTGACAATTGCAAAAAACGCGCAACATCATGCATATTGTTTACAAATTACAACTAAGTACATCGTTTTATTAAAATATACCTAGTTGTGTAATAAATGTTATGTTAAATTGGCAAGTTTAATTTATTAGCCGGTGAGCAGCCGGCCCCGGACTACCGTAACTAGCATGCACCGGACTACCAAGCCTGACGTGAGTCTATATTATATTATAGTCATCATAAGGCCAAGCAGCCTTACTGCAAAAATCATTGTTTTCAGGCCATTCATGCTTGCCAATTGTCACATATTATGCGCAACCTTTAGCCCTACTTCAGAGTTTACAAAAATATAATTTACTTACTAATACATTATGTACCAATAATAATTAATTAACACAATAATTATTTTTATCAAAGCTATTTAGCTACACAATAATTGACGAACATGCTATGCCGATTAATTCACGAAACTAAGTACTTAATTTTAAATAAGTATCATCGCTAAACGACAAAAAGAAATCTGTTAATTTGGACCATAGTCCAGTCGCAGAATAGAAAGAAATTAGTCCATTGACCTATTATATAGCTATCTGCCCTCCATCAAACGTGCGGCTACATTGATGTTCAGCTCTTCGGCATAAATTAGCGTGCGTGTAAAGCTTAGGCCAAACCTACGCGACCAACGCGAAAGCGAAGCGGAGCGTCAAGTTGTCAAATGTTGTCAAATATGTGTTTTGTATTCAAAAAACACATTTGACAACTTGACGCTCGGTTTTTTTGCCGGGAATGTGAAAGAGTGATGTTGTGATTTTGTATTATTTTCCTAAAATTGTGTTAAGTTGGGTTTTTAATGTGTAATATTGGTAGAATATTAACCATTAGATATTCTTTATCGTGCACAAGTGTAGGAAAGTGATGCATTATCCAGAAACGTGCAATTTTGTGTTCCCTCCAAAACTCCATTGAAAGTTTCAGTAAAGCGCCTACCACTTTACTGAAACGACCGACTTGACTCCTTGACTGTATTGACTTGTACTTAGACTTTGACTAGACTCATGACCTGACGATATTACATGAAAACGATGCTGAAAATTATTATAGGAGGAATACGGTTTTCCCGCCATATTCCTTACCTTTTTACCTTGTCTGTGGCACAACATACACATACTTTGTGTCAAGTTGCCAAAAACGAAAAAGAAAGAAAGAAAAAACTTGACGCTCTGCTTCGCTTTCGCGTTGGTCGCGTAGGTTTGGCCTAAGCTTAAAAGGGACAAACAGCGATAGGTCAATGGGTAAATAATTTTCCACTGTCCTACGACAGGACTTTGTCTGTCTCTAAAATACTACTTAGCTGAAAAGTGAAAATTAACATTAAATGCCTACCTACTTTGTTATTCAGAATTCAGAAATAATAAACCTTACGATAAGTGATTTAATTTTTCGTAAATTAACTTTTTTAATATTTATACATAGGTAGATAAGTACTTAATTATTTTTATATCACGTATTAAGTACCTAGTTATGTGCCTGTAATAAAAAAACTAAACTTCTTTTATATTTTTCATATCATTGATAATAATATGTATTATTATTCTATATTATGCTCTTTGTTTTATCTTCTTATTTTCAATTTTCAGGTAGTCAAAAAGCCTCGAAGCGCGGTAAAACAATGTTCTTATGGTGTAGCTTACTGAGCTTGTTCCGAACCAACTCCTGCCTATTTGTCCAAAATTATTTTTTTATTTGCTAGGCCGCGCCGCAACCTAATATGACCTAATGCTAAATAAAATGTGTTATTACTTATTATTTTAACAACAAAAACTTAACACAAATCTTTTGCAGTTTAAGAAACTGGCTCGCGAGTAGGTACCCCAACGCACTGACAACGAAATCCTTAATATGCATTATATTATGCCCTTAACAGAAGACGACAAACGATACGAATACGATATAATAATCGTGTCTACGATACGTCTACTTTATAGTGTATTTGTTATTTCAGAGCGGCTCATCGCTGGGCGCGGCGCGGCGCGGCGGTAGCGCGGACGGCGAGGGATGCGCTGTGTGTGGTCGGCGCTTCGCCCCCGAACGCCTCGCCAAGCACCAGGAGATCTGCAAGAAGACCAGCACTAAGAAGAGGAAACCGTTCGACGTGCTCAAACATCGCCTCGCTGTAAGAACAATAATATTCTAACAATTTTATCTGTTGTCTTTGTCCGCCATGTTAGAAACGTTACGTGACAGACATAGATAGCATAGATACCTAAAATAACTTTCATCTACGTAAATATTTTTATTAGAAACGGGTTACGACGATAGCTGTTTCTTCTGGAACTTTTTTTCATTCTTTAACATGAAAATCTTTGTTTCCTTTTTCAATTTGCGGCATTCAGGGTACCGATGCTGAAAATTACAAGGCAAGCAGATAATACTCGAGCACGTGTGTGAATTGGTTGTGTTGAGCACTTTTTTTATGATACCTACCTATCTATTAAAAACTCCGTCACAGAATATATAATAGTACTCCGACACAGTTCCTGTGATACGATTACCATAAGGTGCACCTTTATAAAACTGCCGATATTCTCTCGAGTTAAGTAACCACGGTTTATTCCTCAGGGTACCGAGGCTGAGCCGTTCATTCCCAAGCTTCGAAAGAGTACTGCAGCGAGCGCGGCCAAGACGCAGGCGCCGGCGAACAGCAACTGGCGGCAGAAGCACGAGGAGTTCATACAGGCTATCCGCGCTGCTAAGCAGGTGCAGGCGCACCTTAACGCCGGCGGTCAGTACTCATGTTATATTTACCTACTTCTTAGAGCATTGGTACCTGTGATTAATAATAATAATAATAATAATAATAACGCTTATTGATATCCCAAAAACATTACAATATCTTGTTTACAGGCGATGAATTTTGTACAAAAATTAGGATTTATAAAATCAGATGGCGCAGGTTGGTTGATCTCTGACTTCGAAACTATTATTAATGTGATATCGGAGTCAGTGATTCTCACAATTGAGGCGGTTGTTAAAGAAAAGTACAATATCCATGTTATTATAATAATTAATCTATAATGTTTTGTGATTGGTACTCAACATTTTTTTATTCGGGCCACAAACACGTTTGCTCTTTATACATTTTTCTATTAATGTCGGGGGCCGCAACCAAAATGATTTAGGTTTAAAAAGTTTTTCAAAATTAGCAACTTAAAAAGTGGAAAAATTTTGAAGACTTTCACGCCGACGACGAGACTTTAAAGTCCTCTTTACGAACTACATACAAACCCCTCAACTTCGATATAATCTCACCTGAAATTATCTGTAAATGATAATGGTAGTAATGACTAATGCTCGTAATTTCGATCATAATAAATTTATTAATCAGTCGTATTATACGTTTCCAGGTAAACTAAGCGACCTGCCGCCTCCGCCGCCGTCGCAGAACCCCGACTACGTGCAGTGCCCGCACTGCAGCCGCCGCTTCAACCAGGGCGCTGCCGAGCGACATATACCCAAGTGCGCCAACTTCCAGTTTAACAAGCCCAAGAAACCGCCAACCAAGCGCAGGTAACCGCCGTCCCAGGGTATATGAAGACAATAAGTGTAGAACCGTGGCCAAATGTTAGACGATTTGTACATTTGTAACTACAAAGAATGACAAATAAAATGAGCTTTGTTTAGGAAGATCTCAGCATAAGATCTCTCGGCCTTTAGACGCTGAAAAAATTACGCAACGAAACGTTAGAAGTAGAGGATACAACGATTATTTCAATATTCCTTACAGAATTAATGTGTTTCGCGTCTTAGACAGTTTTGTTATTAAAAACACAAGGTTCATGTTGCCACATTTCCTAATCCATTTCGGCACTTATTCCTAATACAAATGTCCTAATTTTTAGGAACTTTAACCTCACTAGTTATACTTTTGAAATGTCCTACAATGTTAATTTGCTTGGTTACTCTAGTCGAGATTGCGTGCGTGTTATACGCAAAATTTCTTGTGACCTTTTTTTACAAAACTAAATAAATTCTTATAATATTCACTTGTAAATGTTCTAAATGTCTACTTGTTTAAAATTAACTCTATTCATCTAGTTCTTTACCGCTTATGTTACTTCGATCGAGACTTGAAATTACTATACCTAACTATTTTTACTTACCACCTTTATCCAAAAATCAGCTCAATCAATTCAAGCTTTTTATTCACCTACTTACAGACGTTTTCTAATACGACGACTTAGCCTATTCTGATAGCTATCTAATTTCTTTGTTTCAAGTTGTTACATATTTTAATTTTTTTACTAGCATACAAGCAGTGCCACGAAAGTATAAGCTAAATAAATGACGACTGCTGTAGACTTAATTATTGTAATGGGATATTTTAATTGTATAGTGCTACATAATACGCGGATACCAATTTTATGACAATCATTCAATTTTGTACAACTACTTAATGCTTTTTGAAAATGTTAACTTTGCAACTTTTTAACTATGATAACTGAATTTTATAAATAAAATATACAATATCTGATATTATTATTACTTGTTTCGTTTTCCCTTTAAATACGTCTTATTGGAACCTCATAAAAATTAAATTCAAGTTAATGCTTCAAACAATTAATTTATTGATAAAATCATCACAAATGAAATGCAAAAAAGCAAGCCACAGAATACAAAGTGGCGTAAAAGCAAAAAACTTGTTGGTGCAGCGTAAGATCGCTGCTCTTATGTTTCCACCGCAGACTTGTACTTGTAGGAGAACACGACGGAACTCTTCGAGGGCACCAACACGTCGTCTATCGGCACTGTCGTAGTGCTGGTGTAACTGAAAACATAATGTTTATTTGTAAAACAATTGACTGTATTAGGTTTACGAATGTGATAATAATCCTCCACAAGCAATTTACTTTATACTAAAGACTAGTCGCAAGGAGCGTAGAATTTCGTACATTGACCTGTCGCTAGTTGTCTCTTTTGCCCACATTGCCATCGTGATTACACAGACACGCAGTATGAGTTAAGTTACAACTTACAAATGCAAATTTATTTACTGAATACGAATAATATTACTTGGGCATGAATATGATTATATAGGTGCAAAAGGGACAGAGAAAAATTTATGTTAACGGTGATGGTGGTAATAAAATTCGACGTGATCCGCGACCGGACTGAAGTAAGTCATAGGTCTGCTCGAGACAAAAAGTATCTACTCAAGCAGCACTTACTTGGTGTTCTGTTTGACCGCGGCACTCATGTAGTGCACATTGAGCGCGGGCGGCAGCATGTTGAGCGCGGTGAGGTTGGCGCGCGCCGCCGCCGGCCCCGGGTTGTACACACCCAGGTAAGACAGGTGGTTCTCCATCCATCTACATAACAGTTTGTGTTTTAAATACATGGAAAACAGATGCAGCTATTAGCTAATTCGAAAACCGAACAATCTTCTACAATTAGATTCGAGACAGTCTTTTTATTTCAATATTTTTATCAACGAGAATGTAAGCAAGGGGTACAAAACATTTTGCTACAAACATGTTTGAGATGTCTATAATTAGTATTACTGAATAGATTTTGATACTCCGTATGGAGTCTAACGAATTAATTTGGACTTAAGACGAATATCACATCGAAGTTTTGAACTAAATACATTTTGAGAAGTATATTCATGGTCTGATGGTGGACCTACGTAAATTAGCTGCGTTATTTCAAACGCCGCCGAAAGATCACGATTTACGTTGAGTAAACATAACCCTGAACAAATAACGTCCGTCTGCCAATGAAATAATAATTTCTTCAATGGTATACCCGAGGAAATTGATTCCTAGGCAGTTGACAGACCTACGGTGTTTGGTCGGCTTAGGTCAATTCAATGTTAGCTGTGATCGGTCGGATACGGAAGCCCGGTTGGCTCGCGGTTAACTTATGAGAAAGTGTACCGATAACTGGTAAAAATTTCACAAGTTAATTTTTAACTTGTGAACTGGAGATAGGGACAAAATGGCGTCATACAGTGGCGCTACGCTACTTTCTCATAAGTTAACCGTGATGTAACCGGGCTTCCGTAGTTGGTTGTGTGTGAAGTGAGTTTGACTTAACGCGACCAAATTACTTAGGTCAGCCATCTGCCTAGGAATCAACTTCTCTGATAGTACATACCTGGCGCAAGCTAGCAGCTGTGGCGCATCGGGCGTGGTCGCGCTGACGGCGGCCACCTCGGACCGCCCGTGCGCGATCACGTTGTCCGCGCGCAGCACCGACGCGTGATCGAAACTTGCGCTCTGTAATGAAATATTGTATCAGTTGGTACAAAGAACTTATGCTTGCAATGCAAATTATTATTTATTGCAAATTATGGTTTAGAACACACAACTATCATACAAAACATTAAGTATCAAAGACGAACAAAATTCTGATCACAAATTAGCTAGTACGCTGGACGTCCATTATGAATTAAAGTAAAAGAAAGAAAGAAAATAGGTTTTATTCCCAATAAAACTTGGAACGTCAACAGAATCAAGAGTCCGAGAAGAACCGGCGAAACAAACATTAGAATTCTGTTTATTAAAATTTTATTGACTACAATCGCTGTGTAGCAACTGTTAAATCGATTATTAATCGTGAGCGGGCAACACTACACGCGTCGGCTCACGCGCATACCTATGTAGTCGATGGTGATTCGAGTTGTAACAAAAATGGCGGTATGTCGCCTTTAGCTTTCAAAAGCGGAGGACAATCACGTGTTAATAAAACTTGCTACATGACAGATATTCGGCTTTTAATTAGCTATCAGAATGAACTTACGGCGTCTGTGGTGTTGTCCCTCACGGGCAGCTGATGCGGCGCGAGCAGGGGCGCGGCCGGTAGCACCATCGCGAACACGGCCAACTCTGAATCGTCCTCGCCGTCCACCAACTGTCACAATATAAAACTTAGTAATTAGTGTCAAATAACACGTTATGTTCCTGTCACTGTGTTTATTTATATTTAGATTACGTTTTATACTGCGTTTAATCAAGCGATAGAGTTCAGATAGATGGCAGTTGATTTTGCATCGAGAAAGTTATTACTTAAAGTTTGAACTGAATCGATCGATGTTGATAAAATCTTATTTGAATTGCAAAATTTAAATCGACAAATAATGAAATTAAATCAATTTATGGTCAATTACGTGTTTACCATAAGGTGGGTACTGACTAACGTTGCGAGGTGTAATGTAACTTATTACTTATTTAAAATATTTAGTTATTACACAGCAAGCATTCGTACTCGCTGTGCAATAATTATTACTGTACCCATTATAGTACCCGTAGGCCGTAACACGACGTATTGACTGCACGAATGCTCGCTGAGTAAAAAGTGACATTACACCTCTGTTGGCCAGTAGTCAGTATCCACCTTTAGAGGGTTTTACGGTTCAATCCACCATTAACTGTATAACGGTCCTGTAAGGCCAGGTTCACACGGCACAATCCTGCACGTTTCCTGCACGTTTTTTGCAGTATACGTCATAGTGGCGCATACAATGTATAATGACGCAACAAATCGTGCAGTACAATCGACGTATGGTTCGTTGTATGCGCCACTAATTATTCGTTAAGACATATACTGCAAAAGAAACGTGCAGAAAACGTGCAGGATTGTGCCATGTGAACGCTTAGTCTGTAACGTACCTGTATAAGCGGCCAGCGCTTGACGCGTGCGCTGATGTCGCTCGCAGCGGTGGGGGCCGCGACGTTCACGGGGCGCGCGCTCGGCGGCCGCAGGTAGCTCGTGTTGCGGTCCAGCAGGTACAGCTCAGTGCGGGTCTCATCCTCCAATATCGTGAACACTTTCTCGCCTGTAAATTATTATCGGGTTTATACAGAAAATCCATTGAAAACCGCACTTATAAGACTGAAATAATAGATAGACTAAACCAATTAAGCCCATGAGCAAAATAATTTGCTCATGGGCTTAATTGGGTTAGTCCAAAACACGAGGCGAGTCACAACATTTCAATATGTCGAAGTTCTACATTCAACATTGCGTTTTCCATAATTCATCTAGATCAGGGATATCAAACCTTTTCAAATCAACGTGCTATTTTTGAATAGAAATTTTTACCGAGATCACAGACCACGTTTTGCATCTTGCTTTCAGTAGCATGCCCAACATTGTATGTCCATTGGTGGCACGCGTCGCATTGTTTCGACATTCCTGATGTAGACGATATATTGTAATATTCAACATGACAGTGAACTTACCGGCTTGTGCTCTGTGCGCCCAGTGCGCCAGCAGCGCGTCGAGCTCGGGACGGTCGGCGGTGCGGCGGTGCTGCCAGTAGTGGTACTGCGTGTGGTCCGCACCGCTCGCGCCGCTGTCGCGCACCTCCTCCGCCAGGGACGCGTCCACCAGCAGCGAGCGAGCGTTACGCAACCTATAGTTAAAATATTATTTTAAAGTGACACCAACGGTCATCGACCTCCTAGACTAGAGTTATATGAAAAATGCTCGCACTGTATGTCGGGCCTCTGACGCCCAAGTGGGGTACACGAACCCCTAGGGGTTCGCCATTCGACGGCAGCGGGTTCGCGACAAGATTTACGTTATGGTGGCAACAGCAGTGATTATTAGAAATGTCTATAGATGAGACACTTCAAGCTGATTTCAAAAGGATGTCTTTGATATATTTTTGGGCAGCTAGACAGGCAGAGTATTTCGAACTCTCACGCAAAGCGGTGAATTTCCTTTTACCCTTTGCCACAAAAAGACATTTCTTTGGCACTTTACGTGTTACCTTTTATTTTTTCTTTTATTATTTTTTTTAGGGGGAGGGGGGGGCGGATTTATTAAGTAAGTAAGGGGTACGCTGTCACCTAGAAATTTTAACAGGGGTTCGTGGAGCCGAAAGTTTGAGAAACCCTGGTATAGAAAACTATGAATTTGAGAATATTAAACAATTAACCCTTTATGAGTTAACAAAACCAGGTATTGAGTTATGAATGCAGTCTTGTTCTATACTGCGTGAAATTTTAATGGTTGTTTTCCCGCAGTAAAATGATGAGCAGGACCTACGTAGTTTGGTCACGTTACTTCAAACCAGACGACAGATCACAATTAAAGGTAGCATTCGGATCAAGACGACCGCGACGCGAGACCGAGACCGAGACAGGCAGCCGGTCGCACGTCGCGGGGCGACAGCCACTTACGAATCTACGCGACCGGGTCGCGCGACCCATACGGCACCCATACTTAACATGGAATTGACGTGATCCGACCTAATGACGTTGGTCTGTCAACTGCCTAGAAATCAATTTCCTCGATGGTACATATAGTACGTCGACCCTCGGTTTCCGCACGGAAAAGTTACAATCGACTCGAACAAAAATTGCGAAGAACATAAGCTTGAACCCTTAATAAACTTAGTAAAACAGAAGATATTACCTAATGCCATCAGCGCCAGCGTCCATCCAGGCTTTGATGACGGCGTCGAATTTCTCCACCACTTTAGCGTTATGGAAGTTGAGATCGGGCTGGCCGTCGGCGAACTGGTGCAGGTAGTACTCCCGCCGAGACTCGCTCCATGTCCACGCCGGCTCATTCAGAGTCGAAACCTGTGAATAAAACATAATATGATAGTGGAGCTATTTTATGCACACTACAGTTAATTTAGTAGTTTTTGAATATATTATATTAAGGCTATTTTAATATAGACCACTGTATCTGTAGCACTATAATTCATTCTGTAGTTCGTTTTTGAATTTCACATCATATTGAGGCCATTCTGATATAGCTGGGCACGGTAGCTTTAGTTCATTTGTAGTTGGAGCGTGAAAGGTTTTGCCACTGTAGTCTCGTTTCTGAATAACTCTAATTTTATAAGCATACACAAATTCGTAATGTCACCAACAGTCTTCGTTTTCCTGTAGCAGTAGCAAACTTATGAAATTTTTCAATTTTTCAAAATATGAATCCCACTTGCCTGTCTATGTTAAAGTTTAATATGGACTTATTATCATGACATCATTCTCCTTTACTTTAGGTATTGATGAAAGAGAAATGTACGATAGTTTGACAAAAGATTCGCAAGTTGACGTTAGATTAACTCTAGTGCTTCTTATTGGTACTGTTTTGAAGTACTTACCCATTCATTAGGCGGTTTCTGTTTAGTGGAGTCTGACTCATAGTCCTTGCCCTTGGCCCAAGTGAAGAAGGTGTCGTATTCCGCAGAACGGTTCTCGCTCAGTTGGAACCACTTGTGTGTCTTCGGCACGTAGTTGGCTACGAGATCCACGATAACCCTAAATTAAAAAAAATGTTTACTTTTTTTTAATGTTTTTAAAAATGGAATAACGTCTATTATATCGTGGGATTTTTATGCAATTTTTTTATCTGATTTTTTCAAGTATTTCAAAGCTCCACGGGACTTAATTACGCTTAATTACAATTATCTTGTGATCATAAATAAGTCATAAAGCTTATCTAAAGGATAAAGTTCTTGGAGATAATGCAATGCTTGAAATTGCTTGTCGTTAGCAAATACATACTCACATAATTAAATCACTTACAACTTACATAAATAACAATTAGAAACTTAGGAAGTAAATACTCAATAATATTGACTCTAAAGAATTTATGTAATTGTGATCATAATATTATAGAGATAAATATTTTTCTGGTTTAATAAATGGGTAGATATTAAAGACATGTGACTAAATTTAAATCTATCATGGCGTTAAAGCTTTTTTTTTTAGTTTTGACAATAAGGCCGCAAAGTGACATAGCGCTTGCGGTGCTTTATAGACCGACAAGGCTTTATATGAACGTGGCAAAAAAAAGGAACTAAAGATGCCTTCATACAAAAATTCCATTTTGACATGTTTTTGACAGTTCTCCTTTACCGCCAGCGCCTCTGCCCACGTTCATTTAAAGCCTTGTCGGTTTATAAATTACTAGCTGTTTCCCGCGACTTCGTCCGCGTTAGCTTAATATAATAACGGAGATGGATAATACGGGACCCGCAGCCAAGTAGGCACATATTAATCAAATGACACTCGAAAATTGTATGTTTAGTTTAGGCTACAAATTACAATATTTAATAATTTCAGTTCAATCAGTCGAAAGTCAAAGAAAATTTCTAAAAACTTTCATCCCCTATTTCATCCCCTTAGGAATGGAATTTATTAAATTCCTTTCTGAGGGGAAGCCTACGTCATAGTATCTTTATGCATATTGCATACACAGTCTCAGCCCGATCAGTTTAAATTTGACAATAGTTTCATGCAAAATTCCATCCCCTATTTTACCCCCTTAGGGGTGGAATTTTTTAAATCCTTTTTTAGGAGATGCCTACGTCATAGTAGCTTTAAATGCATGCAAAGTCTCAGACCGATCGGTTTGAAATTGACAAAGTTTCATACAAACTGTCAACCCCAATTTCACCCCCTTGGGGGTAGAATTTCCAAAAACGCTTAAATACACTTCCATTTAATTTTAATCAGTAACCAAATAATAAAGTTTCATGTTTCTAACTTAAGAAATGACGGACTTTCATTCACAATTTCAACCCCAATTTCACCCCCTTGGGGGTAGAATTTCCAAAAACGCTTAAACACGTATTTATTCATTTGTAATCAATAGCCCAAAAACAAAGTTTCATGTTTCTAACTCAAAAAATGACGGTCTTTCATTCAAACTTTCAACCCCAATTTCACCCCCTTAGGGGGAGGAATTTCCAAAAACGCTTAAATACTCATTTATTTATTTTTATTCAGTAGCCCAAAAATAAAGTTTCAAGTTTCTAAATTAAGAAATGACGGACTTTCATACAAACTTTCAACCCCTATTTCACCCCCTTCGGGTTAAAATTTCCAAAATTCCTTCCTTAGTGGGTGTCTACTTAATAAAACAACCCTGCTCACCAAATTTCGTGGCTGTAACTTTAACAGTTTTTGCTCTGCAATGATGAATCAGTCAGTCAGTCAATAAGTCAGGACTTGTAATTTTATATATACTTATAGATAAGTCAAATCCCATACGTGATTTCTAACTTCGCTGTCAAAAATATCGAATGCCCAATTTACTTACTTGATGCCATGATTTTGCGCTTTGACCAGGAACTCCTTGAACTGTGTGATGCAGCCGGGCTTCTCCTCCAACACTTCATATGCGTCCTTGCACACGTACGTGAATATACCCGCGATGTTCGCCTCCTTCATTTCAGGCAACTTCGCTTCGATCTCGC
Organism: Plebejus argus; assembly: GCA_905404155.3. Lineage (NCBI taxonomy): Eukaryota > Metazoa > Arthropoda > Insecta > Lepidoptera > Lycaenidae > Plebejus > Plebejus argus. The sequence goes on from FR989930.1 coordinate 8,878,645, forward strand.
TGTAGCTCTCCATCGACGACATATCCACGTGGGGTCCCTTTTCGTACCTGAGAAGGTCAATAAAGAATAGAGTTAAAAATAGGTAAAAACTTCGCTAAGAAGATAGGTACAGTAAAAAGATTCAGCGCAGAACCGGTAAATTATAGAAATAAAACTAAAAATGAAAAGTTCATATTGACTACGGTTTACGTGGATAATGGATTTAATCAGTTACTTTATAAAATATCCCAAACATACTATCATTATTATCATTACAAAAAGATGACTGTAGGGTATCTTTCATTAGGTACACTACGATATGCTTTATTAACCTAATATATTATATACGGGATAAAAATTTAACAATTCCTTCCAGAATAATTCTCTAGTAGTTAGTTACTCTAGTATAATTGTCTAAATGGCAATACGTCTTCAACTTGTTACAAACAAAATTTAACCAAAGTCCATACAAAGATCCCTCTACTGACCAGGTCTTGGGCGCGGGCAGGGCGCACTTGGGCGCCTGGACGATGATGGCGATGGCGGCGGCGAGCATGGCCAGCCACAGCACCCAGAACAGCACGAACATGGCCCAGCGGAGCCCCACCCAGAACGGGTCCTCCGCGTACTTCATCAGCTCCTCCTTCGTCAGACCCGTGAATTGCTACAACATACACATTATAACTAATTATTGAAATTTTTTTAACACGCTTTTTTAGCTCGGGCTGTGGCCTATGTGTATGGTATGTAACGGAATCTTTGAGCACGATTTCTACCTATCTCCAGTAGTCTAATTTTTATTATTAATTCGAAACGTATGTACCACAGAATACATTAGTTTAACAAACGTACGTATTAAGAGCTAATGGCGATGCAATCATTTGTTAACATTTTTGGAAACAATAAATCTAATAAATCTAATCAAAGATGAAATTAAATGAAGCTTGTTTTTTAGTTTTTTTTTAACTATTATGATATGAAAAGTGATAAGTATAATAATAGTGAGAAGACGCCTCATCAACTTTCTCGACAGCTCACAAGTCATATCGATAAGTACGCATCGTGTTGCGTCATCCTGCAGTCCGCGGTGCTCTCTTTTGCCTCAAGCGAGCGGCGAACGGACAGGAAACATTTCATTACCCCATTGATAACGACGCTTTTGTACCTCCCTAATATACTACAGATTAACATTCTTGACTTTGAGATGTTTCTGTAGGTAGAGGATATTATAGTTGCTAACGAAGTGAAAGTAATCCTTTTGTTCTAGGTCTTTCGACTCAGGAATCTTTAAAGAAGCCTTAGAACCTGCTAGCTTAGATCTATATTTGACCTAGTTCCTTTGGATTTACTTTAGAAGGAATGCACCAATGCAATTACATAAAAAATACAGACAGAAAGACAAAAGACAGTCAAACAAACGGACACACTTTTGAATATTTGAATATTTGTGAAAGTTACCTTCTTGTTGGCGTCGAGCTCAATCTTGGCATCGCCATTCCTGTGGTCACCGACGACATACTTGGCGTCGGCCATGTCCACCCGTATGATCTTGGCCTCCTCCTCCTTGTCCAGAAGTTTCTCCTCGGCCCCGTCAGCAGACACCTTCTCCTTAGACTTGTGGATACTGGCCTTTGATGACCGGAAGTCTAAAAAAAATAAAACTTTAGAATGCTTGTTCATATTTTTATACGCTTTTTATTAGCTTCACCTGTATATTTGTTTGTAACCGACTTCTTTGGGCGCGATTTTGACCCACTTTAAACAGACAGATTTCGTTCAAATTTTGTAGATTTATCGAGGACCGATGACAATACACTAATTTGATATAATTATTCCATTTTTCAATTTATGTGTTTGTATGTTTGTTTGTAACCGACGCTTTAATTATTTATATCGAGCATGTATAATACCTACTTGATAAAGCTTAAGACTAACAAATTCCACGTCGACCTGAATCTATAATTGCTTGCATAGATAGAGCATTAATAAACGAAAATGCTGACTATCTTATTGTGAAAATACACTTTCGACACGTACTATAATATTTAGTTGTTATTCACACTTGCATAGAAAATAAGTTATTGATTCAAATGGTCAGTAAAGCATCGTCAGCACTTCCAACTCACAAAAGTAAAGGGTTCAGCTGTCGTGTCCGGTTGGCCGTGTGGTCGAAGGTGTACTAACCACTAAGTTGAACCTATGGTTAAACTTGCGTGCCATTGAACTTCGACGAAAAGATTGCATGCGAGTTGCGACCGTCAAGCGCGAGGAGTACCGCGTATAACATTCGTTCCGTACATTTTAAGCATACATACTGCCATGTATAGATATTCTACCTCTATCTATACTAATAGGTATTATAAAGCTGAAGTGTTTCAACTAACCAATCTCACCGCTTACTAGATCGATTTTTGTAGAGGGCTAGCATTAAACAAAAAGTTTTTGGGACGAAAACAATTATTAAAAGTTTCTATGAACACTTTGTGCGAATTTATTAACTGCACTTATGTATTTAGTACTTACCTTTAATTTTTTTATGTAACATAGTGTCTACAATTTACCCAAGCATCTCTAAAGAAGCCCATAAAGATGGCAAGAGGTACATGGTGACCAATGGCGATGGGAGGTGGTCTGCACGAGCCTGACAAACTGCATTCCGATATGCCATGGAAAAAATTATCACTGCCATTCCACGTCGAAAACGACACCGCGCCAGACACTGATTTCGTACAAAATGATAAGTTACAACTTGCGTATACCTTCGTGTACAAAGGGAAGTTTGAACCGCGGCCGGGTGGTAAGATTAAGTTAGTTTTTAGGGTTCCGTACCCAAAGGGTAAAAACGGGACCCTATTACTAAGACTTCGTTGTCTGTCCGTCTGTCTGTCTGTCTCCAGGCTGTAACTCAAGAACGGTAATAGCTAGAGATTTGATATTTTCACAGATTATGTATATCTGTTGCCGCTATAACAACAAATACTAAAAATAAAATAAAATGAATATTTAAGGGGGGCTCCCATACAACAAACATGATTTTTTTGACCTTTTTTGCTGTCTCCAGGCTGTAACTCAAGAACGGTAATAGCTAGAGATTTGATATTTTCACAGATTATGTAATATATCTGTTGCCGCTCGCGCTGTAGCAACAAATACTAAAAATAAAATAAAATGAATATTTAAGGGGGGCTCCCATACAACAAACGTGATTTTTTTGGCCTTTTCTGCTCTATATCAAAAATGGCAACAGGTAGGTACTTGAATTTTTCACAAAATCCTTAGTTATATGTGTTCTTTAATATTTAATAATAATATTAAAATAAAATAAAAAAATAAGGGGGGCTCCCATACAAAAAACACAATTTATGGCCTAATTTTGCTCTACTCTCTACGGAACCCTTCGTGAGCGATTCCGACTCGCAGTTGGCCGATTTTTTAAAGGTTTGAGTGTTTTATTGGATTGACTCTTCAGGGAAGCAGGCGACGGGTATTCAATCAGGCGATATGCTTGCTCGTTTTTTCCTATTCTTGTAAAACTTACTCGTGTACAAAAAAATACTACATTTTACATAACAGGATTTTATTGGTTTATACTAATTAATTGCTACCTTAAACTAAGGTTTAAGGGTTAGAACTTACAATAAACATTGGCCCGATTACGTCTGACCAGAGACCAGACATACTATTGGTCCATGGTCTGACTAACGGCTGCACTCCAAGACATTTAGTTACGATTAAACTGTAATTTAATGAAGAGTTTGACAGAAAATGTAGATATGGGGCTTACCTCAAAAAAAAATCTTCATTTAATAACAATTAAGTAATTAACACTTTCACAGTACAAGGTATCCAAACGGATACGAAAACCAAAAGGAATAATTATTATCACTAAAAAATCCGGCCAAGTGCGAGTCGGACTCGCGCACGAAGGGTTCCGCCAAAGACTTCTATTTAAACTGAATAGAAGTCTTTGGGTTCCGCACCGTTATAGAGCAAAAATAGGCCAAAATTTGTGTTTTTTGTATGGGAGCCTCCCTTAAATTTTTTTTTTATTTAAATATTATTATTAAAGTACACATAAATGTCAGGCCTTTGTGTAAATTTCAAGTGCCTACCTGTTGCCATTATTGATATCGAGCAAAAAAAGGCCGAAAAAATCACGTCTGTTGTATGGCAGCCCCCCTTAAATATTAATAATATTTTGTTTTTAGTGTTTGTTGTTATAGCGGCAACAGATATACACAATCTGTGAAAATTTCAAAAGTCTAGCTATAGCCGTGCGGTTCTTGAGTTACAGCATCAAGACATACAGACATACAGACAGACAGACGGACAGACGGACAGACATCGAAGTCTTAGTAATAGGGTCCCGTTTTTACCCTTTGGGTACGGAACCCTAAAAAGCATAGAAAAATAAGAGGCATAGAAACATACAAAAATTACTTAATAAAATAATAATCCTTATAATCAATTATAAATAAATACTTTACAATGAATATTGGTGTTGGGGTCCAAGGGGAAGTTTGTAGAGTTCCAAAAGAGTATGTTTGAGCACCTTTATTATGTATTGTTCACAAATGGTAGCGTGTTAACAAGTACACGTTACTAAGTGCACTGCTATACAGTAATATAATAAAATAATTTAACACCACAATGACGACACGGCGCGTCAACGTATTAAGTTTAGGTTTATTTAACCGTACAATTGGAGTGGACTCGAGTTGGTACTACCAGTATATATTCTGTGACTCGAGGAACTAGATTTTATTTTTGTATGGTGGACTGTGAAAGACTGCTCTGATTGCGGCAGTACGAATGTACGCAGTACGCAGGGTTACGAATTACGATTTACTATGATAATCCTTACTTGCCGGTTGCTCATAACTTTGTCAATGAAAGCTTGACAAAAACATAATATTAGAATATTTTCGTCCTTACCTTTAAAATTGTAAATTATCTATTTATTTTGTTATGAACGAATTAGAAAAAATTGTAACAACACAGGCAACCCGAATGAAGTAAACCGCTAGAAGTGCCGCCGCGCTAAGTCGCTCTTGACTCGGAAATATTTCAAACTGAGTAGGTAGATAATTAAATAAACAAGACGCCTCCAAGCTAATTCAATTATTGTATGTAGTGTTAACAATGTGTCTGTAAATAATATCGATACATGTGTAATATGGAATATTATCATAAATGTGGGACTGTGTGTTATCATTTGCAGGAGTCAAGGATGATAAGTATAATAATAATAGCTCCCACACCGGTTTCGGTGACGGTGGCTGGTTTCATTGAAACCAGGCCAGCTACGCAGGAGTATTTTTACAGTGCCCAAGTGTGTGCGCAGTACACAAGAGCACTCTCTATTCCTTTACTCTCATAACCCAGTGGGACGGCAGACCGACACGACCGGCGAGAGATCAGGCGCAGGACCGACTTTTTACATGCCCATCCGACGCATGGATCATCTTACTTGTCAGACAATCAGGTGATCAGCCTGCATTGTCCTAACCAAACTTGGAAATAACATGTTTCTAACGCGGGGAATCGAACCCACGACCTCCGAGTCAAGAGCCGCGCTCTGTACCACTAGACCACGGAGGCGTTTTTTGAAGGATGATAAGTGATAACTCTCGAATACTCTCGATGAGTGAGGACTGAGATTTCTTTTTAAATGTATAATTTATAAAATTCGCCCTCTTGTGTTTCTTTATCCTAGATTTTTCGCACGATAAACCGTTTATCGCGACAAACCAAATTCCTTAAGGCAGGACTGATAAAGGCATTGGGCAATATTACTACATAAGCGTCGTATTGTGTATCTCAACTCCACATCTCTAGATAAATACATATTGAAAACCTCTGCTAATAGTTTAAAGTCACGATACAATACCATGTAGATAAGTAAAACAGTTTATTTTTAGTATTAGGTTGGGGAAAAAGTTTTTTCGCATTTTATATAAAAATTCAAAAGGTTTTTTATAAAGTTTATTTACAATTGACTTAAAGTATATAGGTGCCATTTCGTTCGATAACTTTTGGCCATCTTGTTGGTAGGGACATGATCCCATTGCTATAAAAATTTTGGGGCTTCTGATGAAAAAACTGCGACTTGTTACTAATCAAAGTGAATATGAGCCTTAACTTTCACCTGATTAGTAATCACCTGCACTAATCACAAAGTGAATACAGGCCTTAATTTAAAGTAACTATTTATTGCAGGAAAGGGCACTAACTGCCAATGAAAAAGATGAAGGTCGGTGATTGCATTTTATCAAGCATTTGAGAACATTAATACTGGGCAAGTACACACAGTAACATTAATGCAAATTATTATTTTATTTTATTTTATTTTAAAGGTACTATAACACTAATACCTTTTGTTTTATAATAGTGAGAATACTAAAATCTTTTTTATATTCTATATCTATAATATTAATAATTACTCATATTATAAAGATTTGAGTGTGTTTACTGGCATGTTGCTGTAATCTTGTAATATCATGTTACAGGTTATCTAGTTTTTATGTTACAAACATAATATTCTCAGACTGTATTTCAAACATTAAAAATGTCTCATCTAAATAAACACTCAAATTAATAATATAATAATACATGAAAACTATTTACTCAAATTCGTTTTGAAGATTAACAATTTGTGTTTGAATGACTTAGTCTACTTAAAAAATGCTCAAATAGTCTGTTTCTTTCTCTTTGTATATTATTAGATTCTTCTACAATATTAATCAGTCTATCTAATTTTTCCTCTACAACTTTTTGACGATCTCTCATTTCTAATGTTACTTTTCTAAATTCAGCGTTCCTTTTCCTCAGTAATTTTTTACGAACTTCCTCATTTTGAACAGTACTTGACGATTGTCCAGCTTCGGGATTATCTTCTATGTTCGATGTGGTGCCAATATTCAGTAAGGCCTTTGTAATTATATCAGTGGTGCCATCTTTTAATTTTTGTTGTATTTCTGGTTGGTATTCACCGTCGACGCTGTATATTTCCTCAAATAAGTCAAAGAATGGCCATTTAATCCATGTGGGGCATGTGGCACCACTTTGCACTTTCTTCTTCAGCAGTCGTATGTATGTATGTTTCAGATTTCGAAACTTTTTGTCACAACTATCGGGGCATTTACCAATTGCGTTTGAAATATCAATCCAAAGATTCTTTTTTTTTATCTTAGGATTTCTAAATTTATCTATATTCTGTAAGTACATGGATAACATGGCCATTGTGCTTTCATGATCCCAGTGGTCATCATCAGGGTCTTCAGGGATTTCCATTGCATTGCTTGGTCAAACAAAAGTAATAAGTTTACACCCTTCTTTATGCTTAATCACTTGCTCTTTAATAAGTATGTTTGGTTAAATCTATATTCAAATGAGTTGATCAATTTATCCAGTAGGTACCAGGTATTCTCTTAGTTTGATCATCTTCTTACATTGTAGAGTTTTCACAAAACAGTTACCAATAAAAATTTAAGATGTTTTAGGTAGCTGATAAAATATAAAATAATGTTAGAAAGACTATTCTTACATCATTCAGCAAAGTAACGACAAAATGGCGCTGTATAAATGCGCTTTACGTACAATGAAAGCGCTTTAAAAATCCGACCAAAGCAAAAAGGACAATGGACATTCCACGATGTCAATGTACGCTGTCGGCCATACGTCAATCTTTCTCGCTCGCACATATAATATTATGTGTGAGAAGGCAAAGGATAGATAACAATGAATTAGCCTGACAAAAACGCGTTTTACAACTCAGCAGAACACTAATATAATTTTGTAGTATTATACATATGTAGTAGCAATATTTTATTTTTATTTCAACCACGATTATCTTTGGTACAATTATTTTACTTAAACCACTAATTTCATAATCCCACCTCGGTAAAAAAATATTCCCATTCAATAAAAACTGCAATACCTAGCGAGGATTAGAATTTCCACAATTCTGTTATTTATGACTTTCATCTTTATTTACTGTAAAGTTGTGTTTTTGCAAGTGGAATATAATATAAATAACATAAATACCTGTATCAGACTCCGGTATTGGTTTGTAGCTAGAGACTGTATGGTCATCTTCTTTGATTTGTCCACCATCAATATTAAGATGGTTTTTCCTGGAGTCAGCCATATTATCTGGCTTTATCCTTCTTCCGTCGTCTTCAGATTCTTCAGAATAATACTAAGCTTTGTCCTTCAGTACCTAATTAAATATTTCACCAAAACTTTTACAATCAGCTGTTGCGATAACCTAAAACCTGTTATCACATTCGCCTAACTTTTGTCAATGAATTTATGAACCACAATGAACCAAAAAGTGCCAAAAATAGAGGTCCCGGTGGCCCGCACCCTTTCTAATCCTAGCAGTGGATAGGCCAACGATACTATACTCGGATAGGCGGATAGTTATACCTGAATGGCTACAATTGAAAATTCAATGACCTATAAATTAAAACATCACAATTATTGGTTCAACTGGAACAAATTGAAGCCTCGCCATTGGTCACTCAAATTAAAAATAGGATTCAGACATTGATCTCTATTATGTCGGCTGTACACTCTCGCCGAGAGCTCTCGGGCGAGAGTCTCGTGCGAGAGCCCCTTGCCCGAGTGCGATCATGTACATTCTCGCTTAGTTCAATCGCAGTTATGAACTCAGAGAAGATGGACCATTATTTTTCTCTGAGATGGACGAAAACACTTCTCTTGCAGCTGCCGTAGCTCTCTATGCTATGAGCTATTTTAAATAATTAGTAAAATATCAAATATTTACACAATAAAAATACAAAAATAAAAAAATGGCGAAAATGTATCTACGATCAATGATCACCATTCACCATGCATCGAAAGATATCATTGTAATCCAAAGACCTTTAGATCATATTTAATTTTATTTATCACAGATAATGACTGATAATGACGTTTATTATTGTTATTTTTCTGTTCTGCATTGTCTAGCGGCGCGTAGTGGTGTTCCTAACGGCTATATTTGCCTAGCACGCTACATCGAATAAGCTACATTTTTCAAGCGCGCTATTTTTGACGCTACGTTATAACAATAAAATCAACGTCGTTGTTTTTCAAGCGCGCTAGCTTTGACGCTATACGTTATAACGCTAGTTTTGACGCTACACGTTATAACGCTAGTTTTGACCCTATACGTTATAACGCTAGTTTTGAGTTTTGACGCTATACGTTATAACGATACTTGACTCGTTATTTTTCAAGCGCGCTAGTTTTGACGCTATACGTTATAACGTTATATAGCGTCTTATGCATAAATTTATAGCGCGCGCTATACGTTGTAAAGAAATAGCGCGCTAGTTTTTTAAGCTATACGTTATATTAACCACCACTAGGCGCGACTAGTTGTGAAAAACGCGAGAGTGTACAGTAATGCGCTCGCTTTCCTCGCGAGACCCTTTTACTCGGGCGCAAAATACCGACACCGGACCGAGAGGGTCCGAGACAGGCGAGACGAGGCGAGCGCACCCATTTACACTCTCGCACTCGGGCCGCCTCGCTGTGTCTCGGCGAGAGTGTCAGAACAGATTTACTCAAGTACGCGTACTTGAGTAAATCTGTTCTGACTTCTGTGATAGAGATTAGAGACACTTTTGTGCCTATTTGTAATTTGAAGCGGAATCAGCGCCCCTATAATTATTCGGGTAGAGGGACCGTGCAGAAACTATAGAGGGCGTCGTAATTCGACAGCAGCGCCACGATGCGAGTAAAAGACGTAACTTGTGAGTGACTTTGACTTCGCATTCTCCTTGACCCTGGATAGTTTATGAGTGTTTTTTTATGTTTTACACTATAAAATGATATAATACTTACACTCCCAAGTGGCCACATGCGGCCGCGAGAACAACGACAGATTTCCAAGAATCCGCGATCGAAATATTAAAGTTAAAGACTAGATGACGCCCGCAACTCCGTTGCGCCAAAAATCATTTATCGCGCGAGAACCGTACATTTTCCCGGGATAAAAAGTATCCTATGTCCTTTCCCGGGGCTCAAAGTAAATCCGTACAGAATTTCAGCAAAATTGTTTTAGCGGTTTGGGCGTGAAGTGCTAACAGACAGACACACTTTCGCATTTATAATATTAAGTATAATTTTAAAATATTTAAGTATAATATTAAGGGTTTCTACTTTCTACCCGTAAACAAAGAACGGAAGAGAAGAAAAATGTATAAAGCTTATCTAGTTAACTAAGAAAATATCTGAAAAAGTAATTAATAGCATCCATCAGCATAGAAAGTAAAAACTTGATAAATATTGCAACAAAATAATGAAGCTATGCAAAAATACTTATAATCTTACTGAAAATGCTTGTGGATTAATAAAATAAAACAAGTTCACTAAAATAAATGCTTTTATTTCATCAACCTTCTGCGATTCGACCGATACCATCTTCACAAATTTTGTGTCACTATTTTTAACTAATTTCAGTCTGGACCTCATCAGTGCAAACACTGCAAACACCATTTATGTATTCTTAAATAACACACAAAGACTGCATTACTAATTTTTTTCCTACTTGAAGAATCATCCTTTTGAGAACCAACACTTTGACAAGATGGTTCAAGTTCAATACTATCCTCAGTGTTGAATTCCTGGCAGGACTTCTCCAAATTATCCTTACTTTTGATGCAACTTTATGCCAACGGTGCCTATGTATGTATATCAATTTAGATGAAAGCCAGTTTGGATGTTTACTGAAAGAAGCAACGGTTATAGGTTATGTTCATATTGTGTTCATAAAAAATGAATTTACGGTTATAATCTACAAAATTCAGTGTTTTTACGAGTCTACACATAACATTCATGGAACTTTTTAAATACTTACCTACGTATGTTTTTACTGCCTTTGATCCATTTCTTTCGTTTTTCAATTAGCAAAGGCATGTGAATACTTTGGCAGAAAAATAGTAAAATTTTACATCGTTCGATTTGCCTTTATATTTCTTGTATGTATTAGAACTTTTTTTCAATTTTCAATTCTTGAAAATACTAAAATTTTTCAAGAAATCTTATAATTTTCCGTAGCTTGAATAAAGCTTGACAGTAAAATTTTCGTAAAAGTTTCGGCTATTCGCCACTTGTGGCAGTGTCGTCGCTCTGCACGGTCCCTAGAGAACGAAATCCTGACGTAAAAATGACGTTTGAAAGCCGCCATATTGGCGCTGATAGCAGTAGTGAGAGTATTTGGAACTAATACTAGTGATGACAACAGCTGTTGTTATTGGTTGTGGTTACGTCAAATTTAGTTCTCTACCCGAATAATGGGGGCGCTGATTCCGCTTCAAACCATGGACCTACTAATAAACAAAGGCACAAAAAGCTGGTCTGTATCATAGAGATCAGTGGATAGAGATCAGTGGATTCAGAGGATCGGGATGGCGGGGGCAGGGGAAAACAATCAATGGATTTTTTTAATGTATAGTCTGTCAAAAAAGCAAAGATCAAAAAAGTGACGAAAATAAAAAGTGGCAACATCACATCCATATCACATCAGTCGTGTTCGTTTGTTTTTCAACTGCGCATGCGCGGCTTTTTTTTGTGTCAGTGGGAGTGTACGAAGGCAACTGGCAAAGGTAGTCTGCTGTCTACATAATATAATATAATCTGTGGTCTGCTGGCAAAATTTGGTTTTTTATTTTGACAATTATTTTTTTTATTTCAAAGAAGTAGAAGAATCCGATGTGTATATTATATTATATATATTTTATTTTGGTTTTTACTTTTTGTTACTTTCAAATCAAAATAATTATGGGTTATATAATGTATTAGACAATTAATTATACAATTTTTAATAATTTTCAATGATGTGTACCACACCATCAGCTCCGCCGCCCCCGCCGCCCCCGCCACTGCCAACTCAGGTTTCTCCTAGTCCAAAACCAATTTCAAGCTCAAGTGATATTTCACCAACTTCAACTACATCAGATGTTTGTCAGTGGGCACTATTTGAAACCCAATTGTGGGAAGTATGCTCTAGAAACAAAATTTGTTTGGATGTTAAACCATATCTATACAAATACAAAGACTTCAAACCCATTATTCAAGTTGGCCCAACTTGTGGACTTGTGGCTTTATCAATGTTGTTAAATGGTGCTGTCACATCTGATGAACTATTTAATATTACAAAGATGGAAGGATTCAGTAATAATGGTGAAATGTTTAGTTGCAATAATATGGCTAAGCTTGCAGATAAAGCAATAAGTTTAGCTGAATTTGATAATGTACAATTTCATGTTAAAGAAAGTGGTTTGTTCAGCGAAGAAACTGTGATTGACTTATTAAATGGAGCTGCTTTGTTAGTAGCGTATCCTTTTATAAAATGTTGTATAATATTGCATCAACAAGTTTTATTAAATGATTATAATATTAACATTACGCTTTGCTTATCCTAACTTTGCCTAAAGTATGAAAAATATTTTTAACTATCAAAATATTTTCTAGGAAAATTTATTGCCAGCAAAGATATTTTTCTTGTATGCATTTTATTATTGCTTTATGGCTTTATTGTTTTTATTAACAAAGTTACTGCTCACTAAACTAATAGTAGTAGTAAGAATATATTATTATGTCCTAATTCAATCAAAATACATCTCATTATGTAAATAAATCTCACAACTTAGTTGGTAACCTTGTATAATCAGGGAGAGCCAAGCGAGCCCTAGTATATCCCACAACCATTACATTTTGTGATACACTTTACAGAAAAACTATCATTATGTGTATTTGTCCTATTATTATGTGTTATCATCAGTCAGTCACGGTTTTTTATTTATAGATGTGTTATCATCAGTCAGCCAAGGTGTGACAACGTGAACCCTCACAAAGCTCAGCTTTTAGCTAGTTTATTCACCATTGGGGATGAAGAATACTTCATTTTATTCCCAGCAATCAAACAGCTAGGTATAGGTACCAATAGTATAATAATATGCTTTTCCATGTACAAACTTGTTAACACCATTGATATATTAATCAGTTCATCAGCCATCTATTCCTACTTCATTGTGCCTACAACTCTAAGCTGACCTTTTTATCCTAAAATTTAACCTTCACCTTAAAAATACAGCTATGATGCAGATTGTAATCATGCCCCATGTGAAAGGAAGGGTCACACCGCTCATTGGGCATTAATTTGTGGTATTATAATTGTGTCAGAAGTTCCAGAGGGGGAATACACTTCTGATCCCAATAATGTGTATGTGTTGAGTAGACATGGCAAATCTAAGTACTTGTCTGCTTGGAAGCTTGATGCCCTGGCAAGGAGTAATCAAAATTTATGGGAGTTTTCTCCTAAAAAGAAAGAGGATGGCATGCTCTATGTACTCCCAGAAGGTGGAATAGGAGGTAAAGATGGATTGAGAGATCAGTTTTTGATATTTTATGGTTTGTAATTTATAAGTGTTGATGTTTTTAAATAAATGTATTCAATGTTGAAAGTTGAATTTTAATTCCTTTTTATAAAACAAAATGATTAATTTCCAAATTGGTACCATTGGTACCAACAAATTTTAATAATAATTGATATAATTTATCAAGGACAAAAAAGCAAGGAGAGCATTTAAATGGCATCATCAATGACACCAAAAGACACCCAAAGGCTGTGTGCAAACTTTACAGTAAAGTACATACATAACATTAAATAATTTTAATCCTAATCCTACTAATGTTTTAAGGGTACAAGTTAGTGAGTCCACCTCGGAGCACAGCTAGTGAAAAATATAAGAGGATTGAGGAATATAAAGATACTACTGCTGTCTAAATAAAACATTGTATTCAATGCAAAAAATTTATTTGTACAATAAATACAAATTATAATTGCAAATGATGTTAAAATAATAAATCTCAAGAACATATCAAAATAAATTGTATCCGTTGTAAAAACTGAAAATAAGAATTAATTACTACATGTCCTGTCATTGCACCACCATCTATTGAAATCATTGAACATAAAGCTTTGTACTACACATTCATTCAATATAAAATAAATTTAATTAAAATAAAGAAAGAATTTCTTCATGCACTATATTGAAATAACAATCCATTAAAATGTTACATTGACTGTATAATATAATATATTATTGTATTAAATACCTTATGTGATACACATACAAACTACTGCATTAATCAAATTTCTTATCAAGTCAGCAGTTATGAGATCAAAAAATCATAACTTACTATAGGAATATATTGATGATTAGTTCATCGCAAAAATAATAAGCACTTAAGACTAGTTCACTAATAATAATATTGGAAATTTTACAGACTGCCCAGTTGCATAGTAATAAGGTAATTAGTAAGATAGTAAGCACAAGGCAGATAATTTTTTTAGCCTGTTACACTGTTACAACATTTTTTACTCTTCACAATGTTATTAAAGCTTGACCGCTGTTAAGTCTACCCTCGTAGCATACATTTAGTATGCTACGAGGGTCGACTTTACAGCTGTAGTTGAGTGTATTTTTGCTGGATACTTTTTATTTAAAGTAATTCTTAAATTGATATAGGTATTTAATATTTTGTTGTATTCTTGGCGTCGAGACGTTGTATGAGTAGCTTAGGCTGTAAGGGCCCTTCCACGCGACTTTTTTTTACGCTCGTTTGTATTGATACAAACGCAAGTTGAACGCTCAGCAAACGCCACTGGAAAGCCTAAAGTTTTTAAACTTTATATATGCCAAAATGCGATGAAAACGCGCAGAAGACGAGGGCATCAGAAACCCGCGTCGTCAGCACGCAAAAATACGTCGTGTGGAAGGGCCCTAAAGGGCTTAAAGCTCCTTGTGAGTATAGTATTCGTTGGCTTAAAGTAGAGGAAGAACGCTTATTTGACAAAATTCTACATAAGAGGTTCTCTCAATTTAAAATTTGTAATTAAACTCAACTCAAGTTCAGTAATGTTTTCACATCAAACTAAATCCGTAATATAAATTATTAAAATTAAACAATGCTTTATTGAAATTAAATAGAATATAATATTATAATTTATAACTCTTAAAACATAATATCTTTACATGTTTCTTAGCTCATAAAATAGTTTTTAAATTTTAATAAAAAAAAAAGAAACAGATGTATGAAGATGATATTTTTCTTTTCTATATGAGTCGCGGGACTTTTACCACCAAGCATCATTGTTTGACATCAACTAATGCCAGCATACAGCAGCTCTTTAAGGCTTTTTATAGTTTAGACACGAGTCCAAAATTAGAACATGAACTAACCCCGATTAGCTAGCTGCTAGTGTCACCAAAGAGGCAGCTGATTCGTACTCATCAATTATTTCAAGTATAATTTTGAATGTTTTTATTTCAGTGATAGCGCATGCTTTCGCATACGCGTTTACGACGGTTTCTGGACTGAAGTTTATCTATTCACTAGCTGTCCCGGCAAACGTTGTTTTGCCATTTAAAGTATATTTTCTACATGAGTCACAATAGATCCTTATGGGTCGCAGTGACGTCAGGGCTACAGCGACCTGCCTTCTTTAAAAAAAAAAAATATTTTCTACATCATCAGTTGATACATGTTTTACCCCCTCTTTTGTCCCCTAAGAGGGTGTGGGGGGGGGGGAAGGTCATACACCAGATGTTAAGTTGAAAAACACAATTAATACCTAATATGAAGTAAGTCCACTAAAGAAAAAAGTTGTATACAAAATCTGACCCCTCTTTGGTCCCCAGAGAGGGTTGAGAGGGGAGGGGGGGGATTTTTATACACCAGATGTTGAGTTGGAAGAAGACAAATATAATATATCTGTGAAAACCGTATGCAAATCGGATCAGTAGTTTTCGTGTTAAAGAAAAAAGTTTGATACAAAATCTGACCCCCTCTTTTGTCCCCGAGGGGTGGGGGGAAAAATTTTTATACACCAGATGTTAAGTTGGAAGAAGATAAATATATCTGCGAAAACCACATTCAAATCGGATCAGTATTTTTCGTGTGATGCTGGAACAAACATACAGACAGACAGAAAGAGTGACAGACAGACAAAAAACTAACCACATTTTTGGCTTCTATAGCGACGTAGTGACAAAGGTGTAATTTTGGGTGTCATTTCATATCTTTTATGTACAGAATTTTCATTTCTACAACAGAATATTGTCTTCCCCCCGCACGCGCTTTGGTGACGCCCACTATCGTAATATTTTAATTTCGCCATAATTTCAAAACCAAACGTCCAATTTTAATCATTCAAAGACCAAATATTATCTACATAAACTGTACTTAGTGATAAAAGAATTTATTTTGATAAGGATTAATAGCGTGAGTAAAATATATCCGTTTTAATGTAGTCCAAAAAAAATTCAGGATTTTTAAATAAATAAATGGTTATTGTGCCTCACTCGACATAGATAGGTATAGTGTGTCGCGGACTTTTTTGTAGATATTTATAAGATCTACAATTACTTAGAACATTTTATGGTTCTATCTTTTATAGTTTAGGCAGCGTACACAAAATAAGTAACTTTTCTAGCTGATTTTTTACACCTTGCGTCCGAAAAACTCAAATATCTTACGGAACCCTACTTTTTTCCAAAATAAAATGTAGCCTATGTTCAGCAGAAATAATGTAAGATTCAATAGCAAAAGAATTTTTCAAATCGGTCCAGTAGTTTCGGAGCCCATTCGACTCAAACAAACAAACAAAAAATCAAATCTTTCCTCTTTATAATAGTAGTGTAGACTAGGGCTTTTGATTGATAAACGTCAAAATATTAACCAATCAATATAATGCTGTTGAATAGATAAACTTCTGCCCAAACTATATACTGGCCACTGGGCATAGGTTTTTTTTTATAAAAAAGGGGCAAACGAGCGAACGGTTCACCTGATGGAAAACAACTTCCGTCGCTCATGGACACTCGCAGCATCAGAAGAGCTGCAGGTGCGATGCCGGCCTTTTACGAGGGAATAGGGGAGGGCAGGGACGGGAATAGGGGAGGGTAGGGAATGAAATAAGGGAAGGTATGAAAGGGAAAAGTGGGGATTGGGTCTCCGGTAAACTCACTCGGCGAAACACAGCGCAAGCGCTGTTTCACGCCAGTTTTGCTGTGAGCCCGTGGTATTTCTCCGGTCGAGCCGGCCCATTCGTGCCGAAGCATGGCTCTCCCACGGTAGAAAGGTGCATCCAAGTGCCAGACAATCCTTATAGGTCTGTATGCCAGACAGTAGATGATTTTATACATTTGATTTTTTTTTATTTACTACAGGCACTGGCCTCACATGAAAGAATTCTAACAATTATACATAAGCCGTAAAATTTTTAGTTTTACACGTGGAACCTATGACACATTTTAATCTAACAACTTTACTACTTACTAAGAATTCCGCATGTTAACCAAAAGGCCACTAAAACTAAAATTTTAGTTAATTCGTTGTTTTTGCTGTGGATAACACAAACCAAAAAAGTTCCTAAGCACACGACATTTAATTATCAAGAATTGAATGTTTAGTAGATAGTTACTAATTCTAGCATATTTAATTTTAACATTAAGATTATCAAATCATTCTTAAAAAAACAGAGGTCCATAATAATGGGGAATATTTAAACAATTTTATGAATGGTTGCTGCCTGCAATTATAATATTACATTATTACATGTTTTGATACTTATCCGTAACTTAGTCTTATGTTACATTTTAAATACAATAACTATTGTCCAATATTGTGACATGTAAAGTTTACATTGTAGTGTCTTCCAAAAATGAAATTATTAATAGTGCAATCTACATAAGACCGTAAATTATTGGTCTATGGGAATTCTAATAAAAAAATGTAGGTATTAATTGCTTTTCAAAATTAAGATACAAATCGAGCTGCATAAAATAAAATGTGATACCTTATTAAAATATTATAATATCATTGCTTGAATGCAATAATTAACTTCTTATGTTGAGAATAATAATAAATCAGTTCCTTCTATTTAGAGTATTGAGTATAAAACAGATATTACGGTTTACGCTATAGGTTTGGCGATAGTCCACAGTATTATAACCCAAAGTAAATAAGATTTGGCACTAATGCAACTTAATTTTATAGTAAAAAAAACTGGTGGAAGAGCACCACAAGTCTACACCATATAACTATTGATTATAAGAATTATTATGAGCATAAATTCAAGCAACTATTCTATTTAAAATTACAAATTGTATTTCTAAGTATTGTTAAGTCTGTAAGTAAACATATTAGCCCATGTTGATAAAATTAACCCCAACCACATCGTTCAATTTATGAGCAGTATTGGGCTGGGGATGATACTCTAATGCGAAGGAGTCACAATAGATCCCTATGGGTCGCAGTGACGTCAGGGCTTCAGCGACCTGCCTTCTATTAAAAAAAATGTTGATAAAAATATTTACTCCACGCTAACGCTACTCCATGTTGCGTTTTTGTCTGATACGTTGTAACAGTCCACATGGATCAGTTGTAAGTTGTAACGTGGAATAAATACTACAATTAATAGGGCCCTAACAGTTATCAGAGTAATGAAAGTTTTCCAATATTTTATTTGCATGATTCGCGTCAAAGTATTTTCAAAGTACTGAACAAAGTAGGCAATATTTTGATATTGACGAGGTCCTTGTCTAAGAGTTGACGACAGTGAAAACTGTAGTACCTACCTATACTTTAATACATTTCTGACAATACTTAAAAAAGGTACCATTAAAGAAATTAATTCATGGGTAAATGGCGAGTCTTTTGATTAATTGGTCGGATAATGTCAAGTCAATGTTGATTGTAATCTGTCGGTTGCACTCGTCATAACCCGACCAAATTAGGTAAAATCGCCAATTACCCATGAATCAATTTATCTGTTAGTACTTACATAGCATTGAAGTCGAAATTACTCTACGGAAACAATATATTCAGACTTAAACCTACTAGTCGTTGAATAAGAGACATCGGCTCGGAAACCATGTCACATCTTCGAACCAACGTCGTAATACTGTTAGCTACTGACATTTGATACATAAACGTTTATGCTATGATACAAAAAGCTATTGCTTTCACACGAAAATAATTTTGCACATATAAAAAATACAAAACATTAGCAACCGCACTGTTGACTTAAAAAAACACATTCACGAATCACAGACTAAAAACTCTCACCCACAATTCACAAACCTACATTGATATGTGCTTACTAGATTTCACAAGATTCTGTTTGCTCTTGCACCGACTACCTGTCTCTATAGTCCTAGTCTAACTGATATCGATATAATATGACAAAAAATAGATACAAAAATACAGGACGCCTGTGTGGAACATAAGAATGTACATGCGATACTTTTGTATTAAATAGGTAGCGAAACTTTATAGTTACCGCACAATCGTTTGTCTAAACTCTAACACAATGCATGATATAAAAAATGATGTTTTAATTAAAATTAATTTTTGTTCTATTTTTTATCATAATGTTTATTGTTTATGTTATACAAATGTCACGAACCATAGATATTATATTGAGTACACAATACACATTTATTTCTAAATACGAATCTAACAACTTCTAATGACTAAGTGATTATTGAGCCTTTATTATGTATATTGGAGTAAGTAATGATAATAATTAATAAATTTATATACGCTGCGATAATATCGATAAAACAATTTTGCTAAACCGCCATCGAAGATAATTTGGTAAATCCAAAATACATAACAAAAGCCATACAGTAAAACCATGGCAGCTAAACAGCAGTAAGTAAAATATCGGGTGAAATATAAATAAGTCGGAAAAGGGAGAAATTATATTTCTCCGTTTGCATCAGCAATTACATTCACAGAGCGCCATATTTAATCGCTACTATATGATAATATGGCGGTGATAATATATTTGGCGCTACCTCGAGCCTTGTAGCGGCGCGGGACGTTCCTAATAGGTCTTGTCTAACTTAAAATGACGCGCCCCTCCCTCGTATATCAACTAGTGAAGTGGTGGGGCGCGTCATTTCAAATAAGACAAGCTCTACTAGGGTCTAAAAGCCACGAGGACATCAAACGAGCTAATCGCGGAATTCCATAGAGGGAGCAAAATTCA
Source organism: Plebejus argus (assembly GCA_905404155.3). Taxonomy (NCBI): domain Eukaryota; kingdom Metazoa; phylum Arthropoda; class Insecta; order Lepidoptera; family Lycaenidae; genus Plebejus; species Plebejus argus. Next base: position 8,898,701 of record FR989930.1, read on the forward strand.
GCACAAGCTCTAAGTTTCAGGGGGTGCGAGCGGCGCGCCGCACGTAGCGACCGGGAATGTTTTCACGTGCGTCTGCCACTGCGTCGACAACTGGAAGAACTTCACGCCGTTCCATTCCGTGCCGTCGATGTATACTGAAATGTTAGAATAAAGTTTTAATTTTAACAGATTTATAGGGCATTTAAATCAAGGTATTGTTGCGTTATATTTCGTGTGTGAACGTGCGAATTTACGCTCAGGCGTGTAAGCTAACATTTGGGCGTGTCAACGTACGTACTGCGTATACACTCAAAAGCGTTCGTGTATCTGACGATAAATTGTTTTCGTTAGTGGCCATGTGTGCGGCAATCACTTCTCATACGTCATAATATTTGTAATTTCCGAAGTAAAAAACCCGAGCTCTATATCAGGAGGTTTACCTCTGAGCGGTGAGTTGTGCGAGCCCTTGGCGGAGCAGATGAGCCGCGCGACGCCGTCGACGGTCTGCGCGCGCCCCGGCTCCGTTTCGCCGCTCTTCTCTTTCTTTTTACCCAGCCGCATTACTGTCACACAACATATTATTATTCAATTATTATGTTGTTATATTTTTCTCTGTGAATTAATGTAATGATTGAGCATAGTAGCTACAAAAGTATCTAAATTCTTGGCTGGCCTGTTTAGCCCATTTTTGTCAATCTTTACATACAGAAAACCATATTATAAGTCATGACTCATGGGCTAATTTTGTTTGAGATATTAGGGGGGGGGGGGGGGTATTTAAATATACTGCTGATGAGTGCTCATATTTGTACATTTTTGAAAAACGTAGTGCTTACTTTTTTGTTTCTTCTCCTTTGTGAGGTAGGTAATGGAGAGATGCGCGTTGTTGCGCGTTATCACGAGGGCTCGGAAGGAGGCCTTCAACGTAACTTTACCCCCGCCCTCCGCTTCCGAGCAGCGAGCAGGTGGGACCTGTAAAATTTTCATGGTTGTATGTTTATTTGACTAGAATTAATTACATATCACTAAAGTAGGTATATTCAGTGTGTCAATAATATTTACCCAACTGCGTCAAAAGGAGGGTTATTTTTCGAGACTATGTATTTACTATTTAATATTTATGTATACTTATTTGGCACACTCTGCATCCTGAATAGATTAATGGATGTTAGCTTGAGAGGGAAATAACATGTTTCCAACGCGGGAATCGAGCCCACGACCTCCGAGTCAAGAGCCACGCTCTATACCACGGAGGCGATAGTAATAAAGGTGACCAACCAGCCAGTAGTCCAGCTGCAGCTCCTGCGGCTCGGCGCGCGGCGGCAGCAGGTCGGGCGCGGGCGTGGCCGGCGGCGAGGGCCGCGCAGGCGGGGACCCGCCCTCCTCCAACTCCAGCGACGACGGCCCGCCCTCTCCGCAACCTACGCGCACCTCCTACAGAAAACAAATGATTGAATATATCGTACTTCTACTCCCTTCTTAAACTAATTTTTTGGTTTCACTTTGACTTTTTACATTTTTAAATTATTAATAACCCTAACCTGTGTGTTTTTGTGTGGCCCTTGTATGTTTTGATCGTTATCAATGAAGCCTAAGAAGAATCAGTCTTTTTGATGAAAAAATTATGTAAGGTGTTTGTAAACATGTTTTAGTGACGGTAGTATTGTGAGATTTTTTTAATTTTAAATATATTTATTATATTTACCGCAATAAATGGAATGAAAGTTTGACTGGAGTCCTCGTCCCCGGACTTATCCCGGTACGCGATCATCGCTTCGCCGATTGGCACGTTGTTCACGGGGCCGACGCTGTTCAGATATCTGGGACAAAATTTATAAAAAATATTATCACACCTACTATCACACTAATGAAATAAACAATCAATATTTTAAACTATTTTTAATGAGTAGCCAGTAGGTACTATTCTTATAGTTAAATATGACTGTTGAATACTTGTTAAATTTGGTATATTTAAGTAGAAATATGCTACCGTGGCATAACTTTCAAATAGCAGACGTTTTAAATATGCAGGAAGCTTGTGCCCATAGTAGTAATTTTTAAAAGTACTGACATAATATTCTCTTCTGAAAGTTGACTGCCTCCTTACTAAAAGCGCCACGTATTTTATTGCAATGATGGCGGTAATACCTGGCGATCCTGGAGGACATTTCGGCGACGTCGGCGAGCGGCGCGTCGGCGAGCCGCTCGCACAGCCCCGCCCACGACTCCGCCCCGAACAGCGCCGCGTACGTCGCGTCCGTGCCGCACAGGTACCGCGCCACCGTGTGCGGACCTAGTGTTTTTTATATACATATAATATTTATTCATAAAACTCTACATAATATTTTTAAATCTCGCCAAACTAATTGCTTGACGGCTTGTACGGTTTGTATATTAATTACACCGTGTTAGTTAATAACGACCGCACACAGATACATATTTTATTTCATTAAACTTCAAATTAATGAACAATTTGACAGATAATGTATGGGACTTCTGTATATAAATGAAGACAAATATTAATTTATTATTTTTTTTCTTTATTTGATTTTTAAAACAAATTTTTTGTCATGATTATAGTTAATTTCATTTTACTTGTACTAGGAACAAACGCTACAAAAATCTATGAACTAAATAATACCCACCTAATGGTACAATATAGAAGCGTGCGGGGGGCGGGTCGTGCGGGCGACGCGACGCGAGCTCGACGTGCGCGCGCAGCGCCGCCGCCGTCGCCGCCTCCCCGCCGCACACGCAGATACGGAACGGCCGCCTGCCGCCTCTGTGCAATTACATGCTCCCTTATCAATAATAATATTTGCCTATTTTAATTAAGCAGACAGGCCTCAATGTTGGATAAAATCACTATCATATGTGGGACAAACAATTATTATAAAAAGGTATTAAATCAAAAATAACAAAGAACACAAGCCTTTATAGTATTGAAAAAATTATTTTCGTTATTTCCAATTTAATACCTTTTTTCCCGTGTAACTTGTAAGAACAAAAAAATTGTAATTGAAATTAGAACGTACTGTTTAGCTGCGCGCGCCATGAGCGTCTGCAGCAGAGGGCGGGCGTCGGGCACGAGCGGCGCGGGGGCGAGCGCGACGGGCACGGCGAGCGCGGCGAACACGCGCGCGAAGGACGCGGGCGCCACCGCCGCTACCTCCGGCACCGAGCCCTCCTCGCCGAGCGCGCGCGCCACCGCCTCCGCCATAGTACGCCGAGGCTGCACACAACGTACATTTAATAACAATTAACGAGACTATAAGAAAAAACAGGGACAAAATAATTTACTATCCATATTAACACAATAAATGCGAAAGTGTGTCTGTCTATTACCTCTTCACGCCCAAAACGCTGAAACGATTTCGCAAAAATTTGGTATGGAGATACTTTGAGGCCCGGGAAAGGTCAAAAGACGAGTTGCGAGCGTCATCTAATCAAATATTAATACTTAACTAATACATCAGAAAGCTTTAATACTTAAAGCCCTAAACGGGTACCAAGAGTAAAGAGATTGCAACATGAAAATAGTTTAGGACTGTAACAGATAGCTCGAATCTGTGTTACAAAACATACCTCGAGCGTAGTAGGGCTGAGCGCGGGCAGATCGTGCGCAGAGAGCGGGCGGTCGGCGCTGATGACAAGCGAGTTCTTCTTGCGAGCCGCCGCCGCGGGCGTCAGGTTGCCGCCGCTCGTCGCACTCCGGAACAGCCGCGACCGCTTGTCCTCGTGCTGCACATGTGAAAAAAGTTAGTAATCACTAATCACTCATCCATTTTCTGTCTACCTCTTCACGCCCAAACCGCTGAACCAATTTCGCTGAAATTTGGTATGAAGATACTTATAGTCCCGAGAAAGGACTTAGAATACTTTTTATCTTGGCAAAATGTACGGTTCCGGCGCGACGATCGAATTTTTGCGCAACGGAGTTGCGGCCTGCGGGCGTCATCTAGTTTATCATTTACTTTCACTGCGACACTATGCTTACGATGCTCGCTATTCGCTAATTTGTTGATGACTATTAAATAATCTCAATATGCTAATAATGCTAATCTGGTCCCAGTTACCTTGGTCTCATTGGGCGGCGAGCTAGACACGCTGGCACCTGAAACGGGCGCGTCGAGCGTGGCGTCGCCGTCACTGTTGCCGTCGCTGCCGCGCTCGTCCGTGCGCACCGCCTCAGACTCTGTACGTACATATACCTCTTTAAACTACGTACAACATGATACAACTTTTTATACATATTCTAGCATTAAGTATGGTTAAAGTAAAGCTAACTTTTTTAAAGAATGCATGGCCATAATATCGTCAAGCCAAATTACAAAAGATAGTAAGTAAGGACATGTACAGCTGGTATATTAAAATTATGCAATTTGGATACTTTACAAAAATAGTTTACTGAGAAGAGAATATAAAATTTATAAAAAATATAAAATACTTACATAAACTTATTTTATGATTAATTATACATCAAAAATACAATACTTAAATATAAAATTAATTAATGGTTAGTTTTTAAATCTGTTGCAATAATAAACAAAATTATTCTCCTAATTATTGAAATACTACAACATTGTTTAAGATTTTTAAAATTCATATTAAAAAAAATATGTTTTCTTTTAAACAGCAAATGTGAAAAGTAAGTAGGTATTACAACAAATACGTAGGTAACATAGAAACAAAATATATAGGTAACAAGCTTTCAAAAGGCATAGAAAGAACAAATACAATAGTAGATAATATACAATAATACACAGAGAAGACAAAAAATATGAAAAATGTTTGCAAGCCTCGAAAGATAAAAAATGATAAATAAGCAAGCAAAACAGAAAAAGATCGGACCATCAGCTCAAAAAAAGGCTAATTACTTTTTCAAATAGGCTAAATAAAGGCTACAAGTATAATCGAATACAAACATGTCAGCCTGTTCTCAAAACAATTCAATTAACATTTTTGAATTGAGATTTGTGAATTGGATTAAACTGAGTACCTTGGATTAATCATAATTTATTTATTCTTTACTATACTCATGTATAATTAGCAACATAATATATTTATTATCAGTATGGAAAAGCTTCCATTATGATGCACATATACGCGGTTTTTTTATATGCATTTTATCTATACAACAGCGATGATGAACCAATCAGGTTTATGTTTTGGCGACGCGATGGCAAATCAAAACAGCTGGTGAATGGATATACTCCTGTCATAATACCTCAGAAACAGGGCATTAGTAGCGTTTTTAGGGTTCCGTACCCAAAGGGTAAAAACGGGACCCTATTACTAAGACTTCGTTGTCTGTCCGTCTGTCTGTCTGTCTCCAGGCTGTAACTCAAGAACGGTAATAGCTAGAGATTTGATATTTAATATTTTCACAGATTATGTATATCTGTTGCCGCTAAAACAACAAATACTAAAAATAAAATGAAATTAATATTTAAGGGGGCCGGGGGGCTCCCATACAACAAACGTGATTTTTTTGGCCTTTTTTGCTCTATATCGAAAATGGCAACAGGTAGGTACTTGAATTTTTCACAAAATCCTTATTTATATGTGTACCTTAATATTTAATAATAATATTAAAATAAAATAAAAAATAAGGGGGGCTCCCATACAAAAATAACAATTTATGGCCTAATTTTGCTCTATAATATACGGAACCCTTCGTGCGCGATTCCGACTCGCACTTGGCCGATTTTTTTACTGATGGTCCGGTACAATCGAACACGTGGGCGTTACCTGCGAGTGGGGCCGGGGCGGGCGGGTCGCGCGCGCGTCTCTCGGCGTCTGCGGTGAGGCTGGAGTGCCGCGTCACTGCGCATGCGACAGGCGTTACGGGCCAAGCGGACGCGCACGTGTTTTTTTAATTTATTCATGACATCAAGCAGCGGTGGCCAACTTTTATACTAAAGACTGAAGTAATGGTTGGCCACCCCTTGTGTATGAGTTTGACTATGAAAAGTGATCGTATAATTTATGTACTTATATCGTGGTGTTATTAAAAACTTATAGTGATACTTTTGTGAATGGCAATGTAAAAAGTGATTGGAACTTTATGAAAGTATAATTAAATTAATGTCTGTTATTCAAAAAAGAAAATGAAAATACGACTTGACTTAAAATTCAGATTTGAAAATCTTTTTTTACTTATAATTTAAAATGATTATAAATCAAAAAATTAATAAAACAGTTTATTTGGAAACAATTTTGTTTATTTAGATTGTGAACATTCATACACTTATCATAGTATGTATTTGTATAATACACACGTGTTCCGTTTGACCCATACATGCAACTAAACTAGGCACACAGCTTATAACAAAATCACAAACATATTCAACGTAATAATTATGAGACAATATAGTTTGTCTTTTGATCTCTCAAAATTTACATGTAACATAATTGCAAAACATAATAAAAGCGCTCACAAAATACAAATTATGGAAAGGGTTCCGTAGTTTAGAGTTTCAATTTAAATGTTATATTTTTAAAGCACCTTACTTGTAAGTAAGCACTAAAAAGCAGGAGGCCTACTACGAAACCGTTTTGGGACTCAAACAATCGAATGAGAATGCCACGTCCTACTCTAAAAACGTCATTAATTCACGTTTGTTAAAGTAGGACACGGCATTCCGATTCGTTCGTTTGAGTCTCAAAGCGGTTTCGTTGTTCGATGCTTAGTTCCAAAGACCAAAAGTGCATATAGATAAAATATGAGTTTTTAAGCATTCAATAAAAATAAACAAGTATTGCATAATATTATGAATAATAAAAACTATTCAAAACTACGAAACCCTTGCTATAACTATTGCGACACTCAATTTGCAAAATTATACATAAGTAATACGTCTATTACTTCTATAGTAATGTATTTCGATTTATTTTTATGCTACCTAATAAATATAATTTACATATTATAACTAGCTACTTTATATGCCTTAGTACTTTATTATAAATCTATATTTTAATTTCAAACAAACATACACACAAGATACCTTTTTTACAAAAAAGCACTTTATTTTGGCTACCATATCTTACAGGAAGGTTTCTACTTTCTAATATTTTAAGGGCCTGTTTCACCAGTTCCTGATAAAGTGCCGAATAGGCTATTCACAACTCTTTTGACAGATTCTCCATACTCGATCTGTCAAGTTAATTGGTGGATAGCCTATTCGGCACTTATCATGAAGTGGTGAAACAGGCCCTAATTCTAGTATACTGTATAATTATTGTAGGATTCTAAATATAAATCACCCTAATGATTAATTAAATACCAACATTAAAAATGCATAATATCCGGTTGCGAAGCATTTAGAAAATTGTTCATTGACCTAGCGCTATTTGTCTCTTTTACTCGCGCAAAAAATTTTGTCATCACTCATCAGTCATCACATACGTACCCGTGAAAATGTAATGCAATTTTTTCTTACGCGAGTAAAAAAGACAAGTAGCGATAGTTTGATGTACGCATTTCCTTATTACTTGTAAAGTATAAGTCCACACATATTTTGGTAGGACAAAAACCAATCGAACCAAAATATAAGTAGCCCATTTTGAGTCCTAAGTCAAAGAGTTAGAGACGCAATTTGTTCGAGATGAGTTTACCGTTGGAATGTCTATGGTGTTCCTGGTTGGCCAGGCTGCGGGAGCTGCTGAAGAAGGGCCGGAGCGACGGCTTGGGCGTGGAGCCGATGCTGATGGTGTCCATCTGGTCCGGCCCTGAGTCGTCGCCCTCGCCGCACGATAAAGACTCCAACTCCTGGTAAATAAGAATTGTTCTTGAATGCCGCAAAATATTGTAAAATTAAAAAAAAATGTTTGAACTTTTTAATAAATAGATATAATAATATTATTATGAATTATGTTTCTGAGTAGGTATGCCTGAGTATTTTCTGTAAAGCGTTTCAGGTTTTCAATATCAAGCTTTATATTATAAATTATAATATCCGAATAATACAGTAAAGTGAGACAATGGAAATAATATGAAATCAAGAAGACAGAATAATCATAACCTCTAAGCATTTTCTCTCCGTCCCGCTTTTATATTAGGTACTCGTTAACGAACATCAAACGTTTGTCTCGTAATTTTAATATAACTCTACTTCCACGTTACGAGTACACAGCTGTAAAGGCTCCTGCAGTAGATTAAGAGGAAATGTAATTTTGGTACGCGAAAAAATAATTTAAGAAGCGACAAACAAAGTGGGCGAAATGTCCATAGACGACTCTTAAGGGCCTGTTTCAGAACTTCCTTATAAAAGTGTCGGATAGGCTCCATACTCTATCTGTCAAGTTAAGTGGTGGACAGCCTATCTAGCACTTAATAATTATTATAGTAATAAAAAAAACTGCTCCTGCACACACCTGGAATAGTTCGTCGATCTGCGCGTTGTGTGTGTCACGCGACGCGCCCCGCTCTCCCATGTCCTCCGGCACGCGGAACCGCCGTAACAGCGCCGCGAACTTCTGCTTCAGGTTGCGTTGCTGTAACACACATACGACGTACAATATGTAACACCTACAACAAACACACACATTGGAACATAATTTAAGGGTCAATACACACAGAACTTTTTAAGGGCTCCACACAAAACTGCGAATTCGCATCTCATCCCATCGTAATGTCATTTTGATTATAAATTTTGTCACAGATATATTTGCGATGTGAATTATTATTGTGATGCGAATTCGCAGTTATGTGTGCCCTAAATCCAACGTAACGTGTATCTTCTTGATAAAACAAAACGTGTATCTTCTTACTATGGTGTAACTTGTAAGTAAAATAGATTTTGAACGCCGCAATTCGCAGCACTGTGTTGTGTAACGTTTCGATGTGAATTGGCCCTTGAGTCTTCACTTTACAAAGATTTAATTTCATTTAAACTATACAAAACAAACATTTGTTAGGGTAACACACAAAGGACAAGGCACATTACATCCAAAACATTATTTTTAGTCAAACCTAAAACAAAAAATGTTAAAGGACCAAAGAAAATCTGCATTTTTTTAACATTATACTTTACATAAACATATTTCCCAATCAGCAAACATCTCTGGATATAAAAATTTATATTTTATGAAATTAATGAAATTTAATTACAAATCAAGAAGTTTATTATAGGTCTTTTCACAAGGCAATGAAAAGTTACGTAAAAATTATAAAATATTATAAAACTTAAAGTTAATTAATCATTATTATTTACTATTAATTTTAGCAAGGAGCCCCTTAGGTTAAACTTGTGATTATATTTTTAACTTCTAATAATAAAAGGATAAGCTTTATTTCGAATTTAAACAATCTTTAAAGTTGATCTCGCGTGAATCATGATTCTAAGCACCCGAAATATACTAATGTAGCATGCTTAATTACATACAATACCTACTATAGCCTCCTACTAATAAAAAGAGCCACACCATGTTTAAGTTAAAAAGTACAATGTCCTCCTCGGTACAATCCTTGTCTACTACGTAAGAAATTTTCCTTGACAAATAGTTTGTCCTTGTAGAACTATCCATAGCCCATGCTAATATTACAAATGCGAAAGTGTGTCTGTCTGTTAACCTCTTCACGCCCAAACCGCTGAACCGATTTTGATAAAATTTGGTATAGAGATACATCATACACTGAGTCTCGGGAAAGGACATAGGATACTTTTTTATCCTGGAAAAATGTACGGTTTCCGCGGGATCACAAATTTAAGCGCAACGGAGTTGCGGGCGTCAGCTAGTAAGTTATAAAATCTGTAAAGATAGCGTGTATCCTTTTATTAGCAAGGAGGTTAGTAGAAAATCTGACAAGTGTAATTTCCAGACATAGATGGCTATTTCTAATGAACTACAGACTATAGCTACAGGATAAACTATCTACAGGCAAAAAGCGAACACCCCATTATGAGAATAGAATGATTTATTACTCGACTACGTTACGGTCAAACTAATGGCTGTACTCAATCATTCAAACATTTACTGATTACAGTTAAAATAATGATCGAAGGAAGAAAGTTTTAGATATAGATGTTTAATACATCAGAAGGAGAAACTACGAACGCGGTCGAGTATTATGTTCCCTAGCCTTGTGCTTACTCCTTCGTGCAGAGCAACTTGGGAATTGTGTGTCTACACTCTACAGAGGAAATCGAAGAGAGCCAATAGACGATTTTGAAATCTATTCTCATAAGCATAGAGTGTAATTACGCGTGCCGGCTCACCGCCAGCTTTCCGCGGCTGCCCTTTCGCTTAGCGGAGGCGGCGGCGTGCTCCAGCTCGCTGTCGCTGTCCCTGTCGTGCGCCTTGGACCTTATATATTTCTGTATCTTTCTCTCTCTCTCCATGAAGCTCAAGTCGTGTGAGCGTGACAACTGCATGTATAAAGCTTAGCTGAAGCGTTTGCTTATAAAATATACAAGCTGATTATATAATACCACTAGGTATGTTTATATCGCCTAGCTAGACTCTGCTTTTATTACAAAGGCATATTTGAAATAATAATAACATGAAATCAAATGGCACTAAGATGGTAAAATTCTTTCATGCATATATAAAATATTTTATTCGATACAACTGATTGTATGACAAGAATTATAATATATTACATTAAAATATTTATGTAGAGCACATTTTTCTATGGTGGCATCTATAAAATGTGTTTTGATTTACAATTTCAAGCAAAGCATTATAAATAAGGTCAGTGCATAATATTTAATTATCAAGTAATTAATTAGAGCATGCGTCTTCCTTTCGTTTTATAGCTTTTAAGGTTCAACAAATAATTGTAATTTTCTCTACGACGCGGTTTTCTCTACATTGATAGAGTAAATATACGTCGCGACGTATACTTACTCTATTATTATTGTTTTAATCGCAATTATAAGGTGTGGTAAAATCAGATACGAATATGTTGGAAAAAAAATAAGATCTACAGCTGCATACAAATATAAGTACTTAAAAATGTCATAATCGAAGCCAAAAAAAACTGTCTTCACTCGACAACTGCTCGGTCATTAAAAAAATATTTTCAAGATGCTATATTATAATAATAATGAATTTTCACACTAACCGTCGACCTCACAAGATTAGCAGATCTGAGATCATATAGCATTAAGTATGCATAGTTGATTTTACCACACCCTATGCTTCATATCAGCCTATGTTCGTCCACTGCAGCTGGACATAGGCCTCTCTCAATGAACGCCAAGATGACCGATCTCCTGCTACTCGCATCCAACATGGACCCGCGACTAAACGGAGATCGTCGTCGTCCCACCTAGTTGAAGCATTTTTTAAAAAGTTCTAGTAAACTCCTTACTTTAGTATAGGATAGGTCTCCCTTGTTGAACGCTAGCTGTCGGTGCGTGCGGCGTCGCGCGGGTGCGCCGTACGTCATCTCATCCGCCTCCTCCACCGAACTGAACTCGCCCTCCTCCTCTTCGTCTGAATAGCCTCTTTCTGTTGAATTTGAATTTGAAAAAAAAATGCAGGTCATTAACCTCTGGTACCTGATTTGAGAAACTTAACTTGCTAAAATAATCTCGACATCGCAGTTAGAAATAAAAGTTCTATGGGATTTGATACAATACAATGCGTTATGCGTCGCTAAAACATAGCGCTTGTGAGTTGTGACGGAGCCTGTCCACACGGGCGTTGCGTCAGCGTTGCGTCGACGCAGCGCTGCCGTTTGACACATAGCCGGCCACACGGGCGCTGCGTCATCGCAGTGTTATTAGTTATTACGAAGCAGTCTGTCAACGTCAACACTTCGTTAATATAATATAACCGCTTCGTCTCGGGGGCTGACAAAACTAAAAACGCCGACAAAACTGGCGAAAGTAAGTGCACTGCAGGGTGCATAGTGGCTTCAATGACCCGGCTAAAATATGTTTTCTGGTCCCTATGCCTCCCATTCATATTGTAACATTTCTGCTTCAGAAGCGAATTTAAACACTATTTTGATTATTAAAACGCAACTTAAGTATTTACTTAAAATATAATATTTGTTATGTCCATATTTGATATAACTGCTCGTATCATTTGTGAAATACAAACATAATCCCGGGACACAAAATGCGGATGACATGTTCAACGAAACTGTGAGAGTTAAAGTTTTCAACTTTTATTCCAATATTGAGTACCTACCTACTGTTGCCGAATGGCGAGTGTCTATGAAAGTTAATACTTAATAACAGCGAGTTTTAAATAGCACTCGAAATTGAAAAAAACATGGCAAAACCTTCCTAAAATAGAACAATGAATTTAATTTTTTCTAAAATATGAAATATAAAATATTATACTCGTAATATGATTGTCTTTGACGAGGTAGGTATTGGTTATCTATTTCTGAAACCTTAATTAAAGGTATCATCTAGACTAGAGATTTAATTATTGCTACCATGATTGGGAAACTATGGACTGGATGCCTACTCTGAAATGGTTTGTTCAAATTTCGAATCCGACTAAAAGCCAACCAAAGTTTTGAAACGACTTTACTCCAAAGTTACATCGGGCTCCCTATAATTGTCTACGTAGCCACGTGATAAAACTTCGGAGGCATGTGACAAGCGTCGGTCGGCCTGAGCCTCGAACTTTCTAACGAAAATATTTTGGAGTAGAAAACGGCCCGACCATTCGACCGATACATTTATATTTGGAATTCGGAGTAGACCTCCAAATTGCGAAATCGACGTCTACCCTGTGGTAGACGTCGATTGGTAAGTACCTACCCTTCAAGAAGAGAGCATATGCCCTCTCAAGAGGCTGGCAACGCACCTGTAGCTCTTCTGATGTTACGAGTGTCTATATGGACGACGGTATTTGTTTTCCATCAGGTGACCCGTTTGCTCGTTTGCCCCCTTATTTTATAAAAAAAGAAGGTCGTCACATTCACGTACCAGTAATGAGCAGCGTGTTATTGTTCTTGGTGTCGTGGTCCACGGGTGTGGAGGCGAGGCCGGTGATGGTGAGCTTGGCGAGCGGCTGGCCCGCCGCCGCGCCCACCTTGCCGCCTACGCTCGTCAGCTCCAACTCCATGTCCATAGACCGCTGGAGAACCTGGATGGAATGAGGAATATGAATGCAATGAAATTCGTAGATGTATGATAGCGTAGCATGCGTTACAAAAATTTTAATTTATACGTTTTGGGGTTCCTTGGCCTATGGAGTGGGTTCCTGTATCCGTACCCAGACCTACATTACATTGTCTATCTGCATATTTAAAGTCTACTCAGCAGCAATAAAACGAGTTTATTCGAGAAAACAGCAGCGAGTACACGATGCTCTTTTTCAACGCTTTAAAATTTTAGTTACAGGCTTCGAAAAACCATTGACGATGATGTTATTATTAACCTACATTCTATAAAAATTGGAAAACGAGAGAACAAAACCGCATTCATGTCCGCTAATTAATTGCCATAAATTCAAAATATTGCGCTCGATACGACAAATGGGAAATCGGAACATTGAAACACAAAAGGTTTTGTTCATTGTTCTGTTTCATGATTTACACAACATTTTCTATACAATATTTTATAAATAAGAAATTACGGTGCGTGGACTGACAACAATACTAATTTTATAATTACAAAAGTATGTTTATCTTCTTCTATACATATAATAAAACTGTAGAAATGAAAATTCTGTACATTAAAGATATTCAAAAAATAATAAGCAGGGGTTGTTACTACATCGCTATAGAAGCCAAAACTGTGGTTAGTTTTCTGTCTGTCTGTCTGTCTGTCTGTATGTTTGTTCCAGCATCACACGAAAACTACTGATCCGATTTGAATGCGGTTTTCGCAAATATATTATTCTTCTTCCAACTTAACACCTGGTGTATAAAAAAAATTCCCCCCACCCCTCTAAGGGGACAAAAGAGGGGTCAGAATTTGTATCAAACTTTTGTATATAGCACGAAAACTACTGATCCGATTTGCGTACGGTTTTCGCAGATATATTTGTCTGCTTCCAACTTAACATCTGGTGTATAAAATTCCCCTCCCCCACCCCTCTAAGGGGATCAAAAAGGGGGCCAGATTTTGTATCAAACATTTTTCTTGGACTTACTTCATATTATTTACTGTGTTTTCCAACTTAACTAAACTAAGCTAAACTAAGCTAGATATGCCGGTGATCAGACTTATGGCCGTTCCCTATATTCAATCTATCTCTGGTTTGACATACAACCGATCGCAGCTGACATAGAATTGACATAAAATATATGGAGCTAATGTCTAATGTGAGCTATTCCTATCTCAAGTAAGAGATAGATCAAATATTGGGAACGGCCCTCAGTAAGGTCAGTAAATCCTTTAAAGGTCAATGTGTACGCCTTTACAATAAAATCCCAGAAAACGTTCAAAATCTTTCCATTAATAAATTTAAAAAAAGTAGTCAAAGAACGTTTGTGTGCCAAAGCCTATTATAAGGTCAATGATTTCATAAACGATGGCACATCTTGGGAGTAGGATGGCTTCTTGCAAGGCTACTTCTACACTATTGTATTGACTTACAATTATTATTATGTATGTATCTTGACATTGTATATTTTTAAGTTTACAGCATTGTAAATTTCATTTTAAAAGATTAATTTTTTCCTCACTTTTTTTGGTAAAAAAGTAGGCCCCGTGCGAGTTTCTTACGCCGGTTCTTCTCGCCGGGCTAGTTCCCGAACCGGTGGTAGGCACCAGTAGTATCAACGTTCTGAAAGCATTTTTTTAAAATCTATTCAGAAATAAAACAATTTTTATTTTATTTTATTTATTTTATTTTAACATCTGGTGTATAAAATCCCCCCCCCCCACCCCTCTTAGGGCCAAAAGAGGGGGTAAGATTTTGTATCAACTGATGAAGTAGAAATACTTTATATGGCAAAACAACGTTGCCGGGACAGCTAGTTACAATTAAACCGCTGAATATTATTGATAAGTACTGCATGAATACTTTGTGGGACAAGACACAAAATTAATTTTATAATTTTTTTATTTCGCTTTTACCTGCTAATTTAAGGAAAGAAAGAAAAATAAATTTATTTGGTATAACATCTTACAAAAATAAACGATGTTAAATCGTTTGCAAATAAAGGCAATTGAGTGAAGGATGATACCTGATCCATTCTAATGACTCCTTCAGCGAGCGTCTTGTAGCCGAGTATCGTGCGGTTCTTATATTTCTTCCGCCTCTGAAGCATTATTTGTAATCTGAAATAAACAATTCCGTTAGAATTCACTAATAAGGAATAAATAAATGAAGTCATTATAAATTTACTAAGATAGCTAATTTACAGGACAGTCATATACCTAGGTAGGTATATGACTGTCCTGTAAATTGTATGAAATTTAAAAAGTGTCAACAATGTTTTACAACGGTAGATCTATAATAATTATTCTACACGATAGAAGTTAATTTAAATTGCTCTATAATATTTTACGGTCATAAAGTTCCGTGCACCGAGGATTAGACCCCGACGAAACAGCGGAAAGTCATAACGTTTATTACAACTTTAAGAGCCACTGCAGTACAGTTGTGAATTATAACCACGCATAACGTTTATGGCAACGGCATAAGAACTACTTTCACAGGAATTTCGAGGAACCTTTGAATGGGTTATACACATAAAATTTATTTTATGCCCTCGTCTGGTGTACGGTTTGATTCCCACACATCAAACAATGCTTTATTATTAATTTTACTCACTATACTCCCGGACATCATGTTCATTAATATTTTTATCTACGTACAAAATAGCTACTACGTTTTGTGATTATTTTATAAGGATTTTGGATTCATATTTTTAGCCACAAGTACCTAGTTTGGTTTATGCGAATGTAGAGATATGTCTGCCAAATCCATACAATAAAATAGAATAAAAAATAAAATGTTTCGATCCTTTTAAAAGCTTTTTAAACAGAAATCCCTGACCGCTAGCCAATTTTATAATATCTGGCTTTATTTTATTGGAGCTCTCTATTAGATTTTATAGTAGCATAAAAGTTTTTGGCAATGGTTTTCAGTAATAAAATACATACTTTAAGAAGTAAGGGCAATGTTGTTTGTATACGTATTACTTTATATTTGGGGTTCGGAACTTACAAAGAATCAATATTTAAACCACTGTACGAAGTGACAAGGCAACATGAAACTTGCATGACGTGTACCTAGTCTTGTTTTGTAACTTAAAACTTACTATCTTAATAACAAGGCGGATATTAAATGTTGTTAAAAATTAATTAATACTCTGGCATCTTCTAGTCATGTAGCTAACGAGTGTCCGCTCAACTTACCTATGATCCAAACTCTTGCATTTTGAAGGTCATCCAAATCTCTACCTGCTAAGCTAACGTTACAATTACAAGCCAGGGCTTCCCTCTGAAGAACCAGCCTTTGCTAAATGCTATTAGCATCTGTTGACTATTAAGTATACAACATGGCCTAAACACCTGTTCCCGTCGCGCTTCACGAAGTGCGGGTACTGCAGCGAGAAGCACAGGTCGAGCTCGACGTCGAGCGGCGGCACGGTGATGTCGTTGGAGCGCAGCGTGCGCTTGCTGCTGTGCATGCGCGCCGCCAGCGTCACCGCGCCCGCGCCCGCGCCGCCCGTCGCGCCACCGCCAGCGTCGCCCAGCGCACCGCACACCCGCAGACGCGTCACCCGTAAGGTGCATAGCCTGTAACAACACAGAAGTTTAGATTTATACCAGCTGAAATGTTTCTTTTTTGACTCTGCCTTCAATTTCACTCATTATAGAAATTGAAGAAACTAAAAATTGATTTGGAACATACAAATCGAACCGATGAACTTATTTTGGGCCGGTTACTAAAGTAAAAACTTTACATTGTTCCTTTAAATCATCGTTACATCTTGCAACGTATACGTACTCGTAATACATAAAGAAACTCTATAAGTCATGCAATCGATCACGAAAAAACTCTTTGTCTGCGCGACTTTATCTTCCTCATTAATAATTAACGGCAACACCTGAACGCAGCGGTACACATTTAAAATTCATTATTTCCATAAAACACGGTCGCTTTTGAACCGCCGCGACTTTGCAAATTTCCCCGTCAAGTACAGTTTTAATGAACCCAACAACTAAAGTCAGCGACATAACTAAAAGCTACTGCGACGGAATACGGAAAGTTGTTAAGCAAAACATTATTACAAGATATTCAGCGACGAGTGACACTTTTGAAATGTGATTTTTCAAAGCGCGCGCTCATCAAAAATTAGGTTATTGCGTAACGAGATAGTTCTTTCTGTTACTCTGCCATGCGAAATTAAAAACTGATTAACCAAAAAGAATATAATGATACGAGTAACGAGGAACTAATTTAGTTACTTTTTATTATTCTTATAGTGTGCTTCTGGTTTTAAATTATTAATTATTATATTAGCAAGAAAATATAGAAAATATTTATAAAAAGTGAAAAAAATTAAGAGATCATTTCTTTCTTGTCATCAGAATAAATAATATATTACTGCCCCGCGTAGAGGCGCTACGGCGTAGAATAAGGCGTAGCATCGTAGACTCAGCGCTACCATGCTACGGAGGTTCTACGCATAGCTACGCGAAACGGACGGCATTTTGTATGTAATTATTGCGACAGCAATTATTGCAGGTAAAAATTGTACACAATCTGCTGCAGTCTGCAGACGGTGGGCTTCTGCTATATATTTTTTACTTTGTTTCAATGAGGTTTTAACAAGGTTTTAATATAACCATAGAGGAGAATAAACTTTGGTTTTTGACATTGAAAGTTGTGGCCAATTTAGTTGTGTCATTGTCAGTGAAGCTGACAGTCCGACAGAACAACAAAAAATAATTTCTTAGCTAAAAATTAAAAATCTAAACAGTTTTGAAATAATATGATGACGGCAATAAAATATAATCATTTTAAGTCATTAAAGAGGTGATTCATCTATATTGCTAAAACTAATGTGTTTGACTACTTTTAAAATACACATTATTTCTTTATGTAAATTTTTACATTATATTATAAATTATGAATTTTCAAGGATTCAGCTATGTTTGCGGAATGTGACGTCGACGGCGGTAAACAGAGGCGGTAAAGGCGACTGTGCAAAGGAACAGAGGCCCGCGGGGAACAAGAGAATTCCACACGTCTACCCGCACGAGCAAAAAGCGTACAAAGTAAACGAGACTAGGAGATATTCCCCTTTCCACCATCCGGGACAGGTAAATACAATGAGTATATTACATACTATGGTCTTAACCACGAACCGAGTCACAAAACTTGTTAATATGTCAAAATTTAAAAGCTGCATTTGAACAGCTGGTGTTTTGGTCTATCGACATTGTATTGTGCTTGTGCACGAAAAATAGAAACCTAAAGTAACCATACAAGGCGACAGTAGCCAATAATTATAATTCTTCTGTGCCAAATTCATTCTAATATTAGGTACATGCTTTATTTTATTAACATAACTAACATAGTACTGACAAGATAAAAATAAAATCACATCTTCAAGATTTCAAGTGAAATCTTATTACTACAGTTTTATTAATCTAAGTTCTTAGCCATAATATAATTTCAAAGAACAAATAGAAGTTAATCGTGAAAATTGTTTGCAAACTTTTTGAGTTATAAATGTGTTTTCGGCTTGAGAATTAATTACGACATTTCGAGAATTCGATGTTATCTTTTAATTTCGACTTGAACAACATTCCGAACATTTGATTTTTATAGCTTCCAACATAATATTATTATCCTTATTATTATAATCTTACAAGGGACTTTTCCTCTATACTCACTGCTTAATGTGCTTATACAGTGAGACTCTATGATAAATGTATTAGAAAATATTTCGTGATTTCTCTATTCACATATTATATTTATCCCGACAGCGCCAGAAGGAGGGTTATGTTTTTCAAGAGCATGTACTTATTTACTTATTTTTTAAGCTATTGCATAGCTTTTATCGCGGGCTTTGAGCGCGGCGACCGAACCAAGAAATTCCCTAATGAAAATAAACCTAACAGGCTAACACCCCCCATTCCGACCAGTACAGCGGTGCGGCGTTGAAAGCCGTGCATCGTCTAACGTCGTTTCAGTTAGGCAGACTTCGGCACGGTGTTTGTGTACGTGCTACTGGACGTATGCGAATTATATTTGCATAAGTTGATAAAAATGCTATGCAATAGCTTTACCGAGGCAGTCCCCGAGTGCCACACGTATTTTTTTAATGTTTTATTTTTATAGTCTTCTAATTTCAGACGACGGCCGAATGGGTGGTGGCGCGTTCGGACGACATACTGAACTGGGGGAGAAGCACATCGCTGTGGCCTCTGACGTTCGGCCTCGCCTGTTGCGCGCTAGAGATGATGCATTACGCCGGACCCAGGTACCTTACAAAGCTAAAAACTACACTTTAGATAACTTAAGGGACCTAACAGAGAGTGGTTATGCGTTCAAGCGTTCTGCGTTTGCATTCTACGTTCGAGCGGGCAGTTCTGACGCGGTCAGAAGGCCCCCTGTGTGAGTATATCTATCGTAATACAACACAAAGAACACAAAACTGACCGCTTGAACGCTTTACTGCTCTCTGTCCGAAAGGTCCCTTAATGGCCATCTAAATCTATAGGCTATATCTATATCAATGATGTTTAAATAAGATTTCCAAATATGAGTAACAATTTTACTGCTGGAATAATATAGTATTAGTCTAATGTTAATTGCCAGGTTTGGATCATTTGATATTCATCTAAGAGACTTGAGACATGATACAGAACGACAAGTTGTAATGCGTAAAAACAAAGCTGCGTCGTAAATATATTTTCCCAATAAAGTACGAGACACGCCATAGTCCATTAGGAAAATCATATTTCACGCTTCAAGAATTTCACTTGTATTTCTGGTGAACATAATGATTATTTAAATAATGTGTACACGTGCTCTATTCAGCATTGGTGAAGTGGAGAATTTAAAATGATGCATAAGTTTTTAACCGATTTACAAAAAAATGATTTCTTCCTTATTAGTCGCGTACCCGCTACCCAGGTACTCCTTAATCATATACCTACCTAATGCGCTATTTTCTTTTGACCTATGATGGACACAATCTAAGCGATTACGAACGGATTGGGACATATTTGTCTATGATTTCCCGTGATCGATTGTGCTATCATGGCTACATAAAATATGGGGCCCTAACACCATAAATCGGAAATAATATATTTATTGACTACTCACTACTCAGTTATAATAACCCTCCGGGCCGTCGGGTAAAAACAGACAAACACCACTGATACTGATACATACTACTACATTACAGATACGACATGGACCGTTTCGGCATGGTGTTCCGTGGTACCCCGCGGCAGACCGACGTCATTATCGTAGCCGGGACCGTCACAAACAAGATGGCGCCGATGCTGCGCAAGACTTACGACCTCATGTCGGAGCCGAAATTCGTCGTGTCCATGGGCAGCTGCGCCAACGGCGGCGGTTACTACCACTACACGTACTCCACTGTTAGGGGCTGCGATAGGATTATACCGGTAAGCGAATACAGCGTAAAGCAGTCTTACGGCAAGAGATGCATTTGCACTAATAACTGCGCCAAAAGGAGAGTCAACAAGATGGCGCCGATGCTGCGTAAGGGTTATTTCAGACCCTAAGACGTACGACTTCATTTCGGAGCCAAAATTTAGGGGCTGCGATAGGCATATACCAATAAGCGTAAAGGTTGTATAGTTACTAATATCATAAATACGAAAATGATGTCTGTCTGTTTGTCTGTTACCTATAAGGGCGCGTTCAGACGTGCGCGTTTTCTGCGCACGCGGATGCATCTCGCGTGTTTTCCCAAACGGTAAAACATGCGCAGAAAACGCGCACGTCTGGACGCTCCGTAACGGTTAAACTTCAGAACCGATTTGGATGTTTGGTATGAAGATACGATAAGAGACGGTAAAAGTCATAGATTATTTTTTTGTGGAAAATGTGCGGTTTGTGCCTGATAAGCGAATTTCTAGCGACATCTAGTATTGTATAAGGTTGCTTACTGCTTAGGGCATAAAAGACGCATTATAATTAAAGTTTTACTTCTCGATCAAGAAGACACATTTTTCTTAACCCATATCTTGCCCCATCTAACAATATATTTTTATGACATAGTTGTCAAGAACATGAAACATAGTAAACCTATTATTATAGCACCTCGTAGTAAGAACTTAGGTGTGAACGTGGTTGTGGTGGTGGTGGGGCTGCGGTCGTGTATCACGCGTTTCCCGTAGTCCCACCTTCAGGAGCAGGAACACCGTTGGGGTTTTAGTGGGTAGTCCCGGGTGCGGATGTACGTACGCCCCGAGGAGTCCCACATACCTCGGCCCTTCCCCAGACCAGGATGCGTAAATGCATTCCCCCAACGCAAAAAAAAAAAAAAAAGGTGTGAACGTGTGAATACCATCTCCAGCACTCGCTAAAAGCACTTAACACCCGAGAAACGAGTGCAAGTGTTACTCGCCACTTCTCTGAAAAATTAATTTTCGAGCCGACTTAACCAGAAGCGTAGACAAGTGTTCCACGGGATATCTTATATTTTATACAGAAAACTGTGAATCCATACTAATATTATAAAGCGTCTCTGTCACCTCGCTTAAGTCGCTAAGCCGATTTGGATAAAATTTGGTATATTATTATGTAAACTGTAACAATGTACTTTGATTACCGAGAAACAACTATGGTTATTTTTATGCCGGTGCCGGTAAAAATGTACGGTTCCCGCACGATAAACAAATTTCGGCGAAACAAACTTAGGGAAACCTCTCGATCTACAATATTATATTTGACGAAACTAGCTAGCAATAACCGGATTCGAATTTCAGGTGGACATATACGTTCCTGGTTGCCCCCCCACGGCCGAGGCTCTTCTGTACGCCATGCTGCAGCTACAGAAGAAGATAAAGCGCATGAGACACTGCATCACTTGGTATAGACATTAGAATAATATTATATTCCACTACTCAAATATTATATTGTTAACGTTATATTAAATTGTTTCAATGCAATGTGCGTGAGAGCGGGCATGTGAACGTCTAATATAATTAATTTGGTTCATAATTACTGTGTGTAACATACGTAACACAAAAGCGACGCGGAGAATTTGAGATTTAATGTAGGTATTACGTTAACGAATTCTTGAGACTGTTCACAAGGAATATTTGGTGAATATCGCTGTTCGTAATCTAATAATTTTACTGAAACAAAGGCAAGTACCGGGAATGTAAAACTACTTGTAATTGTTATACTGCGTGACTGGTGAGACATGTTCAATACTTGAGGACGTGATATTTGGCTATTGTATTAGTTGGAAAAAAATAATATAAAAAAATAATATCAATTGATCACTGAGTAAATGTAGCTTAAAGTTAAATAATTATTTACCCAACGCATGGACACCGCGAGTGGGAGGGGTAGTTGTGTGGTGTTTCTTTGGTAGCGCACGCCTCTGCACCGGCCGCATAGTATGCCTACTTGCCTAGCCGCGTAATTTACTTAGTATCCATGATTCATTAATTTTTGGGAAATTAAAAAAAAATTAAGAACCTAATTTTATTACATATTTATAATGAGAATCGAGTACTGAATACTCTCCTTAAATATCGGTATTGACTCACCAGTCATGCTGTATTTATCTACAGGAATTATTTAGTTTCTATTCGGTATGAGAAACATCGAGTCCCAGTTTGCTCTAGATATCATGAGATTCATGACAGTGAAAATAAAGGGAAGGTAACTACATAAAACACAGACCGTTTATCTAAACTCTAAAGTAATGTCTAGACACTTTTATGAGCACCATTCAGCACAGATCTATTATAATAGAGATCGAGTGTTTTTACAGAACAGATCATCTGTTTCGGGTTTCATTATCATAAACCCCATATTCAGTTTTACGGGCCAATCCTTTTTTTTTTATTTCAACGGGTCTGTATTTTAAGCGTGCTCCCCAATGATACGGGTGGTTGGTTGGTTGGTGCTCCCATTGATTTCACGACGCGCGTCGACGGCCCACCCGTAAACCCGTAAAAACCCTGAAGTATCCCACTTACGCGCCGTAGCAAGCTGCGTCCATATAATTTATGACCCAAAAAATTGGAGCAAAGACAATAGGAGTGAAAATGACTCTATTTCTCTCTGTAAGTCTCTTTCTTTCTTACTTTAAATTTAATGATGATATAAGCAATGTTGTTATTTTAACAAAAATATTTATATACTTATAGGTAGAAAAAGCTCGAATTATATAACTAGCAACATCAAGTTGAACATTTGTCTGTTTCAAAAAGGTAAATTTTACGCAATACAATGTGGTATTATCATATTTATAACCTGAGTACAACAGCATACGCCTATTTAATGTGACACAGTTCTGCCGGCTGCCGCGCTAAACATTACTTTACCAACTACACCAAGTAGTTTTTAATCTCTGCTCTAGTTTAGGAAGTAGGGCGAAAGAAGAATGGATATTAAAGTTGCTCACTCCGGATTTACGGTTGCTAAGCTTTTGTCATATGTAACACAACATGAATATGATAATGGAGCCACCGACATTTTAATGGGGATTTCCCCACATCTCGAAAATAACTAACAATGATGAGCATACGTCATTCTCTCTTTCATATTGTGAGCATCAACCCACATCTATTCATTGGATATTTTAACGATTTCGAAATCTTTTGACTGATTAGTGATTAGTAATATGAAAAGCGAGCGTATTGAGGGATCATAATTTCAAAATTTGCTAAGCTAGGAATTAGGATGAATACATTTCATACGAAATTGAATTTTCACCGACAAAAAGTATCTAACGAAAACATATGAAATTTTAAATAATCCCTATCCATGTACGTCGAACTGAATTAAGCAATGTGTCAATGCCTCAGAATTGTTGTAAACCAAAAGAGCCCTACGAGCTCCATTCGGAACAAAGATTGAACCCGAGCCATGTGTAGAGAACAATGCGATCGTAAATTTTTATGGGTTTGCTCGGCGGTCGCGTTCGTGGAAGATACAGTGGCTCCGCTAATTCACACACAACCTGTTACAGGACAGTCTTAAGACAGAATATTGCTATGTGTATCGCATAGCAATATTCTGTCAGCCCCAAGCGGTCGCATGCGACCACGATAACAAAATAAGAACAAAAGATTTCCGAGAATCTGTGATCGAGGGTTTACGACTGTCATGTCTCAATGGAGCTAGAGACTTACCGCCCACCTACGACAAAATAGTTGCCTAACCTGGGGCGCCGACTCCGTGGGTGCTCGGGTGCTCCAGCACCCACGAGAGGTAAGTTAGTGGGTGCTATTATGAATATCTAAAATAATTTTCTTTCTCGTCTTTTAACTATGGGTACCTAAATAATATACGTAATACGCGCGCCAAGAAACAAACCAAGCCGCTTTCACGCACGCCGGTTATTGAGATACAGCCTGGAGACAGACAAACAGTCGGACAGACGTCGAAGTCTTAGTAATAGGGTCCCGTTTTTACCCTTTGGGTACGGAACTCTAAAAAACTGGAACACCCACAAGAATTTTAAAAACTCGGCGCCCCTGTGCCTAACAACTGTTTTGTGTTTCTGATTTGTAATACATAGTGTATATTATGTACGTACATACTACAATCTACATAATACAATATTATTATTAATAACCTGAGCAAACTTGAAATGAAGAGTTCTTATAGAAACTGCCTCATGAATCATGGCGTCATCACTTCCCCACGCAGATTAATTAATGCTTGTCAACAGTTTCAATACAGTTATAAAACTGTCGTGTCTTGAGTGAGTGCAAAGCCACATACGTAAATCGTGGCACTCGTCGATTCACTTACACCGAAACGAACTCACTTTTACTGCGCACTGGTATAAAACAAAAGTGAAAATTTTCATGGTCGGTAGACCAGTTCACATTGTGTACGATATGGTATAATAAAGTAAGGCAAACACCATTAAACACTTTGTTTGCAGTAATTGATAAATCCATAGATCATAAATATAACGCTGTGCTGTAAAAGTTTGTTAGTCTATTTAATAATATAATTAATAATAACTACAAAATTATAAATTAATAAAGCTTGTATATAAATAAATTATTATCTACGTTTCAATCCAATAATCAGAGAGCATACAACTGATATTAGAGGTAAAATAAAACAAACTAAATCATTCGTTACGTATCGGTGTAACAGGCAGCAAGTGAAGCAACATACTTTAGCATAAAGTTTAAAGTTTAAACAATGGCACTCATTTGCCATTAAAATGTTCTAATTTGAATACAATTCGATGTAAGAATTAAATTCACTGATTGGATTTTTATAAATCAAATCAGTTCGGGATAAATACACATTACACATCGGTCCAAAAAAACTTTTCAACCACTTCAATAATAATTTTATTACTAGAATTTCCTCTTTATAATAGTAGTGTAGATTAACTGAACTAATTAATGTTATCTCTGATAAAACAATCCCACGATGAGCGAGATTCTCTGTACAAACGGAACCTGCAAGTGGCAAGCAAACTCAGTTGTTTTTTGTTATTGTAAAATGTAATTTTTAGTGCTTTATGTATGAGGTGAGGAAAATTTATAGCGTAGCATAGAATAAAAACCGTAATCTATACTCTACAGTCTACAGTCTACTCTAAAGATGTTTCAAAACTAAGTGATAATACTTTAGGGTGTGTATGTGTTCCTTGTAGAGATTTCACTGTGAAAGTAGCAGCGCTGAAAGACCAAATTTTTCACTTTTGTATGGGCAAGCGCCCCATGCGTCACGAGTTTCCCCATACAAGTGAAAAAAAATTTGGTCTTTCAGCACTGCCACTTTCACAGTGAACTCTCTACAAGGAACACATACACACCTTAAGGTGTTATCACTTAGTTTTGTTACACCCGTATACTAAAATTATAAAGCTTAAGATTTTATTTGTTTAAACGCGCTAATCTCACTGACTGCTTGACCGAATTTAATGTCATTTGGTACAGATATAGAGTAGACAACGTGAAAAGTAACATAGATCGATAACACCATACAATTTTTATGAACCTTAATAGGTTTTGTCCGAAAAAAGTTAATTACTCTTCCGGCAAAAGTTATGTCGATTGAAAAATTAGACCAACCAGTGCAAAAACACTTGGCCATTATCAATTAATGCCGCATCAGGTAAAAATTAAAATACACAAGTATTGGCACTTTAAGAGTTCATGACACAAAAAATCCTATTACCAGCATTCCTTCCATTTTCAAACAAAAATGGCAGAGGATGACTTCCAACAATAAGAGTGAGTTGCACCAACTTTAACTACTTTAACTATAACTTTAATTTTAACCCTTAGGGTGGATTGCAGAGGCGTAGTTAAAGTTAAAGTTATGGCGTCCATGATAGACTTTTACTAGGGATTTGACAGTTCATTTGATTTTTTGTTATGGTTAAAGTTATAATTAAAGTAAGTTGGTGCAACCCACTCGAAGAGTGAGTTGCACCGGCTTACTTTAACTATAACTTTAACTTTAACCATAACAAAATGTGAAATGAACTGTCAAATCCCTAGCAAAAGTCGCCATATTTGACGATAACCTTAACTTTAACTACGCTTCTGGTGCAATTCACCCTAAGACAGTTTACCCTACGTCATTATAATGCAGCTATCACAAACCATAGCATAGTTGCGTTGCGCGCTAGACGAATGTTAGACGGTTTGGCGTCACGCGATGACCTGCGTAAATAGATCGCGTGTTGCGAGTTGCGACTTGCGGCACTCGCACTGCCTTCTCTATAAATAGAACAGTCGGAATTCCAAATGAAGGTCGGATAACAAATGGGAACCTCACCTCAATCAAATTAGGTGACGCCACACATTTCCAGATATAACGCGAAGATTGCCTAATTACCGCTAATGTCGCTCTTCTATAATTGGCTACCGAATGAATTCATTAATAGCTAATGCCTTGTGTGGAGAAATTAATTAGGTGCAGATCTATAACATTTCATATAACCTATATTATGGATCTGGACAAAAACGATGTCTCTGCAGTGGTAACTACTATGATGTAATTTGGTAACATTTCAAAACGTTCAATCCCTAACCGTTTCAAACATTTTTTTACTGTGAGTCATCACCCTGGCCCTGGTAGTATAAGCTCCAACAAAAAGAATATCCATCAATTAGGCCCCCTCACTCACGCGGTAATCCGTTCAAAATAGGATTACCAGATGCCTTTGAAAACCTTATACGAGTTGTAAGCATACCACGTTTGTTTACATTATATTCTATTTCGATAGAGTTATTATGGTTTGGGCTTACGTAGAAATACCGTTGAAAATTACCATTCCATCACTTAGCTCTAGAAATATATTATTATAATTAATTTCGGGGTGTTATTATTGGTTAGAAACTTTATTTGTTAGTACAATAAGTATTTTTTTAGGGTCTCGTACCCAAAGGGTAAAAACGGGACCCTATTCATGAGACTTCGATGTCTGTCTGTCCGTCTGTCTGTCCGTATGTCTGTCTCCTGCAGGCTGTATCTCAAGAACCGCTATAGCTAGAGTTATGAAATTTTCACAGATTGTGTATTTCCGGTGCCGCTATAACAACAAATACTAAAATCAAAATAAAATAATTAAGGGGGGCTCCCATACAACAAGAGTGATTTTTTGTCTTTTTTGCTCGTAATCAATAACGGCAACAGCTAGACGCTTTAAATTTTCACAAAATCTTTAATTATATTTGTGATTTAATTATTAATAATAAAATTTAAACAAAATAAATATTTAAGGGGGGCTTCCATACAAAAAACACAATTTTTGCATTCTTTCTGATTTCTCTCTGTAATGTTACGGAACCCTTCGTGAGCGAGTCCGACTCGCACTTGGCCGATTTTTCTTCTACGCCAGAAAAAGAGTTGTTTTTCAGGTGTATATTATGTATATAGATTTCTTTAGTACGTTCTCGGGCCTAAACGGCTGTTTTTAGATTGAAGCTTGGGAATGTTTGAGTAGATTAGTCTCGGACGTGAGAGCAATTACACTGGGCAGTAGGCACATTATGGCAGTCATAATTTTTAATGGTTAGGACTTAGGTTATAATACCTCTATGTCACGGGTCACAGAGGTTCGATGCGTCCGATTTTGTTTTTCATCACATGCGCAAAACATATTGTCACATATCATATTGATGGGAGAGGTGAGCGTAGTTCATCACAATATGTCACTATTGTGTATTGTTGTCGAGGTCGGAAGGTGGCATTTGATGCGTGCGTTGAACTGTGAATATAAATTTTCATCATTAACACAAGTAAATGGTATTCTAAAGCTGTTCACGAACTCGTCCATTTGGAATGGACGCACCGCACGTACCCCGAAAAAGATAGGTTATTCACTGCGTTTAATCTATTCTCGGGACGACTATAGATTATAAACTGGCCATTTTCATAGGCTTGTAAAACCAACACGTGTCTGTGTACCGCAGAATCCTAAGAAGAAACAAATTAAAAGAATAAACGTCAAAACTTCCCAGACGCAATAATTAATTATAAGTATTATTATTTCTACGAATTCCCAAATTACGTCAGAACACAATTAAGCTAATTATGAAACAACATGACAATAATTAATATTACACAATGTTATATTTGAAATTTCGTCTCATAAAACACTTCAGCATTATAATGCTACGGCGAAATCAATTATTATCGAAAACATCGAGGAATTAATCACGGCCAGCGAAACATTTATTTTGGAGTTAATTGTTTTTAGTAATGACCCATCATTCTCTGCTGGTGAGGTTATATTTTAAGTTTTTTTAGTTAATACCTTTTAAGGCTCCAAAACTTTAAAAATCACAACTTACAGCCATACAAAATTCTATACTGTATCTTTTACCTCTTCAAGCTTAAACCGCTGAACCGTTTTCGATGGGTATGGAAATGAAAATCTAAAAAAAAGTATTAGATTTATAGATTAATAGAGTTAATTTTCTGAACGTCGAAATGTCGAAACCGTTCCGTACCGGAACTAACACTCGGAGATAGCATTTGAAATTGATAGTATTTATCACAGAAAATTTACAGTTACCCCACCAAAACTTACAGATTAAAAAGTTCCTGCTCAATGTTGCGAGCAACATCGAGTAGATATTTCAAAATATAAATGTAAATTCCAAGACTATTTATGAGATAACAGGAGCTTGTGGCTATTGTAGAGAGTGGCTTTCATCATTCAAGTTATGCGGGCAAGATAGTTCATTACATTGTGATGGTTAATTGAAACAGATAGGAGCATTGTGTGACAATATACTATCGGCAATAGATAACTGATAATAATGATATAGTGATAACACGCCTGGGAATCAGATACCACTTACGGCCTACACCGTCTGTAACTTGTTATTTGGAGTATTCTTTTTTGTTTTAATGTTCCGATACGTACAAAAACCTTATTAGATTGAAGGAGAAAATGCGAACGTAAGAAATTTTTAATACATCTATACATATAATAAAACTGTAGAAATGTGAATTCTGTACATTAAAGATATTCAAAAAATAATAAGCAGGGGGTGTTACTACATCGCTATAGAAGCCAAAACTGTGGTTAGTTTTTTGTCTGTCTGTCTGTCTGTATGTTTGTTCCAGCATCACACGAAAATACTGATCCGATTTGAATGCGGTTTTCGCAGATATATTTGTCTTCTTTCAACTTAACATCTGGTGTATAAAAAAATTTCCCCCCACCCCTCTAAGGGGACAAAAGAGGGGTCAGAATTTGTATCAAACTTTTGTATATAACACGAAAACTACTTTTCCGATTTGCATACGGTTTTCGCAGATATATTTGTCTTTTCTAACTCAACATTACCGGAGTTTGCCGGGACAGCTAGTCTTTAATAGAATAAAAGAATAATAAGAACATTAAACTATATTAAGTTACAACTTTTCTATCATGTTTGAAATGTACAGTGTCTCAACTTCTTTCGTAGGTAACTATTATAGATTACGGCCTGAATATTCTTCTTTATGATAAAGTAAAACAAAACATAAAATAGGAATTAAACTTAAACGCATTTACATTTTGGTGACTTTGTGGTAAACTGTAAAAGGTACGAAGAATAGATTTTAAGGTGTGTTATTTACGACATAAGAGTAGGCATTTGACGCGTTTCCTGGTCTAGCCAGTCATATAATATATTCTGTGCCTGACCATCGACAACAGCAACACTATAAATTACAATGTTTAACATACATTACATACGTCCGTACGGACAAGTAGGTAGCCAATTTTTCCACTTTGCTTGTTTTATTATAATATTATGTATTTTATCGACGCTTTGGTATTGCTATGATTAATTAGGCGCTTTACAGACGACGGGGCGGGGCGGGGCGGGGCGGGGCGGGGCGGGGCGGGGCGGGGCGGGGCGGGGCGGGGCGGGGCGGGGCGGGGCGGGGCGGGGCGGGGCGGGGCGGGGCGGGGCGGGGCGGGGCGGGACGGGCCGGTCAATTTCGCCGCCAACGATAGCACAAAGGGAATCCTTTAAATTACCAACGCACACGGCGGGCAAAAAGACCGCGCTGAAAGTGCCCGGCGCGGCGCTCACTGGCGGCGCAGCTTGTCCGCGGCTGACCGGCCCGCCCCGCCCCGTCTGCAAAGCGCCTATAATCAAGCTGTCTTATATACACATTATATTATAAATTTGTACTCACATTGTCACATTATATGCCAAATTAAGGTGGCACCATTAATGTGATGGTCATTTATTTCTTCTACGATCATTATTCATAGAAATCAACAGTAATCATTTATGATTTTGGAGACATGCTGTTAGCTGTATGTTACTTGTGTTGTTATATTCCATCGTATTATAACGTGTGCTTATAACAGAATTGGATTTGAATTGGCATTTTTTTTTTCAAAAAGTAATAAACGCAGACAACATTCTTCAACTGCAGACTTCCTGACCTTTTCATTAGATTTCGATACCCGTTAACGGTTAAACTAGTTTCACGCGCGAACTCAATACAAAAGGTATACACAAGCGAAGCAATTTAGAATTTAGAAAATCTAAAGGCAATTAAAAGTTGCCGTCGGCGGTGCGATAGCGGCTAATGGAGTTGTGAGATTGCGTTCGATCACACCCTTCAGCGTGACTTTCCAACTACGCCGATGGAATTTATCAGCTTCTAATTAAATAACAGTATCGCTTCGTTAATTGAGCCCCGCTCAATGTACAGTCACGGACGGCGAAGGGAGGATTCTGTACCAGTCACGGACAGCTTAAGACGCCTGAGAGCCTGAGGGATGGTGTCAAGGCAACATTCTAAGGAATCACTAGGAAAGTCTTAAAAACTAATGACATTGCCGCTCCATGTACAGTCATGGACAGCTTAAAGAGCCTTAGAGCTTGAAGGATTGTGTCAAGGCAACAGTCTAACGAGGCAAACTAAGAAAGACTTAAAAAAATAAATGATAAAAAAATAAATGATAATATTAATGAGATGGAGTAGCTTCAATATAAGCGCCACTGTTAATTTAGACCCGCTCTATGTACAGTCGAAAACAGATTTGGTTAGATTATACAAAAAAAAAAACATACGAACACAGTTCAAGCCTTTCTTTAATCTTTAATGAAAAAAAGTACTTAAATCGGTTAAGTTTTGGAGAAGGAATCAGAGGACAATGAATTGATGATTTTCTGTTCTTTCATTAGAACTTTTGTCGTGTTGTCTCTATCGCGCTCTGCGGTGGGAGAATTGAGATTGGTGAGACAGCAATACATTTTCAAATACCTATTTTCAATTTCTCTCGCCCTTGGTGCATCCTCTTAAGATACAGCCTGGTGACAGACAGACGGACAGACAGCGAAGACAAAGTAACAGTCCCGTTTTTACCCTTTGGGTACAGACCCCTAAAAAATACCCGCATCATTACCAAATCCTCCAAACGCGCACGGGGACACTCCCCGCATCCAATTATAATATGCGCCAAATCCATTAATTACTCTCAATTGTCGAAAGCCAAAAACAATATAAATTTTAATTAAAACGATGCTATATATCAAATGTGGGGGCCATATTAAAACGTTATACCCGCAGGACTTGACACTGTAACCGGACAGGCGTGTGAACGCTCATGCTCTGATGACCTGACCTACTCCTGTATTTTAATATTTTTTAACATTTTAAAATATTCACCGGCGCGGTGTGCTCGTTGCATGTCGCGCGGTTTTTCTATTTCCACTCCAAAAGATTCAAGTACAAACGAGAGTTTCGGATGTTTCAATGTTTTTCAATTAAAATATCGGGGCTCTTAAAACTACCTACAAATATTGAAAGTAGGTCGTAAAATCAATCATTTTATTCATAAATCAACGTCATATTATTTATGGAAGAAGCGAAAAGAAATGTCGTATTTCATCAATCATGCTAAGAACAACTTTACTATATGATTACTATCTAGGAGTTTTTCTTACAAAGCAATTTTTATGTATGATGGTCTGAGTCACTGAAGCCTTAAAACTGCTTTCTCATCAGTCATCAATAATAAGACCTTATGAGCGGTAGACAAAAGTATGTTTACCTTGTAGACCCTTTGTTATTTTTCTCTTATACTGTTCAACTTCAGTAGACCATAATATGCCTTGAAAGTTGAATAACAATAGTTGACTTTTCCAAGCCTCTAATTATTAAAATGCAATTTTGGAGCCAATCCACTGTTTTATACTGTCCAAGCTTTGGCACATTCGGATAGATATGCAAGCCAAAATAATAACGCAAACAATAATGATCCCTTTTTGCAAGGAGTAGAGATGAAAATTGCAACAAAGTTGGGAGAATATAATGTAACTTTTAATAAGCATAAACAAGATCATTGCCAAGTTCATATCAGCTGTCGCATACAGTGCGAATTACACAACACCGATGTTGTAACGTTGATATTACGTTGTGTTGTTATTTACACACCTAAATCGCTTGATAAAAAATATTATTTGTGTATGTAGTTCATATCTTTGAAGTACAGTATTTAATATCTGCAACACAGGAGATCTAAAATGGGGAAATTATCTGAATTGACAGAATTAAAAAATTAAACGTTGATTAATCAAACTAGTATTTACAACTTGTGGGTCGCATCACTCGCAACTCGCGAAGCCTTTTCAGGAAGGTCGTCAAGTTTATAGTATCTGGAAGAACTGCGGTAGTAAAATATATTGGGAACTAATGATGGGAAATAATGGGAACTAAAACTAATAACACAAATTCTTATTTGCGTTCACCTTCACAATCTCGACGCTCGCTCGCATAACGAAGGTATTATTACCTCAAGACTCAAGTAAATAGAGATGATTAGATTGCATTTAAAATAGCTGTGAAGGTAGCGCTGGTATTTTGACTTGTGACTCAGATTTAAATTCATCATGACGTCAAAGAGGTGGCTTCTTCTAGCAAATATCTGCATTTGTTTAAGAATGTTAGCCGAGATAAATGGATTGCTTCAAACACTAATAAACGATGCCAATAGAAAAATAAAACATACAATAAATTAAATTAAATTACGTCTTAATAATTAATATATTCAATAAATTTATAGAAAAATTGCTTTGGTAAAATACCATCCACAGTTCATACTTAATAAATTATTATAAATGCGAAAGTGTTTTGTCTGTAAAGTCTGTCTCTTCACACCCAAACCGCTGAACCGATTTTGCTGCGTGGTATGAGAAATGACATAGGATACTTTTTACCCCGAAAAAGTGTACGGTTCCCGCGCGAACTAAATATAATCGATGTCGATATTTATCTGATGTAATGATACTTAAAAAGGAATATTTATATGCGAGGAAGACAGGAGCGGATAACCGATCAATAACATTAAATTTACATACAAGCAGCGCAAACAGAGGTATTGGATTAATACATTACCCGAACCGCCCGCGCCTTATCGAATTCAAACGATAAAGTTTCCAAGAAGATAACAACGAGAAAGACTTAAGATAGTTAGTTTGTAAACAGCTTATCCTCTAAAATTGTATCAATCCTTATCAAACATAGCCTATCCCTTGAAGACAAAAGGATCAATATAAAGAGTTTACTTTTTAGGAGATATCTCTACATAGCGCGGTACACCTAGTGGTGAGACATTTGAATGAAAATTATAACAGCTTAACTACGTTTAACATTTAAAAACGTTACGTCGATAGCATACGGACTTCCTACAGGCTACATTGGCCCAATACAACGAATAACAAACATAATATATTATAGAAACACATTCGTCCACGATTCCCTGTGATCGATATCGATTTTGCTTTTATGGACTGCTTCGCACCATTTATGGTTTGCCATCATGGCTCAAAGTTGACATGGGTGCGTTTTCATCGGAGTTACGATGAGAGGAAAGGTTTTTTGGAGAAGCAATAGAATCGCTTCATTCGCCTGACCTATCTAAGATCAGCGATTGTATTAGTCTTAATAAACACATTCCTCGAACGCAGCCTTACGCAGCTGCCATTGGTGTTCACGCCACAGCATCCTCTACAATACACGTGAGGTATACGTGGACGTGCAGCCAATAGTCAATGCGAGTAACGAGGCACGTTCTGAATGAATTCGTGTAATATGCATAATACATATATCCATTCAGCCGTGGCCGCCGTAACACTGCATATATGCATACAAGAGAAAGTTGCTAACTTATTATGACTATGGACAACGTAATTGCTTTTTCACTTTATTATGGTTGTAGAACGATCAAGGTGTAAGTATGAAACGAGAATCTAGTTACTTACAGGATTTATTTAAACGGACTGTCCGTCTATTTGTCATCACTTATCAGGACTACCTATAGTTTACAGATAAGCTTCTACTGCCGTTTTAGAAATTAGAACCCTACAAATGCTAATCAATATTTATGCTGCATAAAAAATAAGTATTAAAGTTAAATATTACATCATGTCTACAATGCGATAATGATAACATAATACAAAATAATCAGTTGTCATATTACCTACTCGTAAACTAGGAAGTAAATGTTTGGCATTGGTATCAAAAGTAATCATGCCAACAAAACTGTATGTTTTTCTCGACTTGGCGGGGGCACTGCCGTGCCCCCAGAATCCAGATCAATATATTTAACAACTCCAATTAAAGCAAACATGTAACTTTGATTTACCATATCCGTTAATAAGATTGTAGCGCAAACTTTACATAACGATAAAATAAAAGTTTATAATTGAATAAGATTTACTTTTATATGAGTTTATAGTGTCTACTGCGTAACGTTACGCTACTTCAAATTTCTAAGTTATATTCTGGTGATTTCTCCATTCACAGGTCCTTTACAAACATATTTAACTTATGTCCAGTTTCTAAAGTTTTTCAAAAAACTTTATCTATTCATAAGCGCTCTTGGCCAACATAAAAATAAGAGGTAACCAATTAACAAGTAACAACGATATTTAATGCATAAACTTATGTCATAAAACCTCAGAAACGGCACTTTGTCCAACTTCGAAACGTTAATGCAAAGACGGAAATCAATTTTCTTTTGTTTACAAAATTGTTCGGCACTAATTTCGGTCGTGTTATGTTTAACGCAATTTCAAATGATGTTTTTTCGTTTGATTCCTTTGCCAATTTTAATTTCATCAAGCTTTGAACTTCTCGCAGGAAGTGTAGATCTCAGATCAAAGACAGCTAGTAGAAATATGATCGTTTGCAATCAAATTGAAAAATTCACATAAACGAAATAAGATAGAATATAATAAGTGTCTAAAGTTCTAAACACACTAGGCTGAAGTTACGCGGCGTAAATTCCGCATGATTACGCCCGCAATGTCAAACGCATACAATATACGGACGGAACACGACGGAATAGTGTGTCATCGGTAATTTATATTTTATAAATACATTGCAGGCGTAATCATGCGGAATTTACGCCACGTAACTTCGGCCTAGTGTGTTTAGACACTAAGAGTTTGATGCCCAGTTTCTAATTTTTTTTTATAATATATTCACTGGCGCAGTTAATTACCTAACGTCAAAAGTAAACCAATCAACAACGCGAGTAGACGTTTGATAATATCGGACGTATCGGACCAATATCAACAATTTTGCGTAGCTTGGTACTACTATTATATATTCTGTGGCATAGCGTTGTACTGGGCCTATAAATGACCCGGGTTAGCAACAGCGGTCAAGATCAGGCTGGCACGCTGCCCACTAGTCGTCCAAAATCAATGACAAAATATGATGTTGATACACTTTGAAATTCTTATTTAATTGACTATCTAACATAGTTTACATAATATTAATATCTAAGGTACTTTAAATGAGCAGCCTCTTTGATAAGGGCTTGCCAGTCCCACAGATATTTCCCCTTTATTTTTCTTTAAAAAATTGCCACTACTAATTTAGTTGTAACGACCAGTTCTTTCTAAACATGATTTTACTAGAATCTCTATTTACGTGTCACACTAATCTCATCTTTGTCAGAATCGTTGTCGCTAATTTCAACTTTTATTTATTTAGAGAACAGTAATAAACTATTCCTTGTGAGTTGTGTATTTTTATTTTCACATTGACATTGGCCTTCCACGCGACTGCCGAGGAATGTTGGTTTAAAATTGTGATAAGATAGAATGACTGTTATTTATAGAAAGTTAGTTTTATCAATTACAAAACCGTTGCTTTCTGTTTGGCCATTGAGGAGATAAGATCCAAAAAGTTTTACAGAGCTTTATTCGGCAAACATAACAGTTCTACTTTATAAGTTACATGTTTTTAAGTCGTAGGGTAAGTTTTCGTATAAACTCACAACACACCCAGCACGCACCAAATTTGAAGATTTAAAGCTTTACCTAATTTAAAACAATATCAATATTTGTGAGCGAATTTAGAACGTATGTTATTTGAAGCAACTACGTTTCTACGAGGGACGAGGGTTAATTATTAACTCTAAGCAATATCATGGACCAATCATACATCAAACTTATGAGTTATGGCACATATTATGCTTCGTCGGGGAACAATAATAGACACGATGTGACGAGAAACTTCGAAAACAATAGAAGACATGAGTGAATGAAGTGGGTAAATAACATTTTACAACATAAGAGTCAAGAGAAATATTATACTCATTTTTTCCCTAGTAATTTGAACAAACCTTGTAACTTATCTACTTCATCGTTTAGCTAATACTAGAGATCACCCAATGGACATTAGGAGGCATGTCCATGTCGCACCAAGTTTAACATTTCATAAATCATAAAGTATACCTCCGACTGCATTTTATAATCCATTTTCTTCTTCTAAATTTTTCTATATAGCCTTCTATTCATCTTGGCATGAAACTCGTAAGCAAGAGTCGTATCAATTAAAACATGGATTAGATGCCTCCAGCAGAATTAGGTCTTGTTTCGGTCTTTTCAGTTAAAATTATTTTGCAGTCGGGTTTTTTGATTTTTTAATATATTTATTTCATTGGCGACTTTTTAGATTGTAGTCATTTTGATACCCCAGTCCCCCACTCGATATGCTTGGTAGAATTTTTATTTTTTTACCTCACATCATGTCGTCAATAATCTGTCATTTTTAGGGTTCCGTACCCAAAGGGTGAAAACGGGACCCTATTCATGAGACTTCGATGTCTGTCCGTCTGTCCGTCTGTCTGTCTCCAGGCTGTAACTCAAGAACGGTAATAGCTAGAGAGTTAAAATTTTCACAGATTGTGTATATCTGTTGCCGCTATAACAACAAATACTAAAAGCAAAATAAAATTAATATTTAAGGGGGGCTCCCATACAAACGTGATTTTTTGGCCCTTTTTGCTTTAAATCAATAATAGCAACAGGTAGGCCCTTGAATTTTCCACAAAATCCTTATACGTACTTTAATATTTAATAATAATATTAAAATAAAATAAAAAAAATAAGGGGGGCTCCCATACAAAAAACACAATTTTTGGTCTAATTTTGCTGTATAATGGTACGGAACCCTTCGTGCGCGAGTCCGACTCGCACTTGGCCGATTATTTTTAATGTCACCTATCTAAGAACACTTGGGCTATTAAGACAAATCTAACGATATCTTAAATGTGAAAATCCGCTTAGCGGTTCTGAAGATACGAGGTAATAAAGAATATTACAAACATACAAGATACGCGCTAAAAACATAACCCTCCTAGCAGTCGGGTAAAAAACGACAGTTTTCAAATTGTTAGTTACCCACTCCATCGACTCATGTATTCAATAATGAACGTAATTCATAAAGGAAGAACGAAAGAAGTATTATATTAGGTATAGAGAGGTAAAGATAAATAAAAGTTGTGTCACACATACACAGATCACAACTAAAAAGCCAAAACCTATGAGGAACGCATTCCTTCCATTGACCAGTGACCACATTGTAATAATAAGAATATGAATAGAATCAGAACCCAATCTGCTATCAGCTATTTTAATTTTTAACTTAAAATAAATACTGCTTTGATTCAGTCCGGATCCTATCAAACGTCAAAATAGTATTCTTTTAGCCCGGCCGCAATTTTGATTTTGAAAATTTGAATTTGAAAATTTTTCAGAATTGTGCGAATTCTGATCAGAAACATTTGAATTCCGCCGGATCGCCACCCCGCACATTATCCGAAATATCCTCCCGGCGAGTTCGAGCTCACTCGGCTCAGTACAACATGTAAGAGACAGCGCGGACGTTCAACTGTTTCTGATCAGAAATGTTGTACAATATGCGGCCTGGCTTAAACGTCAACAAACTTTAATCAGTTTCCTCGAGTCATGACTCATGAGTCATGACCAATCACAACTCGTCTGACAATACTTTAACATTGGTCCTAACTCCTACCATTTTCTTATGTACCATACCTAGACTCTACACCAAATCGAAGCTGTATTCATGTTGCATTAGAATAGCAGAATGGAAGCTTTTTCCATAGTCGAGGATATAAATAGGCGAATCATAAACGAGTACTTTCCGCGTACAGTTGTACAATATCTTTAATGGCCCACGACGGCCAATGAACCCGGCGGGTGGGAAATGGATATTGATTCAGTGTCCACCCCCCCCCCTCCCCGCCTCCCTTCCCTTATCACCCAGCCCCCGCCCACAAATAATAGTTTACGCCGTAATTAAAACGTCAGTAGCCCGTTACCTGGAATTGACGTTTCCAGTACCAGGAAGTAGTAATATTTGAAAAGTGGATTTGTAAATATTCCAGGATATTTTTACTCCAGGTATCTTTATCAATAACGTTATATTGAAGATTCTACCACGTTCTACGTAGAGCCTAATAAGTTATTCCCAGGTTCTACTGTATAAGAAAATAGAAATATACCAATAAATACTAACATTTTTTAATAACCAGTTTCTGAGACTCTTTGACAGAATTTTTTTTTTTAAAAAGCGTGGATAGGTTAACATTTTGACGTTAACAAATCAGAAACGCTCGCGACAAGTTAAAGGCCTGTCAAAAACTGAGAGCGAATTGTAGAACTGAATTCCCAACATTTCAGGATTTGAATAAGCTCGCTCGCAGATTGTAGATCACACATAACAAGTAGAACACAATTTGTTATTCAGCTGAATATCCGAGTTGATTGCGAAAACGTAAGGAAATCGCATTTCGCTTACACGATGATACCTCGCGATTCCTTTGCCGTCTCCTGTCTCCGAAGCTATAAAAAAGTTAAGTCATGAAACTTCGGATCTTTCATTAGCTGAAATCAAGGTAATTATTTTGCAAACTGTTTTTGGAATTTGGTATGAATAAAGCAAAGAATATTGGACAAAAAGTATATCATGCAGCCGAAGAAAACTTCCTCCTATTTGGTAGTCAGTTTCAAAATCGGAATATTCTGTAATTCCGGCTGCGATGCTTCCCGTTACACCACCTCTTTTATTGTGTTCTGTGGTTACACGGTCTATTATATAATATGATACCCCTTTGACTCGTGTCACGAGCGCGCTGCAGGGGCAAACTTTTCCGAGAAAATGTGCGTCACTTCGCCTGCTTTTCAATGGAACATGTTATATAACATTCCCATTCCTTTTGTCCCTCTATAATGATCGGAATATCAAATTCAAATAAAGCAGATTTGCGTAACGTCAAAAATCAATGAACCAAGATTTGGATAGACTATAGAGTAGATTAAAGTAACTCTAATACCCGTTTAACCGTAAAGACACATTCCTAAATCCCAACTATTGAGGTAAGTAGGCTTAAAGCGATCCCTATGCTAGAGCTCCCAACTTCGTAGAGGTTTAAGTTAATAAGTGTCCGAAGTGTCCTACAATCGACCGCAGTCCCGACACATTAGGCGTAGGCGTTACGCCCGCGGCTGATGTCGCCTATCTATATAATATATAAAACTAGTTGTCCCGGTAGTTGTTTTGCCATATAAAGTATTTCTACTTCATCAGTTGATACAAAATCTTACCCCCTCTTTTGTCCCCTAAAAGGGGTGGGGTGGGGGGGCTGGGGGGAATTTTATACACCAGATGTTAAGTTTAAAACACAGTAAATAATATGAAGTAAATCCAAAGAAAAATGTTTGATACAAAATCTGACCCCCTCTTTGGTCCCCTAGAGGGGTGGGGGGAGGGAATTTTATACACCAGATTTTAAATTAGAAGCCGAAAAATATATCTGCGAAAACCGTATGCAAATCGGATCAGTAGTTTTCGAGTTATATATAACAAAGTTTGAAACAAATTCTGACCTCTCTTTTGTCCACTTAGAGGGGTGGGGGGACTTTTGACAAATTTAAACTGATCGGGCTGAGACTGTGTATGCATAAAGATACTATGATGTAGGCATCCCCTCAGAAAGGAATTAAATAAATTCCATCCCTAAGGGGATGAAATAGGGGATGAAAGTTTTTAGAAATTTTCTTAGACTTTCGACTGATTGAACTGAAATTATTAAAGATTGTAACCTAAACTAAACATACCATTTTTGAGTGTCATTTGATTAATATGTGCCTACTTGGCTGCGGGTCCCGTTTT